>WPDH01000027.1:0-679055 GCA_019137255.1 Corinectria fuckeliana | reverse complement strand
ATTAGCTATATTAATAAAAGTATTAGGTATTACTAAGATAGTCTTATTAAAAGAAATTATTATACTTTATATAAGTATATATTTAGTTATTTATTAAGTAAAAAGTAAGTCTATTAGATTAATAATAAAAGTAAATAAGAATATAAGTATAAGAAGCTATTAGCTATAATTAGAGTAGTATATAATACTAAAAGACTATTTATAAACCTCTAAGTAGGTAATTAGTTTATTTAGATAGAATATTATAAGTATAAATAAAAAGAGCCTTTTTATAATAAAAAGAAGAAAAAGAAGAAAGTATAATAAAGTATAAAAAGATATATAAAAGTATATAGCTATATATAATTTCTTTTATTATTAATTAGTTATTATAGTAATAAAAACTTTAATCCTTTTATATATAAATAAATAAGATAAAGATATAGTCTTTTATTATAATATAATATTATATATAATTAAATAAAGCTTATATAATATAGTAAGATAACCCTAGTGCGAAAATTTAAAAAAAAGTTAATATAAGATACTGGGCCTTATAGCCTTCTGTATCTAAGCCTTGAAATCAGGATAAATCCCTGTCTAATATGGGAGATTACTTAGAAATTACTTAAAAGTCCGCTTTGCATTAAATCCCATTATGTACTTGGGAATTCTCTAAGAGACTCCCCTAGGCCATGCTAATTATTGAGTGGAAGAGAAGAACATGGGTATGGTCGATGGTACTTGCCTGGCCGTATAAGGCTGGGTTGATGACGGTAGCTTAGAAATGGGTTATATTTACTATACGAAGTACAGCATCAGAAGCAAAATTCATGGAAGTGAGGCTCGTGATTTATCATTATCGTGGGTGAAAATGAACATGTTTTGTTAGTGCGACCGAGCCAGTATTATGCAAACTATCTTGACGCAAGCAACTTTGAAGCATTCCGAACCTTGGTCAGCTTTGCATTTTGGGTACGAAGGACCGACCTAATGATCATGTCAGCCGTGATTAATCTACAAGTTGAAAATGTGTCTCGTCATCCATGATTGCTGATGCCGATGATGATGTAGGTATGTAGAACGGGGTGGATACTTCGGACAATGCGAGGGAACCCCAGGACGTACGTCGTATATCGTATCGACCCCGCGGAAGGGTCTCGTTACAGATCATTCGGGGAGGTCGCCGGCGGGTCATCACGCAACCTCGACCCGGTTCCTGATCCTGGCTCATTGTACCGTAGGTGGATGTCTGATGGCTGTGAATAGCGAGGCCTCACCGTGAGGGTGATTCCTCCAAAACCGAAGGCCAATTTGGCTGCCTTGGGATGGCGGGTTTCGTCTCTAGGCAGAAACCTGTCTTCAATGACACCTTTCCAATCGTCCAAGGACACGGCTTCCCGGGCCCTGCCGTTTCCCCGGCGGTTCTTTTGAATGAACATTTGAGACGTTGAATTTAAGACCAACTTTATCAAACAGACTGGAACGAACACTCAACTCTATGTAAATGTCTCCCCGTGGGCCCGTCCGTAGGGCAGTGAGCAGTTGGCGGCTCGGGGTCCTAAGGTAACCCGACCCCGATAGAGTGGCGGTGGGCTACGGGCGTCTGTGCTGTCCAATGACCCGATCCCGATTGGCTTGCGGGGGGTTCAGAAACCACAAGGACCTTAAGGTAGTAGATAAGTAATAGTTGAGAGGAACAGACTGCCAAGCTGTCTGTTTGTAAGTGTACATAGTACCTTTATAATTGGCGTGGACACTCCCAAGCTGTAGGTAGTAGGTACTATATACAGTGGGTGAGTCGGCCGCCCCTCGAACTCGACTCCATGACTCTTTCCTCCTTGCCGAGCATAATAGTCCAAACTGATGGAAGAGAAGTACCCAATCGCACACTTTCACTTATCTAAACCTTGTCGGATCTTTTACGGCCGCGTTCTCCCAGATCCCCTCTTGCACCTTAGGTCTACACCTTGGCGCAGCCTTCACTGCGCAATCACCCCTGCCGTATTTCGTATACGATTGTTTGCTTAGTGGCCTTGGCGTTTTCTGCATCTGCACCTGCATGGACTGCACGTTTAGGGGAATCCTCCTCGCAAATGGCCCACTCTCGTCATCCACCACTGACTAATACTTCACAATCCATTCTTCGTTAGGCTCCGTTTTCTCTTTCTGTTCTTTGTTGCTATAAAGCTCTCCTCTTTCCACACAGCGGTCATGTCCTAGGTAGCTATCTTCACTTCAAGATGAGCACCATGGACCGTGACGCTGTCGAGCCGGGCGAGAAGCCCTCAAACTCCTACGCGCCGTCCTCCGACCCACAGTCCCCCAAGACTGAGACAACCACCATTGAAGCGAAGATCCGCCCCGAGCGAACAGCAAACTTCAAAGACTACGTGGTAACTACTAAATTTGCCCATTTCGTCATAGTATCTGTCTCCTTGGCGCTGACTTTTTATCCTAAAGCGCGTCTTTAGCTATGCGACGAAATGGGACATCGTCGCCTACGTTGCTGGCACCCTTGCCTCAGTCGGCGCTGGTGTGGTAAGTCTTGGTTAATCTATCTTTATGCGTCTCTATGCACTATATAACTGACATAAAAATTGCCTTTGTAGACATTGCCTTTGATGAATGTCGTGTTTGGTGTGACTCCCTTAACCCCCCCCCCCCGATCCAGGAACCTCCTAACGATGTATTTGTAGGCCAATTTACTACCAAATTCTCGGACTACTTCGACCTAAACACCACCGTAACCCGGGCTGAGTTTCAAAAGAGTCTCGATAAGCTTTCGTACGCCCTAAATCCGTCTTGGCCCTAATGGACCCTGGTTCTTGCTAATGCCATGTAGACTTTACATGTTCTTGTTGTTCATCGGGCGCCTCGTTCTCAATTATATCAACAAAGTTGGTTTTGCCGCTCATTCGTCTTGCCTAGTCCGATCTAACTGATAGCGTTGCAGTTCGTTTTCCGCATGATTGGCATCAGGCTTTCTTCTGCTATTCGATTACACTACATTAAGTCTTTATTCGGGCAGAGCATCCACGTCCTCGATTCGATGCCCCCAGGATATGCTACCTCCACCATTACCGGAACAGCCAATGTGCTTCAATTGGGAATCTCGGAAAAATTGGGCATTTTTGTCGAGTACAACGCCACCATTATTGCCGCCATAGTCGTGGCTTTCACCTGGAACTGGTCCTTGACCCTTGTGACTGGATCTGTTATTCTCTTCCTCTTCCTCGTCCTTGGAACTATCCTTCCCTTCATCCTCAAGGCCAACGCCAGAGTTGCAAAGGTAAGGCTTTGATTCCTTCTTGGGCATTTACATGAGCTAAAATCAAACTAGTCCGAAGGGAAGGCCAACGCAGTTGCGAGCGAGGCCCTGGCAAGTATTAGAATGGTAGCTGCATGCGGTGCCGAGTCCCGCATCGCTAAAAAATACGCCGCTTTCGTTGAAGAGACCAAGACGAATGGTCAGGTACTGGCTCCCCTTATTGGTATACAGCTTGGCCTTATTGTGAGTTGATAACGCATTCTGTGGCTTCTGATGACGACTCTAACATGATTAGTTCTTCGGTTTGTACGGGAGCTTTGGCCTTGCCTTCTGGTATGGGACGAAGTCATACCTCGAAGGAAGGGTTGACAGCGTTGGAGAAATCGTAGTGTAGGCTTTCTGCTCCCTGAATTAGCTGCTTTGCTGACATTTCTAGCGTGTTGCTCTCCGTTATGATGATGGTGATTTCTTTGGAACGCACCTCTACTCCACTGCTGGCCGTGGGCAAAGCCACGGTTGCCGCTTGCGAGTTCTTCATCATTATCGATGCACCTCAACCGGATAAAGGCCACCTGAAGGCACCCGAAGTTTCAGCGACCGACGACATCGTGTTCAAGGGGGTCACGTTCGCGTACCCAAGCCGACCGCACGTTAAAGTTCTCGATGATTTGGATCTGCGGATCGAAGCGGGCAAGATTAATGCCGTGGTCGGTCCGTCTGGGTCTGGTAAAAGTACCATTGTTGGTCTCATCCAGAGATGGTACTCACTACAAGATCAACATATCATAGCCAAGGCAATTGGAAAGCAACAGGGCGACGGTAAAAAGAAGAAGACCGAGGAGGGAGAAGAGCAAGAGACAACCGATTCTGAGGACACCGGCCCCCCCATTGAGTTACGCGGCAGCATCTCAACCTCTGGTCAGGCTCTGGACAAGATGGATGTGAGATGGTGGAGATCTCAAATCGGTCTAGTCCAGCAAGAGCCGTTTCTCTTCAACAACACCATCTACCAGAACGTTGCGCACGGTTTGATTGGATCGCAGTGGGAGGACGAGCCCGAGGAGGCGAAGAGGGAGCTCGTCAGAGACGCCTGCAAAGAGGCATTCGCCGACGAATTCATCGACAAGTTGCCCGAGGTAAGTGATCATTCATGCCCTAGTAACCATTATACTCATTGTGTCCTAAGGGCTACGATACTGCTGTCGGCGACAGCGGCGCTAAGCTCTCTGGTGGCCAGCGTCAACGCATTGCCATTGCCCGATCGATTGTACGAAAGCCCAAGATTCTTATCCTCGACGAAGCCACAAGTGCCATCGATGTCCGCGGCGAACGAATTGTCCAAGCTGCTTTGGATAGAGTGGCACAGAACCGGACTACCATCACCATTGCTCACCGCCTCTCAACGATCAAGAAAGCCGACCGTATCATCGTTTTAAAGAAGGGAAAGGTTGTGGAATCCGGCAACCACAATAGCCTCATTGCTATGGATGGTGGCGTGTATTCCGCTCTCGTCCATGCTCAGTCCTTGTCCCTTGGGGAGCCCACAGAGGCGAGCTACGAGCCTATCGAAAGCGAAGACAAGCCCGAGCTGATGCGTATCAAGAGCATCGAGGCATCTGAGGTTGAAATCGGCCAGGAGAAGGCGGACGTGAAACAGAGAGGCTTCTTGACGAGTTTTGGCCGGTTCTTTTACGAGTCCAAGAACGTCTGGGTGCGCTTTTTCTTGACCGTCCTTTCAGGAGCCGCAGTCGGTGCCGCAGTGCCTATACAAGCATGGCTGTTCGGAAAGGTCATTGTTACATTCCAGCATTCCATGTCTCAGCTGCGCGAGGATGGCCAATTTTGGTCTCTGATGTGGTTTGTCTTGGCTATAGGCATCGGCATCTCCTACTTCTGCGTCGTATACGTTGCAACGCAGATGTCGACGATAGTTCGCGCGAAATATCAGCAGCAGTATTTTGACACCGTCATGTTTCAAAAGACGTCATTCTTTGATGACGAAGATCACTCCCACGGCACGATGACGTCTAGAATTGCGCAAGATCCGAAGCAACTCGAGGAGCTCATGGGCATGAACATGGCAAGCGTTTGGATTGCCTGCTTCAACCTCATCGGATCCATAGCCATCGCCTTCTCTTTCGCCTGGAAACTCGCCCTCGTCGCCTGCTGCGTCGTGTTACCCATCGTTCTCTTCTCAACTTACTGGCGGTTCAAATATGAGATGAGCTTTGAGAAGATGAACAACGAGGTTTTTGCAGAGAGTTCAAAGTTCGCTTCTGAATCGATCGGCGCCTTCAGGACCGTGACCGCTTTGACGCTGGAGGACTCAATCTGCAACCGGTACGAGAAGCTGCTGAGAGAGCACGTCGTCACGGCGTATAAGAAGGCGAGATGGGCCAGCTTCCTCTTCGCGTTCTCCGATAGTGCACCCATGGCTTGTCAGGCCCTGAACTTTTACTACGGTGGACATCTCCTTGCAGGCAAGAATATCAGCCTGATTAGCTTCTTCGTCTGCTTCATGGCCATCACCAACGGCAGCGAGGCAGCAGGCCAGGCCCTGGGCTTTGGCCCGAATGCCGCTCAAGTAACGGCCGCGGCCAACCGGATCCTTGACATGAGGGAGTCGCGACTCCAGGATCATGTCTCGACGACGCAGGAGATTCCCGACGCCGAGGGTGGCATTCAGATCGAGCTGCAAGACATCCATTTCAAGTATCCTACTCGAAGCACACCTGTCTTCAAGGGCCTGAACCTCACAGTCGAGAAGGGCCAGTTTGCCGCCCTCGTTGGTGCTTCCGGCTGCGGAAAGACGTCGATCATCTCTTTGCTAGAGAGGTTCTACGACGCTGACAAGGGACGAATCATTTGCAATGGCATGGACTCTACCGATGTTAGTGTGTTTCAATACCGCAAATACTTTTCTCTGGTTGCCCAGGAGGCCACTCTTTTCCAAGGTATGATATACTGATTCAATAACTACGCGAGGGCCCTCCGACTGACTTTTCCCGCTCTTAGGCACCCTTCGAGAGAACATCCTCCTCGGCGTCGACCATGATTCTATCACCGAAGAGCAACTCCACGAAGTCTGCCGCGACGCCTCAATCCACGACTTCATCGTCTCCCTGCCGGAAGGCTACAACACCAACATCGGCTCCCGCGGCGTGACGCTCTCGGGTGGTCAGAAGCAGCGCGTCGCCATCGCTCGCGCACTGATCCGACAACCCAAGGTCCTCCTCCTCGACGAAGCCACCAGCTCACTCGATTCGGAGAGCGAGAAGCTCGTCCAGGCAGCGTTTGAGCGAGCGAGCAAAGGCCGGACCATGCTGGTGGTGGCGCACCGATTGGCCACAGTCCAGAATGCCGATGTCATCTTTGTGCTTGGTGAAGGGCAGCTGCTGGAGCAAGGTAGCCATGCCGAGCTGCTGAAGAAGAAGGGTGTTTATTGGCACATGGTAAGTGGAAACATGTCTATCTTTCGAGGCTCGTGGACGGATTGCTAACCGTGTGAATAGTGTCAAAGTCAGGCTCTCGATCGGTAATAGGCACTCCATGCTGAGGTTGTGAATGTGAGTGCATATATGAACATGCACACACATCTTTTCATCATCGCGTCATAATTTAGCGTTGATGTGTATAATCTGCTTTGTATTTTAAGTGTTGGAAATACCACTCTGGTTCTAGAGAGAAGATAATTAATGAACAACAATTCTTTGTACATCAACTCCCCGTGGATAAAAATTCTTTCGAGGCTGTAGACTCGAGACGTCATACCCGAATGGCTGGAGAATTGACGTTGGAATTAATAACCCATCTCAAGATGATATACTCCATATCTCTTCCAGTTCGTTGATGATGAGGTCTGCATGCGTCATGACAAAATCGTGGCCACCAGGCAACACTCGCCAAATTACATTATCTTCACCCCCAACCAGGGCAAGGCCGTCGCGATGATAGTCTTCGAGGTCGATGATCTCGTCCGACTTGGCCAAAATGATGGCGGTCGTGCCGGGCTTGCGATTGGCGAGCTGAGCCCAACTTTCATGCTGCTCGGTCAGGGGTGCGTGGCGGATGCTGGACATGAAGGCAGGGACGAAACCCGCATGGTGAACAACCATCCACCGGACGTAATCCAAGACGCGGTGTTCGAGACCCGTGACGGCCTCGCCGGGAGCCGGATCAGAAGCCTCGGCCACGGCGACGTCGGCGGCGGGGGAGACGGGGTCGGGGATGGAATCCGAGACGGGAGCCTCGGGGGCACGAGACGATGCGATGGGCCTCTGGAGGCGGTGGCGGGTCGCAACGGCGAGGATGCGCTCGGGGACGAGCCCGGACCTGAAGAGGAACATGGAGACGCGGCCGAAGGACTCGGCGCGGATGAGCCCGGCCGGGGCGAGCAGAGCGAGGTTCTTGACGAGATGCGGGAAGGCGTTGGCGAAGTGGACCGCGATGCCACCGCCGAGCGAGTAGCCTACGAGGCTCAGGGCGTCATTGCCGGTCCAGGGGAGCGGGCTCGAGGCCAGAGCTAGGAGGATCTGGGAGACGTAGAGACGGTCGTCGTGGGGGAGATCTGCCACGCCGTCGGAGAAGCCTCGACCAAAGAGGTCCTGGGATGAGTTGTAAGCGTGAGTTTGAAGACGAAGAAGAAGAAGAACAAGGACAGAAACTTACGAAGAGCATCACGCGGCAGCCGCGCTCAACGAGAGCGCTGGCAATGGGCATGAGAGTGATGCATGGCGTGCTGATGCCATGAACGAACAGAACCTTTGCGCCAGCCTCGGGGCCGAACTCGTACACTCGAATACTGCCATACTGCGAGAGGGAGGGTCAGTTCCGGAGAGATTTTGCTTTGCAAAACCGCGGCATTGTCTTATGAAGCAGCCAAAGACGACCAGGGCGAGAGCGTCGAGTTTCCCCCATCCCGAGGTCCGACAATGGAGGGGGCAAAGGAGCTACTACGTACGGGCGTCTCGACGTCTCGAGCTCCGGGCAACAGGTCCGGCCGGTAGACCAGCGTCTCGGACGGCGTAGGAGTCGAGCCGGAGCCGGTCTTGAGCGGGTTGGGGAGGATCTTGGGCCGCGCGGGCCAGAGAGTTGCGCGGGTGAGGGCGAGCAAGCCGATGGTTGCTAGGGCGGCCGTGGTCGCGACCAGGGCCGGGCCGGGAAGGCCTGAGGCGGTGGTGGCCATGGTGAATGCCGCTACGTTGGCCCGCGGTGTGGTGGGTTTGTAGGCAAGAAGAAATAGGGACGGTGAAACTCGGGGGTTGAGAGAGTTGAGAGAGCTGAGAAGGCTGAGAAAGATGGGATTCGACGTATTCGTACTTTGTAAGTAACCAGCTTAAGACACACCTACCTCAGTACCTAGGTAGTTACTAGCTTGGGTATGCCCCGTCTGTGTGCAAGCTTGAAAGCTACAGGTTGAAACACCGCCGTGGCCAATCAATCACCCACCCAGCATTCGTAGTAGGTAGTAGGTCTAGTAGTCTCAGTTCGAAAAGAGCTCAGGACAACCCAACGAGTGCAAGGTTGATGAAAGAAAGACTGACAAGTAGGTACATGCCACCACGTGTATCATACGTAGATACTAGATACCAGGTACCTAGGAAAATAAAATAGTGTCCGTAGGTATTGTATCATTTTGGAACGTAATCTTGTAAATAGAGAGGCGTCACCGTGTTTCGGGGGCTCCCAATCACATGGAGGAGTCTAGGAATGGGGAACCCCTGCCACTACACTCAGCACGTGGGGACGTCGCTTAAGATATCTCTGTTTTATTTAAAAGTATTTAATATATTTGCTATTTTTGTCTTCCTTAAGCAGATCCTACCTAGGCTACCTACTATAGTACCAAGTAGGCTAGTGAATACACCATCAAGGACACACCTAAAAGACGCTCATGTGCAACAGCAGTACTAAAAAACCGGAATATATCACGACATAGGTTCACCATGACACACGGATAGACCAAACAAGACAGATGAGGGCCTTGCTATTATCTATCCTTGGGCTTCATCGCCGTCGTCATCACTCATTGAGCTCGTCTTCTGCATCTTCATGTTTTACCCCATCATGTACATACACCGTTCATCAACCCAATCCCACCGCCCAGGCCGCATTCCCCAGTTGCTTGATTAATCCGCACAGGTTCTCGACAATCGCAGGCACCGCTTCAGGCCCGCCCACGAAGTTGGCCTCCAGCACCTCCTGGGCCACCTCCATGCATTGTCGTGGATCCTCAATCGACGCCTCGCTCCCCCTCTTAGGCCCCCGGATGAGCGTCCGTCCTTGCCCGTCGTTGATAAACCTCTGGATTCCTGGTGATTCCGCCCCGTCCATGTAGATTGTCTCCGGCTGCTGAGACACCCTTGGCTCCCTCCGATTGGCCCGCGTGACAACTCCATATGTCCAGAGCGCAAGCGCCGCGTGGTGCACCGCCACCGCATAGAACGACTTCAGGTGGCCCTCGGGGAACATCTTTGCGTACCGTAGAATCTGCCCGGCGTACCATATGGCAGATCGAGAATCGGGGCTCTCGGCCCACTGCTGTAGCACCGGATAAATCCGTCGCGCCTGGTCCTCCCCTTCCTTGCCCGCGAAGAGCTGCAAGTCATCTAATGACACGTGCAAGTTCATCATCAGTAGATTGAGAACCACTCGCTCCTGTGCCGACACCTCTGGCCAGTCGGCCGTTGCCACTTGGAACGTCTGCAAGTCCTGAACCAGGTGTTGATGTCGAGGGCCCAGTAGTAGGGCGGATCCTCCGACCGAGCCTCGGGTGTAGGACCGCGAGCGATGGGCCGCACTCAGTTGTCTGTACTCCAAGATCAAGGCCCAGAACCCATGGAGGAATACCGACACGGCCAGCTGCACGTCCAAACGATGGCGGTTGGTCGAAAGGAGGTTGACGTCGTGCAAGATATCCCCTATCGACGGTGCCCTCTTGCCTGCGTTGGCATCTCGTTCCAGGTACAGCCTTTTCCACTCCTCCGCTGTTTTAGCGAACCACAGCTCTCTCGACGCAGGTAGAGGCAGTGTGAGCTCGGCATACGACATGGCAGGGTTGGTCAGGGTCGTCATCGATGTCTGGGCATCCCGATGGTACGCGTGAAAGACTAGGCTGTCGAGGCTTCAGCGTAAATATCCCCTCAGGAGTGGGGGGTCACATACCGTTTCCATTGCTCTAGATCTATCCACTTCTTCCACTTTTCATGCAGCGCTTCTCCCTCATCGAAAGAATCGACGGGAATGGCCGGATATGATGACCGTTGGTACTTCCCTCGATATCGCATCATCTAGATAGAGAGCATGAGTGCGTGTGCGAATCACGGATAACACCTCGTCGAGGTATACTTACAGTAACAGGGATGACCATGTGGCACTCGGCAATCTCCATCTTGTGCCGATTTCCACTCCAGAGAGCAATATCCTGTGTCAGGATCAGCGATTGGAGAAGCCCTAGGTCCTGGATGGACCTGTGATCTTCTTCAAACTATCATCTGTTAGTAACAAAGATGCCGAAAGACGGTAATCAAGCCTCCTTGGTGCGGAATTAACGTACTCGTAGTGGTATAGTTAGACCTGGTGCAGCTTTGTCAGCGAAACGTATATCCAAGGCCGTTGCAGCCATCGTTTGTCGTTACTCACGGTACGATTCTTGTAGAGCAAGCCCAAACCTGTGCAACGTGGGAGATGGCGCAAGAACAGCACCCGCGGCAGCCGCGGCAGCAATCCATTCATGCCATTGCTCGTTGAGCTTGAAGGTCGGGAAGTGTATCCATCCAGACACCTGGCAGACGTGGGAGTTGAGATATATGTGGATCAGCGTATCTACCAGCTCACACGAAGGGAACGATGCGGCCACCCGATTGAACATCGACTCCTGCCGACAGGCCTTCAACACGAGACCTAGCACCCGATCCCGCCCTGACTGCTCCAGCTTGTCGTTGACTAGCCATTTCCTCGTCTGTTGGACGTGGCGACTGGTGGCTTCACCGCTCGGCACGGGAAGGTCCTTGGCCTCTCCATATGTATTCTCTGGCCCGTTGGGCTGCCACCTCCAAGGGGAATCAGTCCACACCTTGACAACTCTCTGGCGCATCTGAGAAATGTCAATCGACGAGTCGGTTTCGGGAGTCTCTTGTTGGATTGGTAGGTTAGCAGCGCTATCAGAGTTCCAAATATCCAAGGTGTTGAAATCGAAGTCTGAGAGCTCCATGTTGGTGTCGTCGCAAAAGTCTAAGACTGCGAGGCCCTGGCTCTCGACCAATCTGTCTTGATGATCGAAATGCTGCTGCTCATAGAGAATATCCCGTAGAAAATCGCCAAAAGGAAGGCGGTCCATGTCTACGGGCATCTTGGTGCCCATATCCATTTTGGGTGGGTAGTTTTCCGAAGCTCCTAGGTTAAGGTTAGTTCTATATTTTAGGAGAGAAGGCAGTCCGCCAAACTTGACAGCTTCGTCATGTAAGAGTGGCTGAGTGCTGTGCTAGGGTACAAGGCGATCTGTGAAGGGGGCTAGCGAGATTCGCAAAGGACCGACCTTGATCTATAACCGTGTCTGGGGTAGCCATCTGACCAGCATCAGGCCTCGGAGGTGTCAGATCGAAGGACGATTCTGGATCAAGGCGGCGCTGTGCGCCTAGGAAGCTAGAGCCTTGGACGCTGCCTGGGACGCTGGCCGAGGCATATGTGGTAGGGGGGCTTGAGTCTTCCGGGCTGCCGGCAGACGATGGGGTAGACGAATGAGCGCTCGCGGATAGGTGCATCAAATGCAGAGCAGCCGCCGAGCCAGCCTCGGGCGAAACGCACTCCAAGCCACGGCGAACGCAGCGCTGGCATGGCTTGTCCTCTTGACATTTTACACGGGCGACGGCGCAGGCCTTGCACGCATGGGCGACACGGCCAGCGTTGGGGGCGGCGGTGCGGCGGCGGCGCTTGTTGGAAGAGTCGTTCTCATGGTTGATCTCGTGGCGCTTCTTCAGGTCGGCACGGGCAAAGGTCTTGCCGCAGATCTGGCAGGCGAAGCGTCGACCGAGGGTATGTGTCTGTACATGTCGCTGGAGGTGCTCGGGACGCGAGTATCGACGGCCACAGTTGCCGCAGGCATAGAGAGAAGGGCCGGAATGGCCTCGGCCCGCGGACGTCGAGGGAGAGGGCGTCGATTGGAGATTGAGAGGAGGAGCGGCGGCGGGAGAAGCAGCTGAAGCATCGACGGGAGGAACGGCGGCGACGGCGGCGGGGATGGGCGCCGACGTGGGCGGGAGACCTGGTCGCAAGGCGTGGGGGGTGCCTGGAGCTGCACCTCCCGGCGCAGCAGGATAGAGAGGATGAGGAGGATACGGCCGAGTCGCAACTGAGGCCGGCCCCGAGGGTCGTGGGGGATCGAGGATATGGGAGAGCGATGAACTGGACATGGCTTGGCTCAGGCGATGGCGTCGCGGACCCGCCAATTGTCAATGGCAGCTGGAGCGGGCATGAGCAAGCCGTGACGCACGAGAGAAGGCCAAGCAAGAGAGCGAGTCAGTGAGGAAGAAATGGGGAGAGAGGAGAACTGGGGAATGGACGATTTAGTAACGAGTGTGAGAATCTGGAGAGTGTGCGGTTGTGTGTGTTGGTGGTGTTTGTGTGTGTGTGGATGGATGGTGGGGGTGGGATGGCAAGAGCAGCCTTGTGGCCAGGTTGAGGAAAGTTGGAATGGTGGTCCACGGCGAATGATCGAGTCGTGATGTGATGTCAGGTCGAATAACGTCGTGGACTCGCCACCACTGCAGGGAAGCGCCCTTGTACTACTAATGTAGGGTCCCGGGGTTTGAAGTGGGTGGACTATACTTAGTACTAGTGGAGATACTCGGTTGGTACCGTGATGCACAATACCGGCGATGGCGGTCGCGAATCCGCCAGCGCCCTGTACTATTCCGTACTGCAGTCGCCTTATTTCTTTGCTGGGGAGAGCTCAACACAGGTAGGTAGGCCGGTGGACGCTTATCAAACAAAGCCTAGAACGCAGTGGGTGGGCAATCTTCTCTTCTCGATGGCATGAATCCAAAAAGAAAGAAAAAAACTACGACTATACGAAGCACGAGGCAGAATACTACGTAACTAATACGGGTATGCACACTGTGCTATTAGTCGTCGTCGTCGTCGTCGTCAGCCTCTTAACCCTCTTCAGTCTAGAGGGGGGAGCCAGGATCCCGATGCACTTCGTCTTCGCGGTACTGCTACGTACACAAGTACCTACCGTAGGTAACATGGGCCTACATATGTAAGAGCCAAGGTCTCGAGCGTTAATTTGCTAGGTTCGCCCGCCCTATGCCCCGTCAGCCCAAAACGACAGTGGGCGGGTAGTACATAGTAGAAGTGCATTAATACCAGGAGGTATTCATTACTCTAGGTGGTAGACTACCACTACCCACCCACCACCTCCTACTACATATGTATATATGCACAGTTTACCCACAGATGGTGAGCTTAGTGGCCCCTTCTCCTTGTCTATAACTTTATGTATGTACGATGTCTGTTGCGGAAGACGCCACTCCAGTCCACGCACGAGGCCGATCTAGACCCAGCCCCAGCCCCAGATCCAGAACCGAAGCTGTTGACCAGGCTGAAAGCCCCCACTCGGGTTTAGGAACTGACGGTGGCCTCCGGCTCGGACTCTTTGTCTGAGACAGACCCCTCGGGACTTGGCAGAGGGGACTTGGCAGAGGAGACCCGGAGAACAATACGGTAGATATTAGAAAGCTAATAAGCTAATAGATCGACATACCCCTTTCCATTTAGGCAGGTAGTTTTGCTCCTGCAACTCGGACAGCCCGCTTATCCTTGCAAGAGAGCAACCGCCATCTCCCCTGTTCAAGATTCTCTACTAGTAGATTTCTTCTCCATCTCCGGCTGCATGTGAAGTACATATCTAGATTAGGTCAACCAGCTGTCTCAAAATGATCATGCTAGTCATGCTTTGTACGTAGCAATGCCGACTCCCGAGAAAAACAGGACAGAAAGAACTAGGCAAAGCGCTACGCTGGCAAGTTGACTCACTCAACACACCCTCCCAAACAGCCACTCACACCACTCTACCCAGTACTACGTAGTAATTGGCTTTAGTTCCTCTAGGCGCGTCGCTTGGCGGATGACTGGCTTGACGCCAGAGAGTTCGCCGGAGATGTACTAGCATGGATCGAGTCTCGGCAGTCTCGTCCCTTGTCTGTCTGCCCGACGCGTTAGCATTTCCCCACGGTTCTTAGATTATACGGAGGAATTAAGGCGTGTTAATTCACGGATATATACCCCCTACAGAAGCATGTTTTGTCGGACGGCTATCTCCAGATTCCCAATGGCTAGGTCTATGTAGGCTGTCGATTGCCCCGAGGCCCGTGATGAGTTAAACCTAAGTTCCCATCCCCATCCTTCGGCAACATCCGTATATAAACCAAACGTCGCCACGCTTCCAAGTAAGTCCGAGAAATCGCACTCGTCAGCAGCGCCGAGCGCGAAGAAGTACATGACTGCATTCCCTCCTTCACGAACAACACCCCCCCTGTCTGTCTCGGAGTCCCCTACCATCTCCCGGTCTCCGTCAAGGTCGCATAATTGATTGGCAGTGATTGATTCGTTGATGTGCAGGTTCCTGGTTTCCTAGTCTAGTAGAAGGACTGGTGCCGCGTCGTCCTGTTAAGGGCCGCATCACTTCCTGTCTCCGAACGTCCTCCTTCGTTCGAAAATGAAGCCCTGAGCAGCCCAACCTTTGTCGACCTTGCTCGCCGTCGCTGCGTCTGCTAGGATCGAGACTCTTCTTCTCGCATATGGGCTCTGCCCGCCTGCTTTACATCCCCCCCCACACCCCCCAAAGACGGCCTGGAAGAGCCGATACCCTCAGCTCTCAGGGCACCGCGGACCGTCATGTACGGTCTGGACAACCCCGTCACGCCCGTGGGCGCAAGCGCAATTGCCGTCGACGAAACGGCACAGAGTAGTCGGAAACACACGCTAGGGAATGTGCGCCTTCGGGACCAAGACACCAATGCTCTCATCCTGATCCCGACGCCCTCTCAGGATCCCAATGATCCCTTGAACTGGTAAGGCAAGGCCTGACTATGTGCCCGGTCCTGGTTTCGCAGTTGCGTAAGCCAAGCTAACCAAACCACCACGAACCAGGCCGCAATGGCGCAAATACTATACCGCCGCGCTGGTCTGTCTGGCAATGACAATGTCCAACTTCCTTGCTGCCGGACCGTCGATTGCCGTTGTGTCCACGGCGCTCAGCCTCTTCCCCGGCGCAGTCGAGGACGGCACTCTGGCAAGCTCAGCCATACCCAAGGTTGCCTACTTCTTCACCACCACCAGTCTCCTCCAAGGCGTCGGCTGCTTCTTCTGGGTCCCGATGGCCAACAAGTACGGGAGGCGCCTCGCTTACCTCGCCAGCTACCTGGTCTATTTTTCTACGGCCTTGTGGCTCGTGTTCGACAAGTCGTATGCCGGTTTCCTCGCGGGCCGTATCATCATGGGCTTCGTTGCCGGCGCTGCTGAGACCATTGCCCCTATAACCATTGCCGACATCTTCTTCCTGCATGAGAGAGGTACTGTCATGTCGTTCTACAACTGCGCGCTCTCCGTTGGAGTCGCCTCGGGCATGATCGTGTCCGGGCTCATCACCATCCGTCACGACTGGCGAACCATATATGAGGTCTCAGCAGCCCTCATCGGCTTTGTGTTCTTCCTCATATTTCTTACCTTCCCAGAAACCTCATATAACCGCACTCCGGAAGAAAGCGAGGGCTCCATCACCACCATCGACGTCCAGGATGACAAGGATAGTTATTCGAGGTCGTACAACAAAGAGCTGAGCCAATCGTCGACCAAAAGTCTATGGAGAGCTCTGGGTGTCTGGAACGGGTCGTTTACCAGTGAAGGCGCATGCAAAATGTTCCTCCGGCCGTTTGTTTTGATTCTGCTCCCCCCTGTGCTCTGGGCAACCCTCGTCCAGGCGGTGACCATTGGTTTCTTGGTGGCGGTTTCATCCAACATCGGCGCAGCGTTTAATACAGCCTATGGATTTGAACCGTATCAAGCCGGCCTCTGCTTTGTTTCTGCCATCGTCGGGTCTCTGCTCGGCATCCCGGCCGGCGGCCACCTGGGTGACAAGGTAGCCGACCATTTCACCCAGCGCAATGGGGGAATCAGAGAGCCCGAGATGCGACTGCCTGTGGTGGCACTTGCAATGGTCACCACTCCGCTAGGTTTGGTGTTGTATGGGGTAGGGATTCAACACGGACTGCATTGGATCGTGCCCACGATCGGTCTGGGTCTCTGTAAGTCAAGCTTGACACGCCGAGGACGCGTGGATATCTGACCCCCAATACAGTAAACTTTTCCATCACCCAAGCCGCAAGTGTTACTCTCGTCTACGTCATTGACGCATATCGTCCCGTAGCTGGTGAAGTCAGTCTGGCAGTCTTGGGCTTCAAGTGTGAGTCCTTTATCGTATTCGCAGTCGGTGTCGCTGCCGAAGCTAACAGGCAGCACAGCCATGTTTGGGTTCCTCCTATCATTTTACACCAATCCATGGATCAACATGTCCGGCTATCAAAACGCTTTCGGGGCCATGGCTGGCATCTCGGCCGCGGTGCTGGTAATGTGGATTCCCTTTTACCTCTGGGGCAAGAAGATCAGGCATGTCACTTGGCATTGGCCGCTCGTTTCGTGCATCCATTGGGACGATGATCGCGAAGTCGGGGAGTAACGGGGCTTCAAGGAATTTAGGTAGCGGGTTGTGCTTTTTCATCAGGACATGCCATGAACGTCAATATACCCTCTATAACCAGGTCTAAAAGTTTGTATTGTTCAGCGATGTTATGGCCGCGTTGAAGGATGGTTATAGTGACATGCCGGCATCAAGCACGGCATTGACGCCCGTCACGCCTCTTGATTTCGCAAAGCAAAGAACCTGCTGAGCCACATCATCGACCGTGACGAGACGCCCGAGCTTGGTCCTGTTCCGCATCTCTTCCTGTTTTTCCGGCGGGAAACTCAAGCCCCAGTCCTGAAACCGTCAGCATGTTTTCTCCGTGCATTTGGTATACTTTGGACTTTTGGCATACCGTTAGCATTAGTCCGGGGGAGACACTGTTGACTCGGATCTTGGGGCTGGCGGCCAAGGCGAGACCCTTGACCAGGTGGATCTGCGCCGCCTTGGTGACAGCGTATGCCTACGAGGGTTAGTCTCGAGAAGCACATCAGGTTGTAAGAATCCCTATATCAACGGAAAGGAACACTTACGAGTGAGCTCCCGCTGACTTTGACGCCGGCTAGCGAAGCAGTGGTGATGAAGGCACCCTCAGTCTTATCGAGATGCTCCTTGGCGGCATGCATGAGGAAGAGGTGCGACTTGACATTCATGTTGAAGCACCGGTCCCAGTCCTCCTCGACCACGTTATCATTCAAGTCGGTGATGTCGCGAAGCTGCGTCCACCCGCCATTGGAGAAGACGACGTCGAGCTGGCCCATGGCAGCCACGACGTCCCGCACCAGCGCCCCCAGCTCGTCCCGCGCAGCCAGGTCTGCACGGAAAGCGAGGAAGTTGCTATCGTCGCGGGGCAGCGGCGAGAGCGCGTGCAGTTCTTGTACGAAGGCGGCGGCACGGTCGGCGTTGGAGTGGTAGTTGACGGCGACGCGCATGCCGTCTTTTGCGAAGAGGCGGGCTGTAGCGGCACCGAGGCCAGCGGTGCCACCGGTGATGAGCGCGACGAGGGGGCGAGATGCGGCCATGGATGATGACTTGATTGTTGCAATTCTTATGGATGCTTTGTTTCTCTCGTCTGCCTTCTTCTCCCCTCGAAAGATTGAGGGACACTTGGTCCCTCCCCCATGGAGATAACACAGTCCCCGCTACCGGAGATGGATTCCGGCCGGAGACGGTCCGGGTTCGGGGATTCGGAGGATGCGCGGGGTAGTTTTAGCGGGAGGGGGAGCGCATATGATACGGATGGCAATCAGCGTGATCCAGAGAAGGAAGAGGTTGGAGGCTTCATGCTCGTCATCTCCCATCTCAGGCACAAGGACACAGTAGCAGTACCCGGCCTGATTATGGCGCGGGAGTGGAGGTGAAGAGAAGTCCTCGGCATGTTTCCCCCACCCAGCCGAAGGTGACTTCGTGGTCCCGATGCCAGGGGGGTGGATGCGGGTGCTAGTTGCGCCCATGTTGCCGATTTGGCGGGGTTGATCGAGATAGCGTCTTGCTCTGCTCTAACTAAGTTACGGAGTACAGTTGCGGGGCATCGGTTAGACCTAGGTACTTGGCTTCAATAGAGAGTGAAGCAGGAAGCTTGCCAGGGAGAGCCTTTGATGACCAACGTCGGTGTAAAGAATGAACGAATGCTTGGCGAGACGGAATGAGACAACACTGGGTGCTTCTGCTGCTGCCACTTCCACTGCCAAGATTCCCTCTTGTTTCAAAGACTCGGGGCTGCCACATCACTACGCAGAACGGTGATACTTGGTTGCCGCACTTGTACCCTGAGACACAACACCAAGTTGACGACGGGATATCCCCAGACGGCATCAAACAGCTTGTGGCGCCCCACTTGCCGGACTATGCAACCTCACAAGCACGTTCGGGACGTGGAGGGACCTATCAAGCACGCCGGATGAGGCCTCGCCGGGTTAGTATGTGTCCTGGAGTCGGACGGCGGAGAGTCTGGTTCTCGTCTACACCTCCCCGGCTTCCGACGCCCGCTCGTGGCGGAGCTCGGCTGCCATTATGGCTGTGGTCTGAAGTTGTCGTGGCCTTTCTTACGCAACCGCTTCTCTTTTAAACAGGGTCAGTTCCGTCCAGGTGTAACCGCGGCTGGTCTGGCTAGCTGGTTAGTGATAAAGAAACCACAATCCTGCAGTCGAGGCGTACCGAAGATCACCTGCTGCCTCACCTTCTTCTGATCACTCGCCCATCCCACCCCGTTGCTGGCCTGTTTTGTTGTTTCTGATCTCTAACCATTCTGATCGACAGGCGCACCAGTACTACAGCCATGGCGATGCTTAATGGACACCATGACACTGCAGCCAGCGTGCCCAAGAACCCGCTGGTGCATGACCACCCACATCCGTTAAAGATTGCCATCATTGGCGCCGGCATTGGAGGTCTCAGTGCCGCCGTTGGCCTTCGACGTGAAGGTCATGATATTACTGTCCGTTAAACCCTCCTTAAACCATACTCAGCACCTAGATCCTCTTCTCTAACTCAACCTCAGCTCTACGAACAATCTCGACTGGCCAGCGAAGTCGGGGCGGCCGTCCACGTGGCTCCCAATGCCAACGGACTCCTTCGAAGATGGGGCCTCGTCCCCGAGACCTTCGGCGCCAACCTCATGAGCCACTACAAGGAGTTCCAGCACACCGGCGCCTTGATCAAGCACATGGACCTCAGAGGGCCCAACCAGCAGTGGCAACACCCCTGGCAGCTCGTCCACCGAGTTAGTCTGCACGACAGCCTTAAGAAGGCTGCCACGGACAGCAAGGGGCCTAGCAAGCCTGCCACCCTGCAAATGGCCAACAAGGTCGAGGACGTCGACCCAGCCAAGGGAACTATTACATTGGCGGATGGCACCATGGTGGAGGCCGACCTCATCTTAGGCGCCGATGGCATCTACGTAAGCATTACTCCGTCCACGTCCTTTTTGAAATCAGACCGTTCCGGAACCGTGCTCATGCATTTGCTGCTTAGTCTCGGAGTCGAAGGTTCGTTACCGGCCAAGACTCGAAGCTCTTCAGCTCAGGCAAGGCAGCCTTCCGATTCCTCATCCCCACGAGCGTCGCTGCGGAGGATCCCGAAACCAGACCCCTGGTCGAGACCGACAACTGCCTCTCTATATGGTACAGAGACGACCGACGTGTCGTGATTTACCCCTGTAACAACAACGAGATGCTCAACTTTGTCTGCATTCACCCCGACTCCGAGTCTCACGCTACTGCAAGCGATGGTAAATACCCTTTCCAACACAGGACTCATAACGGTGGCTGACCTGGTAATAGAATGGAACAAGACGGGCTCGATGGAGCAAATCTTGAAGGTCTACGAGGGCTTCGACTCGGCCCTGTTGAAACTTATCAAAAAAGTAGCCCCGGAGGAGCTCAAGGTCTGGCAGCTGCTGGACATGGAGAACCTGCCGACCTGGGTAAACGATAAGCTCGCCCTTCTGGGAGACGCAGCACACCCTTTCACCCCTCGTAGGTGCTCCCCTTGTTGCTCTAAGCCTTTCCCGACTAACTTGAGACTCAGATCAGGGACAGGGTGCCGGCCAGGCAATGGAGGATGCCGCTGCTTTATCGGTTGTGCTGCCTCGAGGTACTGCGCCCGAGGACGTGCCCGAGCGGCTGAAGCTATACGAGAAGATCCGATATGAGCGAGCTCATGCCATCCAAAACTATTCTCGCCAGGCCGGCAAGGACTGGATTGACGGTAAGCCGCAGATTGACAGTAAGTAATCCATTATACAACTCTAGGCCATCAGGTCCACTTACGAAACACCAGTGATGAGTTATATCAGCTACAACTTCGGCCACGACGAGTACGATCATGCCGGCAACATCTTCAAGAGATGGCTCTGGGGAAGGAAGAAAGACATGTACTGGAGAATGCCCATCTCCTTTGGACCCTTCCCTGGCCCTCGCCAAGACCACCTGGGACGCCGCCAGCCCGGCCAGGCCGAGCGAACCTTTAGGACGGCGTCAGTCAAGTTCAAGACATCGAGGACATACCTAGAGACCCTCTTCCCCGCCGACTCGTTCAAGTTCGAGTCGCCCGCCACGATGTGCGAGGCGAGCTTCTCCGCGACGACCCTCGACAAGATGTCGTGGCTGGGAGGCCACGGGTACAACCACTTTGGTCTGTATATCCACGGCGTACAATACACCAAGAAAGATGGATCGACAATCGACGGCACGTTCCTCCCCATCCTGATGGAGAACCTGTGCGATCCCATCGTCTCGGGCCGCGAAGAGCTGGCCATGCCCAAGCTCTTCTGCGACATCGAGATCCACCCGCGGACCAAGTCGTACCGGATGAAGGCGTCATGGAGGGGCGCGACGTTTGCCGAGATGGCGCTGCAGGACCTGACGGAGGATTCCCCCGAGAGCGAGGGAGGCATCATCGGCGGCGAGGCAGACTACGGCATCATGGCGTACCGGTACATCCCGGCGGTTGGAGAGCCTGGCAAGGCGGACGCCGAGTATGCCACGGTGGTGTCGCATGCCGAGGAGTCCAAGGACGTGCCATCCAAGGTCAACAGGGTGCAGAGGTCCACGAAGGTCTCGCTCAAGCTTGACGCCCAGGACTGGGAGTCGCTTCCGACTCTCCATCACGTTGCGGCGGGCTTGGCGCAGATTCCCATCTACGAGATTATCAGCGCCAAGGTGGTGGAAGGGAACGGTGTCCCCAACGTTGCAGCCTGTAGGCGGATTGAGTAGACGATGCTAGATATCGTACATAGTGGTCAGAAGTTATGCCAGCATGGCATCCCCTTTACTCCCGGCTCGAAGCCACAAACCAGCTCCAGGATAGGGGATAATGTTAGAATGACGACACCTTAAGCCTAGACTGGATATCGTGACTTGTACATTTCTTCGTAGCAGGCTCGTTTTGCCTTCTGCAACTTAAACTTGGGGTTTTCCAACATGCAAGGTATGCAGCTATTAGAGAAGTTATCATAGGTGGATGTATTTGTTTCGTTGAGTTTATGGGCGCCATCACGAGTAACCCCACGTCTCTGTGCTGGGGATTCTAGCAACTTTCCAAACCCTAGCCTGTGCCATAGCTCTTGGAGCATAATGCACCATCAAATTGAAACACAAGGAAACACGCCTGTAAAGCAGTTTTAATCTTTTATGGTAGCAAACGGTCCGAGGTCAAGGCTGTGGTGTTTCGGCCCCACACCCCACTTGCCGGCGGGCATCATCACTTCCACGGCATGCCGCACCGGGCCAGTCACTAATAACATGGAAGCTTGCGGGGATCTGGGATACAGCGCGGAGGCCGTGATGGGGGAGGGGTGCCGAATGTGGGTTTCAGGAGGAATGCCAAAGAGTCAAAGATGGCTGCATCCCGTCCGGGGAGCTGAGGGCTGTCCTGTTTGTCTCATCGTCTCCCAGGTCTGCTCAACTCCCGATTCACAACACATCAACATGACTACTACCTCGGACCAACAATTTCCCCCTCCAAAGCGGTTCATCACCGACCACGATGCCGAGGGCAAGGCCGTCTTCAACACCAGCATCCCCGAGGAGATCCCGGCAAAGGTCATCGGCTGCGGAGACAAGTTCTTTCTCGGCTACACCACGAGCGAGAGGCCTGTCGAACTCAACGGCAACAAGGACATCGAGTCGTACAGGGAGTACCTGGCCAACCCGCCGGGCATCGTCATCCCCGGCGGCACCGTGGTGCGCTTCGTCGACATGCGCCCGGGAGGCGTGTCGCCCATGCACCGGACGGTGAGCCTCGACTACGGCGTCGTCCTGGAGGGCCAGGTCGTCGTGCGGCTGGACTCGGGCGAGAGCCGGCTGCTGCGGCGCGGGGACGTGACGATCCAGCGCGGGACGATGCACGAGTGGGAGAACGCGAGCAAGACGGAGTGGGCGAGAATGATGTACGTTCTCCAGGACAGCAAGCCCTTGACGGCTGGCGGAAAGCAGTTGGGCGAGGAGTATGGCGAGGGTATGGGAGATGTGCGTCCATCGGGCAACTGAGTTGGATTGAGAGAGACCATTCTGTCCTAATTAGACTGCCAGTGACAATAGTCAACAGTCAATAGTCCACAGTAGTGTATAAACCTCGCAAATGAGGCTGAGAATTCGCGGTGATGAGTCGCGGATTAAATTGTCTTCGCCCAGTTGACCGTGTCATGCGCCCTAGCTGATAAGGATCTCTTAGCGTGCGTGCTCTGCGTGTTACAGGGCCGGGCGTCATAATATGTGGGTGCGCCTCTGAGATGTTAGTGGACGGGAGGGATGAATGGAGGTCGTTGAGCGTTTTTGAGGCGCTGGGAGGTCCCCATTATTATGGAGGTACTAGTTGCTAGGGTCTCCGGCAGTCTCCGGCCATCACCGCCGCCGTCGCCGCCGTCGCCTCAGCATGATGCAAGGGTGATCGCGTGTGTCGACTTCCCCTCAGGCAGAAACTGAGAGCCCATCTTCTGCGAATAATTACTACGTACATGATGTTCGGGCTTCCCTCTTGCAAGGCCACCACCTCTTAGATCTGATCATATCGCATCATTCTCTTGCTACATCTCCGAGGTACGTCTCCCGCCTGCAGTGCTGCATCTCATCTCGATTCCGTCGCCGCACTGTCCATGCTTTGTTATGCATGATTGATCGGGCTCGGCCAACCACTTGCTGATCGCACATTAGCATCAGGCACCGCAAGCCCAGACATCATCATCCCCCAACATTGCCACTCGCCGCCTCGGCCCGCCCTCGAGCCTCTCGCATCCGCCTCGAATCTCCCAGAATGCCATTTCCACGACCGAACTAATACCATACCTACTTACTCAACACACTCATGCTGCGCTAAGACGGAAAACACTACCACCGGTATCAGTTCTGTATCAGTTCTCGACGCCGATTCCCTATCATCGCTGCCCGTGTCCTGATGCCCCAACATGGCCAGCCCTCTGGCTGTTTCAGGCCCTTTGGCTTCTCGCGATGATTCGAGAGCATACGAGGATATACTGGATAGCGAATCCGGGCCCGAGTCCGAGTCGGTGAGCTCATTCAATAGCCAGCCGGACTACAACCACGATATTTGCCCTTGGCGAACGCCCCAATTCAACGACCGGGAGTGCCTCCGATTCTTCGACTGTCCATCACACATTGTTGAGCGAAGTCTATCGGTCGCTGGCTCCATCCACGAGGTTACCGACGACGAAGGCGCGGCAGAAGCTTCTGACTCTACTGACGATGGACGTGACCAGAATGCTCCCGGTGTCGGCTTGCCATCGGGTGCAGCGTCCCCACATGATATCTACGACGCCGAGGAATCGCCCGGCCCAGCAGAAGGCCGGGAATTAGCTATTACCAACGAGGCTATGGCATCAACTACGGCAGCATCAAATACTGGTGGCCTGGCAAATACTGCCGATCTTATGAACGCTCTGCCAGAAATCCAGACGGGACCGACCCAGGACGAGCCTGGGGGCAACTTTCCCCTCGGGGAGGCCAACACATCCGAGCAATCAACTACACATCATAATGAGACGGAGGGCCAACCCAGCCCAGGGAGCGAGGCGGAGAGGAGCTTGTCAGGCCTACCGGAACCCCGTCGTGTATGGACTCCCGTATCTCGCGAAAGGATGGACGCACCTCTGCCATTTCCCCACGGGACACCAAGTGAAGCTTTACCGCCATTACCACTCTCGCCGCCGCTGCCACCACCTCCTCGTGGCGAGGCTGAAGGAAGCGTGACTTCGGAGTGGTCTGTCCCAAGATGGCAGCCCGATGCCGAGGTGACCTTGTGTCCTATTTGCCGCGCGCAATTTAGTTTCTTTGTGCGCAAACATCACTGCAGGTTGGTTGGCTATCATTTCACCAGTTGCCCCTTAGTTGTCTAATATCTTATAGGAAATGTGGAAGAGTTGTCTGCAACTCGTGTTCGCCGCACAGGATCATTATTCCGCATCAGTACATCGTCCGGCCTCCCGGCTCAGAAGCAGGCATCTCCCAGTCTTTGCTAATTGACGGATTGGGAGCGGGATACTTCGATGTCCGCAACATATCAGGTGGCGAGCGGGTAAGGCTATGCAATCCATGCGTGCCAGACCCCAATACCGCGCCCCCACAAAGTCCAGGCTCCCCGGCAGTCCTGTCACCACGACCTGCACATCAAAGATCACGTAGCAGTGCTGGGTCCCAATATGGAACTTTGCCCGCATCGAATCGACATGGGGCGGTCTTCGCTCCGAGTACCAGCAGCAACCCATACCAGTATCTTTCTTCTAGGTCGAGGAGTATCACGATGGTATGCTACTTTACGTGGATGGCCCGGATGTATTTCCTTCAGTGCTAACGCTCTTCTCAGGGCCATCCGGCTTCGGGCTCGGGACACGGGTCGTCATCTCGCCGCGCGCGAAGCGGGACACATCAAACTCCCATTGAGCGTCTCTTGTCTAGTGGTTCGTCATCCTCTTCTTACCCAAGCCGATACAGCCCACTCAGCGAAGCAGCATCCTCATCACAACAACGAGCTCTCCCCCCGACACCGCAGATTCCAGAAGAGGATGAATGCCCAATTTGTCACCGCGAGCTGCCATCACAGAGCCTCATAAACTCGACGGCTCTTCGAGAATCACATATTACCATGTGCATCCAGACACACAGCACATACGGCACACCGCGTAGTGGAGAGGAGGGGGGTACCCCTACGGCAGCTCCACGGAGAACGGGCATGTACACATATCCGGCAACGGAGAAGGATTGCATTGATGATGCCGAGTGCACCATTTGTCTTGAGGAATTCACAGTCGGAGTTCCCATGGCACGACTAGAGTGCCTATGCCGTTTCCATCGAACTTGCATTTCGGCGTGGTTCGTCAACCACCCCGGACGATGCCCCGTCCATCAACATGACGGGTTTGGTTATTAAAGCAAGCGTTGTTCAAGACAGCCTGGTTTCGTCAGGGCTCGTTGCATAAGACGGAGTATGGATAAGATGGGTATATTTCTGTTTTTAATGAAGCGTGTCGGTTCATGAGTATTGGTTTTTTCTGCTGCATCTAGGCCTGAGTGAGCATTCGGCCACTCAACAGCCTACCTTCGTTATCACCATAGGCAGAGACAAGGATTATGTAGAGCAGTAACGCGTGGTGGAAGAAAGGGATCGATGAGTCGCTGGGTACGCATAACACCAGCGAACATTATTGCATAGCTTAGTTGGCTTTTTTTGTGTGTGTTCTTGTTTCCCTGTGGCCATTGATCTTCGTAACAGAGAGACGCCGAAAGCTTCTTACATGAGGTGAAGCCGGTTTTCCCCCCGGTCTTAAATGCAAACGTTAGTACGTACGAAGTACAGCTAGACAGCTTCATGACGACGTCATGGTGATCGACACTGCAAGTCAGACCCTGGATATATAAAAAAAGGCCGCGAGGGGTCCACCGAGGAAGGCATCCTGTGCTTGGGGTAAAGTTGTAGGGTTGCTTCGCGTTCCCGGCGCACATGGTGAATGGTGACCGTGGGAATTTCGACAAGCGAATTTATGGCGCAACACTAGTAGGTTCGACGGTAGGACTCAGTTGGCTAGTGAGGTGCACTTGCAGGCAGTGACCCGTTGCAGCGAGGCACGTTGAACAACACTACGACAGCCGGGGAACGGAGGCGGCAACAGGGATCGACAAGTCAGCCGAGACTACTATACAAGTATGTAACAAGCACGTACTTACCGGTACTGCAGCACGGTGGGTGGGTGAACTGCTGCAATAGCCAGGGAGCTATTACCCAGCATATCTGTCGAGAGAACAGGCCGGGAACTCCATTTGCTAATGCAGCAGTGCGGTGGTGTATTGTAGTGCCAGTCCAGCTGAAGTGAAGGCCTGGCGGGGTCTGGCTTGAGGCTAGAGCCAGTCCGTCCATAGCTGCGTCTTGGTTCCTAGCGAACTGCATGTTTTCGTTAGTGGGATCCGTCAGAGGAACTGCTCTCTGCTCTCTCTTGGCGGGCTGAGGAGCAGCAGACTAGTAGTAATGCGATAAGAATTAGACTAGGCGAGAACTCCTCTGTTCCTCAAGTGGCTGGTGGGTAGGAGAAAGGAAGAAAAGAGAAAGGAAATCAAAGCAAGAGGTCGTAAGCTTGGGTGATGATTCCTCTTGGTCGCGCAAGGGGTGAGTGAGCCTACACCACCAAGAGATATTATGCAATGTCGTTGATGGAGGAAGAGATTTGTTGGTGGGCGGATTCCCTGCGGCGGAGCAAAAAAGCCACCACCTATTATTACCTCCTAGCCGGACGGGATGGTAGAACCTGGAGGTCGATGTGGATGAGGTGTGAATGTGGCTGATGTTGTGAACGTACGAATGGTGGATGGGATTGTAACAGATTTATTATTACCAGCGTTGCTGCATATTGGTATCTGTTTGTTACTCAAACAACCCAAATGTCCCGTATTTACCGCGTGGGAATGGAAGGGGGGCGGGAACACGCGTTCAAGTCAATCAAACACCCGCGGGAGAGCGAGATTGCGATGGACTCACCACCTTCACCTTCACCCGCGATTCACTTTAGCTGGAAGCAGAAAATTGCACAGCCTCACACAGATGACAGATTGGGCCACCGACGCACGCCTCTCGTTAGTTGACCGCTGGCAAAAAAAAGCTGCCCAGGGTGCGCTCTAGGCCAGACAAACGTCATGGGGTAGTATTAGTAGTATCATGGAAGCCAGCGAGCTGGCTCACTGATCATGGCAGCTAATCACCCCCATCATGATCGTGGATGGACGTCCAGTAAGCTACACTGTAATCTAGCCAGTTCGGTCTTGAATTTGCCGGAAGGCCTAGCTTAAGCTAACTAACTGGGCTCGCCGTAGTCTAGCAATGGAGTGATCACTGATGGACGAAGTGGTGGAGAGTGGTGGAGTGGTGGAGTGGTGGAGTGATGGGAGTGCTGACCCGGCGCCCTGGAGATCCACTCATCGGCCGTAGAGCCCCGTACCCCGGCCATCAATTCAGCTTGACCAGCAGCGCGTTTGCCAGGATATGGCCCGCTGGTGACGTCTCCAGCTGGATCCCGCAGCGCAGCGCAAGAGAGAGAGTAGAGAGTCCAGCTGCCAGCGACCGCTCTGCCCGACCACACACAACCACAACCAACGACTCCTCCTGTTACACCGGGTTGCTGTATGGACACGTACCGGATGGTCGCTCGTTGATGCTGGTTTCCTTGTTCTTGCCGGTCCTTCGTACTCGGTGTGATTCAAGTTTCCCACGCTCTCTCTCTTTCTTTCTTTCTTTCTCTTTCTCTCTCTGACCACCTCCCCCGGCAGGCCTCCCTTCTCACGTCCCCCCACCCCGTCCGTCTCACGGGTTTTCTTTTTTCTACATACTACGCAGTAAAACTCTCTCCCGTCTCTCGAACCACTTGCATCTCCGAGTCCCCCTCTCGGCCCGTCCGCCGTCCTTCCTCCACTCCTCCAACTTTTGGTAGCTTGCTCAACCCCAGCCACAAGCTTCTCCTACCTTAGTCTCCTCTCCGACCTGATCTACTTCACCTCCCGAGGTACTTATTTCGTACTGCCAGTACCAACTTCCGCCAGGGTTTACGCACCTACCTCCACCTCCCTCACTCCGACCACCCGCGCGCTGGCAGTTCTGTTCTCACATCCTTTTGTTGCTTTCTCTCGTTCAACCTCCCGCTTCCTTGATTATTTGCTTTCTTCCTTCATACTGGATAGCGTCGTCATTGTACTAGTCGGAGTCGGCTCCTGCCCCAGCTTAGGCACCCGAAGCTCCCACTGACCCCTCGAACAACTGCCCGCCCGTCGCTTTTCGACGACTCTCAAACCTCTGGATGCCTTGCGACGCTTGGCCGAGCTCCGATTTCGCCAATTGATCCAGCGACGAATCTTGCGACGCTCTCTCCAGCGTTGACCGACGACGGCATGTCGACCGCCAAGGAATCCAATGAGCTCAAGCAGCAAGGAGCTATTGAGGCTGCAGCCAACCCCGAGAGCACAGTCACTGCCGATGACGCCGAGAGGGAAATCGTCGAGGCGTCCAAGCACGCTGGCGTAGTCGCCTTCACCTTCGACCCCGATGCTAGCCCAGAGCAGAAGCGAGCCCAGGCCAGAGCTGTACGCTACCCTTTTGTTCGCGCACCAAGCTGTCACTGACCTTGTCTTGTACTACAGGCTATCCCCGCCGAGCTTCAGCACAGCCGCCGCAACAAGGGCGCCGCCATCATCACCGACGTCGACGATGGTACCGGGCCCGTAGAAGACCTCCCCGAACCGAGCAAAGCTGGCGTCCTCGACGTCGCCCGTGATGAACATGGGCAACTGCTCCTCGATGGCGAAGACCCCGACTCTGGAGAGGCTCCCTACTCGCGCACAGGATGGGCTCCTAGGCTAGGGTGGCCCACCGACGAGATGCTCGAGCAGGAGAGCCTACTTGATCATGGGACCTGGGTCGAAGGCCAGCTCCCAGATACCCTCTACGGTGGTACGTGCCGGGTTTCAAGACGACTTCTGAACAGTTGCAGCTAACATATTTAGACTGGTACCATAACGCCGGTGTCATCATTTTCGCTTGCATCTCGTCATGGCTCGTCGCTGTCTTGGGGGGCGGTCTTGCTTGGGTGATACTAGTCATGGCCATCTGCTCGACCTACTATCGTACCTCCCTGCGCCGAGTGCGGCGCAACTTCCGTGACGACATCGTTCGCGAACAAGGCCTCAAAAAGCTCGAAACCGACAACGAGTCCCTCGAATGGATCAATACGTTCCTCGTCAAGTTCTGGCCCATCTATCAACCCGTCCTTGCTCAGACCATCATCAACTCGGTCGACCAAGTCCTCAGCTCTGCCACTCCAGCTTTCCTCGATAGCTTGAAGCTGAAGACCTTCACCCTAGGATCTAAGCCCCCGCGTATGGAGCACGTCAAGACTTACCCCAAGACGGACGACGACATCGTCATGATGGACTGGAAGTTCAGCTTTTCCCCGAAAGATACAGACGACATGACTGCCCGACAGCTCAGCAATAAGATCAACCCCAAGATTGTCCTCGAAATCCGCATCGGCAAGGCCATGATCAGCAAGGGTCTCGATGTCATTGTGGAGGACATGGCTTTCTCTGGTATCATGCAACTCAAGATCAAGCTGCAGATACCCTTCCCTCACATCGAACGCGTGGACATGTGCTTCCTCGAACCACCCGAGATCGACTACGTCTGCAAGCCCCTGGGTGGTGACAACTTTGGCTTCGACATCAACTTCATCCCCGGTCTTGAGAGCTTCATCTCAGGGCAGATCCACGGCAACTTGGCACCCATGATGTACGCTCCCAAGACCTTCCCCATCGAGGTTGCCAAGATGCTGGCTGGCTCCCCAGTTGACCAGGCTGTCGGCGTCCTTGCCGTGACCTTACACGGCGCCCATGGCCTCAAGAACAGCGACAACTTTGGCGGAACTATTGACCCGTATGTGTCGCTGAGCCTTAACAGGCGCCAGGAACTCGCCAGGACCAAGACCGTTGAGGACAATTCCAATCCTAAATGGAACGAGACCCACTACATCATCATTACGTCTTTCAACGACACACTGGACATGCAGGTCTTTGACCACAATGACTTCCGCAAGTCCAAGGAGCTGGGTGTCGCCTCTTTCCCGCTCGAGAATGTTGAGGATATCAACGTGTATGAGAACGAGCGCATTGAGGTCATAACCGATGGCAAGGCTCGCGGTGTCATCTCTTGTGATTTCCGCTTCTTTCCCGTCCTCGAGGCTGCGACCAACGAGGAAGGAAAGGAGGAACCCGCACCTGAGTCCAACCAGGGTATTCTTCGATTCACCGTGGAGCAGGCCAAGGATTTAGATGGTACAAAGAGTCTCAACGGCCTGCTTGACCCCTATGCTGTCTTGTTCCTCAACGCCAAGGAGATCCACCAGACCAAGAGGCTCAGGCGCACCAACAATCCCATCTGGGACAATGGCTCCAAGGAAATCCTCATTACTGATCGCAAGAAGGCTAAGCTTGGTGTCACTATCAAGGACGACCGAGGTCTTGCCGGTGACCAAGTCCTCGGCAAATGCCAGATCAAGCTGGACGACATGCTTGAGTGCATGGAACAAGGAAAGGAATGGTACAGCCTGGAAGGCACTCCTACCGGTCGTGTGAAGATGATGGCGCAGTGGAAGCCCGTGGCCATCTCTGGTGTCGCCAGCACCGGTGGCTACGTGACTCCCATTGGTGTCATGCGATTTCATTTCAAGAAGGCCACCGATCTGCGCAACTTCGAAGCCTTCGGCAAATCGGATCCTTACACCCGCGTCTTGCTTTCTGGCATTGAGAAGGCTCGCACAGTCACCTTCCGAAACGATCTCAACCCCGAATGGGACGAGGTCCTCTACGTGCCTATCCATTCGGCTCGCGACAGACTCACTTTGGAGGTGATGGACACGGAGAAGGTGGGCAAGGACAGGAGTCTGGGAGCTGTCGAGGCCTTTGCCGGCGACTATGTTCAACAGGACCAAAACGGCGAGTATCTGGTCAGCGACGCCAAGAAGCTCCGAGAAGACGGCCTACGCCTTCATGGCAAGGGTATTGCCAAGGGGATACTGACCTACACCGTCGCCTTCTACCCCTGCCTCAATGTTGCTGATCCTGAGGAAGAGGAGAAGGAGGAGAAGGAGAGACAGGAGGAGATTGAGCAGAAGAACGCTTCTTCTTCTTCGTCATCTTCATCAGACAACGAACCTGCCAGCTCCGAAGCGAGATCGGCGGAGGCTGGCAAGTTCAATGCCAGTCTGGATAAAACCAAGGAGCTTGAACCTCGTACGCCTACGACGCTCGGACGGCCCTCGACTAGCGCTGAGCGACCTTCGACTAGCGAGCCGAAGGGCCCACCTAAGATTCGTTTAACGCCTCAGGAACTGCTCAGATATGAGACCGGTTTGCTCATTTTCAGACTCATCGAAGGAGAGATGCCGGAGAGTGGGACGCTCCTAGAGGTCTTCGTGGACGATTATGCCTATCCATCCTACGTGTCTTCAACTTCTCGCACCAAGTCTCATAAGTTTGAGGAGATTGGAGACTGCCTCATCCGTGAGTTGGACGTGTCCCGCTTGACGTTGAAGTGTCGAAAGAAGGGCGACGACGGCGACGACATCTTGGCTTCCCTGACCGGCAACACGCTGGAGACGCTGAAGCAGTGCTTGGTAGGTTGATGGCTTGCAATCGTTGGATGCAGCAAGCAGCTAATGCGATATCTAGAACAACCCGACTACGCTGAAGCTCAAGGGAGAGGACGGCCGCCCTGCCAGCGTCAAGGTGAGCTTGAAGTACATTCCAGTCAAGATGCAGCTCGACCCCAGCGAGAGCATGAACAACATGGGTACGCTTCGAGTAGACATTCTCGACGCGGCCGACCTGCCAGCAGCCGACCGCAACGGCAAGAGTGACCCATACTGCAAGTTCGAGCTCAACGGTCAAGAGATACACAAGACAAAGGTCCAGAAGAAGACGCTTCACCCCACGTGGAACGAGTTCTTCGAGGTCAGCGTTCCCTCAAGGACTGCTGCCAAATTCAAGGTCACTGTCTACGACTATGACTTTGCCGATAAGCCCGACCTACTAGGAGAAGCGGACATCAACCTAGATACGCTGGACCCCTTCAGGCCTTCGGAGACCAAGTATATCCTCGACGGTAAGTCGGGAAGCGTCAGAATTCGACTGCTGTTCCGGCCCGACTACGTCACCCGGGCTCGACGGGGCACTTCGACCTTTGGTGGCACCTTCAGTTCTGCCCCGGGACGCATCGTGACCGGTGTGGCGGGGGCTCCCATCAAGGGTGGTGCGGTAGTGGCCGGGGTTGTTGGTCAAGGTGTCGGAAAGGGTGCATCATTCGTCCGTCGTGGCCTGTTCCGTAAGAAGGACGAGAATGATATAGCTGAGGAGGAGATTCCTGAAGTTGTGGAGCCTCCGGCGGCGGCGTCCAACGGCGGCCTCCGACGAACACCGGTCATCGCCACAGAAGACACGGACCTCTCAACGGGTCGCCCGCCGACCAGCAACGGCACCGGCAACGGCAACGGCTTCGGTCACTCCCGGTCTAAGAGCATCGGACAGTCGTCTGTGCACAGCACCCTGCCCGGTGGTGCGCCCAGCGGCACGGCACACTTTACGGTGGTTGGCGCAACCGGCTTCCCCCCGGCGTCAGATTTGTACATTATCATCACGCAGATCTCGCCCAAGGAGAAGTCGGTTGGAAAGACGAAGCACTACAAGTCAGGCAGTGGACAGTGGGCCTTTGACGAGTCGTTCAAGTTCCACTGCTCGCCCGACGCTCAGTTCAAGGTCGAGGCCAAGGGCGAACACATGTTTGGTAGCGACGATGACCTCGGCGAGCACGTCTACTTTGTTGACGAGACAGGTGGCGGGTCAGTCAAGGAACTCCCCGTGGGGAGCGGAATTGTGACGATCAAGAGCAACTTCCAATCTGCGGAACCAAACCTGGCCCCTGACAGCCCCAAGGCACATCTCCGACGAAGCTTCCTTAGCAAGCGGGACGGCCGGGGCAGCAGGGAGACGACGCCGAACCCTTAGTCTGCTGGGCTATGCCAGAGTGGTTTCCTACGAGTTTCTACCTTCTTGTGTCTTGATTAGGTGGACGCGAAGTTTTCCCTAATCGTATATTATCGGCTGTTACGATATGTTTGTTGCAAGTTGTGTTATGTTTCTGTTGCACAGACTTTTTTTGGGAACTGGATCAAAAGGATATTTGGGAATGGTGAAGGAGGGAAGACTGAGTCTGGAGTGCTGGAGGAGGGGTTGAATTTAATGAGTTTGATACGTAGTCGTTTCGGGCCGGTGTCGTTGATGGCTCCTTAGAACGAGCGAATCCCTTTGAGGACTGGACGTATTGGAGGCTGCCTAGTTAATGAAGGGATAAGGCGATGGGGAGCCTCAGTTTGAAAGAGAGTAGACAGCGAAATGAAATGAGTTGTAGTTATTCGCTTTCAGCCCATCAGATACCTAGACTTTCTAGATGTTGCTTGACCTTGGCTTAGGTAGGTAGATGGAGAACCTGTTCTAAATTGGGGTAGTGTCTTTTAATGTCACTCTTCATCCTGAGGCATCCAGGCATCCACCCTTGGAGGCTACTAGTACCTAGGTACCTAAATTGATGGCTCCGTGCTCCGTGACGCGCGAGACGGAAGCTGCCTGAGCTTCCACTTTCCACCTCCACCGTCCATCTCCGACATCAAACCTCCGCAATCACAACCACAACCACATCCGAACCCACCGCCAACGGAGGTCCCGCGCTTTTGTCATCGGCATTTTCAACTTGACCTCGATCGTCCCCGGCCAATCCAATTTAAACCGCTTCCGCATTCGTCAACGGCGTCCGTCCCTTTCTCTCTATCGTCATCGGCGACAACCCCCCCCGACGACATCCCACCAGCCTTCAACTCAACTCAAATCCAATCCCGTCCACCTCCCTTCACACAGCCCAAGATGGACACCCTTGTAGCGAGATACAGCCGGCCTTCGTACGAGCAGAATGACGTCTTCGAAGAGCAGGACGAGCTGACGAGCCCCTTGGCCAACCTCTCGGTCAAGTTTGCCATGCCCCCGGTTGCCCAGGTTCGTCGTCGTCGTGATCAAACCAACTTGCCCTTGCCGGCATCCCCCTCACATCACTAACCCCTTCTGTTTAGCCCTCATCATGGCTCCGCGCCGCTACCGATGATCGATCCAACCCCAACTGCCCCATCAAGATCGCCCACGGAACCACCACGCTCGCCTTCCGCTTCCAGGGCGGCATCATCGTCGCCACCGACTCCCGAGCCACCGCTGGCAACTGGATTGCCTCCCAGACCGTCAAGAAGGTCATCGAGATCAACAGCGTCCTCCTGGGCACCATGGCTGGTGGCGCCGCCGACTGCCAGTACTGGCTAGCCTGGCTCGGCATGCAGTGCCGCCTGCACGAGCTGCGACACAAGCGCCGCATCAGCGTCGCCGCCGCCAGCAAGATCCTCGCCAACCTCGTCTACAGCTACAAGGGCATGGGCCTAAGCATGGGCACCATGTGCGCTGGTGTCACCAAGGAGGAGGGTCCCGCCCTCTACTACGTCGACAGCGACGGCACCCGCCTCGCCGGCAACCTCTTCTGCGTCGGTTCCGGTCAGACCTTTGCCTACGGTGTCCTCGACGCTGAGTACCGCTACGAGTTGTCCGACGAGGAGGCTCTGGAGCTCGGCAAGCGAAGCATCCTTGCTGCCACGCACCGAGACGCCTACTCCGGTGGTTACATCAACCTATACCACGTCAAGGAGGAGGGCTGGGTCAAGCACGGCTTCAACGACACCAACCCAATCTTTTGGCAGACGAAGCTCGAGAAGGGCGAGTTCAGCAACGTGACAAGCCAGCTGGATTAAAGGCATTGTGCGTCCAGAGCATTCAAGGGCCGATAACATCAAATGAAATGTGTCTAAGGCAGACACTGGCAAGCGGAGGAGGGCTAGATAGAGAGCGGCTGATAGAGACTTCCTGTGCCGATCACCGTATCTGGCCACGTGCGCGTGGTGGCACGGAAACTCAAGATGGGCTGTGTAATCTGTACAACAAAGCTTTCTCTTGAAAAAGAAGTCATCCGACGCCAACGCCTTGTCGTGAACGTATCTCCCTAGGTACTAAATAATCTACAGTACCGTATTGTACAGTACATGTTTACTACATGCTGAACTAACGCCGGGTCATGAATCCATCCATCTTGGTATCTTAGTAATATACAGTCATGTACGACGATCATTTCTTCCCGTCTCCTCTCTTCACCCACCCATCCACGCCGAGGATTCCCTCCCCGTGCTCGGGATCCATCGGCCACCTGCCGATGCTGGCGATGGACAGCTCCGACTCATAGCCCGCCTGGAACATCTCCATGCCGGCCCACGCAATCATGGCCGCGTTGTCCGTGCACAGCTCGACCGGCGGCGCGACGATGTCGATGCGGCCGAACCCCCGCACGGCGAGGGTGCGCCGCAGCACGTGCATGAGGAACTTGTTGCTCGCGACGCCGCCGGCGACGACGAGCGTGCGCGCGCTCCGCAGCTCGGGCCGGTCCTCGAGGGCGACGCACAGGCGGCCGGCGAGGTGCGTGAAGGCCGCCATCATGGTGTGCTGGGCGAGGGCGCGGCGTTCGGCGACGGGCATGCCGGAGGACGTCGTCGTGGCGAGGTCGTGGACGTGCGTGTAGATGCTGCTAAAGGAGAAGGCGAGCTTGCGCGACTGGCGGAAGGGGAGCGGGACGGTCCACGGGTAGCCTGTGGGGGGAGACGTCATTTCGGCGGCGCGGGAGGCCGGAGGAGTGAAGACGGCGTCGTAGGCGGAGGCGGAGGAGGAGACGCAGGTACCGTCGGGGAATGCAAAAGCCTCGAGAAGGCGGCCGTACATGACGTGCTCGCTGGCCTCGAAGACGTCGGCCGGGAGGATGTCGCGAGCCGTCTGGTCGAGCAAGTTCCCGACGGCAATGTCGCCCGTGTTTGCAATGAGGTCGTGCTCGGCCAGACTGGCCGAATACAGGAGCTGCGTGTGGCCGCCAGAGACGAGCAGCGAGAGGAAGGGGAACTCAGGTCCCGTCCGTTGGCGGCTCTCCTCACTCGCCCGCCTCGTCTCCGCCTCCGCCTCCGCTTCTTCCTCCATCATGCTCATCCCCAGCGCCCTCACTAGCCTCGGCGTCAGCGCGTGGGCCTGCATGTGATGCACGCCCACCAGCGGCACGCCCCACGCAACCGCCAGCCCCTTGGCCACGTCCAGCCCGATGCCTAGGTTCGACCGCATGCCCGGCCCGCGCGTCACGGCGACGAAGTCGGGCACCCGCTTGCGCGCGCCGTCCGCGGCGAAGCACACCGCCGCCGCCCCCTCCACCTCCGTCTCCGTCTCTGCCTCCCCGGCGTCCGGGAGCGCGGCCAGCGCACGCCGGACCAGCGGCGCCAGCTCGGTGCTGTGGCTCTGCGCCGCGACGATCGGGTGGATGCCGCGGAAGGCGCGGTTGTCGGACGAGATGCGCTCGTTGAAGAGCAGCTCCGTGGACTGCGGCGTGTGGCGGAGGACCGCGACGCCCGTGTCGTCGCAGGAGGTCTCGATGGCGAGGGTCACGAGGCTGCGGCCGAGATGTTGGAGCCTACCGCCGGAGACAGGGGCGAGGGGCCGCCGGGGAAGGCATTGCAAGAGGAGGCGCATGGACAGCTAGGTTTGGTGCGGGGAGGTAGTTGGACGTTGGTGATGGGTGGGCTAAGTAAATATCCAGCCGTCAAAACTTGGGCCGGAGCATTGGGGATTTTCCGGGCAGGAGACGGGACGGCCCCACAAGCCGGCGGTGGCTGAAACTCACAAATACTCCACGGTGCGTGCATCGACAGTGACAAAGAATAAGGCGCGAGAGATACAACGATACGACACACAAAAAAGAGGCTAAAAAGCGAAAGCATGCCTGTTGGCATATTCAATTTATAAGTACGTGTCCAAGTAAAACAACCCTGCTCTTTTCCGAGCTGAAAAATGCTTCAATGCTCCAATGTCCAAACGCCCCGTCCAATGCATCCATTCCATAATTATGCTGAAAGTCATCAAGTAGAGAGCCCTACCCAGTTCACCCACTGGCACTTGCAACCTCCAGTGCCACCGTCGAACCCTCCATACTTGGCATTTCCACGGGATCGCTTGTTGATCCACGTCCCGCCAACCCCAATGTCGTTGACCAACAGCGTAGGGTTGTCCTCGTCCAGTTGTTGGCGGTCGTCGATTGGCCACGCCCAAACAAACTTTTTAGTCGCTTCGCCGCCGTGCGTGTCCAGTGTCACCGTCACCGGGTACGGCATCGTGCCGGGCCGGATCAGCTCCGTAGTCCCGTTGATGCTACTCTGCCCGGTGGATGAGAGCAGCGTTGACGTGTTCGACTCAAGTGTCTGAGTCCATATCTGGACAAGGACTCGCGTCTCGCTCCACGTCGTCAGAAAATCGGCCTCGCTTTCCTTGCAACCTCCGTTCTTGTCCAGGGGAATATCGTCTTCGTCAGTGTCGTTGAGGACCGTCACCGACTTCAGGTAGATGGTGCGTTTGAAATACGTATAGAACCCGTAGTGCTCCGTGGAAAGCCCACGGTCATAGAGCCGCACCGGCTGCTGGATTGGCGCTGGGAGCATGGCAGCCGGTTTCGGAGTCCCATCCTTATTGAGCTCTGGCGATGGCAAGACATCGGGAAGGCTGACATTCGTCTCTTTTGCTGTGGCTCTCTTGCTCAGCTCATCAGTCTCGACCCCAACAAGAGAGTCCAGCAGGCTGATATAGAACGGGGTTGCTTCGCCTCCCTTGTCATCCGACTGAATGTCATCGGTAGTGTTGCCCAAGAACCACATCTCCTGGAAGTCGGGCGCGTCGGGACTGGGTTTGAAATTGAGGCTCGACCCTCGCTCTTGGATTACATTACCGGCACGCGAAGCACCCCCGGTACTTCTCCGTGGGAGAGGCGTTGGCGCGTCCCCGTCGGAGACGTTCCATTTGTTCTGTGTGCTGTTGTCCCATTGGATCTGCATTATAACAGTTGGCTGATTTGCCTCATACGGAGAGACCGAGTCATGCAACTCCTTAGGCAAGGAGCAGCTCCACATTGTCGAGGGCTCGGTGCAGCTATCCTTAGAAACAGTATTGTCTGGACCAACGACTGTCAAAACTCCTGTGGGCATAGGTGGAAAATCGGTCAAGTTGACCCAAATCGATGGCACCTCTTGAGAATGATGAGGGCGTGTCAAAACAACAGCGAGAGTGATGGCAAGGATGATGATGCAGAGGATGATGCCTAGAATGATCATCCAGACTCGCCTTCGCTGGCGCCCTTCTCGGCCGGTCCGGCCAAAGCAACCGTTTTTCGGTATGCAACCTCGACCCCTCCAGATCCCAGCCGCTCGTCTAGCAACCACTTCCTCTTTCTCGTGGCGCCGTCGTTGCCGCTCAGCTTTGGGGATCTGGACCGATCTCTCCTCGGACTGTGCCGCAAAGGTTCCCAATGGACGAGTAGGGAGGGCCACCTGCGAGAGGGGTGTGTTTGGGCGGGGTCCTGGGGTGAGGGGGATCTCAGTCATTTGGGTAGCGCCCTGAGATGTCATAGTCGCCGAAAGGCCGGGAGAAATTGGACCGGGAGACGGCGGGAACTGGGCGTTCAGAGGATGGCCTGGAGGGAACACAGCCCTATACCTCACCGGGGCGGTGTTGTCCTGCTTTTGAGGAGGAGAGTACGGTGGCGGCTGCTCAACTGGAACCTCGTCCGTGACAACGATCCTCGGCTTCTCTGTGACGGGAAATGTTTTGACACGAGCCGGAGAAGAGGCAGCTGTCGAGGGACCGGATTCCGCCACTAAGGTTGCTTCAGGCCGTGGGGACGGAGTCCGGCGTGGTGTGGGTGCCCTGACAATGGGTGTTTGAAACGAACCGGGCCTCATTGTTAGGGTGAGGTATTGAGTGTTTTGGGCCGGTTTGGGTTCCGAACCACTCCACCACTCGTTTTCATGGCGTTCCTTTGGCGATTCCATCATTTGTCTTCGCGAGGCAAAGCTAAGTCTCTTGTCCATGAAGGGAGTGACAACGTGATCCCACCACCCATGAGACTTAGAACCCGCGCTGTCAGGAGTAAGCGCAGATGCCTTTCCCCTGACCTGCTTCTGGGGGCTTGGAAGACCGTCCTCTTCGAATAGAGTACAGGGAGTGCCGGAGTCGTCTTCCTCCGCGGCGTTTGTTCGCAGTTCGAGACTGATGAGTCTTTGATGGGCTGCCTTTTTAAAGTTGGCGGGAACAGCTGGCACGGGCGGGACGTCGTCGGCGGGTCCAGCGCCAGGAGAAGGGGCATGAGAATAGATGCTTGATGTGTAGCGCGCAGAGCTGAAAGAGGAAGCCGTCTCGGGGGTGTCTGGTGACCACATAGAGTGTTGTTGGACCGGAGCCCCGTTTGGCTGCACTGGCTTGGTTGTAGGCGGGTTGGGGAAGGCCTGTAGCCTTTCATGGAGATCGAAGGGTGCGTTCATAACGGTGGTGGTTTGCGGAGTCACGTCTCGGTCGTTCATCTCGTCGGACGGAAGAGCGATACCAATGACAATGGGCCGATCCTCAGGTGAAAGTTGTTGATCTGGAGAGCGGGATGACTGCTTAGGCGAGTCTGCGGTCGGGCCTATAGCCGGGCTTTGAGCCTGGATCTTGTTCTTTTTGATCCAGTTCCAGTTGCCCACCGAGGCCGACGTAGGCTCTCCTTCGAGAGCCTTCAGAGCAGCGGCATCCACGAATTTGACGGGTCGACCGTCTGGGGTCCGCAGTTGACGAGTCTGGCGCCGAAAGGCGGACATGTCTGTGATGAGCTTGATGCCGGCTTGGGCGTTTTGGGCTTTCTGCCGACCTCGCGACTTGAGCCGCTTGACTTTGACGACAGAGGCTCGTGGTCGTGATGTCGAGGGCTTCGTCGTTCGCGAGATAGACAGCGGCCGAGGAGGGGTGCCAATCAAGATCTGCTCGCCAGCATCGATGGGAGTGATGGGTTCATCATCTTCCCAGTCTTCCCAGTCCTCGTGTACTGGTTCTCTGACGGTCGGTTCTCGAGAAGCAGTATAAGGGGGGGGATGAGGAGATGAAGCGGTGTTCATGTTGCGTAGAGTCGAAGATAGAATTAGGCGCGGTATGAGAGGGAGGATATATGGCGGAAATATGGCGCTGGTAGTATTCAGTCATGTAGAGTCGGATGTCGCCCTGTGATCGATGTCATGTGGGTTGATGTTGGTATATCGAGTAGATGGAAGCAAGGCGAAAGTGAATGAATCGAAGGACGGATGATGACAGCAGCCTAATCACGGGCAAAGGACGAGAGCGTTCAGTCAAATGAAGGACAAAGAGAGACAAGCTCGAATAGGTACTGCTAGTCAAAGAGAGGACGAATGTTGGAACGACAAAAGAAAGAAGCTCGAAAAAGTCAGTGAGAATATGAAGACCAATCGACAACAAAGTCGGAAATGACGCAGCCAGAAAAGAGCAAAGCAGATGAATAACAATGGAGGGGGGCACGCGGCCTATGACTGATTGTCGACAAGAACAATAGGCTTGGGAGGCCGATGGTCGACGGCACGTCAATAGAACGGTGGAAATCCAACAACAGCGGCCCCGCCGGGGTTCAACAGGGTCGAGGCCGCAAACCAGCGTGATTGGGCTCGAATTATGGGCTGCCAACATTGCTAAATAAAGCCCCCTTAAAGATTCACCCCAAAGGCCACGGCTCATAGGCCGCTGGTCTGGGGTTGAATGAGTTGGCGCATCAAAAGTATGGAATAGCCGCCCAGAGAGGCGTTGCGGGGTTGTCATTGGCGAGAGCTATGCGCCAAGCTAAGGCGCAGGTGTGATTGGGTGCTTGTCGCGGCCGCGGGATTGGCGACCGCGTCTGCGCAATGCGACGGCAACACGGCGCAGGAACCGGGGTCAGAAGAGGAGCCCATTTGCGGTGAATGACTGAATCGGATGGTGCTAGGCCGACGGTGCATCTGAAGCCGCAGGTTGACGAAGCCGTGGCCTCTGGGACGGCCACTTGGCCGCATCACGGCAACGCCGCATCACCCGACCTTGCCCACAGATCTGCACATCGTAAGTCTCATAAGTGATTCCGGTTTGGGGTGACGCAAGTGAGCCGATGAGGACGGGCCGTCAACGACTCTGCTGAGCTGAACTGTCAGTAGAGCGTCGTTGACTGACAGAATGAGTGGATGGGGGAAGAACCGGGGACGTCCTAGTCTGCGCCATGTCACGTGACTGATTGAGATGCCAGCCATTCAATGTACTGTCGGCCACAGGGCATCAAACAGGACCAACAACTAAGACCAGGAAGCCAACGTGAAGTCTTGAGACGAACCTTGAAACGGCTGGCGTGGAATCTTCCAGCTCCAGGGTCTGGGGTTGCTGGCCAGAGCTGGTGTGTGCGTTCCAGGCTGTTGGTTCCAGAACTTCAGAAGGCGGTCGCCAATTGGTGGCCAAGACAGACCACCACACCCTCATCGTCGCCCAGCAGCAGCAGCAGCCATGACCCCCACTCTGCAAACAACGAAAACTCTCGACTCGGGGTTGGAAACCGGCAAATGATGAGTGTGCAGCCAGGAAAGGCCAAAGACTCGTCTAAACAGTACTGCAGGAGTCGGCAAATTACACACAAGCGGACTCTTGTGGGAGATACAGCATAGCAAACCCAGCGGAGTACTTCGTACGAAGGGCTTGGTTGTGCCGATCATTGCAGCCCACCAATTGGTAGTGTAGAGTGACACACTAGGGAAGTACGCGGATCTTTTTCTGTACACTCATCTTTTTCTCAGCTTCCCAACTTCACTAAGGAAGAGAAGAAATAATGCTCAGAACTGTCATTATGGCAGTGTGAGACTCTGCCGCCTCGTCCTTGAATAGAGCTCATCTCAGACATTAGTAGCTGGGAGGCTTGCAGCCAAGGTGCGACAAAGAATGTGCATCTGTTCACACTGGCATATCCAGGGGAAAGGAGAAGCAGTGAGGGGCAAAATGAGAGATTAGATAGAGCATTACCAAAGGCTGTCGAACCCCTGAAGATGCGAAAATGCGAAAATGGCCCCCCTGGAGGAGCCGCCAATTAGCATGTGGAAACGAACTCCGTGGTACAATGTACTCTTCGGTGGCTTTGCGGGTTGACCTTCCAAGATGATTCCGTGCATACAAGTACCTTACATACAACTAGTAGTACCCTCATCTACGCGGACGAGCACGTTACATCTCGGCACCCAAATCTGCAACAGTCTTCATCTCGCCAACATATTTTCATGCAAACAGACAGCCCACAACTTGGCCGGCAGCATATCATCTGCGCACAAGTCCTTCTGTCTTGTTTCCCCCATCTACTAGGTAGGCAATAGTTGCAATGCTAACACGCGCCAAAATGAACCAAACCCCTTAGATAACCCTTGTTGTGGAAAGAAGCCCGAAAGGAGCCGGGCGTGAACGGGCCACCTAATGACCTGACGTAACCCCCCTCCACAGCGCTAATCAACTCCCTCCCGCCAAATGGCCAACGCCTGGATCGCCTGGACGCCCGCGCCCGCCTCCCAGCGTGATATGGACGGAGAATTGCGTGGGAGGCGAGCAGTCTGAGGTGCCTTTAATTGTAGATTGCCTCTTGTCAGTCACGGATATCGCTGTGCCATGTCGTCCTCTTATCAGCAAGTCTGTCCTTCTCCGCGGACGGGTGGGCAATCCAATCCATACCCTTCCTGCCGGCGGCTTCTTATTTGGCACGCCAGGAAAATTTAAGATTGGCAAAAGAGGGTCCTCGCAGCTACGGAGTAGATTTGCCTTGATTAGTCGCCTTTTGCGGCACGGTGAAGGGCTCATCTGCATCTTGAGGCGGCAATCCTTATTAATTACCTATTGCGGTGTACTGTACTGCAGTTCAGTAACACTCCATGGAGCCCATAGCTCCGCGCCTCCTAAGAAGTCGGGTAACAGTAAGAGCAGTAATATATCCATAATGCGCCCCCCTTCAGCCCTCTCTGCGTGCGTCTCTCCCGTCTGTCCTTGTCCCATCTCCCCTCTCCACTTACCATTCTCACCGAAGCCCTGGTTTCTCGGCAATCAAGTCTGGATTGGCTGCTCCCTTCATCGGTCTCACTTCATCCAAAAAGACAAACCGCAATCGGCGAGACGGCTCCACGCAACAACGGCAACAACTCGACGACTTCCACGACACCACAATTCACTCGCAGCATCGACGTCACATCGCATCGCATCTCCTCGATCTGCATCACACGGCAGCACCGTTCGCATCGCATTGCATCACTTCGTGCCTCAACCGCCCCGGCTGCTGGGACCCTCACTCGCATCGAAATAAAATCGCCCCTCCATCTACATTCCATCCAAAGATACCCGACTTAGCGCACACACACAAAAAGAACCGGCCGAACGAATCTGACTCCCTCCCTCCCTGTACAGCCCAGTACCAGGCACAGCATCCGTCCCGTCGGCCCTCACATCAACTGCAAGCGTCTGTACTATTGTCTGTACCGCTTGCGGCTACTAGTACCTGTCATCGCGACAGTACGCTTTGCCTCGCCTCGTGACCTGGTCACCTGGAGCTCAACGTGCGGTTGAGCTAAGCACTTCAGAACATCGCTTCTCTCCGTCGCCGTCTCACAGTCGGTCACCTCATCATCATCAAGATACGTCACACATCGGCGCTTGCAGCTCCCGTTCGTCCTACCTATACTATACCTGCAACTGCGGCTGCAGTCTACTAGAGCACCTCTTCCCGGGGCTCGAATTTGCTCTCCAGGGCCTCCTTGCGCCCGACTCACTCGTCGCTTCATCCTTGCCAGAGCTTATTAGCACAAACGGCGTCCGTCGCATCGGGCCACCTCTTCCAAGCTGGCTTCCCCACGGCTGCCCGGCGGCTCTTCGAGCTCCTACAGCGATCGTCCCGTGCGGTCCCATCACCGCCGCCGCTCCTCCAACAACCTCACCCTCAGTGAACAGCGTTCCGGCAACCTGTTGACCATCAACCCTCGGTCTTCGCACAGCGCTCACCACTCCCCCCTGTCGCCGGTCCTGGGTACGTACTTCCCCGGCGCTCCACGGCGCGGATGTCTCATGTCGCACTTCCTTTTTCGTTTTGGACATCTGTCTCTCCTTCGGTCCCTTGTCCCACGATGCGCTTCCCACTCGCCGTCTTCGGCTGTGTCTCGCTGTCTCAGCTCTCTCCCGTGCCATCTTCGCATCCTTCCTTCCGTCCCTCCATCCCGCATTGCTGCATCCCATTGTTCGATCCAGCAGAACAGCTGATGTCACCCTTTGACATGTCTACTATTTGCCCCCCCAATCCCCAATCCCTATTCCCCATTCCCCATTCCCCCATGCACGAGCCAACCCCGTCTCAAGTCTGCATGAAATGCACTGTCCCTCAATCGCTCGTCGCACTCAGACTAATCACCACCCTTGCCTCTCTTTAGGTACTCCCGGCCCCGGCATGACCCTCTCCCGCAGCCCGTCGCCCGTCCCAGGCGGCGGCTGGTCAAGTCCTGGTCTCAACATGAACAGCGGCGGGACCAGTCCGGCCACCAACAGCGGCCCCGTCGCGTGGGAGACGGCCAAGATGAGGCATCACAGCCCCAGCGCATATCCCTCCTTCTCGACCCAGAACAAGGGATTCTTCACACGCCACATGCGCCGCATATCGAGCAGCCTCCCACGATTCGACGGCATCTACGCAGAAAAGGAGAAGCCCAGACGTGGACGTCAATGGATTCGGAAGGTGCCTTTGGTTGGCAGGATACGATCCGTCTTCGGTCGCATGAACAGGAGGTTCAAGCTAATCCTTCTTATTCTCCTGTTGCTACTGCTCGGCTACATCATCTTCTACAACTCCCGTAAGCTCTACGCTCACTCCCCCGCCCAGAGACTTCCGGCTAACAAGTCACCAGCTCTCGTATACCACTGGCGAAGAGCATCCTTTGGTGGCGGCGGCAACAAGTTCGTCATCATCCTAGCTGCCAACGTTGGTGGCGGCGTCATGGAGTGGAAGGGTGCTCGCGAATGGGCCATTGAGCGCGACAGCGTGCGGAACAAGAGGAAATACGCTGCGAGGTGGGGTTACGACTTGGAGATTGTCGACATGGGCACGAAGAAGAAATACGCACACGAGTGGAGGGAAAGTTGGGAGAAGGTCGATTTCATCCGGTCGACCCTACGCAAGTATCCCAAGGCCGAATGGTAAGTTCTCATACTATACCCAGGTCCCCGAAGTCTCCCGACTTTTGTGACTGACCAATTTTTAAGGGTTTGGTGGCTTGACCTAAACACCTTCGTCATGGAGCCCTCGTACTCATTGCAGGACCACATCTTCAACGAGCTCCAGAGTCACATTTACCGCGACATCAACGAATACAACCCTCACAACTTCTCGCATCCTTTCGACGAACCCTACCTAGATGCTGATGCTCTTAGCCCTGTCGGCGATGGCAAGACCAATTCCGTCAACTTGATTCTCTCGCAAGACTGCGGCGGCTTTAATCTAGGTTCCTTCTTCGTCCGGCGCAGTGCGTGGATCGAACAATTGCTCGACGTGTGGTGGGACCCCGTGATGTACGAACAGAAGCACATGCAGTGGGGGCACAAGGAGCAAGATGCCCTGGAGCAGCTTTATCAGACGCAGCCTTGGGTCCGACAACACATTGCGTTCCTTCCGCAGCGCATGATCAACAGCTTTCCGCCGGGAGCGTGCAACGAAAATGTAGGCCCGAACGGCGAGTATCCTCCAGACGACACAGTCCACTACAGCGGGAACGATCGCGACTTCTTGGTCAGCATGGCCGGATGCGAATGGGGCCGCGACTGCTGGGGCGAGATGTACTACTACCGCGAGTTCAGCTACTGGCTCAACCGGAACCCTTGGGAACGCTTCAAGGAAGACTTGGTGGCAGTTCTGTGGTTCAAACTCACCGGCAAGAGGGTCAAGCTGTGACGCGGCTCTGTTGGCGCGGCTCTATTGCAGCGGCTACCGAACCATTCGCGTGCGACTTGCACGCTTGGATTAATTCTTCCTGTCTTGATTTGGACACACAAGACATTTTGTTGCCAAGTGCATCATCATTTTCGACACGACGGTAAGCCGTCAGTGCTAAGGAAGCACATTTGTTTACTTCTTTTTTTTTTCTTTCGCGACGGCATTGAACTGGCGTTGCATTTTCTTAGCTTGGTTTTTCTCGGATGCATATACCCTTTCAAGAAGGCATTAGAAAGACATGAAGAGGTAGCTCGGGATCGAGCCCGAACAAAGAGGCTGATGTTGAAGTTCCAACGTTACGGTACGGCTTTGAAAGGTACCTAGGCATTGCGACATATTTGATCATGTCAAGGCGAGACGAACTACCCAGTCGTCGTTCCTTGATTGAGAGGAGCAAGGAAGGAAGGTGGGAGGCAGCACATTGTGTAGCCCGCCGGGGGTAAGAGATGAATGGTTAATGTACATGAAAAGGTCGAGAAAGCAGAGCAGAGTCAAAGTCAGAGTCAGAGCTGTCTCGGGGCGAGGGGCTAGGATGATTCAATGAAGGATCAGCCCGCTCTTGACTAAAGAATGGGAAGAGCCGAGCAAATCGCTCGCTACGGTGTATGAGAATATTATCGGGGTCATTAGGGACTCAGCCATATCAAGATGATACAATGGATGGATATTGTGACTGTGACAGCAACCATGATGAAGCATGTGAATTGTCAGAATAGCACGCGAGCGGACCGAAATTTGCCATGACTGCTGAGCCTCCAATCTCGCGAGGCCGTGGCGGTTACGACGTCTCTGAACCTATCCCGGGCCATCCTCTTCATCCCGACCAGGCCAAGGAAGGATCTAAAAGCCAAGACGAGAGACATGTCTGATATGACCCCCCGCAAATGACAGACCCCTGCCGAGTCGAGAGTCGACGATCGATCCACGGCCGCGGGATCCGGGTCCTTATTCACGGAGGAATGGCCCGCCGAACTGGTGAGCGGCAATCTGTCTGAAACGGGGATGGGGGAAATAGAGACAGAAACGGTGCACGGTGAAGAGCGATGATCCGAGGCTTCGGTAAAGGGGGAGGCTTGGAACCTTGAACCTTGGGCCTTGGGTCTTGGTAAAGTGAAGGTTACTGCGACTCGGCATTGAAGAAGATGGGAGGAAGATGGATGGGATGATAAGGTGAAACCAGCGCAGCAAAGACTGCGGTCGAGTCCCGCATAGGCCATGAGGATCCCGAGGACAGATTTATCTTCATCGTGACGTGCCCCCTCCATCTATTGTTGGATCCTTGGCTGGATCCCTTGTTGGATCCTGAACCGCGCGCCAGACACACGGGCGTTTACCATGCATGTCTTGGCCAGCCATCTCAAAGAGGCAGTTAGTTGTCCAGCCCGATCGGAGATATCCCAGGCAAGGGCATGAAGTCCCAAAGAGAAAAAAGCATGACGCCTCCGTATGTAGCATCCTCTCTTTGTCTCTCCTTCTTTCTCTGTGTGCACGATGCGCATACGAAGTACGCTCAACCCGTTTTCGGGCTTTCTGTAGCTGATCCAGGTCCACTCGGGCGGCAAGAAGGTTGAATGCCAGTCGCGTGGTGTTGAGAGTGGAGCGAGGCTGGGGGAACTAGGTTCGCTTCGGGGTTGCATACTTAACTCAGCAGGGAGCGGCAGGAGGAACGTTCTTCTTGTCTTAGGTGGGCGCGGCTATTAATCTATCTGGAAGCGCCGTGGACGGTGAGAAGGAAGGCAGAGTTCATGCAGATAACTCTCTAGCCGGGTAGATTACGGTGGCTAGCCATGGATGGACGATGGAGGAGGAGAGCGACATGGGTTATGGATGAGGGGCCTTCGAGGCAGAGGCAGAGGCGGTAGGGGGGATCAAGTCTATCACATGCTGTACATCGTAGTTGCGATGTTTCTTTTCTTCTTCTTCGTCCCGTTCCGTTTCAGAGAAGGCTGGTTCTGTTTCGTTTGCCGTGCACTACGCAAGTGCGTACGTATGTAGGGGGTGTGTTTGCAAGTACTAGTATGCAAGCTTGTCATGTATGTATGTATGTACTTCGTAGACCGTGGAGAACGGGGAGGCGGCGAGGCGGAGAGGCGTACTCTGTAGGTATGGTCCAGGGGAAGGCGACGGTTGGTGTGCCTCATCTTGCTGTGAACGCGCATCATTGCTCTTCTGGCAGTCGGTTCTCGGTTCTAAGACCGGGATGGCCCTATACGGATGGGAAGAAGGTTTTGCGGGAGACGGGCAAGACGGGGTGGAAAGTTGACAAACAGGGGGAAGAGGTGTTTCGTTTTAGGGGTTTACCCCCCGTTTCGATGCCAGTCACCTCGGGTCGTATCATCCGTCCCATCCCCAACTCATCCGATCCATCCTTGGCTTCAGGCTTCAGGCCCTTGCCTACCAGCCTAGCTAGGTAGGTGAGGTGGATTGGTTGCTTCTGCGCTCGGTCTTTGTCGACAATCGGCTCTCCCGGCTGCGTGTAGACGAGAAGGGACCCCCGGTCCCCGGGCAGTGAGCCGGTGGACAGTCCGTATCTAGGACCCTGTCGATAAAGGGAGGGAATGGAAGAGGACTCGTAATATCTCGACGTGTTTTTCGCGGCATTGAGTTCTTTTCGGTCTTTTTCTTCTTTCTTTTCTTTACTTCCACGCGTCCCTTTGCTGTCCGGGTCCTTTAGAGGAGCAGAGAGTGGAGGAGTGGAGGAGTGAAGATGCAAACGACTGTCGCGTCCCGGAGGCAATGTGATGAAGGCCGTCGGCTAGCCTCCATTGCGCAGTGGACAGTGGAGGTTCCAGCCGGAGCCTTCAGGGGATCCGACGGGCTCTCGGGATCACGGCTCCAGTGGACGACACCAGTGACAGCCAGGTCCCGCCGCAGCGGCATGGAACCTAAGCCGGCGCCTGGCATGGACCCCAGCCCCCGTGGCGCCATTGGCCAAGGACCCAAGACGTTATTCCAGGGCGCTACCGGTTCGAAACAGCCCAGTGGAATTAGGTCTCTCCGCCCCCTGGAGCGATAACCCCCCCTGCAGCGATTAGCCCCTGCCTAGATCTTAAGGCAAACCCGGGCCCCCTGGACGGACCGACACGGGCGGCTGACCTGGATTGGAACCTAGGTACTGAAAGTCAGCCAACAGCATCTCGTTGTTCCTGAGCCACCATCGATCCATCTCCCCAACCCTCGCGGCTCCCGGACGCACACTCGACTCGCAGGCATACGCATACGCATACAGACACGCCCTCCAGAAGCCAGTACCTTCTAGACCAGGGAGACAGACCCACGAAGGCCAAGAAAAGCCCTGCCGTGATTCGCTCAGATCTGCCCGTCCCAGGGTGGTTCGCATCCAGGAACCAGGGGAGGAGGACCTCTTTGGATGGAGTTTATTAGTCGAGCGACAAAGAAACCATGCAACGCGCACTTCTTGGCCCGACGGCCTGACTGAGGCCTCTTGACTCAAGCAAGACGTTGGTTGGTTGGTTGGCTGGGCTGTTCAAAGACACGCACGCGCACACCTGCGAGAGAGAGACTGTCCCTAGCGTGTTCCTATGGATCATGGCGGCTGGTGGGTGGCTTCCAAACCGATGTCTGACCTTTTACACGAGGCTTGCGCATGTCCAGGGGTAAAGTGTTCGTAATGGACCGATAGCTCCTCTCACCTCCCTTCTCACCTCTCCTACTAGACGCTCTCGTATATAGATGGGCCGCATTCCCCCGTGAGGCTATTGTTCTCCCTCCTCCTCCCCTTTCCTCTCCCTCAGCGTCTGGTACAGCTTCTGTCTCTCTCACCCTCCCTCACTTGTCCGTCACCTCGCCGTTCAATCCTTCCGGCAGCTGGCACGCCGTCTTTGTTTCATTTACTCCCACTATCTCTATTGACTAGAGATCCTCATTGGTCCGAGACCAAAAAGAGACAGCAAGCTCATTGTCCCATTGTTCCCAACGCGGACTACCATCTACCCATTCATTCATCCTCCCAGCCCTCAAGTGTGTTCAGAGAAACCCGCGAGATCCATTGTTGCTGTATATCTGCATTCCTTCCCACCCTCGTTCGACGGCATAACGACTCAGACGATATATCGCCTTGTCATACTTTGGCAACCACCGAGCATTCTTCATTACGAACCAAGTGACTGGCTTCACTCGACTCGCAACGATTCACACAATCTTTTGACTCTTCACTCCTCCTCGTTTTACAAATAGACACAGGAGAGAGCAAGATTTCTTCTCGCGAACCAACAGCTACAGCTACAACTACAACGTCAGCAATCATGCACACCTCGGTCCTCACCCTAGGCCTCACGGCCCTCCTCAACGGAGCCGCCCACGCCGCATACACCCTCAACACCACTTACGATGCCACCAACTTCTTCACCTCGTTCGACTTCTTCAACGAGGAGGATCCCACCCACGGCTACGTCGAGTACGTCGATGCCGAGACCGCTAACGGCGAGGGTCTCGCCGGCTACCACGGCGACGCCATCTACATGGGTGTCGACAGCACCACGTCCAACCCGGCCAACGGCCGCAAGTCGGTCCGCGTCACCTCGCAGCAGGCCTTCACCCACGGCCTCTTCATCGCCGATATTGCCCACATGCCCGGGAGCACCTGCGGCGTGTGGCCGGCCATGTGGTTCTTTGGGCCCGACTGGCCGACCTCCGGAGAGATCGATGTCATCGAGGGCGTCAACACCCAGACCTCGGGCACCATCACCCTTCACACCGACGAGGGCTGCTCCGTCTCCAACGAGGGCTCTCTGACAAGCACCGTCCTCGAGGAGGAGGACTGCAACGCCGACAATGCCAACACGGGCTGCGGCCAGAGCACCGTCGACAACCAAAACTACGGCGACGGCTTCAATGCCATCGGCGGCGGCATCTACGCCACCGAGTGGACGTCGAACCACATCTCCGTGTGGTTCTTCCCCCGCGGCCTGATCCCCGAGAACGTCCAGAGCGACAGCCCTGACCCGTCGACCTGGGGCCTCCCCTCTGCCCGCTTCAACGGTGGCTCCGGCTGCAACATCGACGAGCACTTCCACGAGAACAACCTCATCTTCGACACCACCTTCTGCGGCGACTGGGCTGGCGACGACGACGTCTGGAACAACAACGCCGAGTGCTCTGCCCTGGCCTCGACCTGCAAGGACTACGTCGGCGCCAACCCGGCTGCCTTCGCCGACGCCTACTGGCTCGTCAACTCCATCAAGATCTACCAGCAGACCGCTTCCAACTACACCGTCAAGCGCAACACCATGCACCACTCCCACAAGCACTTCAGGCCTCTCCTGGCGTAAGGTGGCCGTTTGAACCGGTGGTGTCAAAATCAAGGGAGTTGAGAGAGGAGACAGGGTTCTACATTTTATCCCTAGGATGCCCGGATATGGTTGCGACGATTCAAAGAGGGTTACAACGTCTGGCATCAGGCATCTAAGGCGTTACATAAGGTTGTTTCTTGGACAGGTACAAAACGATTACTTTTCGCTGTATATAGATTCTTAGCTTTGTTACGTACCGTACCGTAGGCAATCATTTCGAGAGCCTACATCGACTTCGGATGAAGTCGCTGAAATATGAAGAGGGAGAGATTTATCTCACAGACCTTAGCAATTCTCCATGACTAGTGATAAGACTGGTTTCACTGTCTATATCCCTGAAACGAGGGCCTCAAGTCTGCCATCTCTAGAACCATATGTGACGTCTGAGCCACTAACACCTACAGAAGTTTGGTTTCCTGGGTTAACGGCGACGCGGCGAAGCCTGATGCTACTTAGTGCAGTTCTAATTGGCCGGCATCATCGTCAGGTGGTTTCGTGGTCTAACGGTTATGACTGCGGATTCTGATTCCGCCAGCGAGGGTTCGACTCCCTCCGAGACCTGTATTTTTGCCGGACTTGAGCAATTCCGTACTATATATTCGTTACGCCATCATGCGTGGCAAAAGGGCGTATGAATCAAGCTACTGACTGGCTAGAGTGATTTGCATGTCCGTAGTCACCCCTTTTTGGTCGACTGTTATCCGTAAGTAGATAGATAGTCTATAGACCTAAGTCGATAGCTCATCAGCGAATTGTTCCCTTGCTCGTGGCTGAGCCGCTAGCTGCCTAGCTCAGCATTTCAACAAATCACCCCAGTTGCCAACAGCAATTGCAATCCCGTCCAAGACACTCCAGAAATCCCAACAAGATACAATTATATAATAATGCCGGTCTATCTCGGGGATGTGGAGGGGTCCATAAGGGCTCAACGTAGGTCCGAGTGACCGGGGCCGTGATGCTACTACTAATCCAACTGACTGCCTGGCTGACAGTGACGATGTTGGCCCCTTGAACATCTAGACAGACGATGCGGCATGGTGCAATTATCTAATTGGCAACTATGGGCAATCCAGGAGCCATCATCGTGGTTGGGATGCTAAGCTCTTGATAAATATCCAGGTGCTTGGCTTCAAACCTCCACCATCAACCCTTCTACTTCATCGGTCACTTGTCTCATCTGTAAGCCCTCACTGGTCTCGCCCACAATGGATTCTTCCCTCCTTGGCCTGGACCTCTCTCGAAACTACTCGTATTTCACGGTATGTTTGTTCCGGCTTTTACTAGCCCGGGCTCCCCAACTAATTCAACTACTCTGCCTACTATCTATATACTGACTCAACCACGACGCCAGGTGCCTGTCGTCTTCTTTGCTGCGGCGCTGCCCCATGCCTACTCGGTTCTCTCGTCACGGGTACACTTTGACAACGCCAACCCTCGCCGTCACCGCCAGAGCATAGCTGCCTCCGAGACGCTCGACAAGGTGGTCAGTCCTCGTTTCTTCTCCCAGAACCCCTCCCCACTAACACTCCCATCCCATCGCCAGAAACAACAGCGCCTGCTCCGCGCCAAAGCCGCCTCGGCCAACGGCTTCGAGACGCTGGGCTTCTACGCCGCCGCCGTCGTCGCCGCCAACGTCACCCGCGTCAACGTCCGCGCCCTCAACGTCCTGACGCTGGGGTACGTCGCCACCCGCGTCGCCTACAACGTCGCCTACATCTGGCTGCAGAAGGACCGGCGGCTGGCGAGGCTGCGCAGCGTCTCCTGGGTCGCGGGCGTCGCGCTCGTCGTCGCGCTGTGGGTCAAGGCTGGCAACCGGGCCTTGGACAACAACTAAACGAGGTCTTTTGCGACGGTTTTTTCTATTCTATCTATAGATGAGCGCTGGATGCTGAATCAGCTTCGGGGAATGAAGGACCAATCGATACAACCGCTTTCTCTCTAACCAACATGTTTGCGTGCTACTACATATGCCGCGTGGCAGAGCAGCGTGGCATGAGGCCGACAGTGTGTCACCACGGCGGACTTGGCTCGCCTATCGAACCCAAAGAGCCTTGAGAGCCACTGCCAACCCGCAGGACAACTCGCTTGCTCGTGCTCATCATCCAGATGTTTGCGTTCCTTCTGCAGAAATTCTTCAGCCACGGGGTTCCGCTCCAAGAAAAGGCGGGCGTCATCAACTTGCCCGCCCAGCTGTCACACACGGGACGTTCCCGACTTCGGAGTTTATAAGTGGACATTATGTCTTCTGCTACCGGTGTGCCAGCTTCTCGAATCACGGCAAATACTTGCAGTTTGAGATGAGGCTCATATATCTGTGATTCACTTGACGAGGGCGGACGACTTGCTTCTATATAAGTCTCCATCTGCGCAGAACAAGCCATCACAATCCGTTCCTTCAGCCTCCCAAGGTACCACAGCAGACCCCAAGACAAGCCAACCTCCAAAGCCAGTTCGTGACAATGCTCTGGTTCCGCCCTGTTGCGCTCCTCGTCGCCTCGGCCGGCGTCATGGCCGTTCCCTACACCTATACCAAGCCCACCCTCACGTCGTCTCCGCGAACTGTCGCAACCACCACGCTGTCGAGCATCACGGCCCGCACTCACTCCGTCGACTGCGACTACGAGTACTGCGAGAGCAGCACGTCGTGGTGTTTCTATTTCGTCCCAATCACCACTTTCGACATCAGCGAGGGGCCACTGCCCGGAGAGACGAGGACATCGCTGGGGCCTTGTAGTTTGACGACGGCACATGCGGCGCCGACGTACTGAACGACTGTTTGGTCCCTCTGGGGGTGAGCAGGACATGAGGGTTGGGGGTCGGAGGTCGGAGGTCGGGAGTCGGGGCAAGGTCTAGGCTAGGCTGCTTGCTCACGAGATGTCGGTCACGGGGAGAAGCAAAGCAATGTCGTTCCAAGTGTTCGAGAGACCTCTAGATTTCCCTAGTAATTCGACCGTGTAATCTCCACGAAAGTGTACGTAACAGTGAGTGACTGTAGCGGTTCGCCGCCTTAGACGCTATGACTATCCATCAAAACCCCTTATCCAAAAGAAATCCATATCCCGAGACCAAGCGCCGTTCCCTGTACGAAAATCAGTGCATCTCTGCACCACCGAAACTCTTGTTCCTCGTCAATGTTGCCCGTCCCTGACTGGCCCTTGGGAGCCGCTCGTAGCTAGACTTTCTACTCCGCGACATGGGCCGGGCTGTGCCTCCTGGGCTCGACTGGCCGTGTTCCGCATCGATCATGGCGTCAGCTGGCATTGACGCATCGTCCTTGATCTTTGCCACGAAGAAGGAGGACACCAAGACACACCCGCCGCCGAGGGCCAGTACTATCGCGATACTGTGGTCACCAGGCGTGCCGCGAGGTTTCTGCCAGACCTTGAAGATGATGCTAGAGCCCACGGTTGCAATGATTTGGGGCGCTGCGATGGCCATGTTGTGGATCCCGAGGATCACACCAGCCTGGTCTACCTCCTCTTCCTCTTCCTCTTCCAGGCTGTCACTCGAACCTCCGTTCTCGTCTGAAGGGCTACCCAGGGCCGATGAAGATGCGGCATCGGCACGGTTTAGTTTTCGAAGCTTCTGCGCCCTGATGAGCGCATCGCGCTTGCTAATCTCGGCGCTGATGATAGCCCAAGGCGCCCAGAGAGTCATGGCCCATGTGATGCCGACCAGACCGATTAGAGCAGTCGCAGCATTGACGGTTCGCACCAGAACAGTACAGAACATGGCTCCGCCAAAAAGTACCAGCGAGGCAAACCATGCCCGCTTGAGCGTGAAGCCGGGGATCCTCAAGCGCTCTAGCCATGAATGCTCGTCGTAGTCATCGAAGCTCGCAGAATCGTCTGAGTCTCCCAGCACCGAAGCCAGGCTAGGTTGCATATCGTAAGTTGGCGCAATGAAAAACGGGAGGAAGACGTTGGTGAGCAAGCTCACAATCGAATTCACCAGCAGAGCAAAAGTGCCGATGCGTGTCGCCTGCTCATAAAGCTTGTCGAGCTCGGCCGGGGTCATGTGGGGGTTTTCTTGAAGGTACGGTTCGACGTAGATTTCCCCAATGTACGAAGACGTGTAGAAGAGCAGGGGGAAGAAGCCAATCCAGGCAAAGAACTGGACCTCGCACACCCGCTTGATCTGGGGCGGCAGGCGCCGGATGGACTTGAAGATGGTGAAGAAGAAGGATATGACGTTCGGCCTCTCTTTTTGAGCGGGGCCATCCAAGCGAGGGTCTCGTTCGCGGATGAGAGCAGTGCTAACAAAAATGGTCGAAGCCAGGGCGATGCAGGCGATGGCGCAGAGGACTTGGAATTGCGTCCTCCCAAGAAACCAAAGATGCGTGGGAAGGTCGGCATACCCAGCGATATATCCCACAATGTTACCAAAGCCCGTGATACGACTTGCCATGGCATTCGCAGCCTCTTGCTGGTGAGCCGGCGCACAATCAACAATGAAGGCGCGGATGGAGGCCTGGACAGTGTTGATTGCAAAATCCAGCACGTAGATGCCCATGACGGCAACGATGATGGTGGTTGTCTTGACGCCTTGTGACTCGGGGCTTACGCCAAACAGCCCAAGGAAGTTTGCGACGATTTCCTTTGTCCATGCCAGGAACAGGAGCGCGACGATGGTGGCCAGGGCGCCGCCCACCATGAAGGGCTTCCGCTTGCCCCACGGCAGGCGGCAGTTGTCGCTGAGCATGCCTACATACGGCTGGACCAGAGTGCCTGTCAAGGGACCTGCAATCCAGACCAAGGCCATCAGAGACTTGCTGAGGCCAAGGGATAGTAGATACGGCGAGCCATTGGACAGTTCGACGGACCAGGCAATCTGGAGGCCGCCAATGCTGATGGTCAGCAAGATGAGGTACCAGACGCTCTTGGTGCTCTGGGTTTCGTGTTCGTCGGCGCGCCAGGCGTCCGCGTCTATGTATCTAGTTTGCTCGTCGCTGTTGTTGCCGATGAGAGGCGATCGCTCATCGGATCCCTCGACAGGGTGGTCGAGGGAGAGGTTGGAGGAATTACCACCGTCAGCAGCTTTACGCGTGCCGACGGCGCGATCGGACGACGACGTCATTGTAGAGCGAGATGTTCAGGCCGCGGTGCCCGCAGACATTGAAGGGTTCGTGGAGCTGTCGCTTGAGGATGGCGAGACGATGAGGATTGATGGACGGGATGGCGGATTGACGGGCGGGATGAAGCTCGGCGGAATGCTGCGATGTCGGGGTTTCGGAGGAAATGGACCCGTGCCGAAGGTCAGAAGGCTTGATGGAAGTGGCGCGCGGAGGAGTAGACTATGGGAGGACGGGCAATTAATGGTTCCTCGCCCGGGAGCAAAAATAGGACACAAGATGCGCAAGCTGGAACAAGTCAAATCAATGCCATCATGTGGTTCCGGTGAAAAGCGGCCACGAGACAGTTCAGTTGAGGCCAGCTGCAAGCTGAGCCCCCATTCGTTAGTGGTCACGACGACACTTGGAACAGTCATGACGGCCAAGCAACCCGAGCAACCAAGGAACAACCCAAGGCACGCGTCACTGCAGCCAACCGAACCGTGCCGTGTGGGATCAGCATCGTGCCTGGTTTGGGTGATACCGGGGCCTCCAGAGGGACCGGCTGGGCTGGGCTGGCAAATCAGCGGCCGGCCTGACTCCTGCGAAGACGAGATGGTGGTGCGCTCAAGGTGCTCAATCTGCCGAGGGCTCGGGGGAAAGGGTGTCCGCGCCGGGGTGTCATCCAATTGCTCGGTTCCGCGTGTACAGTACCAAGTTTTAGATTTGTAGCTCAGCATCAATGGAGAGTTGCAAGTGGTGTGGCGGGACGTCTTCTTCTCTTATGAAAGGCCTCTTCTCAAAGGCATCCATCATGTGACAGTTTGGCTACCCTACACAGTCGGCGGAAATATGGGGTAAAACTTCACTGGTAATGATTTTGGGATCAAGACTCGATTTCAAGTCGGGCCAGCTTCTATAGATCTGGATTGAATGGAAGCTGGACTTGGGGCTGGTTCAGCTTGCCCTGAAACGCCATACTTTGGTATTGGGCAGCTTCTGTACCTTGATTCCTGATTATCACGACATGTCGATGTGGGCACTCGCGGAGGTTGTGAAGTTGTTAAATACCTACACGAACACAGTTTGGAGTAGCCGCGTATTACAACAGATTCAAACCAATACCCTCTCTAGGCCTATAATCTCAAGTCAAAGTTTCCACACGGAAGAATCTCTCTCTGTCGCTATCGTGACTTATCTACAAGACCCATGCATGGATATCGTCATGGACCCAACCCCCAATCTTTCACGTGGCGCCGACTAGGGTGTGCGACATGTACTGGTTGACTGGGCAGGCTTTGGGACTCGGGATTCCAAGGATAAAGCAAACCCAGCAAGCATCACTCTATCCATTCCCCAACCTGAGTCTGACTTACCTAGATGCCTTGGGCAACCGCACCTAAGCACCGACACACTGACGTCACCTTTCGTGATCCCAGCAGAAGACTGATTCACTGCCAAGCAAATGTTTCCAGCCACGCTGTGGGGCTGGGCCACCGACAACAACAACAACAACCCCACGAAGGTGCCCCTCCCCAGCTCGTCTTTCGTCACCGGTGTCAACGTTCACACCAGCGGAATCATCAACGACGATACTGTGTCGCAGGTCATCGCCATGGCTCCAGTCCAACTTGAACCAGAAACCAGGTGCGCGCGCGCAACCCCGCCTCCGCCCCCGCCCCTGCCCCCGTATCCCGCTATTCAGGATATCATTAACCCCAATCCTCTAGTTTTGGCTCCGTTGTTGCCGTTGCCTCTCACCTCGTCGTGGCGGTCTACCTGATGGTCGAGGCCGCCCGGAGCCTCTACCGGGCCTATCGCGGCCTCGGCCCCTCCCAAGATACGCGAGGACGAGTTGCTCGCAGAAGCTCGCTGGTGCCCGTCTTTGCAGGCTTGGCCTTGGCCAGCTTTCTTCGACAGGTGTATGGGCTCTCGTCGTATGCCGCATTGTCTTACAAGGTCTGGGCTAGTGGCCGTGGTGTTGAGTTGCCTGATCGGTATGTGAATCAACGTCCATGTGCCCGCAAATGACCAACTGACCATCGACCTCACTTGGTGTAGGTTCTACGGCGACAACGGGATATTCTCCCCGGGAGAGAATGCGGCCCCCGTCTATCTCGTGCAATGGCTAAGTGACACGCCTGTTCATCTTGATGCCGTCGAGATTATCGCGGAGAAAGTTCGGAGGTTCTGGTGGGGACAGCAAGTCGACTTGGGCCTGGTAGCATGGAGCATGCTTCTCGCTATCGAGGGACGACGCCGGAACGTCCCACAGCTCTGGTGTTACCAGCTGCTTGGCCAGCTGGTATCACTTTCATTTGCCCAGAACCTATTCTTCGTAGCGATGTTGCTCACCCCGACCCCCCTCCCGGCTAACGACAACCGCTCTTTGCCCGTCTCACGGTACCATGCACGACTATCAGGGGCTAGCGAACTTTACTGACGACTTGCAGATATGTTCATCTGAGGAACACATTATTCCCACCAAAGCCGGCTAACTGGACACCCCATGCGTGGGTATTCCCCATGATCTTGGCCGGAAACTTTACGGCCATATTGTCGATGCCATCCCAGGCCAACACAGATCTCTTCAAGTATCTGATTCTGGCTTCTCGATTACTGAGCATTGCTCCTCTAGCTGTGCATCACATTCTGCCCACAAGTTGGGGCAGCACTCACGACGACCCTCATAGCGCATACAGCACCTATAAGCAGCTATTCCAGACAATTTCCGTGGCTAGTTTCCTTCTCCACGCTCGGGCGTCGTTGGTTGGACTGGCTTACAACGCTCCCGATGCTTACCATCACCGCCACAGTGTTCATTTACCGTTTGACATGGAACAACGGTCTGCATGGGAGCGAACGACATCCGCGTTTGGGAGGATTCTTGGGGCAACTTCCGACCACCCCGTTGTCGGTATGGCCGGCTGGGACGTAATCCTCTCCGGCGTCAGCATCGGTCTCTGGGTCGCAATACGGGCGACGGATGTGTCAGCGATATTGGCTTCGACAATTCCGGCCTATCGCACCCAAGAGCAAGTCAAGGCCGAACCGAAGCAAGAGTCAGGACCAAGTATAGTGGCACGTGGGAAGGCCAAGGCATTGATGGCCGTTGGCATCGGAACTGGCGCGGAAGAGGCAGAGGCCGGGGCAACAGGTAAGAAAAACGGGCCAAGGCTCGGGGGCAGATCGCGAAAGATCAAGAAAGAGGACTCCGGAAATAGCGCCTACGAACCAACGGCGTCTGAAGTCGCCGCGACCGAAGAAGGCGATGTGCTTCCAAGCGACGAGCTAGATTGGGAGTCGGCGGCTGTGGTTTGGGGCTTGACAGCGTTAGGGGGCTTGGGCGTAGGCAGTGCCGGGGCGTTCGGGGGCGAGTGCATTGCAAGGTAGGGAGCGATAGGGCCTGTTTTTACCAGTATGCACGGAGTATACGTCCTGTGAGAGACGGATGTACGGGCTTGGGCTCCCAAGCTCCCTCCCTACCCATTGGATGAAAGAGGTAGGTACCTAGATACATTCATATGTAGTAGCCTGGTGGAGAGAGGATTGGGACAGTGGTGAACTAGGTATTGGATTGGTGGAAAACCCTCGTAACATGGATGAGGATTGATCGACGCTAGCGAATGCGATGTGCAGCAAGGCTTGGGAGTCTGGACCTTCGGTAACCGGTCCATAGCCGGCGCCGGCGTTGAGAATGTCTCCGTCTCGATGCCTCTTTTCTAGCGTCTTGTTCTGGTTTAGTTCTATCTGATTCGAATCGTGACGTGACCACGGCGTGGATCTGCCCGTTCGCGAACCGAAATACAGTACGAGAACAGCGAGCGGGACCAACTCGGCGTTACCTGCGAGCGAGCGACACGACTGCCTAGGTGCATAGTACATACAGTAGAGGGACCTAGTGCGTCTCCACGACTCCATCTTCCCAGACCCGACCCCAACAATTACAACAGTGGATTCGAGGGGAAAATCTGGGTCTCCACGGCTGGGTTGGTCTGGCCTCGCCGACTCCGAGAAGTTGGAAGGGTGGCAGGTGGTAGTGTAGCATCGATGGTACTGTAGCGCGATGTCAGGACGCTTGGAAAACCAACCCCGGACCCTTTGGCTGCTGCTCTGTACATGGCCAAATAGCATTTCCGTAGATCGATCGTCAATCTTGTTGGTTGCATGAAGGAATAAGCCAGAACATTCATCCACCCGGTTCTTTTCCATTATCTTCTTCCGCTGGCGTGACATTCATTGCCTCTGGTTTGTTTACCCGAGCGGGCGCCCTTCGTTGCAGACGGCCGGGCCGTGTTCCATCCAGCGTAACATGTTTCGAAGGCCGCGACCACCAGCTTAGAATAACCGTGCGGATATGTACGTCTGCGATGACCTAAGACCTGGTCGACTATGTAGTAATCTAGGCAGGTACCTAAGTAGGCTTCAGACACCTACCTATCGTCGTCTTGCAGCCTGCCCTGCTCTAAACTGGGAGTATAGGCCCGTGGCACCAACAGCGAAGCCTGTAGAGGTCCCTGAAACTTCCACGTCGTACTGTCTGGACGCCCTGACGCATGCATGCGGGAGTGCGCCTCGGCTCCCGGCGAAAGCACGAAACCGAGACCGCCCCGGCTATAAAAAAAAATAGCAGCTCCACCACGCCTTCGCCTGCCCCTTTCGAGCTGGCGGGTGGCGTTGAGCACTTCTGGTTGGCCCTCCGAGACCCCAGCCCGCAAAAGCCCGGTCACACCCACACGCAAGGACGGGCATGGAGGCTAGTAAATCGACAGGCTATGTACAGCCAAACATCGAGCAGCAGCAGGGTTTCTCCAGTCCGTCAGGTATCTTTTCTGGCGCCTTCGCCTTCGCCTTCGCCAAGTTGGCCTGGGGTCCCTTGCAACTTAGGGTCCTGGCTGACTTCGTCGCTGCGGGTCTGAGCCCGTAAGCCGCCGTGAACAGCCCGAATCCTCCGCCCGCTTCACACCTTGACGAAAGGGTGGCTGCTCTCCTGTTGCCACCGTGGAACCCTGGTACCTTGAACACTAATCCCGTAACTCTTCCTTGCCTGGTCCTGGCCGAGACGGTCTTTGCTCTGAGGGGTTTTCTCCGGGGTTGCCTTTGCTATACCATGTACGTATACGTACTTACTTACCATGGTATAAGGGTTCAGCTTCTGCTCTTCTGTCCGACACCGGTTGAATCGATCTTGAACACATCTATTCAAGACTCCCCTAGTTGATCGGTCTCCCAGTCTGATCAGCATCAGCATCACCCATCGCCATTATTTCCCTGCCTGCCAATATCCATCTCTACACACACCCCACTAGCAGTCATGGCTATTCGAGAATCCTTCCGCCGCGCCCTGCGCCGCTCCGACGAATCCGACAGCTCTTCCCAGCTGGACTCAAACACCAACACCGCAACTTCATCAAACAAGACCTCCATATCATCCAAGGGATCAGCGCCGCGACTAACGCGGACCTGGACTTGGGGATCGAACAAGGGATGGGGAACGGGCAACAAGACCAAGGAGCCCGCCAAGGAACGCAAGAACAAGGACAAGACCAAGAAGCGCATCGTCCACCCGAGCGAGAAGCCCCTCACCGAGCAGAACCTGCGACACCAAGAGATGCTATCGCAATTCACCTGGACCTTCGGCGCATCACGGCCGGACCAGATCGAGGACGACAGCTTCATTGGCATCAGCCCCTGCTGCACCCGAGCACCCAGCATCGCCGACTACGACCCCCACGGCGACAGCGATCGCTCCTCGTCGTCCCAAGACTCCCACGTGTCTCAGACATTCCCTTATGGGCAAGTCTGCCGCTGAGTGAGCAGAACATTGATTCTCGACGACGCCAGCTCTCGATAAATAGTGCGGTTTCGGTTTCGGGAGTCTAGAACGCTGCCACCAAATACACACACACACACACACATCAACGCACAACAAGACTCGCCACGCCGGCTTCACACACCAATCACCAACCACCCACTACTCGGGCGTACACACGGTAGTACGATATTGTACTCCAGCGCAACACCCAGCCAACCAGCGTACTTTTGCCGACGAGGAGCGACATACTCATTTCTCGGTACACGCCATTTCGGTAACTGCCGGAGCGCCTGTCACCCGAAAAGGTGTCGAGGGACGTCGTGCAGCGCCTTAGAACAAAAACGGGGGAAGTGGGATCTTGGCGTTGATCCTCACTCCCATTACAACTATTTTAGATACCACCTCATATCTACGACGGCGACCGTCAAACCAGAGCGCTTTGGTCGTTCCATCGCAGGGACGATGGAACATTCATCGACCAAGGCCGCGCAGGCGAGAGGGGACATTAAATTTATTGATTGAATTGATTGGTAAAACGGGACATGAATATGAAGGGATTTGGTTCTACGGTCTTGGACATAAGGGATACATAGCATGGGCTCATGGGCTCATGAGCTGGGCAAAGGGACCAGATGGCGGCGTTCAGTTGATACAATCTAGACAATCTAGACCGCGAGGTTTCCACCTTCCATGCTTCTTCCATTTGACCTTCGAACTCCTGTGACAAAGAAGCTTTCCACAAAACTATGATGGTACAACGGCCGCACTAATAGCCAGCCTGATGCCGGTCTAGATCGTCTTGGCGTTTTGCATCCGATTATAGTTCCTCCATTTGAAGGCTAATAGACATGCACGTCTCAGCCTTGTAAAGTATATGCTGAACTAGGCGTGGCACCGCGCGAATGATTAACGGTTGATCTCTCTCTTTGTCAAAGCACATATGCTATCCGTTTGGAGGCTATGATGGCGTCAGATACCTCTCCGACGGCGGTCACGCAACAACCGGAGCGAGAGAAAGGCAGTTGGCCTTACCCTACTACACAACCGACCTTTAATGCACGTGAATAGCATCGCTCGTAGCTTTTCGAGTCGCCATGTTTTCTTTCCATGACGGCGCTGACGGCGCTGGCTGCAACTCAGAATCGGAGGAAGGTGCAGCAGGCTCAGCGCTCCTGCTGCGACCGTTGCATGCAACACACTGATTCAGAGCACTTCCTAATTGTTGAGCTGGCTGTCGGACCTCAAGGTGAATGCCTGAGGTACTTGATTGACACCTTCTCGTTTAGGGAGCTCTATCAAAGGTCCTCGGACCTACAATGAACAGCAACCGCCGTGCCCACGCCTTTCTCGTCATCGCCATCGAAACTCCCGCCACCGCGAAAAGATGTCATCAAAGTCGTGGTACGTTCTGAAGGCCAAGGCAGTGCCCGCAAGATACGGGCTGTCAAGGAACATCCAGACCCTCCTGCAAGCACTCGACAGGCATTACACCGGGAGCATCGATGCAACCGAGCTGGGCCGCCTCGTTCGCCTGAGCCCAAAGCGACGGGCTGCCATTGCCAACACCATCTCGAAATGCGCCGACATGATCAAAAGGCAGCCTGACGAGCTCAAGACGTGTGTCGACATCATCGAGATGTGTACGGAGATCCTCGAGATCGCAGGTACGTGCCTAGCCACGTTGGAGATGCACCTTCGAACTAACACCTCGTCCCCAGACCGACCGATTCCGGCCCACAGCTTCCCGTTCATGCGACTGCCCCTGGAGATTCGAGAAGCAATCATGGACCTCATGATTGACAACGTCTTCCGGGCAAAGGGAATCAAAGTTGCGGACAAGAGCATCGCCTGCAACTGCCCCAAGATCGAGCGAGACCTCTTCTTTCAGACTCCCCATATGAAGGCGCTGCCATCTCTTCTCGGACCGGCGCTCAGCCACGAGTTCTTTCGCATCTTCTTCCGCAAGAAAAGCGTCCGCTTTCGGTGCTGTTGCGAGATGCGGAGCCATCTCGAGAAAAACGTACAGCTCCTCCATAATGTCCGCTACATCAAGGTGCATTGGTGTGGCCCAGAATCTGCGGCGTCGTTCAAAAAACTGTCTGAGTGTACGAGACTAGACGGTCTAGCGCTCAGCATTTCCAAATCAACCCTTGCCCACCTGAGTGAGCGAAGCGACCTCATGAAGTCCTTCTTCCCCCTCACATACCGAACGATCCGAATCACAGATGTCCTAGGGTTGGATGAGCTCATGAGCCTCCGGGGGCTGCAGGAAGTTTCGGTCCACCATGCTCAGACTAAGACCGCCAATCTCACGATTGAGACGGACCGGGCCAATTTAGCAGAACTTCTTTCAACTCAGCTGAAGAAACCCAAGGAGGTGAGAAACATGGAGACAACCCATCCAAATTCAGAACTAACGACATGCAGGAGGAAAATGGGTTTTCCGAAGAGTGATTGACAGCCCAGGCGTAAGACAAACGAGAGACCACCAGCCTCGGTCTATGAACGATTAGGAAGGATACGCATTGCTCAGGCATCAGAGTTCAACGGCTGGACTTGGCAATGGCTTTAGTATCTGGGGGATCTACTGGCGATACATTCTTCTAACAGCAGGTAATAATGGGTGGCAGAAAGGGTACACAATTCGCCGGAAAGGAGTGTACAGAATGTAACAACAGATAAATTACGGAAGTCTTCACTTGGTGTAACACCAAAGACTCCGTACTCAAAAAAAGTTGTCAATTGTTGTTCTTGTCTTGTGCCTGCACAATGTACGGGCATCCGGCTCAAGATCAGTCGTTGCAACTGGGCTGATCGAGCAATGGCAAAAGACGACGAAGCAATTGGGCCTCGAATACGTCACGTTTGAGCGAAGACCTACCATAGCAAGAACGCGTGATCATTGTAGAAGGCTCTGGATGGAGAGGTGAGAGGCCGCAGCCCGCTGGTGCTCGTACGGCCTCGGACTGGGTATACATGTGGCACATTGGAGGGAGGGAGAGAGGAGTTAGGAAGCCCACGTAGGTAAAATTTTGAGGCGTCTGTAGAGTAGACAGGGGCTAGTACCACACACTGTGCTTGGAATGTTTTGGTTGTGTGCCGACAGTGCTGAACCAGAGAACCTTACAGGCTCACACTAGCTAAATGACTTCTAACTCCGAAATTAACAGAATTTGAAATATCAAGGGTGACGATGCAGCTGGCAATGACATTATCGACTGCTTGACGCTGCGAATTGAAAGCTCACAAACATGGATATCTAGACTCTTCCAATGAGTGCGAGAAACACAGTATAAATGACACAGTAGACTATGCCCGACACGGTCTGTCGTAGTCAGCAAGCTCATCACGTGCGCTATTGCGAATTAGCGCGCACCATTCTTGCCCTACTCACGACCCCACAGGCTCGAAAATTCACCACCTTAAGCGAGGGCTACGAAATCTCCGCCTTCTTACCTTCAAACCGTGAACATCGAATCTCAACGAGCACACGGCAACGACCGATCGAAGTTGCCCATCATGTCGCTCGTAACGGGAGAGAAGTCGAACTTCCAGTTCGTAAGTCACCCTCTTCGTCGATGCGTCCTCGACATCGCTGTCACCATCGCTGCGATGGCATGCACCCGCCAGGTGTCGCGATCCCTGGATCGATCACCACGAGGAATTCCATCCAAGAAACTGACAGCGGGTAGATTCTCCGTCTTCTCAACACCAATGTCGACGGAAAGCAGAAGGTCATGTACGCCCTGACCAAGATCAAGGGTGTCGGTCGCCGATACTCCAACTTGGTCTGCAAGAAGGCCGATGTCGACCTGAACAAGCGGTATGGGACCTGAAGGCATCGCAAGCGAGGACGACGCATACTGACAGCACTTGCAGCGCCGGTGAGCTCACCTCCGAAGAGCTCGAGCGAATTGTCACCATCATCCAGAACCCTACCCAGTACAAGATCCCTACGTGGTTCCTGAACCGACAGCGTGATATTGTTGACGGCAAGGACTCGCACATTCTGGCCAACGGTGTCGACTCCAAGCTCCGTGACGATCTCGAGCGTCTCAAGAAGATCCGCGCCCACCGTGGTCTCCGACACTACTGGGGCCTCCGTGTCCGTGGTCAGCACACCAAGACCACCGGTCGCCGTGGCCGAACCGTCGGTGTCTCCAAGAAGAAGGGTGGTTAAATATAAAGACGGTGTTGGTATTGGGTGGACAGGCGTGACGGCTGGTTTCTCCATCTTTTCTGAGCTTTTCGGGAGGATTGTTTTCCGGCATATGCAGCTAGGGCTGTACTCTAGGTCAGAGTCACGAATCAAAAGCATTAAAAAACTACAAGCGCTCATGAGCATCGATATAAGGATTCCCTTGAAACATTCTGTGACTTTTTGACGATGAACGATTTGACTCGGCAAAGGTGGACTTGCGTCCCATTGAGGATACGAGGAAGAGTATATATAGCACAAGGGTATCTTGGTTTTCATCATTCTAGTCTTCGTGGGTCACAGCCATGTCCAGGACCTCTACTCGTCCTTGGCCTTTGGTCTCGTTTCCGACGAAGTCGGACAGGGCCTTTAATGCTCCAGGCTCGACGAATCCTACTACTTCCCACTCGGAGCCCACCACATCCTGGCTCTCAACTTGCTCCACATAGCCCAGGATTATGTCCTTCACTGTTCCGGGTGCCTTGTGCTCTCCGTCGTCATCCTTAGCAGCACCCTTGGCACCTCCCTTGACAGCCTGCTTGAGGACGTTCGTTGCGCATGTGATTCGCAGCCTCATGCGCGCTCGCGCAACGGGGATGGGCTGATGGGCAATGAGGGCCTTCATGGCCTCCAGAGCCTGGCTCTTTGAGCTCTTGGTCGTAACGACGCCGGTCCAGTGGTGTTCCTTTACCCGGGGTTTGGCCTCGCCGTCGTCACCCGTAGCAGGCGTCCCCGTTGCGCTGCCGGTAGCGTGCTTGTCGGCGGTGCCGTGGGCCTGGGAGCTCAGCATTTCGAGGGCCTTCTCAATCATTCCGGAGGTGTAGACGCGCTTTGTGCGGGGGTCGACGAGCTTGCTGGCGACGATGCTGACCACCTCAGTGTGGACGCGCTCAAGCTGCGCGGCCCTTTCCTTCTCGCCGACCTGCATCTCGCCCTTTTTGAGGATCTCGAGGATAATGTCGTCGGTGGCCTTGCCCTTGCCGAAGGCCTTGTCGAGGTCCTCGCGGGGCGCCGTCTGGCCCTTGGAGACGTTGAGAAAGACGCTGGGGATCTGCAGGACGTTGTCGAGGTCCGTCTCGATGCCGGAGCGCCACTCGAGGAGCTTGTTCTTGTAGCAGGCCAGCTCGAAGCGCTTCTTGCTCTTCTTGAGGCGGACGAGCGACACGTTGGTCAGCTTGATCTGGTTGGAGGGTTGGTTGATGCGGGACATGGTGGGCAGGTGTGTGCGGGTTGCAGCTGCTGTGCTGCGGCGGAGGGAAAGAAGCAAAGGAAGGACAAGAAGTAAGACAAATAAATAAGACAATGCGGCTGGCTTGGGTCGTCTGGTCGTCTGGTCGTGAAGTTGGGATGGGAAGAATTGTTAGCGACTGGACTTTTTTCGTTCTTCCGACCCCGCCATCTGCACAATGCCCCGCTCGTCCCGACCTGGGATCGGAAAACTGGAACCTTCGTCATTGAGTCACTCACTGGTCCGCCGTTTGGGAAGCTCTGCCCACCTCTCCGGTCCATGAATTTATGGCTCTTGGCTAGGTTGTTCAAATATTCAGACGGCTGTCTTGCTTGTTGTTTTATCAGGGTTAACGATGCTATGCTGCCTAGTGAGACGAGGTTGAAACGACATCTTGTTTATGGAGACAGATTACACACGACATCATGACATGGTGGTCATTGATTGACCGAGAAGACTATGACCAGACTAACCCCTGAGTCCGGAAATAGTCATGCTGCCAGCGATAAAACCCCGTTACAAAACTGTCATTCTCGGACTTTACTGCTTGTATTAGCTTTGACAGGCGGGAGTGAAGACATGATCTCAGCAGACTTCGCCATTCTAAGTTTACGAACACTTATAAATCGAGTCTTGCTATTCGGGCTATAACAACCATCTGTTCGGGCTGTAAACCCATCTTTCTCTGCTATGTCACTTGCTTTTGATGGCCCTGATGGCCCTGATACCCTGGTGAGCTGATGTCCTAACTACTCTACCTTTACTGATAGTGAGACTGTAATTAAGAAAAAAAGATGAGAAATAGAAAGCGAAAGTCGCCGTAGGCACATGATATACAACGGAGTAAAAATATATACAGCCTGAATAACAGGACTCTAATACGATGGTGCCCAAGTCGTGACCACGTCTAAGCTACTCAAATTCCATAGTAGTGTCTGAATTTGGGTTTCTAACTACGTCCTAGTCTAGCAGCGTCAGATTAATTCTTCTTTGGGTGTAAGTTATCCTCCGGGGCAAGAAATCGATGCGGTGTGGACAAGGCCCATCTGGTCATTTCCACAGTTCTTGGTCCTGCGTGGCCGCGAATGTGGGGACTTGCTGACGCTGCGAGTCTCCGGGGTTGGGCGAAGCAATGCTGTTTAAGACTGAGACTTATGCTTGATTATGCAACCGGCTACTCGGACAACACATTCGAGACACGAGCCGTCTCATCCAGGGCATGCCCGTTCAAGCAATCCGCATTTCTACTAGCTTACAGTATGTACGTCCACGTATGAAGAGTGGGATCTGGCTGGAGCTCATCGATCAGGTCGCAACCAAGACGCAAGTGGTTGTTTCGTTATCACAGAATGCAGATAACTCATGCAGATAGGTACTGTAGCTCTCAACCACGCCAGCAACCGAGGCACCCTGCTCCCTTACGTCATGTCATGGCGTGGATCTGGTCCCGGTTGATCCGCTGCCACGTAGCCACAGACGCTGGAGTTGACTGGGATGACAGAGCGATAGATCTAGTAGGAGACATCAAGCGACGTTGGCTATTCCCATCACTGTTCTGCATCGTGAAGCTGAGGGGACAATGTGTGCGTAAAGGCTGCTTAGGAATGACGCCTGTACCTGACTCGGCGCTTATCGTCGACTCATCAAGGTCAGTGCAGATATGCGTCACGTTATCAAATGGGTGTGGAGCACATAGGCCTAGCCAGTTCCTGCCTGAAGTCGCTCTGCCGCTAGCGCTAACGCGGGGGCGGCACGGGGGCTGATTGGGTCATGCTGCCTCCCGATGCCCCAGCAGGTACCAGACTTCCCAGTGCGGTAGGTTGCTGGGCAGCTCCTCCCCAGTTTCGGAGCACGGCACCTTCCCATATTACGTCGCTTCCACGCCCGCCGTTCTCGCTTCTCTCTCCTTCCTCTCTCACACCTCCCTCATCCGCGTCCATCTCCCCGGACCAGATAATTATCATCGCATCCATCGTCGGCACTACTATCGCCACCAGAACATCTTTTGGCGCAGTTAGCAATCATGCGCTTGTCAACTTCCGCCCTCGTGCTGGGCGCCGCCTCGTCGGCGGTCGGCTTCCAGGACCAGAAGGTCATGGGTGGCGACTCTAACAAGCCCGTCGTTGACTTCGACCTTAACAAGATGGCTGACTGGACTAAGCCCCTCGAGGAGATCCTCGGCGAGATCACCTCCGAGGCCAAGGCCGTCTGGGACGAGGTCTCCATGCTCGTCCCCGAAGCCGTCGAGGCCTTCAAGAAGCAGGCGCAAGGCCCCAAGCCCAAGCCGACTGTCCGCAGGCCTGATAGCCACTGGGACCACATCCTCAAGGGCGCCGACGTCCAGTCCCTTTGGACTGAGAAGGATGGCGAGCCCCACCGTGAGCTTGGTGGCAAGCTCGAGAACTACAAGCTGCGCACCAAGAAGGTCGACCCCAAGAGCCTGGGCGTCGATGACACCAAGCAGTACAGTGGCTATCTCGATGACGATGAGGAGGACAAGCATCTCTTCTACTGTAAGTTCATCCAAACAGACGTGCCGATAGCTTTTCCTGACCATCTCAAGGGTTCTTCGAGTCGCGCAACGATCCCGCCAACGACCCTGTTGTCCTGTGGCTCAACGGCGGCCCTGGTTGCTCCTCTCTGACCGGCCTGTTCCTTGAGCTGGGCCCTGCCTCGATCAACAAGAAGCTCGAGATTGTCCGAAACCCCTCGTCATGGAACAACAACGCTTCCGTCATCTTCCTCGACCAGCCCGTCAACGTCGGCTACTCTTACAGCGGTGGCTCTGTGAGCGACACCGTTGCTGCTGGCAAGGACATTTACGCCCTCCTCACTCTCTTCTTCAAGCAGTTCCCCGAGTACGCCAAGCAGGACTTCCACATTGCCGGAGAGTCGTACGCTGGCCACTACATCCCCGTTTTTGCGTCGGAGATTCTTTCACACGAGAACCGAAATATCAACCTCCAGAGTGTGCTGATTGGTAACGGTCTTACTGATGGCTACACCCAGTATGCCTACTACCGACCCATGGCTTGCGGTGAGGGTGGCTACCCCTCTGTCCTGAGCGAAGGCGAGTGCCAATCCATGGACAACGCTCTGCCCCGCTGCCAGTCTCTCATTAAGAACTGCTATGAGTCCGGCAGCTCCTGGTCTTGTGTGCCCGCCAGCATCTACTGCAATAACGCCATGATGGGTCCCTACCAGCGCACTGGCCGCAATGTCTACGACATCCGAGGCAACTGCGAGGATAGCAACAACCTGTGCTACTCTGGTCTGGGCTACATCACGGACTACCTTAACCAGGACCATGTCAAGGAGGCTCTCGGCGCTGAGGTCAGCAGCTACGACAGCTGCAACATGGACATCAACCGCAACTTCCTCTTTGCCGGTGACTGGATGCAGCCCTACCACCATGTTGTGCCCGGTGTCCTGGAGAAGATTCCCGTCCTTATCTACGCTGGTGACGCTGATTTCATCTGCAACTGGCTCGGCAACCAGGCCTGGACCAACGAGCTTGAGTGGCCCGGCCAGAAGGGTTTCGTCAAGGCCGACATCAAGTCCCTCAAAGTCGATGACAAGTCTGAGGAGTACGGCAAGGTCAAGTCTAGCGGCAACTTCACCTTTATGCAAATTTATGGCGCCGGCCACATGGTACCCATGGACCAGCCCGAGTCGTCTATTGACTTCTTCAACCGCTGGCTAGGCGGTGAGTGGTTCTGAATGGAACCGCAGCCTAATTAGTGGCATGGGGACGTGGCAACCGGATAACCCCATGGATATTTGATGTGCTTGTACACTTATGCGAGATGTCAGGGTCGGGTAATGGATAGCAACAGTTGGATTTTGGAAGTGGGAACTAGATTGGTTGGATAACATACACATATGAATGCAAATCACGAAGAAACAAGGATATGCAATGAAGTTCCCGATGAGCGAAACAATATGGCCACTAGGTGGGGTAGACGCTTTGCCCACTGAATACGAAAAAGAGTCGTGCTATTCAGGCTGTACCGTAATGCGTATATACTCGGGCTGTAAACCCACGCTGCTTACCATGTCATTCACTCTGACACAGCCCCAATCCCCCAATGCCCTCTCTGATGCCCTACTTAATGCCCTGATACCCCGACGCCCCGACTCCCTAACTGCTCTGCTATTATTGATAGCAAGACTATGTCTAAGGAGCGAAAGTCGATATAGGCATATTGTATACAGCTTGACTAGCACGACTCTACGACAATCATGGGTAAGCCGGTCTACGCACTGGGAGGCTTGGTAGGTTGGTAGGCCAGTTATCAGATTATGAATGAGACTTATGTTTGAGCGTTGACGAGAAAAGGGATTTGTTTAGGAACATATAACGATCTGCGGAATATTAGAGGCTTGAGGGTCTGGCGATGAGAATAGGGAGAGCGCAGTGATGGGAAGTACACTGCATCAATAAGGAGCGGCGCTTGGCGTCGAGGCATAGCCGGGATTTATGATGGATGGCGCAAGTCCGACGGAGGGTCGAGCGGCGATAAGTCCCCACTTTCGGCCGAGCGGCGGAAGCGAGGACGAGGAGTACCCCGGCACCCCAGTTTGTCACGATGAGTGCGAGATCTCCGTAGGTGTGTGCTTGGCTGGGGATGGGATACTCGTACATATTGCATGAGCCCTTGTTGAGTGCTCCTAGTTCCGTCGGGTGCTCAATGCTGGACTCGTTCGTGCTAACCAGCGCCAGCCAGCGCCAGAGAAGATTGCCTGTTTGGGAAGGAAGCGCTCAGAGGGTGGTGACCAGCCGGCGCGTACCTAATAAATGACGTGGGCGAACATCGCATTTGCACTTTGTACATACGTGGTGTATATTAGAGATGTGGAGGCTTTTTACAGGGTGTTAAAACCTGACCAGGGTGGTACTATTTTCTTTTTTTTGGGAGGGGGGGGGGGGGGGTCCTAAGCCGGATGGGCGGCGGGTGGACACCACCTCTAAGAAGAGAAGGGGAGGCGGTTTTGTTGAGGACCTCGCCCGTCGGGTCGGTGAGGTTGTCATCCGCGGCTCGGCGGACGGCTTGCATGAGGAAAAAAATAACAACAACAAGAAACCGAGGCCTTGTTTTGCTCAGGAGGTAGGGATATCAGCAACAAGGGAGTCATCGACGAGGCAGCAGTATGATGACATGTTGGGGAGAGGCAAAGAGCAAGACGCATGTGAAAGAGTCCAGGATACGGATCAAGCCGCACATGGAATACGGTAAACGGTAACTATCTACCTAAACACACAGTAATTGCGAAGTAATAGCACCTGTCTGTTCAGGGGTCGCTTGGACCGTTGGAGTCGAGGCTACGATGTGCCTTAGACACCAGCAAAGCCAAATCCCAGAAGGCAGCACCACGAAACCGGCGACTGCTTTATCGGGAGGCGCGATCTGATCCTGTTTGAGCCGCATCATGACTGCGGGTGACGTCGGGTCTTGTCCCGTCCGTTTCCAAGTTTCCTCTCCTCCGTCACTGAGGTTTGGCGTTGCATGACACGGGCCCGGGCTCCACAGCCCCGGGAGGCAAAACTCATTAGTGCTTCCCCAACAAAATCGGCTCAGCGATTGCTGGATTGCTGTGGCTCGGCGTGTGAGGCTGTGATTCTGGATGCCCTCAACCTCTCTCTCAACCTCTCTCTCTCTCTCTCTACTACCTGATGTCAAGTTGCCAGTTCTCTACTTGCCTGAACTGCAGTATGCCGTACGACTGTGCTTTCCCTTTCTCGGAGTCTAGGCCGGCTTAGCACCCGTTAGAATCAAGGATATCAGGTCACGAGGGGAGTCATGTTGGGAGAGTTGAGGTGTAACTCTTGGCTCAAGTGGTCCACGTTACAGCGCACGGAGACATTCGCTCGATGCAGCCTTCCTTAAGAGGAGGAGGGAGGGTGAGAGAAAGAGTGGAATGGAGAAACTCAACGCCTGGCTGGAATCCGTTCCGTTACCTTGAGGCTCATCGGCGTCATAGGCCCTTCCCGCGTCTCTTTTGCGCTCTCTTCTTCCCGGGCCCGCAGCCACATATGATAGCATCTCTTCAATGTCTCCGACTTCGGGGGCCCTGGAGCGAGAAATCGTTAGATGTAGTATGCATTAGGCACAGCCCGTCATAATTGTCATCCTCACACCGCATCGTGTTGCATTCTTACACAGTTAGGTTGAGCGGTATTGATGCATCTTGAAATGTTCAAACTAACGACAAAGCTCTTCCAAGCCAAGCTGCGAGCCGCGGTTCAGGGTCCCCCGGACCCACCCCGCACGCCCAGTAGTGGTAGGTACCCTGAACGGACTTCACTCTATGTACGCAGTACGTACGTACCTCCCCCCGGGTGTGTCTCCTTTTTTACTCGGTTATTCGAAAGGGAAGGCAAGGTTTTCAGGGCTTGGTTGCGAGTTTGGGCGTCAATTTCGGAGAGTGCTTGCTATTCAATGCAAGGCAAGGCCCAGGCTGCCAGTCATCCAGTTATTCAGTCGTAGCCTATGCTCTCGAGTATCCACGACTCGCAAAACCCTACAAGACATTGCGGAACTTTGTACATATGCTACAGTACACACATTACTTACCTAGCTTAGGTACTTACTAGTTAGTACTAGCAGTAGCACAAAGGCCACGATAGGCCAAGACGGGTACGAACGGCGCACACCTCATCAACACTCACCTCACCAGCGCTCCGAGTCTCCGCCCCCTTAGCGGGTGCCAGTTTCCCAACAGGGTACGTGCTTTCCCTGGCCCCTTCCAAGATCCTGACTTGACCCCCTGCCCCAGTCCCCGTCCTCAATCCCGCCCCGCCCCGCCCCTCCCCCCACCACCCCCCGAGCAGGTAAGTGAGGTACATACTTAGTAGATCAAGGTAGGTGCGTCCCAGGTGCGAAAAAGAGTACCTACCTGGACAAGCCACAGCAGCCAGAGGTCAAAATCGACTCTCTTTATAATGAAGTAAACCTCCTCTCCTTTGCTTTGTCTCTTCCCTTCCCCTATTCTCCCGTGTCTTCGTCTTCTCCAGAATTTCTGTTGACATCGACTCCGTTCAATCTCTTCTATACCCTCTTGTTTGACCTTTGCTTCGCCTTGGCCAGCCCGTCCTTCCCTTACCACTTCACCTCTCCTCCTCTTCCAACTCTCTACCTCTTCTCCATTCCCAACAAACCAAAAGCCTCAAGGCAAAACGAGAAGCTCCCAAGGCTCAATCGCCCCCGACAGTCACAGGAATCGATTGTCCCACCCTCAACCTACGCATAAAGCTCCTCCTGAGAGACCACCCCCCTCGAAAAAAAAAACACCCCGCCAAGCGATTGCTTTGTATATTGGCTGTCTTCGCCTTCTCCAACAGCTCGACCAAGTTGATTGATCTACGACGAGGCTCCTGGAGCATTCGTGTCGCCTTCACAACTTGCCAGCTTCCTCTCACAGCCTCAGTAGTCGTCACCATGGCCGACCCTGTCCAGGTGTTCCGCTCGTTGCCGGACTCAAATCTCTTTGGCTTCCCTCCATCCAATGCGCCGGCGCCTATTCCTCCCATTGCCGTCCCGGCCTCTATAATGCGCCCTTTCAATATCCCCGACCACATCTTCACTGCTGCTCTCGATTACTCGGTTCCCTTGACCATCGCTACTCTCTATGCTGTCACCGTCAAGAGTCTCAACATTTACAACAAGAAGCACAACAAGAAGCCATGGGCTATCAGCAAAACTCGCCCTTTTTTCGCCTTTGTGGTCCTCCACAACATCTTCCTCGCCGTTTACTCCGCCTGGACCTTCTATGGGATGCTCGGTGGTATGAAGAGGAGCATCCTCAACCCCATGGGCCCAGCTGGCTTCGTCGGCACGGTTGACAGCTTCTGTCGTCTGCACGGTAGCTCCGGCCCCGGCAACTCCATTTACTACGACGAAGCCTCGAGCTCTTATGTCTCGGCAGTTCAAAGCGCCCATGTTGTTGATGGCCTCCCGAGCCGCACCGAGCCGGGCCGCATGTGGAACGAAGGCCTGGCTTACTACGGCTGGCTCTTCTACCTCAGCAAGTTCTACGAGGTTCTCGACACCTTCATCATCCTCGCCAAGGGAAAGCCCAGCTCCACCCTTCAGACTTACCACCATGCTGGCGCAATGCTTTCAATGTGGGCTGGTATCCGCTACATGTCCGCTCCCATCTGGATGTTCGTCCTGTTCAACTCCTTTATTCATTCTTTGATGGTGAGTCTATCCTTTGAATCTCATCTCAAGTTAATGCCCGTAAAGCTAACAACGCCATCACTCTAGTACTTCTACTACACTTTGACTGCCTTCTCTGTCAGGGTCCCGACGCCAATTAAGCGTACCCTCACCTCGATGCAGATCACACAGTTCCTAGTCGGTGCCTCTTACGCCATGGTCCACTCCTTTGTCACTTACACGGCCCCTGTTGCCGTCGCTTGCGTCGACGCTGTGGCTAAGAGCGACCCTGCTGCTCCCTCGGACTCTATTGTCCCTACTGTTGCTGCTAATGCTATTGATTCCCTGAAGTCGTACATCCTTGGTGCCGCCGGTGCTGCGGAGCCCACCGCGGAGCCGTCCCACGTGAAGACGACGGTCATCGGTGAAACCCGATACGTTACTCAGCCGTGCATTGCCACCACTGGTGAGACGTTTGCCATCTGGCTGAACGTGCTGTATCTTGCACCTCTCACATACCTCTTTGTCAGCTTCTTCATCGCTAGCTACGTAAAGCGTAGCAATGCTGCGACCAAGATCAGCGGCAAGAAGACCGCACCTAGCGTCAGTGAAGAAGTTGCCCTCGCAGAGAAGGCTGGCTGGGACGCCGCTAAGGGGATTGAGAAGGAGGTCTACGGCGGGGAGAGCATGGTCAACGGTTTTTCTGATGAGACCCCTTTGACCCCTTCGCCTAAGAAGGCCAATGGCAAGGCCCGACGGAGGGCTTAGATAGTGGTAGTGGACGAAGGAGGAACTTGGGGAAAGGAAAGAAAGAATTGAGAGTCGGCCGGGGTCTGAAAACTACTCATCTGTGTAAACGATCTTTTTGGAGTCATTTTTTATTTTGTTTGGTTCGCTGTCCAGATGGCCTGAAAGTCCTTGACTGTATTGGAGGTTTGAAGATGCTTGAAGTAGGGAAAAGCAGATATGAACTTAATCCTGGAAGTGGAAGGAGACGGAAGAGCAGAAGAAGCAAGCAATGAAGCGATAGAGCGTCTCTATTAAACTTTGAAACTTGAACTTCATTTGGTTTGGACCCCAAAACTGATGTAAAGTTTGTAAACATTGCTCTGGTAACGACGTATATAAATCACGGACAAACAAAACCCGAGGTAATTCAACATCGCTTCCAAGTCCCCTAGCCATTAATCAAGGCCGATTCCCACGCAAGATATGGGTTTCCTGGTATGTATGGATGAGTGTCATGTAGGACAACGCACATTCACGTGGTTTATGGCGTTTCTCCGACTATCTACGTGATGTCCTCTTCTAGTAGGAGTGTACAGTGATCCAGGAAGCAAGCGTTTTGTGTCTTCAAAATGGTGTCATTATGTGCATCTCTTTGCGGTGATCTTTGGGCTTCGACCATTCACGACCGCAAACTCGACTAAATCCTAACGTATTTCCAGCCTGTATGGTTGATGATCCTCTGCCCTCTATAAATATGTATGTGCGTTAGGCTGTTGGCCAGAAATAAGCATTATTGGCATGCCCGGGGATTTGTTCCCCTTCCTTTCCCTTCCCGTCCCGTCTCGGGTGAGGCGTAGACGCTAACACAGCAGCTCGTGTGTCACGTATAAGCCCTCGATAAATCAGAAAAAAAAGACCTCAAAAACTGAGGCAGGCTGGGTGATCCTGCTAATCCATGACGCCTCGCTTTGCAACACCAAGTACGATAAATCAGGGTTCTGGGAGTGGCGGACGTGCCGCATCTAGGGTAGTGATATGTATGTGGGTGGGGCTGGTAAGGCGTGCCCGAAGGTAGGAGGATGGGGGGGTGGTTGGCGGGCGTAGGCTGACAGCTGAGTCCGTCGTCGTGTGATTTCTATAATCAATCTATTGTTGTTCCGGTCGTGGCTTCGTGAAGCGAATCAAAATCAAATCGCTTCGGGTATCTCATACTGTCGCTCGGCGGAGGGGTGGCGCGCGTTGTTGGTTCTGTGTGATGATGTCTGTCTCATTGCTCGCGTACCCTCAGAATGTGCTCCAATTCCAGTCCCGGGGAACACTGGCCGCAATCTCGGGGCCGGTGGGTAGCTGATTGCCGTCACGGCCGGCCGTAATGGGCGTGGAAGGACTGTCGTGGATATCGGAAGATGCAGCGCTCGAGGCCTGGCTGTTGTTGCGGCTGTACCAAATTCTGAACTCCTCGAAGCAGTGACCGCAGGTGCGCGAGGGAGCAGCGCGCGGGTTGAACTTGGCATGCTGGTCAAGGGGCACAAGGAACGCGGAGTGCCAGTCGCAGAAGATATTGCCGCATTTACGGCAGTGATGTCGGCGGGTAAAGTAGCTGAAAGAACGCTTGCAGGTCGCATCATCGCAGACGGAGGATTGAACATCAGCCTGTGCGAGCGGGCGTTAGCATCCGTATGCGCAAAACCTGGGGTATGGCTGGCGGAAGACTTGAAACATGACGCAATGGGGAGGTCCAAGACAGGGCAGCAGAGTCTGAGACATAACTGGTCGCGAGGAGGAAATGGTAGATCTGAGATGTGCGCGCAAGGGCGAAGCAAAGGGCGAACGGGATGGACAAACTCACCTTCCAGTGCTTGCGGGTCGGCAGGGCCGTTACCTCTGGGAACAGATCGAGGTCGAAGTCGCCGTCGATGCTGCTCCGGCTGCTGTCGCCAGTCGAGGTGCGGACGAGGCGATGGCCAAAGACGGACATGCCGGGCAGATTCATGATGCTGCTGTTGGTTCGCCGTAGGGTGAGGTCGGAGTCGGAGCTCGAGGACGAGGCGGCGTCGTCAGCCTTTGGCTTGGCCGTCTTGGAGGGAAAAAGATTGGGACGCAGCGCGGCAGGCATGTACATTGGGCGGCCCTGGCGAGCGTGGTATGCCTTGGGCGAGGTGGGATTTGACCCGGGGCTCGTGGACGCGGACTGGGAGGTGTTGAGAGGCGAGATCTGGGGCCCGACGGGAATCTGGAAGGACTGGGACCGGTGGTGAGAGCGGTGGCGAGGACGCTGCTGGGGAAAGAAATGACGGGACTGCTGGTCGCCCGGCAGAGTGGGCATGATGAGGTCGGCGGCCATGGCGGCGGAGGATGAAGGGTTGGCGTCGGCGACGGAAGGGAAAGGAGGCGCCGCTGTATGTTGTTGTAGTTGGAGTCGGAGTTGGAGTTGAAGATGAAGCCGTGGCGACGGGTGCCTGCGACTTCGTAGACGTCGACTCGGGTGGTCGTTGAGAGAGTTATGGGTGAGGAGTGGAAAAGGAATGGCGAAGGAATGGTGGAGGGGAGGGCAGCGGTGGGATGTGATAGATACACCGATTAGATGTGAGAGGGTGTGATCAGTGACCAGCGGGTGAGAAGAGGGTCAAGCCAGAGTTTAAACTAAATGCGCCCGGGCAGACGAGCGTTGTGTGAGACGGGGGGGGGCCTGTAAATCTGGCTCCGGCGCACGAATAGCGTGTGGGTGGATGGATGTGGAGATGGACTGGGTGGTGGGCGGGTGGAGGCGGGATGCTGGAGGCGGGATGCTAGAGGCGGTGGAGAAGCACGGAAGTCGCTTTTGGGATAGTTGGGGCGTTGGGCGCTTTTGTTCGGCAATATCTCAGTCTAGACTCCAAAGCGAGCCCGGCTTGATGTGTGTGTGGATTTTGGGAGTTGCTTTTGCCTTTGCTTTCGCTTTTGCCTTGGCTTGTAGAGGACAGGATAAGGCAGTTGTCTGATAGGCGAGGGTCGGGAGATAGGCGAGGGTCGATAAATACGATGAGGTCAGGTGGGATGTGGTAGGAGTCGTGGCTGACGGTCGACGAGGCAGCAGAGTGAAGGCAGACAGTACAGAGTCCTTGGCTTAGTACCTGAGACTGCAATGAGTTGTTTTTTCTCCCGAGTTTCTGGTTAGGTAGTCTGGGAGGGATGGAAAAGACGGGGTGTTGAGAGACAGCCTGTTCAAAAGTGTGTGTGTGGACTGTCGAGTCCACCACGCCGGCAACCGGTCAAGGGATGAATGAGATGGGATGGATGGCCGATCGGGGGGGACTTGGGGACCCAAGAGATCCTCCCTGGTCGGATCACATATTGACCAAGCTGGAGCACAGCAAACGCTGAAGCATACTATGTAGCCGGCGCGGCCCAGGTGTCGACGATCCGAACGAGGACCCGAACGAGATGCCGGGGGGTTCAGATCCGTCGGGGACCAAAATCCAAAAGCTGGCTAGGTTGCCTCCGACGTAGCAAGGTATTTGCCGGCGCCGGGAAGCCTAGTGAGTAAACCTAAGCACGACGTCGTCTTGTTTGCTATGTAATGTTCACTTGCCTGAACGGTCGACCGGCCTTTGACTGTCGGGGCGGTCTCGGCGAGTCCAAACCACTGGAGTCAGGTAGCTAGAGGCAGCCGTGTCTGCACGACACACCGACCTCGATGGGATTCGACCAGTTGAACACTCAGTGCCGTACCGCTGCCCGCACCCGCATCCGCACCGGTGGGAAAGGAGCACGCAGTGGCAATCAGCAGTTTGCCGCCTGCGCTCGGTGTCTGTGGTGTGGCAGTGAGTGATGGAGTGTTCCAGGGGTGGGGGGGGGCGTAAGTGGAGGACAGCTGCGAACAGCGGAGCGCGGAGATGCGCGCGGCGGGAGCGTCAGAGCCAGATTGCCAGAGTGGGAGAGCCAGCCAACTTCCGGGGGGGGGGGGCTGACTATCGTAAGGTGGCAATTGGCCCGAAACCAGGGCCGTCTTGGTGTAAATGATTGGGTCGCCGCTCGCTCTGGGGACCAGGACCTTTCCCGCTGAGCTCTAGTCTCGGAAGTGGGATGCTCGACCGCTAGCTCTCTGAGCCGGGGCCACCCCAGCCAGTGGTAGCAGAAGCCCTGCGTGTTGTGCGTCTCTTCCCGGACCGGCTCTAACGGCGCTGCGTTTTTGGGTTGTGTCGGCGGTGGAGGGGTCACGGTCGGCGTTGGGACGGACTTGCTGGGATATGGGGGCCACAGCGCGACCGGCCGATCGAGCGTCGAGCGAACGGGATTGCCGAAGCGACGATGCGATGCAATGGTTTGGCGTGTTAGAAAGATGAATGAGCAAGTGTTACGTACAAGGAGGCCCAGCGGCGAGGGACAGGTTGTGTTCTAGAAGGAATGGGGTCTCAAGGTACTAATCTAGATGAAGGAGAAGATGGAGACCGAGAAGCAACCACCACCACAAGATGAAGATGAAAAGGCTCCGTAGAAGGGGGGCCTGGTTTTTCAGGAGTCGACATCAAGTAGAGGGAGGCAGGAGCAACAGACCGGATGTGCCGCGTCATGCATCCGTCGTCCATTTAGGGAGGCATACAAACGAACGCAGAACCTGTCTCTGTTATTCCCGCCGCTGGGTTCTTCTTGGTCACTCACTTACTTGGTCACTAACGATAAGTATTCGTAGAAGTGTGAATAGCCAACGCACATATCTACGCGTAGGCCTATGTTTGGTGTCCCTCATCTACCTAGTACTAGATACGTATTATATTAATAGCTGTCATAGTTCGTCTAACCATACGCTCATCAATTTCCCCCTTGTCAAGCCTCGATGATCCTGCATATTCTCAGTTAAAGCGCCCTCCGTCTTGGGAGGTCCTGAAGATCGCCAGTGGCCTTCAACTTGCAAGGGTGATTGGGTGAGACAATGAGATGTGAGAACTGAGAAAAGACAGGTCGCTCTAGGAGTCAAGGATTCAAGGAACGGCGACGGGGCGGCGGAGACAAGACGCCGGAGCGCGCCAGCTGATGAAGAGCCCACCGGCCCGGACCTGGTCAAGTGGTCCTAGCCACCCTGGACTCGTCCGTCATCTATGCGCCGTCACTTGCCTGCCTGCCTTCTTTCCAGAACGTCGTCTGGAAGGCCCCAGTCAACCACCAATCAGTCCTTCATCAACATCGCTGCAATCGTTCGCTCGCAGTAACCAAGTTGGTCACGAGACCACTTCCCCAGTTCCACCGAGTCCACCCAAGAGCGCTCGTCTTGCTCTGGTCCGCGTCGGAATACCCGCTTAGACGTTCGGGCCATCCTGAGAAATACGGTCCCCCCCACTGGGCAAGACGATGACTTTGTATCCACGTTAGGGTCCATCACCAATGTGTTGGTTGAGGTGGCCATTGCGAGTTGTGAGAGAGGCGGCCTTGGTGCTACTTGACTTGACTTGCAGCTCGGCACTTGAATGAACCTACCATCGATACCAGAACTCTGACTGCCACTCCTTCGTAGCAGCTTGAACGCCGCAACAACTGCCTGCAACTGCACTAGGAGCTGCAGGACAGAGATAATCTTTCTCTCGGCACAGATCCTTTCTCGACGGGGACAACGGGCCTCGAGCCAAAACACTGGCTCCTGCGGATCCCCTCACCGTCATTCCAATCTAGCAGCCTTTTCGCCTCGCTCCTCAACCAGCCCATCAACCAGTGCCATCGTCTTTCCTCTCGACAATCTCGACAAAGGACAGAGCAAGGCTCCCGGCGCAGTCAACGCTTGGCCTGCCACCTCGGAATTGCCCTGGCCTCCCACTGTAATGTAATGTGTGTAATGTACTGAACTGAACTGAGGGCAGGAATAGTGGAGATGTAGGACGGCTGTGGGCCTCGCCGCACCGCGCTCCGCCGGCCAGTTCTCTTGGCGCCTCGTCTCTACTACATAGTATGTAATAGTATCCAGCTCGTTGCCGCCTGTGCCCGCTAGCTTAGGCGTTGCCGATGGCCGGCCAAATCCCCCAAGGACTCGCCACAGCCACGCTTTCCTTTCTTTCCCCAAGGTTGCCTCGGATGGTGGTCGTGAAGTTAACTATGAGCCTAGGCTGCCCAATGGTCGGTCGTCCTCAGAACCCCAAAAAGGCCGTGCCCCTCTCTGAGCGTGCGTTCCTAGCTCATCGTCGCCGTCACCGCCACCGTCAATGGGATAGTTGGCAAAAGAGTAAAAGGCACCCCGGAGAGATCGGCACGTCTGGTCGCTAGCCTCTCCACCTAGCAAAGATGAGGGATCGTCGGGTTCGCAGAAGCTTTGGGAAGAATCCAAGGGTCTCCTGTCAAACGACGCACAAACACTTGCTGGCTCTTCTCTTGGGCTTTGGTTCTGGCACGGAATGCCGAGGTAATCGCCCGCTTGATGTTGTACGGAGTATAGATATCCAGTCCGAACCTCGCCGCCGCAGGACGTAACGTGACATGACAGCTATGCCCAATGCAGTCGCCCAATGCAGTCGAGATCCCAACCTGCAAAGCTGCATCGTGGGTCATCTCTTTTCCCAACGCTCCTCAACGTCATGCCCGGATGGGGAAATACCGACACCAGGACCGGCTAGGGCACGCGATCCCACCTTAGGTCTCCACAGCTAAAAGTTCGGTCGCCCGCAATCCCTGTTCGACTCGACAAGGAAAACATGGCGGCACCTTGCTCTTTTCGTGACATGGCATGCAAGTCTGCGGCTCTCTTATCGCCCTGCTGCAATTGGCTGATCGGCAAACCTGTTCTGTTGTGCATCTCCCACTTCCCCAGCCCGAGCTGACTCTCCGCTAGAGACGCAATCCCTGTCTGCTTGTCTCTCTGGGCGAGAGGCATGACATCTCTCTGCACCGTCCACGCTGTCGCTGTCGCCACCCAGCCATCGATCAATCAAACCTGCAGCAAAAGCCTGCCTGCAGCGAGCACACCCATTTGCTTCATCCTTCCTCCACCGCCTTTCCGGCTATACATACATAGTCCCTTTGCCCCGTGCTCCCGCCCGCACCTCCGTCTCCTGCGCCTGCCGCCGGTCGAACTCTACGGGCCCGTCTCCGATCGAACCCGTCCCAAGTTGGAGAGTCTCGGGGCGGGCAGTCCGAGGCCACGAGGCCCTCAATATCCATACAGGCCGGGGTTGGCGGGGGGCCCTGCCTTGCTCTGGTGCCCGCAATCTACTTAGTGCACGTACGAAATAGTATTAGTATACGAATTGCCCCTGGGCAAGAAACGGACCCTGAATGTCTCGGGGTCTATCTATGTACATAGTAGCCTACATATCATGTAGGCCACAATACTTGCTTTTTGGGGGCCTCGCCTGGCCTTATCCACTAATAATCGTTATGCTGTTTCCTCTGCGCTTAACTGCTTTGCGGCTGTGACCATTAATCGCTAGCGACATACCCATGCCCTCATCCAAAGAGGCAACTTGTCTCCCTCTGTTCTCGCGCGAGACAACTACACCGTCGTCCTAGCCTTTCAGCTCTGCGCTTTTAGTTGCTCTAGAGTTGCTCTAGGTACGCAATACCTAGTCACCAGCCTTCAAATTTTCAGGACTCTTCTACTTCCTACGTACGAAGTCTGAAGACGTCTCCTGCAAAGCCCTCATCAAATTAACACATTGTTCCTTGTAATCAACATGGCAGCTCTCTTCCATAGGTGCACGTGTGCTTCGTAGGGCCCTCCCGACTATCGTCTGTATCACTGCCCCGTCATGACCCCCGTCTTGAGGATATGAAAGGGGTTCAAGCTACCTCCCATCTACCGCTCTTGCCTCCGTCCTTGAGCACGACTCGCAGATCCTCAATCACCATGGCCTTATCCACCGCCTTGCACATATCGTAGACCGTCAATGCCGCAGTAGACGCCGCCGTGAGCGCCTCCATCTCCACCCCAGTCTTCCCGTCGCACGTGACCGTTGCCAGGATCTGTATCGTGTCGTCACCCCTGACGTCGAGATCGACGCTGACCTTGGACAGCGCGATGGGATGGCAGAGGGGAATCAAATCCGAGGTTCGCTTCGATGCCATGATGCCTGCCACTCGGGCGATCCCAAGCACATCTCCCTTCTTCATCTGGTTCTCCCAGATCAGGTCGATCGCCATCCTGTTAGAGAACCGGACCGTGCAAGCCGCCTTGGCTACCCGCGAGGTGATGCTCTTGTCCGAGATAGAAACCATCCGTGCTGACCCAGACTCAGACACGTGTGTCAGCTTGCGGCTTTCCGGCTTATGACGTTCACCCTCTCGCGTACGGGGAGACTGCGAGAACAGTCGCCGCTGCGGAAGGGACATGGATTCCCTTGGGCTGCCAGCGACGACTGAACCGTTACCGAGAATATATCGAGTGCGACGAGGCATGTCACCAGCCATCGACGCAGGTATGGGATCTACGAGTGTTTCATTCAGCGTACTTCCAGATCAGATGTCCAAACTCATTACTTCGTAACAAAGCTCCCACAACGCCGTATAGATGTTGGCCCAATATCAGCACCCCGGAGTATGCCGCGTGCTCCGTACGTTTTCAAGTGACATAGAAAAGAGCTCCTTCACCCACCTATCAAAATCATGGGCCGATTCTTCATGTGTTCCAGCGCCCCAATGCCCGCGTGCTTTTCCTTCTTTCCTTTGACAGCCGTGCCGATGACCCTGAGCAACTCCATTTCGTTGGGCGCTAGTCCGAGGGGTGGCTGGTTCGACGTATTTAACCTTTGTCGGCGGTCCATCTCGAGCTGTTTTATTGCCTCAAAGGCATGCTCATCAATGGGCTCACCCATATTGGACTTTCGGAGGATATCTCGCAACGACACCTCCGCGTTTCCAAAGAGGCAAACCTTGAGGTTGCCATCACTCGTAATGCGTAGCCGGTTGCAAGTACCACAAAAGTTGTGCGTCATGCTTGTGATAAACCCGATACGCCCAGCAAAGCCCGGAACATGCCAGGTCTTGCTGGTGTCATTCTTGTGGTCCTCGACCTTTTGTAGAGTGGGAAACCGTGTCCGGATGAGATCCAGCATTTCCGAGTAGCTGAGCATCTTCTTCTGGTTCCATTTATTTCCATCGAACGGCATGTATTCGATGAACCGGACCTCGATGTCCTTTTCTCGAGTCATCTCCACGAAGGGGAGAACTTCCCTCTCGTTGACTCCCCTCATCACGACGCAGTTGATCTTGAACTTGATGCCCGCACCCAGTCTGTTCAGTTCCAAGATCCGATCAATACTCTTCTGGACGGCATCATAACCCTTCCTTCGTGTCATGATCTGAAACTGCCATGGGTCCAAAGTATCCAGGCTGAGATTGATACCAGTGAGTCCCGCCTCAACCATGCTGTCCAGTTTCCGGTAGAGAGAGATTCCATTTGTGGTGATGCAAATCTCTTTAAGGCCATTTCGTCGCAACTGTCCAATGTGATGCATCAGGGGTAAAATATCGCGGCGGACCGTCGGCTCTCCCCCGGTAAGGCGAATCTTAGTCACACCTTGAGAGACAAATACTGAGGACAAGAGAACGATTTCCGAAGTGGTAAGCAATTCTGTGCTTGGCGATAGAGGAACACCTTCTTCAGGCATGCAGTAGACGCATCGTAGATTGCATCGTTCTGTAACCGAGATTCGCAAGTAATCGTGCTGACGATGGAAGGTGTCGGTCAAAAACTCAGAGAATGGTTTGGCATCAAGAAGCCGTTGACGACGTGACTGAGGAAACTCGGCTTCCGGGGACGGTACACTAGTCGCCTTCTCATGAGCCGTTGCAGTCGCAGCTGTTGCCACCGTTCTGGACAGGCATGGCTGATGGAGGACGAGCGACGAGCGGCGTAGTGAAGGCGAGCAGTGACCCGCTCGAAGAACTCGAGATAGCGAGGGCGGTAGTGAGGTGATCATGGCTTGGAGGCTGAGATCTCGACCTGTTCGAATAGAACCGTGCCAACTCGGAGGTGCGTGGACAACTAGGCTCGATAGCGACCTACGCCGAAGCCATGGTGTCTTGCGGCCGAACGATAGACAGGGCGGATCTGCAATGCCGTCACTGTATAGATTTAATGTTGAGCAATATGATGACTTAGAACAGAGGTAAAGGTCGGAAACCAAATATATTCCCTTGAAGAGGTGAGAACGGAATGTGTGGGCGTTACCAACCGGAGATGTTTGTCGCAGGGATGAGTCAGCAGTCGAAGAAGGCAAGACCACGCCCAACCCCAAGGTGGCGATCTCCGTGGGCTTCATACCTTCCTTACTGGGGATAGGGAGTAGTTCTTCAGGCAGGTGGTTTAGTAGTCTGTGCTACTTAGGTTTGGCGCCTTTTAGAACGCCCACCTACCTACTGTACTTACCTACCTGCTCTGCTAACGCGGGTGATGGGTGTTTTTTAATATTGACAAACTCGCTCGATATAACTCTGGAACCATTAAATATTCTGTTACCATCCGGAAGTTCTGTTGAACTGCAAAACGACCAACGCCCGCGTACTCCTAGAAGGTAAGTAGGTACCTAGGTACCTAATTATCATGAGCGACGGCAGCCCCAATCGCGGGGTCTTATGCGCGCTAACCGCAACGGGACAGCAAGTAAACACCAATCCTTCACTGTCCATTCATTCCGTGGATAAATCGAACATTGGAAATCTTGAAGCAAGCCCGCCGGAGGTCAGAAAGTTGACCTGTCACCCAGCCGTCCGACAGCGTCCAAAGCAACATTTTCCTTATATCACGCCGCTCTACTAGCCCGGGGTCGCCTCCTTCCTTTTTCCTTTACTCTCTCCCATATCAAGGCTGTGCATTCCTCTCCGGACCTGCACGACCACGTGAGCCCCATTTCGACTACCTGCCTCTTAACATCATCAAACACTTTGGAGAATAATTTGTCTCCGGCACCTATCTTCATGTAACGCCTGGACGAAACGATACGTATTTATCAGAATGCCATGCATCCTTCGCGCGTCTTCAAATGTAACATCTCTCCTCACTATGTCTCCTCCTATCTCTTCCCCCTTCTCGCTCCCTGCCGCCATTCTTCTCTCTTCCCGCCGCCCCCTTTTCTCCCATCCTCCCGCAATACTACATACACCATTGGACCATTGGTGCTAATGATCCCTGTCTACAGCCTCACCACACTGCAGGGCAAGCCCCGACGGTAGGCTCATCGCTACCCCGACCTCATCGGCGATTGTCGTTCGCTCGACGCAGTCTCTGCAGACTGTTCATGTCGTGAAACTCCCAGCAGACTGTTCAGGCCATATTACAACTCTTGCCTGGGCTCCCTCGTCGTCACGCATCCTCGTCGCAAGTACGGACCAGGTCCACGTCTTTTCTGCAAGTGACTCGTCATTCCACGCAGCGATTCGGAACCCTGTGGTAGGCGGCGGCAAGTCACCCCTCGTACAGTTCGGGGCTCGCGACGCCGAGATCATCATTTACGCTGCCTTCGGCCTAAAGCTCGTCATTTTCGACTTGTCTACTTCCAAGGCAGTCGAGGTCAATAACCCTAAATTTCATCTACCCTCCCACGTTGCCCGCGGCTTCTCCTTCCGGCCCGATACGCAACACCTTGGACTGCTGACACGAGCCAGTGGGAGAGACGTCGTCAGCATCCACCATCCCGCCACCAGGCAGGTCCAAAGATCCTGGTACCCAGATACAGTCGACGCTCAAGGCTTGACATGGACCCCTGATGGGAAATGGCTCCTGCTGTGGGAGTCCCCGGCACACGGACACAAACTTCTCTTATACACCCCCGACGGCCAATTCTTCCGTTCCATTGGTGCATCCACCATAGCGGGAGGGGAAGACGCCGATCTAGAACCTGGAATTAAGCTTTGTTGCTTGAGTCCTGATGCTGCCTTTTGTGCGGTCGGTGATCACAGCAGGAGAGTGCGTGTTCTTGGCACGCAAACTTGGAGGGATGGCTTGAGGCTCCTTCATCCGACCACTGTTGTCCCGAGAGATACGCTTCAGGTGAGACAGACTTCCCCTTGTAAAGCAACAACCCGGCTTAATGAAGTGCGCCACCAGGTCTGGCAAGAGCAGCTTAGCGCCCCGGCCGAGGAGGACGTCACTTGCACGTTTCTTCGTGCAACTCAGATGGTCTCTCCATCGAGTCGATTGGTTGACGGAAAGCCTTCAGTAGATGTGAAGCCTGGGTGCTCTTTGCTTGCATTTGATGCGTCCTCTGCTCTCTTGGCGACGAGGCTCGATGATTCGCCTTCCACCCTATGGATTTGGGACGTCGGTGCAGCCGAACTACGGGCTGTACTCATGTTCCACTCCGGTGTGGACTTCGCCTGGCATCCAGCTGCCCGCGAGCTCCTTTTAATCACATGCCAGGATGAAAACTATCGTGGCGCCTCCTTTGTCTGGGATCCATTGTCCAACGGCCCAAAATCGGTGTCTCTGAAATCTTACCTGCCGACGGGCAAGATTGTGGGGAAGCCTCGCTCGGCATGGCTCAACGGGGACACTGAAATCCCGGCACTCCTACTATCTGATGCGCAAAATTACCTAATGGTGTCGTGCGCAGATGCAGAGCAATGCCCGACACCGTGGCGTGTGCCCACTGGAGATGAAGGAGTTTTCGATTCGGCGCGAACAGGCCTTTCGCCTGGGCAGGACTTGGGAGATGTAGGCGACTTGTCTGGCCTGATGGCGGATGATACGTCGACATTGGACGACACCTTTTCGTTCAAGCATCCATAAGAATTTTGGCTCCGATATCTTCAGACTCTAGCTACAAGTCCAACGTTATAGATCCACCAACTGCCTCGACACGGGATGTACCTCAACATGCGTGTTGCGCAGATACAATAACTGGGACACCTCGAAGAGGATTGGATGTCCAGTGATGATCCCTGTCCAGCAGGCAAGCTACCTACCTATCCTAGGCATCTATTGACCAGAACCAAGGTGACACAAGTGGCGCTGCAGTTTGTTGGTTAGGCGTCAGGCATGGCCGCATGGCAGCCACGCAGCCACGGTATAAGAATGTGCCTTGTTTCCTCTTCTCCCCTTCCGACCCTCTTCATCTTCAATCTCCAATGAGAGCTGTGACGGCCTAGCGATAGTTCGGCAACGGCCCAGTGCAGGGCGAGCTTGAGGATGCGACACGACCTATCCCAGGGTCCGATTACTTCTTCCCCATTGGACGGCAAAAGGAACTGGGCTGGCGCTTCCCTTCTGCAGCGCAATTGACAACCAACATCGCGCGTCAAGCTGACTAGTGTGGGAGCATTGATCGCAAAATGACTTGTCAATACGCACGGCGGAACAAACCCGGCGCTCCGCATATCGACCAGGAAAGTATGGGCCTAGGGTCTTAGGGTCTATGGCTTGGGTAGATGTGATCTTTTGTACCAGGTACTGCATAGACCAGGCTGCGGATACCCACCAACACGGCTCTCGTGTACGACATAGTTCACTCCTCGCAGGACGTATCCCACGTCTCGACGACGATGATCTGGGTTCTCGGCCTGCTGGCCCCCACATCCTGAAGTCCATGATCGCCGGGTTACTCTTGAATGATGCGGAGGAAACTACGCGGGCAGCCAATCAACGAGGCTGGTCACCCAGCTACCAGAGGGAATTGCGCCTGTCCCTGAATGACCAGTCTGATGAGAGTATGAAACGACACCAACCTGCTAGGAGAGCCTGTTCTGTCAACATGCATTTACACCTGCCAGGCGCTTCAGGGACTAGGATTGAATGCAACTGAATCCCGAGCTGGCAAGGGATGGCCCTTGCGATACTTGGAATCAGGCTGAGAGCATCACGTATAAATCACATGTGTGCGTGGGAAATGGGCCTCTAATCACTACATGCTTGGTTCCATTGATCCTACGAATACCACTTGTGTCTTCCTTCGCAAGAACAGTTCGCCCCCAAGAATTCTTTCCTTTGGTCCCTAGTTCCGCTATCCCACGTCCCGATTCCCACGTGGTTCATCGGTTTACACAGCATCCCTCACCTCAATCCAGGCCCCGTTGCAACACCACACAGCAAGATTTTGGGCACCAGAACGAGTTGCTCCGTGCAGCCTCTAGGTTGACTCATGTCCGTCAACACGATCAAAACGACAGTTCAGGCGGATGTTGGTCCTGGGGACCGGACGGGCGTTTACTACATAACAATATGTAACGCGAGTGGCCTTTGCCTGCTTCCCTTGCGTGGGGCGCGAGACTGACTAAACCTACAGATACCCTTCGCAACCACCTGGAAGGAACTGAAAGACTGGCTGCGGCCGGTCTGTGCAGTTGATCACATAGAGATATTCCGGGACAGCACGTCTGGATGGGTCCGCGTCCATGGCAGAGAGAACTTTGAGAGAGCATGGAGTAGGCCAGGCCTCTTTTGGGTCCCCCCTCCCTTTGTCGGCGGCGAAGCTAACGCATGCGCAGGCCTTCTCAATGGCGGTGTCTTCAACGGACGCGTCGTTATCGCATCCGACAAGAACAGGACCGAGTCTATCAAGATAAAGGAACCTGTCGAAGCCTCCCAGGTAGACAACTCGCAAACGCCGCGCTGCCAAGCTACCGCTACCCCCCCGGCCCAGTATGGATTACCCACATCGACAGTCCCGTCTCCACGGTATTCGACAGCCTCCGGCAGCCAAGTACGCTCACCTGACAGCAACCCTTCCCAAGAAGATGTCTTCTAATTGATTGCTTCGGTTCTCTAGTATTCCTTGAGTGGCTACAACCAAGAAGACGCCGCGAGCCAGGCTGGCCAGTCTGCGTTGGCGCACAACTTCAGCTACCAGAAGCAGACGTACGCGGCTGTGGACACATCAGTTGCTGGCTATGCTCCCCACTGCTACAGCGAAGGAGCCCAGTTCGCCCTCCCTTACCGTGGCGGACTAGAGGCCCAGGTTAATCACCAAGTCTATGGAGGCTCTGCCCCAAGCCCGCCTGAATATGTGGCCACAGAGCAACGAAAACTGCACGTCTCGCCCTTCCCACAACAGGCTCGACCTGGCGAGGTGACCTCCTGGATCCGACGCAAGGTTGGATCTTGCAGGATCGTCACAATCGACATACCCGAGAACCAGAACAGCAAGTACCTTCGAGGCCATGCCTACGTTGTTTTCGAAAGTGCCGCTGGGGCTATAGCGGCACGGGATCTCCTTACCAAAGCACGCTTTCAGGGCCGGAGAGTCACGCCACGGCTTACAGTGGAGGGGGTCAGTTCACAAGAGCCGCATATCTACGAGGCGTACAGTTCTACCAGATCAACCATGTCCGAGTCAGTGATGCCTGCCGGGCCCTCTAGGAACAGATCCGGCGACCGTGGCCGGGGCGAGAGGAGCCGTCATCGCAAGCATGGAGAGTCTAAGGGAAAAGGACATGCGTCCGTGGACTCTAACAAGAAACGACCCTCATCTGGCAAGAAACCGTCATACAACAAGAACTCCCACTCAGACAAGAAGTCCTCGACATCAAAGAAGCGCCCGGAAACAGAGGGGAGCAGCAAGGACCCCGGTCCAGTCATCGTCGACGGGACATCCCACAGGCAAGGCAAGCGGTGATACTTTTCTCTCAGGTGCAGGTCCTATCTTCCGACGTTTTCAAATCTTTCCGGGCCTTGTAGTATTTGGACGCGGGAGATGGGTGGTACTGACTGGCTCATGACGAACTGGGCAGAGGAAGTCGGGAGCGAAGTTTCATGCCACCCAAACATGTAAATGAGAGACCGCGTTTGCTGGCCGGTGCGTGGTTTCCTGTGTGGCTGTCTGATACGAAGCTGCTTCGTGGGTTACGGGTTTGATTTTCATTACACTGTTAGGGGTAGGCATTCCTTGTTTACTTCAGCCACACTGGAGACAGAGGCTTGTTGTTCACTGAAGAAGTTGTCCTGCGGCTAGAAGTCGTATATGCCATGGCGAATCTATGGATAACTCGAATAAAAAAGCAATTTCCAGATGACGACTGCAGAGGTGCTCCCCATGGTTTTCAAAAAGGTGCATGGCCAATCCTGGACCGAAACCTGCAGGGATCTCGTAGAAGCAGCTGCAGCCTACGACGCACAAACTCAACGACCAGACCGTCGACCAACAACGGAGACGAAGAGACGGAGGACGGTGCAAGCCAAGCCCAACGAATGATCCCCCCGCTCTCGTTGCTACGACTGCCACAACACTGTCCCCAAGCCTAACCGGCCTGGAAGCGGGGCATGTTGTACAACTTGCCTGCAGTATCGACGGGTGTCTGTCTTGTACAACCACGTACAGCTTCGAAGACCGGTCTGGCGGTGGTGGCTGTTGGTGGTGGCTGTTGGTGATGGCTAGTTGCTGCAGTGGGGATGGGAGAGGGGAGACTACTCAGTCAAGCTCACCGCACGCAGAGACAGACAAGAGAGGGAGGGAGGGAGGGAGGGGGTGAGCAACGAATGCGAGAAGACGGATTCAGATTCAAAGGGTGGATATCGCTTCATGCATGCATCCTCCATCAACAAGCAGCTAGTTCTATGTAACGCCCTGCCTACGGATGTATACCAATCCTACCGCGATGCCAAGACACATCACCCACTCGTGCTTCCAGCCGCCCCTCCCTCCCACCTTCGACGAACCAGTCTAGTCCGAACATGGTCTGCTAGTCTCAACCCTTCTCTTCGCAAACCCAACAGTCGTCAATATGACGTTGGTAGTCTCTGTGTAACGCCAGCTTGCCGCCGCTCCCGGGGGCGGCCCAGACAGAACCAACTCCTGCAAGCCATATACCTAAGTACCTGTCATCCTTGCCTTCTTTCCTGCAGTGGCAACATCGCACACTGGGGCGGAGAGAGAGACAGCACCAAGATATCGAATATCACCGACTCCAGGACCATGCTGTGCCGAGACTCGGCTTGCCATGTGGTCGTTGCATGTAGTGAGCCATTATTGTCAGATAAGGTGACAATCGTGGGTTGCATCATCTGCTCAACCTCCAAAGTCCATCTTCAGTGCAATGGTTGGCTGGCCAGGTTCTCCCGCGACCACCTTGTCTGCCTGTAGATCCGTCTGTCGCCCGGAGCGAATCACTTCCTCCAGGAACGTCTTCTGGCCATCGCTCATCCCACCCACTACCGCCCTAAACGTCGTCTGGTCCACCGCCGCAAGCTCCAGGAGTCGGGTGCTTGTCTCGCGATACACCTCCTCTCCCTCTGCGTTAGCTCGCGCCATGAGGGTTGGGATGATAAGCGACATCGCGGTCACGACCCGGCTCTTGTCGACAATGCCGACGTATTGGCAGAGGGCATGGGCAATGAGAGCCCTTGCATTTTCCGGGTCCTCCGGATTGGTATCGGTCACAAAAGCTATAAGGCGAGGGAAGAAGTAACGGGCAATGCTGAGGTCTGCAGCAGTCGGCGTCGGCTGTAGCAGCAGGGACCTGATGCAGTTTGCTGCAATCTTGGAAGTCTGATATCAACGGGGTCAGTGCTTCGCCTAGGAGTGAGGAGACGGGGGACAATATATACCATCCGATCAGTGAGACAATCAAGCAACTCGTCCAGGTACCGTGTAACAAGAGGCTCGGTTGCCGGCAGAGGGTTTCTGCCACCAGTGAAGAGAATGGTCGTAGCCAATAGACAGTTCTTGACGCATGCGAGTGACTGCGGGAACTCACGCTTTTGCGCATTCAGGTAGATCGAGAGGAAGCGGCGGAGGCAGCCCTGCATCTGAATGTCCGTGGCGGACAGCTCGTCGCTGCTGGAGCCCCGTCGTGAGCCCGACATGCTCCCAACAAACCGCTTCAAGATGGGCAATGATTGTGGCGCAATCATCTCCTGGCAATCGGGAGTGGCTAGGGTGGTGGCGAAGATGTGAACGATGCATGCATGCAAATCGGTCTTGATGATGGACGGGAAGACTTCTGCGGCGTTGACCAGGGCATTCAACGACGATCGGATGAGGAGAATTGCCTCTTCATTCACCTGATGCCTGGCGGGCTGGTTCCCCTCTGATAGATTGGGGAGGAGTCCAGCAAGCACCAGCACGATGATTCGAGTGAGCTCAAAGAGCTGTTCGATGTCATCCGAGAGATCACCCTCTTCCTCGTTGTGTCTCCTTGCTGAAGGATGCGAGACGACCAGCACACTCGCAATTTCCACAATGACGCGCTGAACGTCAAGTCCTTCCGTCAGAACCAAGCGGTCAAGTAGGTCCATCGTCTCGGAGAATACATCCGGCCTGTAGATGGCATGGCCAGACACGCTTGGGTGGAGAATCTTCTTTAGGGCCTTTAGAATTGCCAAAGTCTGCTCGTGCGTCGCTAGTGAATCGCTCTGCCCGGAGCGAGTGGCGAGGGCCTCAAAGGCAAGTCCGAAAAGCACAAAGAAGAAAGCCACGGGCTCATCTCGGTAGTTGATGTTTGGCCCCTTGTTGGCGCCGTTGGTCGATGGCCCGTCCGATTCCTTACCGTCCAAGGCATCGAAGACGAACTCGCTGTCTTGTTCGATGAGGCTGGCGATGGCATCGACCAACTTCAGCCAGGCATCCTGGTAGAAGCGAAGCAAGGTTTCTCGATTCAATGCCGCATAAATCGTATCGAGACTTCCAGACAGGGATGGAGGCCCAAGTGTCATCGAGATATCAGGTTCGAATCGGAGTCTCGCAAACTCGCGGAGGGACTCCAACCAGAGAGGAGTCAGCGTACCGATGTGTGGCTTTAAGACATCCAGAAGATATTGTTGTTCTGAGCTTGCAACCTGAAGCTCTGCCCAGGCCGAAAAGACCGAGATCTTGACCATGACTTGCGCATTGGAGCTCAGGCCCTTTAGGTCACCAATGGCAGCATTCTCGCTGTCCTCGGAAAAGTTCTCAAGCGCCGTGACAAGAGTTTTTAAGATGCGACCCATTCGATCGACGTCCGTGACAATGCCAATCGATATGAAGCTTGCGCAAACATTGACTGCCTCTGAAGCCAGTTCGGGAGAGGAATCCGCCGCAAACGCCGGGGTAAGCGCTGAACTGATCTGAGCCTGGTACTGTTCGAGGAGCATCGCTTCATCAAAATCCGGATCAGGAGTCTTCCCGAACATCTTAAGAACCGCGCCGATAATCTTTAAGCCCCATATACGGAGCTCGAGAACACTCGACGTGGATGCTGAAAACGCCATGCGGACGACATCAGCCACCTTATTCTGGAGGTCGGTTTGGGCTTGAGAGTCTCCATTTGCCGTGACATCCTTCGCCACCAGAATAAACATGTCGTTGACGCAGCTCATGGCGAAGGTCGTCACTTGCCATCGCAGGGGTTCAACTTCAGAGGTAGCCGGAGCTCCCTTCTCGTCGCTATTAACGCCGGATGCAGCCGCAAAACCAGCAACCTCTTCATCTTGTAGATCAGGAAGGCCACCGCCCTTGGACCTCGACTGGCTGTCGTCTGCCTTTGGCCGTGCTCTAGTCATCTTAAGCACCGCCTGGAATCGTTGAAGCCACTCGTTCGTCTCCACAAGGCATGTCTGATGCATCCAGTTGCGGATGATGTTGCGAATTCCGTCATGGGTCGGGACAGTATCTAGCACGAGCCAGAGCTGTTCCTCAAAGCCTTCCTCTGCTTCTCGCAGGACGTCATTGGGGTTCCTCTTCATCATGTTATGAAGCCCATCAACTGCAACGTCACGCAGTGTAGTTGACTCGGATGAAAGATATTTCTGCATAAGCTTGACGTAGTCGGCAAAGTGCATGTATCCAGGCGCATAAAGAGAAAGGTGCTCAAAGCATCCCAAAGCAGCCTTCTGCACCAGGATCTCCTCTTCCTCTTGAAACTGTTCCACAAGCGTGAAGATAAGCTCTCTAGACTTCGTCGCATCTTGCAGGTCAGGACCTAGCACGTTAATTAGGGAATCAACGCAGCGGGCAATGACAGATGGAGTGGAAAGCTCCATCTCGAGGTTCATGGTAATGGCCGAGGATATTTCCGGGTGGTGTGTCTCGGACACATAAAGCTGGACTAGCATGCCCAAAGTGCCAGGAACATACCCGGCAAAGCTCAACCCTGCGGCGTCTGACGCCAGAGACAATGCCTCTAGAGCCCAGTAGTGAACGACAGGGTGAGGATCGTTGCAAAGAGACATGAGAATGCCGAGAATAGTCTTCAGGTGGTAACCTGCCGCCATGCCACCGACCTTGGCTTGGATCGAGCCAAGGGCCATGGCACAGCCTGCTCTAGCACTGGGCTCACGATTACCAACAATGGTGTCGATGAGGTACTTGATCTCACTATTCGTAAAACCGTTCCCGTAGACATTACAGAGCCTTGCAACAGCATCGTAACCGAGGCTTCGGACATGTTGATCAGGATCAAGAACAAAGTCGCGAACGATGTCTTGCAGTAGTGCTTCAACCGCATGGTTAGAGATGTCTCCGGCGGGGGATTGCGTCTCCTTGACTGCGACTCTCATTGTTGCCAGGATAGCTGCCGCAAGGTTAACGTTAATCGCAGCCTTGCGACCGGGATCGCGCTGTAGAACTCCTGCTGATGCAAAAGTCCGAATTTGCTCTAGAATACTTTCCTGTACCTTTGCTGGGGTAAGGGGAAAGGCGAAGGCAAACAGCTGGATCGCAGTATCAATCACCTCTGTTGCTGGAGGATGAGGGGCGGGCGACGAGGTGCTTAAGTTGCCAATGTACAGCACCGAAGCATCGTGTTCCAGACTGCCACAGATAGGCGAATTAAGAAGATTGTTTATGGAGTCTTCAGGGCTGTCGTCCTCAACAATTTCATCGTCCATGGATGTATCCTGTTGCCCAGGGAGCTGCTTGACCTTGGAGCCGGAGACAAGTCCGGTGATCCCAAACCCAGAGTTGTCACCAACTTCCCAAATGGATTCAAAAGTAGCAGCGGCGTTGGCGATGGAGGCACTCAGGGAGTTTGGTGAGTAGTTTTCTGGGTCCGCGAAAAGGGAGATGGCAAGTGTGAGGAGATTGGACTGCAACAGCGCCTCGCTGCCGCCGGCTGGGCTGAGGTTAACAAGCTTGACGTAGCATTGCAGGACTCGACGCTGAACCATCATGTCGAGATCGTGAAGTTGCAGAGCAGGTTTGAGCCTCTGCGAGATATCATCGGTCGTTTTCTTGTGTGGGAGAGTCTTCAAGAAGGCACTAGTGCTTTGGAGCATCGTCGCAATTCGCTTGGATACGTCAACGGTGAGAAGCCGGCTGTTGAACTCGAGGAAGGCCAATATTGACCCAAGAGCGCATTCCCTCACGTGCGTCAAGAAGGAGGCCTCAAGGAAACTCCGAGCGGATGTATTGTCCTTGGCCAATGGCTTTGGGAGAGCGTTCTTCCAAAGTAGCAGCAACTGGGAGAGATGGATCTTCACAAAGTTGGGGCCTAGGGACATGAGCCCGCCGATGAGAATCCATGCAACCTGAACTTGTGTTCCAGACACACGAAGCTCTGACTGGCTGCTGGACTTGAGTAGGTTCGTTGCCATCGTCAGCACTCGACTGTTGATGTCAACCGAGCCATGGAGGGGACGAGAAGGGCTCGCGCTTAGGGTTGCCGCCAACCCATGAGCGAATCCTATGCATCTCCTTGGTGAGTTTCGAGCCCCACTGAGCAACGAGAGCTCGCGGTTAAGACTGTTCATGCAGACGGAGAGGCATGGAAGAAGCTGCTGGGGGCAGGCGAGAACAAACGTCTTCATGCAATGAGATGCGAAGACCTGAACAGAGTAGCTCGGGTGTTGCAGAACTTGCAGCAACCCGTCTCTGCAGGCCTCTGCGAAGCCGTTCGCCGCAGAGCCCAGTGATTCGATGAGTGAAGACACTGCGCTCAATGTGGCAATTAGGGTATGCTTGGTAGGCTCCGGCCGCTCGGTCAGGGCCTGGGGGTAGTTCTTCAGGATGTTGTTGATCAGTAGCTTGGCAGCCGAGATCTGTCCCGACTCTCCCAGGATTTTCCGTCCCACAACGTCCTCAATGACGGTGCCCACAATCTTTCTTGAGATCAAGAGACGATACCGATTGTTGCTGATGGTGGCATGCCCGAGCAAGTCGACCGTGAGGCTCTCGACTATGTTTAGGTAATTCGTCTCGATGAGCTTTTCGCCTAGCCGACGGAAAAGTTTGCCATAGCATATGCCGATGGCTGCTCGGGCCTTGTTTGAAGTTGCGGCTTTCACATACTGTCTAGACAAAATCTTCAGCATGTCCGCCAACGACAGTGCAAGAGCCTGATGCCGCCTGCTTGTCGGGGCAGGGCTTGATGGTCTGGACGGGATTTCGTCATCATCCCCGCCGGTGTTCACTCGTTGGAGGCTCTTCAACTTGGGCTTTTTGCCCTTTCCAGACGACCCGTCACCGCCACTAGTCTCCGAGTGGCCTTGCACGAGGGCTTCAGCAAGGCACTCGGCGGCAGCCTGACGCACTTGGACCGAGGAAGAGTCGAATGCCTTAAAAACGGAGCTCTCCAGCTTGTCGAAATCAGTCGAGTTCTGGAAGCAATGCGTGTGCTTGACTAGCGCTTTGAGGCAGCGGCAAGCAGATGCAATGACCAGTGAGCCTTTATCAGACGAGGCGTGGTTGCGCCCCTGCTTCCAAATGTCCCGCGCAATCACCTCGTCCATGCTCCCTTCCACCATCCTCACAATCTTTGCCAAGGAAGTGAGCGTCGCAGCGCGAAGCCCTGCATGGTTCGAGGAGGATTTGAGAAGCTTGACCAGGGTGGAACAGGACAGCTGGTGTAAGCCAATGGCGCTATCACCAGCTGCGGCGAACACGTCGCCCAAGCAGTTGACCGCTGCATGCTTGGTCCGGATCTCGGCCTCCGTCTTCGACCTTCCTCCTGAAACGATAGCAATCAGGTCGTTGATCGTCTCGAACAGCAGCTTCCTGTCTCCATTCCCAAAGATGTGGGCCAGACATTTCCCCAGGTTGTTCCTTATTACTCGGGACGGCTGCGGAGAAGCCAAGTTGATGATCTGGAATATCTCCTTCTTGAGATAGAACTGCTGGGACGTGCAGTCATCGGCGGCCAGCTGGAGTACATGCTTGCTCAAGCCAGATACGAATGTGAGCAGAAACAGCTCTTGTTGTTCGGCCGGCAGGGATTGGAGCTTTTGGATATCGAGTTCGGGGTTCGCCGTCGCGGAGTCGGGGGGGGCTTGCGCCGCTTCGCTGGATCGGCTTGGAGCTTCGGGCTCCTGGGTTGTTGACATGGTGAAGAAGGCGTTGCGCCGTCAACAATCTGTCAACGATGCCCTCGGTGCGATCGAAATGTGTCGAAATATGTTCTGTCGAAAGGACACCTTCTTCAGCGTCTTTTAGAAGGGCGAAATAGTTACCTGGTGCCTTCGCCCATGACGTTTCATGCCACATGCTCGAAAGGGAGCATAGGGAACACTTAGCCAATCAAGCCCCACTAACCCCCCCTGGACTTCAATCTTGGGAAGATCTTTAACCCGGCGCATCTTTCGAAGCTGTCAGGTAAACCACCTTGAGTTCTGTTGCAACAAGGGAATTAATTAGTGCCAACGGAGCAATCTTGGACCTTTGAAGCAAGTTTTCGTCAAGTTTGTTGATCCTTGCACATCTTCTCAAACTGCAATGTCTACCAGAGGAGTACTACGGCCGCTTCTGGAACAGCTAAGCTCCGTCACTGCCGCTCCGTTACGATCTCTAAATGTCTGTCGACAATGCCGCCGAGCATTCATGACGACGCCGGCCCCATGGGCGGGCCACAACAAGTGGTCCAAGACGAAGCACATCAAGGCAGTTACTGATAAGAAGAAGATGAGCGAGCGGCAGACCTTTACAAAAACTATTGCCATGTACTCCAGAAGTAAAAGAAACCTTGCTCGCCTGTGGTGCCTCGTCTGATCCGGATGCAGTGTATGGCGACAACCTGAATTTCAACCCTCAATTGGCGAGTGCGATTGCGGCAGCGGCGAAAGGTACCGGCTGGCCTTGATTCTGTACATACTCAGGCACTAATTTTCCCACCAGCAAGCATCCCGAAGCATCTGATCGAGGCCGCCGTCGCACGAGGTCAAGGCCGTTCGACAACCGGCGCCCAGCTCGAATCATTGTCCCTCGAAGTCCTCATGCCGCCGGACATTGCCATGATCATCGATGCCGAGACGGACAACAAGACTCGCACTTTGCACGACCTCCGACTCGTGGTCAAGAAGGTCGGCGGTGTCGTCGGATCAACGGCATTCTACTTTACGAGGCGCGGTCGAGCCGTCTTCAAAGCCAACGAGGGCGGTCCCACGCTGTCCGAAATCATGGACGAGGCGATCGAGCACGAGGGCATGGAAGATGTCGAGGAGCTCCCAGACGGCAACTTCCTTGCCTGGACCCAGCCAAACACAATTATGGCCATCACCCAAGCCCTGTCCAAGAAATTTGAGATGGAGGTTCTCGATTCAGAGATTGTTTGGGCGCCCAACGAAGACACAAAGGTCAGCGTCGATTCTTCCTCGATGACTGAATCGCTAGACAGTCTCTTTTCTGGGCTGAAAGAGCACCCCGAGGTGAAGGCGATTTACGCCAACGTGCATAGGGGATCCGTCGAGGAAGAAGAGTGGGACAAGGTAGAAAGGAACCTAGATGTATAAAATGCAAAACAGCGTCATATCAATTTGTTATAATGCCATCCTTCCTTCCCCCAGAGCAGAGGTGTGAATATCGTAATGCCCGCCCCAAACGCCGTGAGTACATCGCCATGCTGCTCAATTTCCCTTTCTTGGCCATATCGTACATATCCATGGTATCGCCTCGGGTATTGGATCAATTCGTAATCTAGGACTCGTGCTGCTGCTGCTGCTGCTGCTCAGGTTGCGCCTCTGCGAGTTGTCGCTCCTGCTCCAGCTTCCGGGCCTGCCGCAGCTTCTGTCGGGCCACAATGCGCTCGTACTCGGCCTTGATCTCGTCGCGATCTCGCGGTAGCTTGTTACACTCCTCGGGTCTAGGCCAGAAGCCCTGGATGGCAAAGCGGTCGTCGAGGTTGGTGCCGAAGTAGTACATGGTTCCGATGGGAAACATGACATACGTGCCGAACTGACGTGCAAAAGACAAGGTGAGCTACTTCCAGACGCTCAGGGTTAGGCATGAGTCCCTCTTACCTTGAAGATTTCTAGATTGAGACCGCCCATTTTGAGTAGCTTGAACCTGTTGCGCTCGAAGTTCGATTGCTGATGGTATGATGTTGTAGAAGAGGGCAAAGGTTTTGGTGGGTAAAGTGATGATGTCGCTAGATAGATAGCCCCGATAAAGTGATACCCTGGTTCGCCGCCACTTTGGTTATACCGGAACAATGTGATTGGTGGGCGGGTTTGTGCAGACTACCCTTGGTATTTATGAAATACTACTCGATAACTTGGAAGCGATACCCAAGTACACCAAAATGCATTTTTGTTTCTGGAGTTGAGTTCCTACTTCAAGCTGAGCTACTACTGAGCCTGGGCTGAGGTGCTCACTCTTGGGATTGCAACCATTCTTAAGGGATCATTCGTGCCTTGTCAGATTGGGAACATCCTCAGCCAGGTTATCAGTCGATGCGACTGAAATAATCTTACTAGGGAGCCAGATAACGTTTACTACGGAGACGAACAAATCACACCCTCAAGACCATTTTTGCATATCTGCTAAGGGATCGTCACAGACCACCACGACGCAGATTAGAGTATACCTTTGTCAAGGCTAAGATTACTCGAGGATCAACATCCTGGTTAGAAACTATCTTGGAGGTTTTGTTTTGTTCTGTTTTTACTTTCTGATTAGAATGTGTTAACCTTTGTCACTAGAGCAATCTTCCGAAGCCTGCACTCCAGCAAAACTTTACCAGCGTTCCTCTTCAAGCCCACAGAATCCGCTTCACGCCCTCGACTCCGTGTAGGATAACTCTAGGCGCATTCTACATGCTAAACCCTTTATAGGAGGATTCGAGTCGTCCCCCTTTCGGACACCATTTGAGTTATAAGGACTCTACTATCTCCCCTCAACGTAATATGGCCGTTGTTGTCAGGCTGGTCGCTTACACAGCCAATGCTTATGTTTTTGGCCGCTCCAGTGACGCCTCCAACCTCTACTCCGAGCATAATGCGAGACCAAACTCGCACTTCGTCCCAGCTGTCTCGGGAAACAACCAGCTCGGTGAGAAAAGTACATTCTTGCTCGGTCCATCTTTCCAACGGCCCGTTAATTAGCTTCTCACCCCGCTTTTCGTTCGCGTGTTTTCAGACTTCCTTTGAAATTCCGAGAAGGTTTCCTCAAGCGCTGTAGCTAGATTTAAACTGTTAAGAAACTCGACCTCTTCCTTCGTCTAGAGAACCCAATGCATTTCAAAGAGTTTCCTCCCATAATGCTTGCATTTAACGTAAGAGCTGGACAGTTCAACTTATGTCAGATTTTAACCTGAATATATGGGAACCTTTGGAGCATTCACACCCCGCTGGTAAAAGTCAGGTGGTATAGACACCTATGGCCTTGTGAGTTCACACATGTCTCGATGGTAGGGAAGTCAACAGTATGAAGGATATCTTTTCTCTAGAAACACTCAATCTTATTATCTACCTAGCCAGTTAGCCCGGACATTGCCTGCCTAGTAATAGTTCGTGACAGCCCCCTCAACACCGTCACCAAGCCCCATCGCATTCCCTTCCGAGCGAATAGTACCTAAGAAGAACGATGCTTTATGTTCACAAGATCTCCATCCCCTCATCCGATGTATGAACACCCCAATGCTGCCATTGATCTCAACGCCGTCAACGTCATTGTGCCCAGAATCCCTCGCCTATAGCCGTGAATAGTATGCAGAAGAGCCCATATCAAAACTCCTCCATCGTGATCAAAAACACCCCTACTAAGGTAGATCCGAGTCATTCTTGTTCTTCATCATTGCATCCTCCATCATCAGGCGCTCCGTGAAGCTGCGAGGGGTACCAGTGAAGGCCGTGTTGGCAACGCTGGCGCGGAAGCTGTTCAGATCGCCCTCGTCCATCCCACTGCGGCCATCTAAGCCCCCTACAAACGTATTGAACTGCCCTAGTGAGGCAGCTTGAGCGTGAATATCCGGGTTGCGGACCACTGGCATGGTGATCGGTCGTCCTTTATATGAACCCAGGGAACCAGCTTGAAACTTGGCCATTGTTGGCGTTGTTGGTGCCGATAGAGAGGAATGCTTCGCGATATGAACTGCCGGGGATGTCGCGTACAAGGACGGTTTAATCTCGGGTATATACCCAACATCTTCTTCCAAATCCTCTTCAACGACGATTGGCTTTGGTCGTGGCCTCGGCGGGGCGGAAAGACCACCGGCCTCGAATTGGAACATGTCGTCTTCTTCTGCGTTGAAACTGTCGAGCGGACCGTTGTCTATGTCTTTATCTTTTGGCCCGGTTCGCGAATCCGAGGTTGACTTGGCGCTAACGCTGTCTGCGGCAGAGTTCGCCCCGTGGGCTTCTTTTGTTGGAGATAGGGAAACTGGCACGTGTTTCACAGGATATTTCGACTTGGCGATGGAGAGAAATTCCTCGTCGGAAGAGTCATCATTGTCGACACCCTCCGGTTCTTCACTTACGCTCCCTAGCTGGCGGGGGGCTCGAAGTGGCTCAGGCCCGCGGGATATCGTCGGAGGTTCCGGCGCGGCGGGGAGGGGGCTGCTGGACTCATCGGACTGATCGTTGAAGGTTGACGACATCGTATCCTCCTGCTCCACGATGATGTCGTCGGGATTCGAGTTAACGACTGTCCAGACCGTTCCCGTGTCAAGAGGTGCCCGGGACAGGGCCCTCAATGCTTCTGACGAGGATATCTTGCGCGGCGGCATCCGCTCTTCGAAATCGTCGTAGAGCATGGAAGAAGAGTTGGCTGGTTCGCTCGACGGAGCAGGCAACAACGGGGGAGCCATGAAATCAGTCGCTTGTGGCGAGGCTGTAGGCAGAACCTCGGCTCCCATGAAATCGAACCGCACGCGCCTCGGACTATGTGACGGCTTGGACGAGCTAGAGGATCGGCGGAGTGCGCTTCGTGGTGTTTTTACATCGCTTCGATCTGACAGTATCGATGAGATTGTGTCATCAGTCGACTGGCGAACGTGGCCTGGCCGAGCGGGCAACTCGGGCGTCGATGGCAAGGCGTCCTGCGAGGCCCGCCGACCCCCTTGCCAATCCATGAGTGTGCTTTGCCCCTCTGCCTCGATGGCCGGGTCAGGCAACAGCACGGCAACGGTGGGATTGGAGAGACCGGCCGAGGCGACAGCGACTGGGACAGGGGGAGACATTGGCATCCTGGGGGAACTGTCGAGCAGCGGCAGGTAACTCGGGGTGAAGAGACCCTGAAGCTCCCGTTCTCTGTCGCGGGGGCTCCTTGGAGGCTCCGTGGCTCCCGATCCGGGGGCAGACTCGGCAGAAACAATGGTCGGCGGGGAGTGGTGGCGTTGGCCCGATCCGGGCCGGGCGAACGTTCGTGAGTCAGCCAGATCGAGGTCGAGACTGAGAGCTGGATAGTCGAGAAGGGACTTGGCAAGGGATTGCCGAACTTGGGAGGCGACGGAGGGAGAGACATCGTGGAGCAGGTCGTGGTAGTAGCGCAGAAAGTCGGCCTCCATGTCGTGGCGATAGGCCTGAACCTTGTGGTCGAGGTCGGCCAGCCTGCGCTGGAGGCTCTCAAGAGGGGTCGCCTCCTCCATGCCGCCTAACAGGTTCCTGCAACCGGAGTGGACAATCGCAATGTTCTCGGTATGCGCATGACGCAAGGCGTGTGCCGTGTGGGTTCGGGAGATGTGTGCTAGAATTACTTCTCGGGGCGACCAAGGCTGTGGAATTGGCTGGCCCGCGTGGGAGAGGAAATGGGATGTGGATGTGGATGTGGATGGGATGGTGGTGGAGGTGCCGATTTTGATAGCGCGGGACTGTGCTGTGAGTTAGCGGCCGACAGGTCCAGGGCGCGGCTTGGAAGCGACCCGACGGGACTTTGCTCGGTGAGGCGATCGGGTCCTGAATGGATTCAGGGCTGGGATGAGCCTGCTAATTGGCCCTAACCACTGTCAATAGTTGAACAGGTACTAAGCCTCCGTGGTGTGAGGTTCGGGACCGGCAACGCCCTGCTTAAGCGGTCATCCCACAATGTATCACCAGTTTCGAGAGACTTTTGGTTCGCCGGTTGCGGAGTGAGAGGCTGCAAGACGATAGACTAGGAGCTAGTCTAATTAGTGAGCTCCTCATTGGCACCCTGCTCATAGCTAGAAGCCTATGCAATCATGTGCATGTGTGTGCGCCTCAACTGGATGGCTGGGAGAGCGCATCGATGAGATGACCGTCGATGACCCAACCCGACCCCGCGAACCAAAGCTTGCAGAAGCCTCGCCCAGGACTGTTCGTACCTGTTCTCCATGCTAGTGTGTTGTTCCTGGCAAAGAGCGCGAGCCATCCATGCAATTGTAAGCAGGCTCTCTCTCAACGGAAATCTGCGAGCTGTCCGTCCTCCGCCCTGACGGGATGCCGATGCATGTGAGGGAGGACAAGCGATGATGCGCTTGGGAATCACCACCTTCAGGGCCTTAGATTTGTTAGCTTAACACACACCGCCCGCGTCATCGGCGACGTCAACGATGAGACATGGCATCTGATCCCTATCGGGAATACGGGGTGTTGACCGGGAAGGCATTGGATGCAGATTCAATGTAGTTACGTGTCAGTTTTCAACGTCCCAGTGGGCTTTGGCTGGTTCCCAACACGGCCATTCGCTGGGTACTTGGGTACGTAGGTCTAGGTAAGTTGTCGGCGGACCTCTTATCGCGCCATCAGCCATCATCGTGACATGGGGTTCACGACCTTTATCGACACCGCGTCTCAAATACAGACTTTGCCTGAAGCGGAAACACACAAGTGACAAACGTCATTGGCTTAAGCAGTGGATTCCGAGAACCCTTCATGACTCTATTCATTTCAATTTCATTGCTCCATACGAAGTACAGACTTGGAATAATTCCAATTGAGGAATTGCGTCGCAGGGCGTAGCTCAACGGTGATTTAGGCAAAAGCATGGTGATAAAAGATCCGCTACACAACCCATTTAGTTTACACTATCAAGAGACAGCATGTGCATATCTAATGCGGATTCCCTTCATTCTGCGTGTATACCTGCGGCTCCGATCTGACAGGTTGCTGGCTAGGTATCAAACATTTAATTAATAGGGCAGCATGCTACAATTAATTAGCAGCTCTGCCATGGCCTTGGCCTGGCAGCGTCTTAGTGGCTCACACCGCCTTCCATTCCGAGCACTCGGGGCGGATTTTGCCAGAACTTGTTGTCCCCCGAGCTCAAGCTGCACCTCTCCATACTTTGTAGGTACCTCACTCACCCCGTCCAGATACTCTCCCTCGCAGCTTCAGGTCTAACGACAGAACCTCACACCCTCCACCAAAGCTTCCCCACGCGTGTCGCGGTAAAGGCGCTCTCCACAAACCACAATTTCAAAGTCAGCCTCACCTACTCGAATCACGCGCCATGTCGACCATCACCTCCACTGCGCTCCAGTCGGAAAACCCGCCCGTCATCCCACTCTCCTTCAACTCCAACCAGCCCGAGAATGTTACGCTTTACCCGCTTTCCAACTACACGTTTGGTGTCAAGGAGACCCAGCCCGAGGAGGACCCCTCCGTTATTGCCCGCTTGAAGCGTCTCGAGGAGCACTACACTGAGCATGGCATGCGCCGCACCTGCGAGGGTATTCTGGTGTGCCACGAGCACAACCATCCACACATCTTGATGCTTCAGATTGCGAACGCATTCTTCAAACTCCCTGGCGACTACCTGCGACCTGAAGACGACGAGGTTGAGGGCTTCAAGTCGCGACTAGATGAGAGGTTGGCGCCAGTCGGGCGCTTGGGCGAAGGCGAAGAAGCTGGTGACTGGACGATTGGAGACTGCTTGGCCCAATGGTGGCGACCAAACTTCGAGACCTTCATGTATCCCTTTGTCCCGGCGCATGTGACGCGACCGAAGGAATGCAAGAAGCTTTACTTCATCCAATTGCCAAAGACAAGTACGTTGCCTCTCCCTGGAAATCTCCCAGCGTAGAACTAATCCAGAGTAGAGGTGCTGAGTGTGCCCAAGAACATGAAGCTCCTCGCTGTCCCCCTTTTCGAGCTTTACGACAACACGGCTCGTTATGGGCCGCAGCTTTCCGCGATCCCCCATCTGCTAAGTCGGTACAACTTCCAATTCGTCGACGAGAAGGGGAATGTCGTTGCTGCGACGCCTGGGGCAGGTGCACCGGATGGCTACGTTCCTCGGACAAAGGTCCTGGCAGGCGATGATACAGATATGAAGGAGGAGAACGGAACCAGCTGATCTGCCTGGATGGGAAATTGGAGACATGATAATGGTGTTCGGCGTTGATGGTAGATAAGGCAAAATCTATTGATCTCATTTTGCTTCTCAGCCGCCCAGCATGTCATCTTGCACCTGGGTTTTCTTCCTCGTCGTTCGTATCTTATCTTTCTAAAGGGTCGCCAAAACTGGACCTGCTTGACTGGAATCCTCAGCATTGAACGCATCCACATCAAGCGATTTGATCAGCAACATTAATTTGACAGCACTGTCATTGACTTTGTTGCTCCAACTACCAATGCCTTAAGGAAATTCTACTCGAGATCCTGAGGGTATCTCTTCATGCTGAAGGCTGGTCGGACTCTGAAGAGGCTACCGACATGAATGGGCTTATAATACCGAGTTCGCTCTTGGGCGGAGAGAGCTAGACTACCCGTAGGTCCTTAATGGGCAAGCCATTGACAGCTTAGTAAGAGGGCTATCGAAATAGGCTAGACTGCAGATCGTGATGGACATAGAATTGAGCACAGGAGGAGACCTGACAGTCAAATACAGCCTGAATATTTTGACATGCCCTTTTTTCACTGTCCATCTCGCTATGATCAAGTTGTCCCTTTGTCGGCTTGAGATGGTAGGTAGACGTGCTAGGGCTACGTGATGGCGAAGAAAATGAACAGGAATCCCCCATCACGCGGCTGGAACTCGCCGTACTAAATCACTGATGTTCCTTTCCAGTGATTGAGCTTCCAGCTCGCTGGTCTGCTTATTCAGGGCTGGCGTTATCCTGCTAGTAATCATAGCTATGGGTATGCGGATGTGTGACCCTTTGTTGCATTCGTGTGGTATATACATGAGCCGCAAACGCATCTAAGCTGTAACACAGTACACGGTGGTCCAAGTCTCATGTTTGGCGCGCCGAGTTGTCCTGATGAACTCCCCGTCATTCCAACTCGTGGTGATCGAAGCCCGGTTATTGCAGGGGGTAAGAGGTTTCGGGGAGGGCTTCGAGGTGCTTTCGGTGGTGCTCGTTGGCCTGATAGACTGTTAGTCCTGGAGCCAAACATGTACACCACGAGGACCGGGAGTCGTACATAAGGAATACCACAGTAGTTGCAGGAGGCAATCTCGGCCTTGTCAGTGTTGATGAAGATCCTGGGATGACCGCTGGGGCCACCGCCGCCATCACAGGAAACGATACGGTCATGAGTCCACCGCACAGGCTGCTTGTGAATCAACTCGATAGCCGATTGGGGTTGGGGCTGTCAAGCGATTAGCCGATTGTTTTCCTGACATCCCGGCCGTGGCCGTACCTGAACGCTGAAGTCGGTCTGCTCGAACCGAGGGCCAGTCATGGCCGCCGAGCGAGGCCGCTGGCTTCGAGACCAGACGCCCGCACGGTTGGGGGCCTGGTTGATCTCCAAGGACTTGGACTCGTCGGCGGCGGCGGCCGTCTCAGTCGCGGGCTTGGGAACGGCGGCCTCGAGTTGCCGAGCGGAGGTGGCGAAAGCACGCTGGGACAGGCGCGTGCTGCGCGCAAAGGCACCGATTGCCCTCAATTGAGATGTAGCCATGGCGAATACGACGGAAACCGGGTGTGCGGATCGATTCAGAGGTGTTGGCTTGAGATGGCAGTTGGAGAGTCGTGAGGCATTCAAGCTGCAGACGTCTGAGTCCGGGAGACCCGTTTATCCGGACCCGGAATAATTTCTACGTCGACATCCATGCGCCGGCGGCATGCTTCTCAGGCAATATCTTTCGAAAACCCAACTCCAACGCGCCCACTTCCGAATTCTTGGGAGTTCATTTCAGACATTAGGGTGATTGACTCTGCGCGATAGCATCTGTGCTTGTCTCCTTTGCCAAACCCTTCTTTTTCGCACTACTTGCGACGCGATCCTAAACCTGCGACACCCAATCGCCCAATCTTGCGCTCTAGCATCCCGAGGACCAGTCGCACCAGTTCCGATTTCTATCCTTCATCATGGCGCCCGAAACGCCACGGGGAGTCTCCTCGAGACTTCTCACGATGAAGTTTATGCAGAGGGCTGTTGCTTCAGCATCTTCAGCCAACTCGCCAGAATCAGAATCACACTCCGCGAAGAAGCGCAAGCTAGGGCACTCGCCCTCAGAAGGCCGAATCAGCCTAAATATTGATCAGGCAACGATCAAGGCTGCTTTGGATGAGCAAGAGGCTACGCGCCAGGCGGCTTTGGAGAAGCATGTCAGCGCCGACACGCATTGGGTGCTCAACAACGCCTGGACTGACTCCAAGGCTATCGGCACTGCAAAGTCACCACTCAACATCGTATACGTGGGCTATGGCGATATCGATTCATCTAATGAATCAGCCGACAATGAAGATGTGCCAGCGATGGGACGAACATCAACGCGTAACTATAAGAGTTCAAAAAAGGAGGCATGTGAACCACTGGACGGCCAAGTTTGTCGCATTCGGAGCCCCGGCTGACCTCCCACAGAAACCAACCACCCAAAAACCAGCAGATGAGTCGGACGACTCCAGCGCTGCAGAGTCGGACGCATCGGATGAGTCCACTCCGGGACGTAAGCGCAAGCCATCTAGTGATAGCCCGCACTCTCAGTCTGCGCGAAGCCGCTCACGTTCTAGATCACAACCCCGTCAGAGCTTAGAATCTGCCAAAGCCAAGGAGTTCCGCGAAAAGAGAAAGAAGAAGGAAGTGAAGCTCAGCAAGCTGACTTCGATTTCTTCCGGGGGCGGAACCCAATTCTCAGCAAGCAATGGCAAATCCATGACATGCTACAAATGCCACCAGGCCGGCCACAAAGCCGCAGATTGTCCCAGCTCGGGAGGTTCGAGCGGGCGATCGAAGAGGTAGTACAAACCTAGGTAGCTGGGCACAGAGATGTCTCACCATATCTCCCCCTTCCCCTTCACACCAGAAAGACGCCAGGACACTTAGACTCTGACCAGCGTGCGCGCTTCCATTTCACTGCCTCGCGTCAAGCCTTGGTTAGGATGACTGGTTGACAGTTTTAACCGATGAGCGTACAGAGCCTTCGAGTTTGGTGATGAACTGGGTCATTCCACCTTCCTCGTGCACTCACTTGGATGAAAGACTAGCAGAGCCATGCAGCTAGTGTGGCTACACGTTGTCGCATATGCATGAGTGTCATACCTCTGAAGCGCGCATTGACGACGAAATGCCACCACCTATGGAGTAGTTTATCCCAAGATACCAAGTAGTAATATACTTCGTACAGACAAAGATTAGTCAAGAGCGACGCTTGCTTCTTACGTTAAAGCTTGCCATCTTTAGTTTCGATAGGTGTTGTTGGCGTAGACAACAGCTTCGGCAACTGAGATTGTCGGGAGACTCGTATCCTGAATGGTACGTGGTATGCTAGAGAGAAAGAATCGGATATGGAGCATGAACTGCACTGATCACTCTTGTTCCATCTCACCTAACTTCCGGTAGGGTGGTTAGACAAAAGGATCTCCCAACTGTTACAGCAGGGCGAGCGAGGATGTGCAGGCAGGGATCAAATTATGAATGCAAAGGATGAAGCCGCGGGAAGCGGTCGCAGTACAGCCGGATCATGTGCTCCATTCGCAGAACCTTGTCAAGTAGCCTACCTAGTTAGTCACCTAGTTCCTTGCTACTAGTAGTGAGAAAACAAACGAATTGTGTGAACAACGGCAAAGCCTGCCGGTTAATAGACAAAGGACACTATCTACCTAAGTAGGTAGTGTCTATCGATTAACGCTATCCGGAGCGGGCATGGACAGTGCGTATCACTCCTTCGTTGCGATCGTCAGAGGCACTGACGGATAGTAATAGTCTGGGATCAATTCTCTGCCAAGTTAGTTTCTGACTGGACAACTCGGGAGTATGGATGAGGCTTTCCATCATGTTAGAGTTACTGCTACGTAGTGATTATGTGTTGCTGATTAAATCTCGGACCCGCCCCGGGCTAACCAGCCAAGCGTGTTTGCTCCTGAGTCATGAGAGCTTCCCAGGAGTATCCAGGCTGTAGATTAGTATTTGGCCCAACAAGGCAGCTACATAGTAGGTTACTGGGCTGGCGGTTGAAGCTTGGACGATACTAATTACCGTGATTATATATCCATCTGACTGGGGTGCAGCCTGTCACCGTGCAAGGGCCAGCATCAGGGACGCACGTTTTGGGAGAAATGGAAGTATGAAGTATCTAAGCTATTGGGAAGGGCCCGGGGAGCAGAGCGCCACGGCAGTGTGCATGGGGCGATGCCGCGATCTACAATATCCAACCTGTACCTCGTTGTCTGTGACTCGCTCGATACTTGATTCTAGGGAGTTTACCGTCCCTAGACTTCAAATTACGACATCTGTTCGTGAATTGGTTTCTAGAATCGGACTATAAATTCGCTCGCGCAACAGGTCCCGAACATGGTTTCTTTTCTTTCGTCCTCATGAACCTTTTCGTCTATCCTCATCTCACTCACGTTGCTGCCGCCATATCCCAGATATTTGACCTCATAGCTCGTCAAGTTTCACATAGCATACCAAACCAGCTAGCTCCCTTGCATGGTGCGGACACCGGGGCTCGAAGCTGACGCCATTTCCGATCCGTACGCCGGCCAAAAGACATCCTGCAGAGAGTACGAAGTAAGCATCACCGACCTACATAACAATTAGTCTTTATTTAGTTACCAGGATTCCGGAGCAGATCGACGCGCCAAGACCCAAGACTTAGCTTTGACGGGTCGAGTCCCACCTAGCCACCGAGGTGCGCGCCTCATTATACTACTGTACTGTATTACGAAGTACATAATATCTCGTCTCGTGCAGGAGACAACGACACTAGAACGAGACGAACATATCCAGTCAGCCTCCTGTTTACAATTTCAAGGTCCAACCACAAGTGAGTGTTTTTTCTTTTTTCTGTCTTCCCCTTTTTCCTTTCTCCTCCTGCCCACCCTCGTTTGTTCTCCTTCTTGCTTGCATATACGGACACCCGCCCTCTTTCTTGTTCATTCGAGAAGGTCGGCACCGACACGCGCAGTCTACTACTATGTATACTGGAGCCCGCTCCCCCCGTGCTTCCAGTCCGCTTCGCACGGATAGCAATGCCGGGGCAATGTGGCCGCCCGGGGGGGGGGGACCTGACGACCTCTCTATCCGGAGCTGGGCTGTTCCCTGCGCTGCCGCCCGCAACGGTGCCGCGAGTCGCTATAGCTAGCATGTACGTAGTACTACACGGCATGCAGGGCACGGGGCGGCACGGCAGGGCGGGCTCCATGGATACTTGTGGCTCAGACTGGGCCCTCATCCAGGCCCTCACGACGCTCACCCGCAGCCTCTCCCTCCCCCTCCCCGCCTGGCCCCGGGATCGGCTGCGGTGTGTACCGCGCTCGACACAGGATAGGCTTGCGAGACGCCACAATAACGGTGAGAGGGGTCGTCTCGCATTTCAGGTGGCAGACGAAGCAATGCGCCGCTGTCTGATATTGTATGCCTGCCCCATCATCTTTTGTCGGCCCTTGACTCTCCTGGCCATATTCCAGTCTCAATTGAGGCGGCCTTGTGGAGCCTCACTTTCGCCTTGCTGGCAGAGTTTCGGACAGAGCAATCATCATCATCCTCTTGATGTCGTCCCGTCATCGTTATCGTCATGATTATCACCGCCATCTCCTTTTAAGGAATAACCAAGCCCTGACCTCTCTTAGCAGTCCAGTCCATTGGTGCTTCTCTTGTGTACACGAGCTACACTTACGCACTTAACCCATCACCATCTCGTGCGACCCTCCAACAAACGTTCAGCTAGCCAACCAGTCAAGAGTCCGAGGGCAAGCGTTTATAGACTCGAACATCTTGTACGACATACTTGTCTCAAGATACTCCCGTCACGAGATCTCAGCTTGTATCACGTTGCTGCAGAGTCCGTACCGACCGAGGCCCCTTGCTTGCGTCGCCGCCAGGGCTTACAAAACCCACAAGAGGTTCGTCAAGAGCAGAGAAACCTCGGAGCATTGAGGGACGATCCACTGCGAGCTTGGCCCCCTGAAGTTACCTAAGTACGTAGGTCGAGTGTCCACCAGCACGCACGCACGCAGCCACCACGGCAGCCGAGCCCGCGCAGAAGGACATAGAAGGCCTGGGTAACCCAGTCGTCCATTACGAGTCTGTCATCACCCCAACAAGGTGCCTGCGCTGCCTCCTTTAACTACCTACGCGGTAAGGTCTTACATACGCAGTGAGGTACGACGAATACAGTGCTTTTCATGCTAGGGGCACACTTCCACACTTCCCGGCCGCAGCACAAACTGCCTAAAATCGCTCCCTATCCCACACAAGACCCCAATAACACGCCTCCGAATCTAAACTCGACCGTTTCATCCGCTGCCGCCTACCGCAACTGTTAGGCTGAGGATTTCGGTGTACAGGCCTTCTGTCCCTCTTCTCCCCTTTCCATCTCTCTCCTTTCGATCCCCTTGCCCGTCGCCAACGCTGCAGCAATACCGCACGCGGATAAGGTCACTACCCAGCCAGCGGCGCACACACACTCAAGGTGCCCCTCCACACTGTCCAGACCGCCGGGACATTGGATACTTGCTCCAATAGCGGCTCCACCAGGTTGATCGCGCTCCGCTCGCACGACCCGGCTGGCGCTTCGCACTGTCGCTCTCCATTGCTCCGTGGTGGTGTTCCCCCACTACTAGTACTTAGAAACAACCCTTCCGGTACCTACCTACCTTGCTAGGTGCCTACCTAATTACCTACCATCCACCGCCCTCGCTAGGTGCGATCCGCTCCACTGTTGCCCTGACTTCACAGACTGCCCAACTCGACAGGCGCGCTGCCCAGGCTACAAGGGGCCACGACAGGGTTCCAAAGACTCCCCAGCAGCTCCCAACTCGGACATTGCAGGGCTCTTCAACTGTACTGCTAACATCCATCCAATACTTCTCCTCGCATCTTTTGGCTTCACCACCACAACAGCTTCATATCATAGTGAGCTTCGTCTTTTGGTGCCGTCTCCTTTCCCTCTGCTGTTACGGTACCCTATCAGCCAGCCAGCTTCCTCTCCCTTCCATTGACTCGTACAAAAGTAACTACCTCGGTACCTCACCACCTTCGTGTCTTGGGACCCGCATATTCTCCGGGCTCGGATCAGTGTATTTGCGTTCCCTTCTTCCAACGGCCATCTACCATCTGCCAACATACCTTTCATCTTGCCACGAGGTTCCAAGGTTTCCAGGTTCTCGATCTTCCCAATCCGCCACTCATCGCCCGATACGGCCTCCCTCTTTCGAAATCTTGCATCTTCTGTGCCGTGTCGGTGTGGCCTGGCTGTTGCTGACATCATTGATCTTTGCTCTTGCATCATGCCTCACTCACAGCATGAGGCAGAGGTCCCTGCCACATCTGGCGGGCCGGCTTCCCCTGTGACTTTGCTCACGGATCGCCTGGAGAAGCCCTTGCTCGACGACCGTGACTATCGAGTCATCCGCCTTGACAATGAGCTCGAGGCTCTGCTCGTCCATGATCCCGAGACGGACAAGGCCAGTGCCGCCCTCGACGTCAATGTTGGAAACTTCAGTGATGAGCCGGACATCCCCGGCATGGCCCATGCCGTTGAACATGTAAGTTACGCCTGCCATGATCCTCAATAACCCCCAGTCGTTGGAGTCTTTGACTGACCCCGCCGACCCTTGTAGCTCCTCTTTATGGGCACCAAAAAATTCCCTATTGAGAACGAGTACGGCCAGTATCTGTCCGCTCACTCGGGAAGCTCCAATGCTTACACCGGCCCGACATCCACCAATTACTTCTTTGACGTCGCCGCGAAGCCGGATAATGACGAGGAACCCTCGGACAGCAACCCTTCGCCTCTGCGCGAGGCCCTTGACCGTTTCGCGCAGTTCTTCATTGAGCCTCTGTTTCTTCCCAGCACTCTCGAGAGGGAGCTCAAAGCTGTGGACTCGGAGAACAAGAAGAACCTCCAGAACGACACCTGGCGGCTCCACCAGCTCGAAAAGTCGCTTTCAAACCCCAAGCACCCGTACTGTCACTTCTCCACCGGCAACTTCGAGGTGCTCAAGACCCTACCCGAAGCCCGTGGCATCAACGTAAGGGAAAAGTTCATTGATTTCCATGCCAAGCACTACTCTGCCAACCGCATGAAGCTGGTAGTTCTCGGTCGGGAGCCGCTCGACGTTTTGCAGAAATGGGCCGTCGAATTGTTCACTCCCGTCGTCAACAAGAAGCTGGCCCCCAACCGCTGGGTCGATGAGCTTCCTTTCCTGAAGTCTGACCTTGGCATGCAATGTTTTGCAAAGCCTGTCATGGATTCGAGGGAACTGAACCTCTATTTCCCTTTTGTCGACGAGGAGCTCTTGTACGCGAGCCAACCTAGCAGATACATCAGCCACCTCATCGGCCACGAGGGTCCGGGGAGTGTCATGTCCTACATCAAAGCGAAAGGATGGGCCAATGGGCTGAGCGCTGGCGCATATCCTGTGTGCCCCGGCACTCCCGGCATCTTCGACGTGCAGGTCCGCCTAACAGAAGAGGTAATTGAATACACTAAACATTTTAATACATCGCATTGCTAATATGACAGCGCAGGGCCTGAAGCACTACCCTGAAATCGTCAAGATTTTCTTCCAGTATATTTCTCTTCTCCGAGAGACCCCGGCACAGGAATGGATCTTCCAGGAACAAAAGGGAATGGCAGACGTGGACTTCAAGTTCAAGCAGAAGATGCCCGCTAGTCGTTTTACCAGCAGAATTAGTTCTGTTATGCAGAAGCCCCTGCCTCGCGAGTGGCTTTTAAGCGGCCACAGTCGTCTGCGAATCTTCGAGCCTGAGCAGATCGAGAAAGCTTTGGCTACCATTCGTCCAGACAACTTCCGAATGACGGTTGTCTCGCGTAACTACCCAGGCAACTGGAATCAGAAGGAGAACTGGTACGGGACGGAGTATCGGTACGAGAAGATCTCCGGCGAGTTGATGGCAGAGCTCGAGAAGGCTGCGTCGGTGACCCCCGACAAGCGCCTTCCTGCCCTTCACTTGCCGCACAAGAACAATTTCATTCCCAGCCAACTCGAGGTCGAGAAGAAGGAAGTCCCAGAACCTGCACTGGCCCCTCGAGTTCTGCGCAACGATACCAGCGCTAGAACGTGGTGGAAAAAGGACGACACCTTCTGGGTCCCCCGAGCCAACGTCATTGTCGGCCTTAAGGCACCATTGATCTACGCCTCAGCCGAAAACAACGTCAAAGCCCGTCTCTTTACAGACTTGGTCCGTGATGCGCTTGAGGAGTATTCTTACGATGCGGAACTGGCCGGGTTGCAGTACAACGTCGGTCTTGACACCCGCGGTCTATTTCTAGACATTAGCGGCTACAACGACAAGCTTCCGGTGCTCCTGGAGCAAGTAGCTACGACAATGCGGGATCTTGATATCAAGCAAGACCGTTTTGATATTATCAAGGAGCGACTCACCCGAGGATACAGCAACTGGGAGCTACAGTCATCTTATCACCAGGTGGGCGACTATACCAGCTGGCTCATCGCCGAGGAGCGGGACTATATTGTGGAGGAGTTTTCGGCTGAGCTGCCTAGCATCACTGCTGAGGCCGTCCGGACGTTCCAGAAGCAAATGCTGGCCCAGTTGCACATTGAAGTCTATGTGCATGGCAACATGTATAGGGAGGATGCCCTCAAGGTGACGGATATGGTGGAGTCGATTCTGAAGCCTCGCATCCTGCCTCAGGCTCAGTGGCCCATCCTCCGGTCACTCATTCTGCCCCCAGGATCTAACCATGTCTACAAGAAGACACTTCAGGACCCAGCGAATGTCAACCACTGCATCGAGACATGGTTTTATGCTGGAGATAGGGCAGACCGTACGGTCCGTTCAAAGACGCTCCTAATCGACCAGATGATCCACGAGCCCGCCTTCGACCAGTTGAGAACCAAGGAACAACTCGGCTACATAGTCTTCACTGGAGCTCGAGCCTTCTCGACCACCTATGGACTCCGATTCCTAATCCAGAGTGAAATGACGCCAGACTATCTCGATTCTCGAATCGAGGCATTCTTGGCCAGGTTCAGCGAGACCTTGGACAAAATGCCCGAGTCCGAGTTTGAGGGGCACAAGCGAAGTCTAATAATCCGACGACTGGAGAAACTGAGGAACCTCGACCAGGAAACCTCCAGACACTGGGCCCAGATTTCGAATGAGTACTATGACTTTGAACTAGGTATGTCACAGAATCTCATGACACAGCATTTGTATGTCTCAAGCTAACCGGGTAAAGCTCAACTCGATGCGGCTCATATTAAGCACCTGAAGAAGCAGGAGGTTGTAGAGTTCTTCAACATGCACTTTAACCCGGCCTCGGCCCAGCGGGCCCGTTTGTCGATTCACCTTCGTGCTCGAAGTCAAGCCGAAGGATCTCAGAAGCGACAAGAAGAGGCCCAGAAGAAGGCTGATGAGAGTGTGGAGGAAGACAAGCTGAAGCTGAGGCAGGAATACGCCAAGTACTTCCTCGACCAAGATTTGGACACTGAGACTAAGATTCGACGTCTCCTGGAAGGCTTGGGCTCTCAGAACCCCGCACCTGCAATCTGGCAGAGTGTAGAGTCGCTAGGAGATCATCTGCGAGAGGCTCTCAAGCTGCCTGAGAAAGCTGTTGGGGTGCTGCTGGAGCAGGCGAAGTTGGTGGGACTCAAACAGACAAAGTCGGAGGAGCAACGGGCTCAAAACGGCGTGTCGGTAATTGACTCAGCGGCAGAAATCACGGACGTTCGTGTTTTCAAGTCAACCCTGACGGTAAGCTCGGGGCCTCGTCCAGTCAAGGATCTGACCGAGTATGAGGATACCGACGCGAAGCTCTGAAGGAGCGTTGCCGCGGGGAGGTGGGGGGGCTCTTGGTCTTGGGTTGTTGGCTCGAGCTCTATTTGTGCGAAATGAAGCTTTGCCGAATTGACAGCGTTGCCTGCCAGCACGTTCAGACACGCCCTTGCATGGATAGTTGAAGGAAGTCATGGACTGTGTTCTGCTACTTGGGATTGGTTTGTTGGCGGCTTGACTTGGTTGTGTATCAGGTGCATGGTGGAAAGGAAAAGCAAAAACCAGGAGTTAGACAGCGATTAGAAGTATGCGGCTGGCGTACCTGAGACCTGGCGAGTTGCACTCGCATAAGGAGCAGAATGCGTGTTTGCTAGAGTTGAGAAAGCAGTTGCCAGACTGCATAAAGACCTTGTTCACCCCCAAGAATCGGACCGAACCTTGACATAATCGGCAGCGACTATCATTTCTACTCTGACTGATCCATGATAATTTGACAAGGATTAGATTAATGACCGGGTGTATGAAGCACTATCTAGGTAATAAATAGGATTCCTGTTTACATGAAAAGCTCTCGTTGTAGAGTGAAACCTCTTCAACTTAGAATGATCCCATGCCCAGTTAGCAGTGATCTACCCTGACCTAGGTGGGTCGATAGATCTGGACTCTTGGCTCCTTTTAATACGTTACGTTGAATTGACAATACAGATGACAAGCTGGTGAAACAAGAAACCTAGAGCGAAAAATAAGCAGGCGACGGGAAGCATCATGATGACGGCTTTCACTACCTACATACCTACCAACCTAGGGTGGACACCAATTAACTTAGCGCCCAGACAGATCTCGGGGAGAGAGGGGAATGGAAGCCTAAGTTTAGGGCGCTGTGATAGTGCACAGGCTAGTACCAGGCAACATGCTCCATGTCATGGTCGTTGCCCGGCCCCGGTCAAATTTTCTCTCTCATGGGTAGGTAGTCTAATAGGGTAGGGTTCTTTGCCCTTTTCCCCACCTCCAGATTACCTTCTAGGTATGTATCATGAGTGCTCCAGGACAGCCAAAGGAACCAAACGGTACGACACAGAGTTGGGTACATGTGGCTCCTTGAATTGGAAGTTGGTGAGAGAAATTCCCGCCTACTACACACGCAGGCAATGGGAATTGCGCTGATCAATGAAAAGGGTTCATTGACGCTGTTTACTACTACTAGTAACAGCCTAGAGTACGAATACAATGCGGGAAAGCCAAGTCTCCTTCTCTAAGGCGTCCCACCTCCTGCTCAGCTCGGTCCAGCTCAGCTCGGTCCATGTGATTCTCTACTATTCTTATGATGGGAAGCCCTGCCACCGTCCATCCCTCCTGATCAATTCCCCGCCACCAAGGTATGGAACTTATTACTAGATAGGTAGATACGTAATGTACGTGCCTATTGCAGCCTATTGTACCTAGATAACTACTACCTAGGCCTATGTAGGTAGTCTATTCTATTGTTGCACCGTACCTATGTAGACTTTATTTGCCTGGCTGGCGGGCCCGTTTTCCAGCCCCACCGTGTCACCGCCGCCGGCCGCATCCTCCACTGCCCCGACGGGATGCACTGTGGCCGTGTGCCCTCTCTGGGTTTTTGACCTCTGCTAGCTGAGGCTGGTTCTATTCCTAAAAATTACAAACACCCCCCTCCAAACCGGCCTCGGGTCCCATTCTAATGCAAGAAGACCATCGCCATCGCCATCGTCATCGCCATCAGCAGCCTCGCCTGCGTCTCTCCCGCGTCCGCGATTTCTCCTCCTCAGCCAGCTGTGTCCAACTCCGTCCCCGACCCCGTCCCCGTTCCCGTTCCCGTCCTCGTCCCCGCCCTCGGCATCGCCGCCTCCTCGTCGTCCCCCCCCTCCCCGTCCCCCTCCGAGCTGCCTCTGCCAGGGCAGCTCGCTGTCAAGACGTCGTCTTTAAAGAAGAGAAAGCTTTCCCGCCCCCGAACCCACGGCCAGGATCCGCTTGACGACTCACCCTCGCCCGACTCCGTCCTGCCCTCGTGCGAACTCGAAATCGACGACGATCCCGCCCTCTCCTTCTCCGCCGCCTCCGTGGGCTCGGGTCCTGATACTCCCTCCTACCTCCGGGCAGACTCCCAACCCGCGTCCAGCTTGCCCCCGCGCCTCCAGCAGCAGGCCTCCTCTCTCGTCTCCGCCGACTACGCCTCCTCCGCCGCCTCGTCCCCCGCCGCCTCAGCCTACGCCGACCTCTCCATCGAAAGCGACCGTGGGGGAGACGACACTGGTCCCTTCCCCGCCTCCACCAGAAGCCAGTCTCCCTTTCGTGTTTCCAGGCGTGCCATTATGAATGGCGAGGCAGATATACCCCACCGATCATCATCACCACTGAAACGACGTGCTTCTAGCATGGATCCGGAAAACGGGACGGCCAAGGCTCGTGACGTGGAAATGGCTACTTCACAGGCCACCGCTACCGACTCGGCCGACGCATCCCAGCTGTCCTCTGGCGCCCTACCTCGAGCCATGAGTCTCGACGCTCCTGAGCCTTCCGCCGCGACCAACGGATCCTCTCCCTCCCTGCGTAAGCTCGCCAATAGAGAAGCCAATATTCTAGTCCCACGGGAATGTGCTAACGCATAATTGCAGCAGTGCCTCCTCTCCACGAGCAGGTCAAGATCATCGAAACCCTCCTAAAGGCGTTTACGGAGGAGCCCATGAAGGATGGCGGCCAGGCCTATCTCGTGTCGCGCTCTTGGGTCGACAAGGCGCTCGCCCTGCGTGGCGACTCCAAGGATAGCAAAGCTGAGCCATCCAACGAGCCTCTCGGTCCCGTCGACAACTCTGACATCATCGAGGAGGTCTTGGAGGAGCCCAACGGCGCCAAGTTTGTGCGCCTCAAGCCCGGATCTGGCGACGAATCCTTTCAATTGTTCTCTGAGGATGCCTGGAAGATGGTCGTCGATTGGTATGGTGTCAAGGACGGCCAGCCGGCCATCGTCCGCACTGCCATCAACACTGCCGAGAGCGAAGCTGAGCCGAACATCATGTACGAGTACCACCCGCCACTTTTCCGAATCCACCGCCTGTGGTCCGAGGTCAGCCCGCTGCCTATCGAACAGTCTCTCAAGGCAAAAGATCCCGCTCCTGTTGTTCTCGCCAGAAGTCGAAACTATCACGCGCAGACCTTCGTTAAGGATGTCAAGACGTTCACTGGAGTCCCCATGGACCGTAGAATCCGCTTGTGGATGGTCCCCCAACCGATACCTATTACTGGTCCCTCCGAACCTCGTCGAGCGCTCACGCCCCCGGATTCTCCTGGCCGAGTCGGTGGCGAGGGCCCCACCGATTCGTGGTCGAAGCTACTACTTGATGTCGCTACCTTTGCTCAGGTCCGTGACGAGAAGATCAAGTGCCCTCTTGTCGACCAGACCAGCAACCAGAACTACAACGGAAAAGCATCGCTGCAGATTTATTCACTAGTCACCGACCAGACCATTATTATTGACGAGGCGATTGACCAATTCTGGGTCAGTACTTACACTGGTCGCCAGCGCGGTAATGACAAGGCCATCCCTACCCGTGGTAATGCGCTGGCCTCCGCTTCCGCTCCCGTCAGCGGCCGAAACAGTCCCGCTCCTGGCGGCATCTTGACCCGGGGCCGGGCCCAGAAGAAATCGGGCCGCAGCATTGGTGCCGTGGGTCTCCAGAACCTCGGAAACACATGCTACATGAACTCGGCTTTGCAATGTGTCCGTAGTGTCGAGGAGTTGACAAAGTACTTCCTCACAGGCACCTACTCCGACGAGGTAAATAAGACTAACCCGCTGGGGTACAACGGCAAAGTTGCCATGGCGTATGGAAACCTGCTCAAGGAGATTTACATGGAGGGCAAGGGCTCCGTGAGTCCTCGAGACTTCAAGACTACCGTTGGCCGCTGCCGAAGCACCTTCTCTGGCTGGGGCCAGCAAGACACTCAGGAGTTCTTGGGTTTCCTTCTCGACGGTCTTCAAGAAGACTTGAGTCGCATCAAGAAGAAGCCGTACATTGAGAAGCCTGATTCCACGGATGACATGATCAACAACCCGGAAGCCATCAAGGCCATGGCGGACAAAGTGTGGGAGATTACCCGCCTACGAGACGATTCCGTCATCGCCGACCTCTTCACCGGCATGTACAAGTCGACCCTAAAATGCCCCGAGTGTGGCAAAATTAGCATCACTTTCGATCCGTTCAACAATCTTACGCTGCCGCTCCCCGTCGAGGACATGTGGGCAAAACCGGTCAAATTCTTACCCCTGAATGACGTGCCCGTGTTGATTGAGGTGGAGCTACCTAAGCACAGCGCCGTGGAGCAACTCAAGCAGTTTTTGTCAATTCGAACAGGTGTTCCTGCAGAGCGGTTGATCGGGGCTGAGGAGTTCAAGGAGCGCTTCTTCAAGATCTATGATAACACTCAAGATGTGTCAGAAGAGATCCAGTCTTCCGATATGCCCACTATTCACGAGCTGGAGGTTGTTCCGACCAACTGGCCACACAAGGCTCGGTCAAAGAAGTTCCGTTCCATGCTGGATATCGAAACCCCTCTCGATGCCACGGAGTGGGACGACCCCCGTTACGAGAGGATGGTGGTACCGGTGTTCCATCGGCGACCCCATAACCACGAACGAAACCAGGAAGCCTCGTCTCCCCCGCACTTCATCTGTTTGACGAAAGAGGAGGCGTCCAACATCGATCTCATTCAACGAAAGGTTTTGGAAAAGGTTGCCACCTTTTCAACATGGTCTAAACTGCAAGACCCGGCCGAGGTTGAGGCCTTGGACAATACCGACAGCGATGTAGTCATCACCTCCGCTTCAGACGTCGACTCTTCAGGCGATAGCAAGGTTGTTGCCCACTCAGTAGAAGGCGAGGACGATATGGTGGACGTCACGATGAACGATGCCGCCACGAAGGATACTACTTCGAGGGATGCCAATAGTACTCCCATTCACGAACCCCATGTCCTAAAGCGGTTTAACACCAAGCGGCCCAAGTTCATTAACCCAGATGGGTTTTTGGACCCTGAACTCCAGAATTTGTTCGAACTTAGCTACTTCACCGAAAATTCCGATGGCGCGGTGCCCACGGGCTGGTCTAGTGTCGATCATCATCGGACACTTCCCAAGGTGTCGGAACGAATCCCGGAGCCTTCTATAGAGACTGAGGATGAGCCGAGTCCTGGAAGCTCCACCAGCACCGCTTCCGGCAATGAAGAAGATAGCACCAACGACGAGAGTATCAAGACGGATGAGAACCGGACCCGGATACTGGAAGAATCTAGCGAGGAAGATGAAGACGTCCTCCAACCAGCTCGAGTATGTAGCCAATTTGATCCCTCTCACAGCAGAGTTATACTAACAAGGGGTAGGTCGGCCCACGCGCTTCAAAGCTGGGACCTGCTGGGCGCAAGAAGTTTAAGGGCTACAAGACATATGGCAAGAAGGGTAACAGGCGTCGTGATAAGCAGATGCGAAGCGGCAAGGCGCACAAATTGAGCGCCATCAAGCCTCAGCCAACGCCAACGCCACCGGCAGTCGCTGATGGCGGCCCATTGATCCGCCTTGGCGAGGGTCTAGTGGTAGACTGGAACGAGGATGCATGGGAGAAAGTCTTTGGTGCCTCACCGAAAAATCCTACCGAGGATCAAGGAACGCGGACTTTTGTCGAGCTTGAGACTCCCAATGACCCTGCGCTTAAGGTTAGGCAGAGAAGACGACACCACCGCCGCACGCGTGGCATCACCCTTGACGAGTGTCTAGATGAGTTTGAGAGAGCTGAGATTCTTTCCGAGCAAGACATGTGGTACTGCCCGCGTTGCAAGGAGCACCGACGAGCAAGCAAAAAGTTCGACTTGTGGAAGACACCTGACATTCTAGTGGCCCATCTGAAGCGATTCAGCAGCTCTGGATGGCGAAGAGACAAGCTAGACGTGCTGGTCGACTTCCCCATTGAGGGGCTAGATCTCACGGCCCGAGTCATCCAGAAGGAGGAGGGTAAAGATGAGATCTATGACCTGATCGCGGTTGATGATCACTACGGTGGTCTCGGTGGTGGGCACTACACCGCGTATGCCAAGAACTTTGTAGATGGACGCTGGTACAACTACAATGGTAAGAAACAGGCCCTCTCCGCTACTCGTTCAACGTCAGGAGTGCTAACTAGACACACCAGATTCATCCGTCAGCCATGTTGCAGACCCAACAACAGCTGTTACTGAGGCTGCGTACCTGCTCTTTTATCGCCGTCGAACCAGTGTCCCTTTAGGGGGCTCGCGGTTCGGAGTCATCTCTGAGAAGTACGAGGGCGAAGAAGACGACGACGAAGGCGACGACGGAACAGAGGCGGGGGAAGGCCAGCGCCTCGGCGAGGGTTCCTCCCTGAATGGGTCGTCGAGCGCATCGATCGGAGCCGCAGCAACTCGCCATCAAGCAGGTCGTGGTTCGGATAGAGTCACCGTGACCTCGTTGGCAGCGGTCGACGACGAGGACCAACTTCCTGCTTACGAAGGTCCCAGCCGCATTGAGACCGTCCACGATAGCATCGAGGACGAAGGCGTAGATGTCAAGAATTCCTATCAGTCTTTGGGTGTCAAGTCGCTGAACCTCGCCCAGCCCTGGAATTTCGAGGCTCTAGGCGGTAGCGGGGCAGAGGACTCTACGGGGGTGGACTTTGCCAGCGACGAGGTACAGATGGACTCATCAGCGGACGAGCAGGTCCTCGGTCAAGAGTTTTACGATCCCGATACCGAGATGACTGGAGGGGACGCGGCGGACGAGCGTGTGGAGCCCCCGGCACCCAACGAGGGCGCGCAGGCAGCCCTCACGGATATCCAGAGCACCGCCTGGGAACGCAAGGGAGTTATCTCGCTACCGGCAGCAGCGGAGCCGGACCAGGACTCGAACGAGGTGGCCGAGATCCATCTCGAAGGCGACAAGGGAGCCCGTGCGGATTAGGGTATTGATACGGAGGCGCTCCGGAAATTCGACATTTCCACCAGCGTTGTGTGTCGAGGAACGGTAGACATGACCTGACGTGAGACATTGACGGGAGAGTACGACCTGGTATGAAGGGATTGGGTTGGGGGAACTCTGTGGGAGCAAAGTGTCACAGAGGGTGTAGATAGAGAGTTGGAGAAGCACAGCGTGCGTGCACGCTCACACATGGTCCTCGTAACTACACGAAGGGACAAAAGGCGTTTGGCTGCACGACTTGTGTCTGCGGAATGGGACACGTGGGTTAAGAAAGAGAGAACGAAACAGATTACGACATGTGTTACTCCGTACGAAGTACAATAAGCGATGAATGGAAGTTTTCAAGACGTCGATAAACTGAACTTGACTCTCGCCAAAGGGGGTGCCTATGTGAAAGAATGCCACGACCTAGGTAGGCGAGAGGGGTAATAAGAGAATAGGATGCGATGGCAAATCAAGATAAAAGAGCATCACAACTAGCACGACGGCATAGCGAAGGAGATGATGAGTTGAATAGGTAGATACGTATTCAACACTCGAACTACGTTAGTCGGAGCGCTGAGCCTTGAGTTCTCTCCGTCTTGCACAGCACAGACTAAGAAGGATGCACGTGATGTTGAAGGGAGCATGGTTGTCCCCAGTTGATGGTCACTGCGAAGATAAGAGCATCCACCCTACTTAGTAGATGTACATGGTAAGTACTTCGTACCAGCCAAAGCTTGTCCTTTGAGGGGACCAGACCGGGGAAGGCGCAGAAGACCCAGCCCAGCGTTTCGGGAGCGCTCTGTCGCTCTGTCGCTCTGTGAGTGGGTGGGTGTGTGTGTGTGGTTGTCGAGCGGAGGGGGAGATGACAGGTCGGGTGCGGCGTACGAGATACCTCAAGTCCGTGACTTAACTTAGTCGAGCTAGATTAGATGACGATTACCTCAGCTAGATGCGAACCTAGCATGTGTTCGTATCTTGGCGACTGACAGGTTTGTCAGATAACGCTGTAGACTAGGTACCTACAGTAGGGCAGCCTGTGGTTTAGGTACCTACTCCGCACCATGCAAACAAGGGCCCAGGGAACTGGGGCCCAACGTCAAAAGCCTGGCCCCCGAGTTGTGACGGGCTGAAATTGAGCGGGGAACGGCCGCTGGTTTGAGGGCGCACAGCGCAACTATGTTGTATGTACGGAGTATTATGCGCGTGCTATGCACAGCAAGCTGGAGGATCTGGAGACAGGCGCCGCAGGTTGCAACCTCGGTGGGCGGGAGTCGGTTGTAGTACTAGACTAGCAGCAAGACGGTGGTGCCATGGTTGGGCGGCAATGACACGGATGCGCGAGGTTGTCGTCGGTTGTTGGTTGGGTCGCGTCGACGAGAGAGAGAGAGAGAGGGCTAACAAGCCCAAGCCCCGTGGCGTCTGTTTCGACGTCGACGTCGATGTCGAGGGTTTAAGCCTTCAGCCTCACTGACCTACCTCTACCCTAGATACAGCGTTCTACTACGCATGGAGCACCGCATCAGATCCCCTCGAATCGCCTTTTGTCGTTCTTGGCCTGGGTCGTTTGCTTGGCACGCCGGGCTTCTGTCGTCACCCATGTCTTCTACCCCGTTACTGGCCTGCCAGCTATCTGAAGTGACGAACGGGGGGGCCATGGAGCTAGGCAGCCTGTTGGACCAGACAATCTCGACCTTGAATATCGTTTCATTCATAAGGATACCGTCTTCGAGGACCACGACGTCGACCATTCTAGACCAGTACGTAATGAATACCCGTCGATTTCGTTTTCATGACCGTGGAGAATGAGAAAAAGAAAAAAGGAAGGAAACTCATCTTATGATCTGCCGGGCCAATCCTCCGTGCGTACCTCCGCACTATTAGGCGGAACTGCCTGTCATGGTCGGCCCCGAACGCCGGGCGTAGGTGGAGGCGGGCGGGGCGGCTGCCGTACTATGTGGAACTAGCAGCGGGCAGAACAACCCGGAGGGGAAGTCGGAACGTGCCAAAGATTGGAGATGGAGACGGAGCCGGCGATTTCTTGGAGGCGTTGGAGCTTAGACCTACATACCTAGTCGAGACCTCGGCCAGAACGAACCCAGCCAAGAGAGACGACGAGAGGACTAAAAGGAGGGGAAGCGCACCTGGGCTTGCTGGCCGGGGGTTGTTTCTGTGGGGGATATGCGGATATGCGGATATGAAAGAAGGATTGTCCAACTTGTTTGCCCGGTCAAAAGTCAAAAATATGGCCTTTAACTTGTCCATTTTAGGGAGGTTTTGATAAGCCATGCCTCGGTGTCTGAGGCTGGATGGATAAGATTAATCCAAACAGGCGGGTCACAGTAGGATCCATCCACCTCGGAGGATCACCGATAAGTTGAGCTTTTCTGACTACGTACCTACATAAGAAGTACTTGGACCTCCTTCTGAAAGCAGAGGACTCCCTGGCTCTTTATCCTAGGGCGACTAGGTAGGCGTGAATATCCTAGGGATCAGCCCTCCGGATAATTCCCATTCCCTGCATATTCCCATGGCGAACCCGTACTTACAAGCTTCGTACATACTATGTAGATAGTAGGTCGCTGCATAGTAGAAGGTGGATGGTTTGGCGCCTTTGCCACCTTCGGCATTGCTTCTGGAACCTCTCTGGCGGGCGCCGCTTGCCGCCGTAGCACAAAGTCCGTACCACGTTCGAATAGTGGGTAGTATTGTACGAAGTGCTCCATAGTTGGTGCTGCTGTTCGTCCAGACTGAGGCCCTTGCCGATACGAGGGCGCAGGCGTACGCATAATAAGAGAAGAGAGACCGAGAGAGAGTCATACATACTTATTGTCTAGTACCTAGTGGTTCTCAGAATTGATCTGATCGCACTGAGGTCCATGCATTCCTCCACAAATTGAAACAAGCACGACCCAGCTGACGAGGCTGCAGGAACTTTGATCCTGTTCCGGAGAACGTCATGTCGGTACTTCGTAGTAACCTTTTTGCGTTCGGAAAATCAGATGCTGATCTTGGCTGAGACAGGAAAGGCAGATAGCCGGAGAAGGAGGAGAGTTTCGATTCGGTGTTGCCATCGTTGGTGTGGGCGGGGTGCGGGGCAGAGCATCCATTCACGGGCATTTTTGATAGCGCGGATGGAATGATCTCCATGAAGCCTCCAGCCTCCAGCCTGGCAGGCTGCGGCCGGCAACACCTTAGGTAGCACTGTAAATAATACCTAGCTTAGGTACCTTAGGTAGTTGATGCATGCCCGTGGTTGGTAAGGGCCTAGGCCTGGTTGGGCTCGGGCTTGGCTTTTTGGCTTGCGCATGGGGAATGAATGACGAGAACGGGAACGGGATGAAATGAGATGGTGTGGCGTCGTACTACTAATTATGATGTAGAAATGGAAGCCGGTGTGCGCGGAGTCCTTCACTTGTCCCATTGAGCTAAGCATGAGTAACTGCACTGTACTGCACTTCTACTCTAGGTAGGTACCCAGCTAACTTACTATGTACTTACCCTACCTACCTGCAAGCTGCAACTTCAACTGCAACGCACAGGACATCATTGGGTACCCTGGTTGCTAGTAACACCTTCCGTCTACGTGTAGCAGAGCCGGCGCACGAAGCATAGCAGGCACTGTACGGTGATAATAGAAGCGTTCTAGTGGTCTAATCGTCCCCGGCCTGCCCGAAGGTAAGCAAGCAGGTAGATAAGGGCTACTATGTAAGGGAGCGACATTCTGTCGCACATGCACGGTGTGTTTGTGCGGCGGCGCCTTCCAGGAACAAGAAAGAAGACGAGAGCGAAGTAAGATGGAAAAGAAAGGAAAGGAAAGGAGGGGGGCTGTGCAGGGTGCACACTGCATGGCGCAGGGAACAGGGTGTGAGCTTGCGGAGAGCTAGAGGGCGCTGCGCTGCACGGGCGTGGAACGGAATCCTTCCATCGAAGCCTTCCATGGCAAGGGGAAGGGAAAAGTCCCACAGGAGTTCAGGCCACGATGAACATATGCCCAGTCTCAGTATTACGAATGCCAGTTACGTGCCTAGGCATCCAAGTACTCTAATGAGTTACGACCAAACTCCAGAACTCATTGGATTGCTCCAGTCGAGATCCAGCCGGGATTCGCAACCCACAATGTTGTGCGACCGTCATCAGAGACCGTCATCAGCGACCGTGTTGTCGGCCCAAAGTTCCAGGGTTTGACGCCGAGGCAAAACCCAGCAGACTGGTTGGTTCTCCGGCTCCACGCCGGATGCAGGTTGCTTGCAGAGACGGGCAGCGGACGAACTTGATTGAGAGAGCGAGAGAGAGCGCGCCCGCGCGGGGTGGCACCATGGCCAATATTCGTAACGTGCTCCGTCCCGTCCTCTCAGGCCTTCGCACTGCACTGCACTGCACCGCACCGCAGTCCTGGGCACCACCCGACCAGACTAGACCAGACCAGACACGGGTAGCCAGCCTCGCCTGGTCAACCCAGACTGGAGCACATTGGGGAGAGAGAGAACTGCACCAGCTACCAACAGGGTACAGCTATGAAGGTACCCAGCTCCCACAGCCTCCCAGTGCTCTGGCCGCGACCTTGCGCCTGCCACCCCGCTACTACTTCGCAGAGCCCGCGAAAGGGAGTCGCAGCTCCCCCCTGTATCGCGCAGGTACCCCCATCCCTCCCCCCCTGTAAGCTCTGGCTGCAGAGCCCCACACGCCCTGTGCGCCCTGCGCCAAAAACGGCTCTAGCGTGTGCTAGCTGCCAAGTTACTGGCTGCACCAGCCTTTTCGTCCAGGCTTCGAGAAAGATTCCCGGTCCCCCCGTGTGGCCGTCACTTCCTACGGTTCCCACACACCCTTGGCAAGGGCTGGCAATCCCAGATTCTCGAAGACGGCCAGAAGGCTTCCAAACCACCTCCCAGACCCGCTCGAACCCCTCCGCACTTGGCTCCGTCAGACCCACCACAACAGCCCAAGCACTACGCCCTGAATGGTCGCCGTCAGTCACAAACCCCCATTTTAAGGCCCCCTCCCTTCCCCCCCTTGCTGATGCCTTGCTGCCTCGCGCCTCGTGCCTCGTGCTTTGCGCGTGCAGTGCTCACGGCTCGCTTGTCCGCGCCGCGCGCAAACGGACCTGGCGATAGGGACCTGGGCGTGGTGGGTTCTGCTCCCTTACTTTTGTCACCCCATCTCATCGACGCTGCCACGGCCAGCTGCTGTACTTAGGACTTAGGACTTAGGACTTAGGGCTCGTAGCTCGTAGCTCGTAGCTCGGGATCTGTTTGCTGCTGGACATGCCAAGTTCTGGATTGTGCCCCCAAACCCTTAACTCTAGGGAGCTCTCTTTCCCCCCTTTCGCCTCCGGCTTCAAGACGGAAGGCCCAGCTGTCAGCTAACCTTACTGTAGTTAAATCAATCACCTATACGGACAGTATGTATGATTTATCACAGTACTAGGCTGCCCTCTAACATGGACTAGATTCACTTCCCTCCATCGCATCGCATCGCGTCCCATCACAACCCGCAATCCATCCCCCCCCACCCGCCTCGGTCAATCGCTCTCCCGCTAAGACGCTCCTAACACACCACCCACGCCGCCATCTCACCCCCCTCGCCCCTCGCCCCTACCCTGACGCTCTCGCCCTTCTCCTCGCCGCGATCCATCTCCTGGCGCGTCAGGCTTGCCATCGATCAACCTAACTAATCTAGTTCTGTCTATTTTCTCGTCGCGGAAACAAGCAGCAGCGCACTGCTAGCAGCAACTGAGCAAACTTCCTTCTCTCTCTAGAAGCTTAGGCATCTACTAGTCGGTCTCGGTCGCTTCGCTGTCTGCTCTTACTATTGCAACTGCAGCATCTCCTGTGAATGCCGCCCTTTGTTCTGCACAGCTCCGCTGCGTCAGTCCCCCATCGCAAGCCTTTCTCCGTCCTGCTCCGTCCTCCCACCCCGGAGTCCCCTGCCCATCGCTCTCAGGGCCTTGCCTGTCCTGTCTCGCCCGGGTTAGCAAAAGTCACTTTTTTGCTGCCCCCGGGGCCCCGACCTAGACCTTCCCATCCTCACATCCTCACTCTCTCTCTCACTCTCTCACACACTCTTTCTCTCCCGTCTCTCTGTCTCCATCCCACCCTGACTCTTGACTTGTTCCGCTCAAGTTCCTTGGTCAATTCGACCTGTCGACCCGGTCATCGATCCGGTCGGATCTGCCTCGCCCTTGGTTCTCTTCTCCACGCTTTGACCACGCCGTCACCCCGTTTGATCCAACATCTACGAAGTACTTCGTAGCTGATCTCCCTTCGTCTTCCCGCTTGCTCCCCCAAGTCACTTCCCATCGCCTCGCAACCGCAGCCACGCAACCGCGCCCGCATTCACGTCTGGCTCCCACTGCCACCCTCTCACGCCCCCCTTCACTGCTGGACCTCTTTGTCCTACCTCGCCACCACGCCCTGTCCCTACTCTTGCAGCTTGCTCGCAGATCGCTCCTCTCCCCGGCCCCAGCTGCCGCGACGCTCGATACCCTTGCCCTACTTACTTTCTTTCCCTGCCCTGGTTCTTCCCTTTCCCTGGCCAGGCAGGTTCCGACACCCTACAGCTCCAGCTCCTGCTCTCGTGTTATCGGAGTACTTCCAGGTAAGACTCCAATGCTTCCACGCTTCTGACACCATCGTGCTTGCGCCCGCGTGCTTGGCCCTTGACCCGCTGAGACACCTCAACGCCCCCAAGACGGCAGCTTGTCCCCTCTTACCAAAATCTCCTCCTCGATGCCCTCCAGTCCACTGTCTCACTTCCCATCTCGATCAGCCCCAGCCTACTCCATCCCGTCTACCTTTTGTCCACCTTCTATCCACCTTCTCCCGTTGCCCGACGTCTTCCACTACGTCGTCTCGCCCTCCCGTCTCGCCCTCCTCTATCTCCTTCGTCTTCCAGCTCGCTCCCATACAGGCCAACGTTCGAGTGCTTCCTCTCCTCGTGCCCACTTGGGTCATTTCTCGGCCGATCCGTCCTGGCTGACCATTGCCTCAACCATCAGCTTTTTGCCAACACCTTCCTCATCCGTCCAGCCGCCGTTCTGTCGCCAGCCGTCTCTGCGACACTCGCCTGGCCCGAAACTAGGTATCCCGTCCTACGATTGCACTAAAACCCAACACTTTCCCGTGCTACCCGTCACGCTCCGTCGTCTTCGATATACCCTTCGATCGCTTGGATGCTTCGAAAATCCTGAGTCGCACTTACGTTCGATCGTTTGGGTGTCGCTGAACCCAGGCCACGACTCACAATCGCTCCCGGCTTCATTGCTGTATACGGATCCGGATTCAAACCACAACTCCTTCCGAAGGAACTTACGCAGGACTTCTCGTCTTTGCGTCCCCTCGACACTCTAAGAGGCTTTCCTACCAATACTGCCTGTTGGTTCGATCGATAGGTTGCCCGAAGGGCTACGGTGCTCCAGTCGCCAGGCTGGTAGCTCTCCATGACCACCATGGAACGCGCCGCTTGTCACGTCATATATGTCAATCGTGATGTATGCGAGGATGGAATGATTTATGCTATTTCAAATAAAGCCAAAAGCGATCCACAAGGTTGGGAGTCCGGTGATTCTCGACAAGCCATCCAGCCTTTGCTGGACGCCTTCGGCGATGGTAAGGTCCCTCTGCTCTCCAACTTCATTCGCTCTTACTAACTGCCTAATCAGTTCACGTGTGCGCCACAGGCGCCGCCTGCTTGTCAAAGCTCTTCGAACTCCAAGAGGGGTCCATGCTCGACTTGAAGCCAACAATCGTACTGCTTGACACTCCTCACGATGAACGGGTCCCCGAGTCGCAAACCAGACCTATGTCACCCTCACCCTCTTGCGAATCCGATGAGGGAGCCGTCGACATTCACACTCCAGATGAAGCTCTATACGGGCTGGACTTGCTGCAGAAGATCATCACCGAGGCTCAACTCCGGGGGATGTCCAAATTAGTCGTCCCTGTACCCATGATCAGCAATTCGGAGAATGGCCCCGCGTCTGCCAGCGAACAGATGACCGACGGCGCTGTAGAGCCATTTACGACACCCCTAGGCTCCCTTGCGTCTAACCGCCGACTGATACGGAGATGTTTGGATCTCGGTGCTGTCGACATAATAATAAGTCCTCTGAGCTCGAAGTGCATCACAAGCCTGGAGATATGTGCTTATCGGGCACATAGAGAGGCCGCGCGGGAGCAGCAAGCCATGATGGAGATTAGACAAGGGAGAAAGCGGTCTTGGGTGGGCGTCAACGAGGAAAAGCCATTCGCATACCTCCGCGAGGCCATGGTCTCCGGTTTGATGAAAGGCATCTGCCGATTGTCCTCCAACGAGGATCAGATCAACAAAGCTCACATTGCCGTGTCATCTGAGCGACAAACGGTCATCGCAGCCGCGGTGGGAAGCTGGAGCTTTTGTGCCCACTCCTTCGGCGACGACGAGTTGCTGGTGGCGGCTTTAGCCATGTTTAAGCACGCCCTGGCAATGCCGGAACTTGAAAAATGGCGGATACCAACAGGTAAGTCAGCTTTGCCCGTTTTGGCTCAAAACTGTCCGCAGCTACCCGCATACTGACGTCCCATGCAGACCAACTCGTCGCCTTCCTCGTCGCCTGCCGCGCCGCCTACAACAACTTTGTTCCGTACCACAACTTCCGCCATGTGGTGGATGTCTTACAGGCGACGTTCAACTTCCTAGTCCACATTGGTTCCCTCCCACCCTATCCCTCCAATGCCGCATCAAGCTCGATCTCCGAAAAGTCCCCGGTGGCATCCTTGGTCACGCCCTTTGAGGCTCTGACTCTCCTCATTACAGCTATTGGCCATGACGTTGGGCATCCTGGTGTCAACAACGGTTTCTTGGTGACTCTCAATGCACCTCTGGCACAACTGTACAACGATCGGTCTGTCCTGGAGTCATTTCACTGCGCGGCCTACTCCCAAATCCTTCGCCGCCACTGGCCATCTGCATTCGAGGATACCAAAATGCGCAACTTGATGATCAGCTCTATCCTGGCAACCGACATGGGTCTACACTTTGACTACATGAAAAAGCTTGGCGATCTTCAGGAACGGCTTCAGGAGAACAACAGTGTCGATGGATGGAATGGCCGGCAGCTAGAAGAGAACAAGACCCTGGCCTGCTCGCTGTTGATCAAATGTGCTGACATTAGCAACGTGGTATGTTCAAACCAACTCACCCATACAGCCCTGTTGAACCAAATTGCTAACCATTCTCCCCAGGCGAGAAATCACGAAATCGCACTCCAGTGGACTTACATCCTCTCAGAAGAGTTTTCCCGCCAGGCGTCGATGGAAAGTGAGTTGGAGATTCAATCATCGCTTATGGCTCCGCCCAAACAGGACGTGACGTCTCTGTCTAAAGGCCAGCTGGGCTTCATGAACTTGTTTGCTACACCACTATTCCAGGGCGTCGCCGACATTATGCCGGCCATGAAGTACACGGTGGACGAGCTCGAACGAAATAAGGGTTGTTTCGAGCAAAAGCTGCAACAAGATAAGATCAAGTTCGCAAAAGATGACCCGGTCCGGAGGCGCCTTTTGAAGGAGGGCACGTTTTCACCCAGAACTATGAGTTTTGCGGTTCCGGCGGAGGAGGAGGTCAACCAGGACTCAACAATGATTGACGCGGAACGAGCATCGGATACAACGCCGGTGGGCAACGGAGTGCTCGCAATGCCACGCGTTGATGGGCACGACTCATCGCCGGTAGAGAGTGAACCAACCTCGGAACCATCCCACACTTTTGGAAACTTTAAGCAATTGAACGGGTCGACGTCGACTTTTGATGCTGTCCGGGATTTGGCAAACAGTGATCCGTTTCACTCGCGGAATCGAGAAGACAGCTATTCAGATGGCAAGGCGCTACCTTCTGGGAAACAACAACGATCTAGTGAAACGACTGAAGGAAGCGTATCTGGGACTTGCTCTGGAGACTGGGCGTCGCAGGCAACGAGTGCTACGACAGGCAAGATGCCCATGTCACCAAGCACAAGGGGCACGAGCATTGTCAGCGGGGACTCGACGGAACACCCCTTGGGCATCCCCACGATCAACGTTTCTACTCCAAGCTTAAACGACGCGCACCGGATGATGTATCGCGACGGTTCGGTTGCCGACGACGAGACAAGATCCAACGCCAGCATTTGCGACAGCACAGGCGGAAGCACCGGCGGCAGCATTGGCGGCAGCATCGGAAAAGCAGAGGGCAAGTCGCTTCGGAAGAAGACGAGTCGATTCCGGATCAAGGACTTTCCGTTCTTCAGGAGGCGTAAGGGCTCGGGCTCGCCATGCTCAGCAACGGACTCGACTGGCTGAAGGGGCCGTCGCGGAATACATTAGCAACTGATGACGACGCACATCGAGTTGCGTACACTTCGAGGAACGACACGTTTCGAATGACAAACTAAGCAAGACGAAGCCAAGGCAAGATGAGCTCAGTCGATTTGTGCGTGGCAGCACCATGGCAGTTCTTACACCAAGAATCGCCAAGACTATCCTGGACGAAGGTCGCAGCAAGGCGATTATAGTATATATAAATGTGTACATTACGGAAAAGGGACCTACGTGAACGGTCAGGGCAGATTGCAGCTGGGAAGGTCATCTACCCAGCATTGTGCAGCTGTGTAGAGGGATCTTCACTCATGATGGTCTGGAGCATACGTTTTTTTTTTTTGGGGGGGGGGGGGGGGGGGGGGGTTACGNNGGGGGGGGGGGGGGGGGGACGGGGGTTACTCGGGACTGGGACCGGGGACCGTGACAGGGCGTCGGCGCAGGATTGGGGCAGGACGAATGTCAAATGTGTCTGGGTCAATGACGACAAGATGGGTTGCAGGGCCACTCACTGTTTTGATGGGAATATATGATAGGAGGGAGAAGAGATGAGGATGCAGTGTTGACGTAGGATAAGTGTTAGCTAAGTCCTTGGAGGGATCGGGAACTCGGATGTTCCGCAACGGCCCTACCAAAAGAGACAAACATTCAAACAAAGAGAACAAACATCAACGACAGATCCGGCCAGTCCATGCAATATTACATACGTCGTGACCATTGGGAGGAGTTCCGAATAATGAACGGCGTGGAGACCAGGGCGTGGGAATTAAGATGCAAGTCAGCTCGGTACTGTGATCAACCCCGGAGGTGCAAGGATTGAACAATCTCGCTCTTCTTCTATGTATCATCAAGAACTCTTTCTTGTATTGCCTCTATTTTGTTTTCCAAGAATGCCCCTTTCTATGCAATCCTACGCTGATACGCCACGCCATGTCATGAGCCCGCTGTGAATTGAAGCAAACATGCGATCAGTCCCTCGATGGCGATGGCGATGGCGACATGCCTCATTCATGAATTCCATAAGCTGCCCTGGCCGCTTTGCTGCTCCGCGCCAGGCGGTCGCCGTATCGAATGAAGACGAAGGGGATGATGCTCATGGCCAGTGCCAGGAATCCCAGCAACGACGGCGCCCAGTGCAGGCCTAGGTTGCGATACATGGGCTCGGCCGCCAGGGGCAGCAGGATAGCTCCCGTGGACCGCGTCCAGCTCGCCGCAGCGTGGGCGGAGGCAGAGGACTGACGGAAGACGTCAGTCAGGTAGTTGATCATGCCCATGAAGAGCAGCTGCATGCCGGCGGTGAAGAAGAACCCTCCCAGCATAGGTACCACAGGGGGTATCGACTCCCAGGAAGTCCAGCCTAGCCAGAAGAGTGCGACAACCATGCTACGGCGTGTTAGTCCTTAAGAGGTAGTCCGTGAGGTCGACAGACCTAGGGGGGACGGGATCTGCTTCTGGATACTTACCATGGGGAAGCAATACAGGCGAGGGGTAGACGACGATAGATTTCATTGTTTGCCCACGCTTTGCCGGCGACGGCCTGGCAGTCGTGATACCAGGTGAAAAGGAGAAACGCGCCAAAGGCAACGATGGCACCGACGCACACTATAGCAGGCGTTAGGAGTAGAGGTCAGCCAAGGCACTCAATAGATAGAGAGCGAGGAGCTCACTGGGGATGTAGGCAAGCGATGCCATGCTTGCAGAGAGCCCATAGAAGTCCTGGAATACAATTGGGTATGCCTGAAACATGAGGTACATGACGGAGTAAGCCAGGGTCAAGTAAGCCGAGGTGGCGGCGAGGATAGGCTCAGTAAAGAGCAGAGTCACGGGCCGGAGGAAGATGCTTCGGAGGTCGAAAGGGCGGAGAGGCTGCTGCTCGTCCTCGGAAGCACGCCGCCTTTTGTTGTTCTTGCGCGCCGCCCTGTTGTACAGCACGGGGCCATACGTCTCCGGGAGGGTGAGCACGAAGGGCAGGCCAGGGAGAGTAACCAGGGCAGCGATCCAGAAGGGCCAGCGCCAACCCATCGACGACGAGAAACCCGAGATGATGGGCCCGACGGCGGGGCCGATGGTGGTGACGGTCATGTAGAAGGCGAGGGCGTTGCCGCGGACCGAGGGGTCGTCGAGGATGTCGGCGTACAGCCCGCCGATGACCGAGGTCGGGGCGGCAGCGTTGACGCCGCAGAGGAGACGGAAAGCGAGCAGCGCCGGGTAGGTCGGGGCGGCGGAGCAGGCCAGCATGAAGACGATGTAGCCCACGAAGGTCCCGACGAGGACGGGCCGGCGGCCGACGTACTCGCTCAGGGGGGCGAAGAGCAGCGGGCCCAGCACGTAGCCGACCATGTAGAGCGAGTTGAGCAGGACGAGGCGGACGTGCTCCGTGACGCCGAAGTGCTCCGAGATGGCGTCGAGGGCGCCCGAAGGCATCGAGGAACCCAGGTTGCCGTTGAAGGTGCAGGTGAAGCCGGCGGTGATGATGTGAATCTTCCTCCACTACCACGTTCGAGTTGGCATGTTAGGTCGACATGGACGGGGTTTTCAGCACAACTAACCTTGGAGAACTTGGTAGGGTCGGGAGCCTCATTGTCCGACCTGGTGGATTCATCGGCCGAGTCAGAAATGAGAGCAGCGTCGATGGCGACAGTCCCGGTTGCAGTCTTTTCGATGTCGGGGTCGAATCGAGTCTCGGCCACGGCAGTTGCTGCAGCCATGGTGGTGGTCGATTAACACGGGCTCTTCTTGGTGGACAGACAGGCAACTGACCATACGAAGGAGCAAGGAGTGACAGGAACCAACTTACCTGGGCAAACAAGTGCAACGGACGCCTTATATGACTTGGGACGTATGCGCCCATGTGCACTGGTTGAGTCTTTGGCCTTGCATCCGTTGAGGCGAGTAAGTTGGGAACAGACGAGGAAAACCAATCACTACTAACCTACGGGTTTCTATACGAAAATGCGCCGCTATTGGTCCAAACTGCCGAGGGCTCGGAACTACTGTAGCTGGGCATGTACCTAGTATAGGTCTAGTAGACCTGTAGGTACTTTAGATAAATACTCCACCTACTTCCGAAAGTCAACTCCCGAATATTCCTCACCAACGCATAGTCGTCGCTTGTGTGATGTGACGGATATGATTTGATTCATCCCTTTTCCAGTACAGCTGATCTAGCGAATGCAAGGATCTTACTGACGAACCCGTCAAGGATGAGCCGAACTGTCCCGGAAGTCGGGAGTCGGAAGTTCTGAAGCCAAGCCGAATATACAACACACAACACACTGGCAAAACACTTTACCTGCTTGACCGACCGCTCTGCTAAGCAAGCAATCGACACTCCGTACCATCTCCGCCCACAGGGCGCGCGCCTTACGAATCCATGCGGGTAGAAGGGCGTCGGGCCGGCGTCCCTCCCCGTCAGGATGCGCAACCAGCAGCAGCATCATCGCCATCATCGCCTGGTGGTGGGCGTAGAACCAGTATGGCCTCCTCTAGCTTCACAAGAGCTCACCTGTCTTGGTAGAGAGTTGTCTGCTTGTCTTGTCATCCTGACAGACTCTCTTTCAACTTGGTTGAGAATACACTCATTCCCCTTGGTATCTTGTTACAACTAACCCCTGATCGCCGTAGACGGCAGAGCCTGCGTAACCTGTCACCAACGCAAGGTCCGCTGCGACATCCTCACAAGGGGCTCTCCGTGCTCGAATTGCCGGTCTCGGGAACGGCCAACCTGCCGCCCTTACGAGAACAAGAAGATCAGGTCCTCTCTGGCACGTCAAAGTCGCAGCCATGTCTCTATCCAGCCCATAGAAATGCGTCAGCCTTGGCCGGATACTTCTGTTCCTCTTCCTCCATCCCAAGCAGCCTCGGCCGCAGCCTCAGTTGGCAACGGCATCAACCGAGACCCGCATCAGCGCCGTCCTCGCTCCCCGTCTGTGTCTGTGTCTGTGTCTGCATCCTCCTCCGCCCGCGATGGCGAGTGCGTCGATGAGCAGGCCTCACGCAATCTGGCCGAGTTCATCGACACCGAGGATGTCCGCGTCACCGAAATCGGGCAAAACTCTCGCCTGTACTTCATCGGCACCGAGTTCTCCAACCTAAACTACCTAGTCCGGCAGCGCTCTCGCCACGTCAACTTGGACCAGCTCCATTTCGGAAGCCATCATCTTGCCCGGAAGGCCACCCGCATCCCAGCCGAGGTGCTTGAATTGCCGGACAAGGCTCTGGCCGATGAGTTGATACAGACCTACTTCACCCGCGTCAACCCCGGGTGGCCAATTGTTGACGAGGTAGACTTCATGGCCAGGTACAACTCCAACGACCCTCGACACACGGTGCCGCTCCCGCTGCTCTATGCCGTGTTCCTCGTCGGAACCCACGCTTCGGTGCCGCGTCGCAGCGACTACAAGGCTCTCAAGGCGCTTTTCTTCCAGCGGGCCAAGCTGCTCGTCGACTCCCGGTTCGAGGAGGACCGCAAGCTGTACGTCCAGGTCGCGCTCCTCCTAACCTGGAACTGCGACGACCTCGAAGATATCGTCTCGAACTCGTGGTACTGGATCGGCTTTGCTGCGCGGACGGCTCTGGGCCTAGGGATGCATCGTGATGCGTCCCGATCCAAGATGTCCGCCGTTCCTAAGCGAGACTGGGTCCGACTGTGGTGGGTGCTGTTCCAGTTCGACGTCCTGCTTTCGACGTCCTATGGCCGGCCTCAAGCGATGTGAGTGCGCCTTTCTCTTTCTTTCTTTCTTTCTCCTGACCCGGACTGCATAAGTGTAGTGTCTAATTCTCTGGAAGACGCCTAGATGAATCGGACACTCTAGCCCTTCAGGAGTGCCACTTTGAAGGGATCCCTCAGGCCAACGTTGCCTTTGTCATTGAGCACACTCGACTCTGCGTCATCTTTTCCAAGTCGATGAGGCAAGTCCTGGCTCTACGGTCAACGCCCAGCGAGAAAGCAGAGGCGAGAAGGAAGGCCGACGAAGCGCTTGCTCAATTCATCATCCAGCTGCCCGAATGCCTTCGCTTGCCCCAGTCCGAGGCCAGCAGCTGGCAATGCTTCCTCCATCTCACGTACAACAACTTCCTCATCCTGCTCCATCGAGCGCCGCCGCAGCAAAACCTCCGTCAGCCCGTCCCCGATGCCGCCAGCGACCTGAACATCTGCGGCGACGCCGTCGTCGTCATGACCTCCATCTTGGAGTCGATGCGCACCAAAGGGTCCATGGGCGACTTGGCTCTTCCCGGAATGTACACGCTCTTCACGGCGCTGGTCCACGTCGGCAGCGAGCTGAACTCGGCCAACCCTCTGGTGGCGGCCAAGTCCATGCGCATGCGGGATTCCCTCCTGCTTTCTCTCCGCGAGCTGTCTCGCCACTGGCTTTTTGCGCGTAGCCTGCTGCGCTTGTTTGAGGAACGAGCCATCTGGGATAACCAGCAGAGTAGTCGTCATGGCCGCAGGTCACAAGAGACTTGTGCCACGGGAACCGACCATCGCCCAGTTGAGGACTCGCACACCGCGGGTCCTGAATTCTCTCTGCGGCCGAATCCCATGAACATGTCGAATGTGAGCAGGTTCAACCCCGCAGAAAGCCCAAACGGCCACACAATCACGCCGTCGTCCATCGTCTCCGGCCAGGGCTCTGTTTACACAGGCCATGTTGCTCACAGATTCAACATGGATCATGATGCCGAGGCAGGCTCCGGGGACGTGCTACAAAGCCAGTCGTACGGCCAAGGCTTCGATGACGGTGGTTTAGGCATGTCGACAGATGCCCTGGAGATGATGCCATTTCCCATAGCACTGGATTTTCTACTGGCAGGGATGGGCAGCGAGTATGAGGGTTGGTAGGGGGACACACTGGCGCAGTTCTGGCCCGATAGCATGCATGACGGAACTTCTTATCTAGTTTCCAACGGCTCTTTTTACTCTCACTACGTCATTAATCGTCCGGTTTAATAAGGTGGTGCTGACGCAAAAGACGAACGTCCCTTACGGGGGACCACATACCCCCCCTTATATAGCTTGCAATACCCATTGCGACAGGTACGGCAGAGCTACTATGAGCGTGAGGTGCCTGCCATCCAACCAAACTCTCATCCCTCCGCAGCAACCGAAAAAAGCCACGACCAGTATAAGGTCTACTCCTTTGCTCATACGGCCAAAGCCACCCAAGCCAAAAAGTAAAAAATCCGACCACGCCAGTATTCGAAACTGGAATCTCTAGAGATTTTGAACTCGGTGAACCGAAATCTAGCGCCTTAGCCATTAGGCCACGCGGCCGATGAGATGGAAGGATTTACCGGCATTTGGGTATATATGGGGGGGGTTTGCTATGAGGCTTGTGCTGGCCCGGTTGTGGTGTGGCATTGGGCGGTGGTGTAAGTTGCCCTTGAATGGATGGTAGTTGGGATAAGTAGCTGTAGCAAGTTGGGTTGTCGTTGAGATCAAGGCTATAATTAACATTGGAATTGGTTTAGTCATGGTTAAGGGCAGCAGGATTGAATCGGTTAGCATGAGGAAGAAGACAATGTACAATTGACGTGAAGTCGGGTGTCTACGAGTAGAGCTCCTTTCGTGGCCGATGGGGAGATGTAGCTCAGAAGAATCCATGTCTATCTACAAACGCTACGACGGATGCTTTGTATCTCGATTTCATCCAACCTTGGTCAACTGCCTCTGTAACTAGGTCCCGCATGAAGTTTCGTTGGCATGAAACGCGTGGCATCGACGTGGCTGCGTGGTAAAGGGACGCTGTGGAAGCCTCAACTGTCGACGCTTGTGCATCGGAGCTTTACCAAGACAATGCGGCGCATTCTACGCCAACCAGACGATGGGAACGTTTTCTCCCCCGCCCGTCAAATCCTTGGCAAAAAGGGACATGCTAGTCACACGGGCGGGCATTAGGGGACACCACTTTGGGCAGAATTGGTGTGCAGTGCAGTGCAGTGTGACCAGAACATTCCCCGGTAACCCACGGGTACCTAGCCTGGCTGTCAGGGATTCGTTGGAGGCTATTCAGACCTACTAACCTACCTACTAATCACTAGGTACTTGCCTGCCTAACCTACTTACTCAAAAGACTTGGGATTGGCTTCCCCGGGCAGGTCCGTTCGCTGGGGTTCCCCCCTGCTAGTGCCACGGGAAGGGACGGGCTGGACTGGCTTCTGTCAAAAGCAAACAACTGAAACGAGAACAGTCAAACAATGCCACCGAGTCACCGAGTTCCCGACGGAAGCAAGTGGCCGCCTTCGCCGTTATTTATCAATCATCTCCGACCCAACGAGCTGGATGCCGTCTCATCCGTTGCTGTTTCTTGTACGAACACCTAGTATAACATCGCAGGTCAACTAGACAGCTACCTACCTAGGTATCATGGCATCTAAACCCACGCCATCACAGACACAGACAGAGACACAGACTCCCACGCCCACGCCCACGCCCACGCCTCTGCCAGACCTTCCCCCCGACGACTTCTTGAGCCCCATCCAATGGCACGTCCTCCACGCTCTGCTCGACGGAGCCTTCCCCTCCATCACCTCCGAGTCGTCGTCTCTCGCGGACAAGAACGGCCAGATCGTCGTTCCGGACCACGAGCTGGACCGCATTCTCCGGGATGCGCTCGCGGCCCTCTCCCCCCCGGCCACCGAGCAGAACCTCCGGCAGTTCCTCAACGGGCGCCCATCCCAGGACCCTGGCTTCCGCGAAAATGTCCTGAGAACCCTGAGCTTCAGCCCGCCCGCCCAGCAGAGCAGGCTGGCCGGGTTCCTCAGCCTCATGTCGTGAGCCTGATCCGATCCGCTCCGCTCCGCTCCCCGTGAGCCTGGCAATCTAGGAACAGTCCAAAGAGCTAATGATTTGTTGCCTTCCCAGCACCCGCCCGGGGAGTTTCCTGCTCACCGGCTACTGGCAGCCCGTGTACAACCAGACCGCGCAGGTCCGGGAGGCCATCCTGAAGTCGTGGGCGACGTCAAGGAGGGTTCGCATGAGGACCCTCGCCAAGACCTTCACAACCTTGGCTCTCAAGACGGCTTCGCACACCAGCAAGACCCTTCATGAGATATCGGGGTACAGCGACACGCCCCCGGACTGGAAGCCCGTTCAAGGCTTCGATTTCGAGTTTCTCCAGTTCGAGCCCAGTGACAGCGTCCAAGTGCTCGAGGTCGACGTCGTCGTCGTCGGTTCCGGCTGCGGCGGAGGCGTGAGCGCCAAGAACCTCGCAGAAGCTGGCCACAAGGTCCTTGTAGTAGACAAGGCCTACCATTTCTCTCCCTCACAGCTCCCCATGGCTCAAGACGCCGGGTGCAGCTACCTCTACGACAACGGCGGCTTCTACATGACCGAAGACAGCGGGTGCAACGTGTCGGCTGGCAGCGCGTGGGGTGGAGGAGGTACCATCAACTGGAGCGTGTGCCTGCGACTTCAGGACTCTGTGCGGAAGGAATGGGCCCACGCTGGTCTTCCATTCTTCACGTCGTCCGAGTTTGATGAGTGTACGGACCGCGTTTGGAAGGCACAAGGCGCTGGGACCGATCAGATCCGCCACAACCACCGCAACCGAGTCGTCCTCGAGGGCGGCAAGAAGCTGGGCTGGGCGGTTGGCGAAACCCCCCTGAACACGGCTGGCAAGGAGCATTCCTGCGGCCAGTGCCACCTAGGATGCGGGTCGGCAGAGAAACGTGGCCCGGCACAGTGTTGGCTCCCGGACGCCGCGCTGGCGGGCGCCGAGTTCATGGAAGGTTTCCATGTGGAAAGGGTCTTGCTCGACGAAGATGGACAGACAGCCGTCGGTATAGAGGGAGAGTGGACGTCGAGGGACGCTTCGAGGGGTGTGAGTGGTCCGGATAGCGAGAGAGTGAAGAGGCGGATAGTCATCAAAGCCAAAAAGGTCATCGTAGCCGCCGGAGCACTGTGGAGCCCGATGGTCCTCATGAAGAGCGGCATCAAAGTGAGTTGTGCCAGCAGCCAGTCGAGTCGAGCGAGCGAGCTAGACCTATGGGACTAACTGGCTCGCTAGAACCGACATCTCGGATCACACCTACACCTCCACCCTTGCAACTTCGTCACAGCCGTGTACAAGGAGGAAACACGCCCGTGGGAGGGAGGCATCATCACCAGCGTCTGCTCCGAGTTCGAAGACCTTGACGGGGCCGGCCATGGCGTCAAGCTGGAGACGACATGCATGGTGGTAAGAAAGCAAAACTCTCTAGTTACCTTTCACAAGCTGATCTGGCAACAAGCCCTACGCCATCTACTCGACATTGCCCTGGAGCAGCGGACTCGATGCGAAGCTGCAGATGATCAAGTATCGCCACACCGACGGTTGGATTTCCATCACCCGAGATCGCGACACCGGCAACGTCTTCCCGGACCCGACGACCGGCCGGCCCCGGATCGAGTACACTCCCTCGGACCACGACCGGGCCCACACGCTCCAGGGCGTGCAAGCCCTCTCTAAGCTCTGCTACGTCACGGGAGCGGCGGAGATTCGCCCCCTGCTGGCCGGCCTCGAGCCCTTCATCCGGCTCGCGGCGCCCTCGGCCGAGAGTAGCCCCCTCGAGAACGACGGTAGCGATGGCGATGGCGATGGCGACAGACGAGCACCCGACCCAGAGACCATCGACCCGGCCTTTGCCGCTTGGCTGGCGAGGGTGCGCGAGGTGGGCAACAAGCCGCCGGCGACGATGTGGTCGTCGGCCCACCAGATGGGCACCTGTCGGATGAGCGCGAGCCAGGACGAGGGCGTCGTGGACGACAAGGGCCGCGTCTGGGGCACGCGCAACCTCTATGTCGCCGACGGGAGCGTGTTCCCCAGCGCCAGCGGCGTCAATCCTATGGTTACCGTCATGGCCGTTGCGGACTGGATATCCCGCGGTGTGGTCACCGACCTGAGGGCGTAGGTTGAGGCTGGCTGACCAACCCACCCACCATTCAGCGTGTACATGATTTTTGGGCTTCTAAGGATTCTTCTGATCAATTGGTTGTCGCAGCGAGCAGGGATACCACCCTTTTACGAGAAGGGCAGACAGATGTGTCTGATGGATGAATGCGTCTTGCTTGCCATTGCGAGCCTCCAACGCCATAGCCGACGTCACCGTGACATTGCACAGCAGCCACCGCGCTGAGCAAGCCCGGAAGGATCCAGCTCCGAGGCAACTGTAGATGCACAGCGGCGCAACATGTTACTTCTCACAGGGACGAGCGGCCCGCCGAGATCGTCAGGTGGCCACGGCCGCGGTGAGGGGGACCATCATGCGCATCGTTGCAGCGAGCGCATACCGAAACTCCATCAGCCACGGAAACGCGAAAGCGGCGAGAAGGCCAAGGCGCCGAGCGAGCGGAAAGGGAGTGGCGGCTATCCAACCCCTCCCCCTTGCAGCTACGTCAGCGGTGAGCCTAGGGAATTAGTTGGCTGCTCGTCTAGGTCTAGGTCAGAAGAAAGAAGCTTCTTGTGGCGAACTGCTGTCCCAGGAGATCGGTTGCTGGTGCCACGTTTGAGAAAGCTCCCGGCTCGTGAAAGATCAACGATTTTCCCCTTCCATTCCTTGGTCGCCAAGTTTCACGCCTCGAAAACTATGCGGTTTAGGTGGAGTTTAGCGTAGGCCTCCCGTCCCGCGGAGTCGGGTGCGGGGTGGGCCGCCACAGCACCGCCACGCGCCCCCGGCGGCGGAGGACCCGAGAGATGGAAACAAACCACAGGGTAGGGGGGAAAAACGTTGCTGCCGCCTCCTGCAGTCTGCAAAGCTACCTTGTTTCCTGGTCTACAGGGTTGGGTTTCTGCAGTCAGGCAGGTCTTGATGGCTGGGTTGAGGTGAGGATCCGCGGCCGCATTAGCTTGACGGGGAATTTCAGCTGTTCATGGGCTTGCTTGTCTGATCGCCCGAGGTTGAGTCACATGGCTCGGTGAGCAGCTGCAGGAGGCGTTGGAGGTTGAAGCTGGTCGCTGGTAGAGGCCACGAGTGCCGAGACATGGGCGATAGTGCAGATCGATATGTCGTCGGGGTATAGGCCGCCAATACTTTTATTTCCATCATATGACCTCTTACCATACGTGTCCTCTGTTGGAGGTGGGCGTGGTAAGTTTGGCAGTAGTTATCTTAGCAAGAGGAATACGACTTGCTCTGTGTACCAGCCGTGACATTATCGTATAATTCCTGAGTTTGTCTATACTTAGATTATTTGGGTAACTCGGAGGAGTTCTGCCAATCGATTCCATGGTTGGAATTTCCTGCTCGGTGTTCACGAGTTAACGTGCTCCTTGCCTCCAGACTAAAACTAACACAAAACACCACACCCGGACAGTCAGCTTGCACGCTAAGCTAGTTCCAAGACGCGAGGATGCGACAACGGGAACCGGATTTTCTGTGTCAGTTCACGGCAAGGGACGAATGCAAGAGAAGACCCGGCAGTTGTGCCATCTTTGTGCGCCACACAACGATGATGTCAGCCACATGGCTTGGACCCACCCACGGACAAGCCGGCGGTCTTCAACTCCGCTCTGCCATTCTGCCTCTTTCGCTCCGTCTTCGGGCGTCCGCGCCGACCCGCGTCACCGTCGACGTCCGGGTATTTTGGATCTTCTATTTTTGGATTTCTCAAACGCTGTTTTGAAGATTTGTCGTCCATGTAATTAGCTTGCAACTGTACTGCATGATTTCTTGGCCTTGGTGCCGCCGTCTCACTAGTAGGTGCATTGCTGCCTGTGACCTTTTTCTCCTCCCTTCTCAGCAAAGTGCTTTGTAGCAGGTTGTGATTTCCAGACGCATGTCATGTCAAACTCCAGCCCGTCGTCAGCTGAAAAGCCCTCACAGCCCCGTGACCCGGTGCGAATGGACGAGATGGAAACGGGCAGGAAGCGGGTGTTGCAAGACAGGCTGGTAATGACAGCTTGACTGGAATCCGACTGGGATGGCGATATGCAGGAGTCGCTCTTTGGCTATGTATCGCATCACCTTCACTCGTTCGGCATGTTGCCATTGGGGCTTTGCCCCGGACTCTGCGCGCGCAAAGCTCACTTACTAGACAGTAGCGACCCCGTGTCGGCGCAATTGTCGGATCCCGTGATCACGAATCGACGTCATGGTCAAGCGCGGTTCAGTGCGGACCAGCCAAAAATGCTGTCATCTCCACCCTAGGCCGAGAGACCTTGTGTGAAACCTGGGGTCGTAGGTCACGGGCACAGATAAGTTGGCATCCATGTGACACTGGCTCAGATGCACATTGATGGGACGGTAAATGGAGATGCCGTTCAAATCGGAATGTCGTTGTGGCTGTGCGAAGATCCGTGGAGACGGTGGGCAGAGCGTTAAGAATGGCACTGAGAAACTGATGAGAGGTGGCGGAACGGCCGATTCCCCGATTCCATGCTGGGGGCCAAAAATAACTTGCTTGCCTGTACCGTTTTCGGCAGGCCCCTAGCCACACTCCTCCGCCTCCCAAAGACCGCTCCACGCCGGGCGTCGGCCTAGTTCCATCCGTCGTGGACACTGAACCTTGGACCAGGCGCCTTCTCTTGTCAACGTTGCACCTTTCGCCCAGTTCGGAGTACACCCGCGGTGTAACGATGCGAGTATCGGTACTTCGCACTTGTAGCACAAGCTCTTTGGGGCATGCACGTGCGTCTGCATTCCTGCCGCTCTTGTCACCGTTTGTCGCCTTGATAGGGACGGCAACCGAGCATCGGTGGATCGCGGGCTCGTTTGCCCCGAGGTCGCAAGCAAACCATCTACCTCCAGAGAGAAGCCGGTGAGCCATTGATCTCGACAAATTCGTCTACGCGTCTCGCGACAAGACGCGAGAAGTCAACAGACACCGTTCTCGCAGCGCCCATGTCTTGGGGCCGCTGATATTACCAGTCGTCTTCAGGGCCTCCATTGGCCACAGAGCCACGCCATGGCAGATGGAGACCATCTTGCGACGCATTCGAAAATGCCACTTAGCTCCCAACCCACTACAGGGCCTAACAAGAGGGCCGCCGGCGGGGCATAGTGCCCAGACGGGAACCCGAATAGCAGGGATGGGCACAGTGTTCTTCAGCATACTGCCGACTTGGTTACGGGTCAAGCCTGAAGAGTAAAGCCAAGAGGTCCCAGGAAGCCCAGAGGAAAATGACTCCCCTGAGAGCACCTCCTGACTCCTCCTGATTCTCCTCAAGGGGCCTGGCTTCGTCCTAGTTACCAGGTCTCATCAAGTCGCTCATGTGCCTTTTTGAGCCTGGTTCCTTGACGGCTCCTCATGGCTCCTCCTCTGATGTCTTCACGGCCTGCCTTCTTAGAGCAGCCATTGGTCTATCTGCCGTGATTTTCGACCAATCAGGGCGATAGTCATCGGTCTATGAGTGATCCCCACTTGGGACCGCTCTCGGCTCTTGAGCCAACCTCCAATCAGCGGCTGTAAGTGCCATTTTGACAGAGACGCCTCAGCTCACCATCCGACACTAGCATGGATGAGCTCACATCGTGTGAAAGGTTGTCGACGGACTCTTGTTACTCTCCATCCTTTGGGGGTTCTCCATCTCTCTGGTCGCGCCCCCCTCTTTCTCCTGGATGCCTGTCCCTGACGCCGGTTCGCTTCAATGGGCGATGTTATGGGGCCATTCCCGCAGTCTGGGAAACTCAGGGCACTGAACGAGTCTTGAAGGACCAACCACCTCGCAAGACTGGCATGTTTCCCTAAGCACTTGCTAACGGGAACCACGGCTATGATACGGATCCCGGGCCGCTGAGAGGGAATGCCCGACCCGAACGGCTTCCTAAGGAGAAAATGAGGGGACAATCCCGGACCCGGAGACTGGAGCTCGTCTCAATGGATCACAATACATTACCCGCCGGACCAAGACCAGATTTACGGTTTCACGCTGTCACCCGTGAAAGAGAGCAGCTAGGCTATGATCCCGCTCATCTGGGGCTAACCTGACTCCGGATGCAGCTGTTTCAAGTCCGGGCCATGATATGCCGGCTGCTGCTGATAACGCAGTAGGCTGGGTATCTGTATGCGTATGCAGGTCATCCGATCGCGCCCTCTCGATAATGCGCGTTGGTGCATGCTATTGACGGGTCGAAGATGAGCGTCTGATGAGGGTCATCTCGTCAGGTCGACCATCATCTCGCGGGTCTGGGGTTCAGCCCGCCCGGCGCCGGACGAAGTCGGAGAAGAAGGGAGGATACGGGGCGTCGACGCGCAATCTCAGGAGGTCGATGAGGGCGTCGCCGAGTCGTGCTTGGGCTGGCGTGTACCAAGGTACTGGAGGCTTCCACCCACGAATGGGCAGCGGCCACTGTCTCTCGTGCAAACAAGATGGCTGCATGATCCAACCTGAAGCTTACTGGATTTTGTATCTTGCATAAGCGGCACCACCCACTCTGGTTGGGACTGGCTTCGGATGGTCTTTCCAGTCCCCCGTAGTCTCCTGAGTCTCGGATCCTTTCCATATCACTGGGGAAGATGGAAGCAGGAGCATCAAAGAAGCCCGTGCTGATCAGTATAGGCCGAACAAGACGACCTGTCAGATACGGCGGATGAGGTTGCAGGACACGGCGAGAAAACAGACCACGCCCATGGCGAGACGGGCCTGAAGTTAACCCCGGGAGTGTTGGGGATAGCGAAATATTGGCAATGAGGCGGGGAGGGGGCACTCTGGCTGCAGGATCCATGGTAGATATCACATTTCACACTTGACCACCTGAGTAGCTAGGACTAGACTGTACGGCAAACAGGCATAGAGGAGTACCTAGTGAAAGGTGGTTAGAGTTACAACGGTCCCATATCTATAGATATTCACAGAGCCAGCCCATGGAGAAGGCTGCTCTTCATGACAAGACGAAGTGAGGCGACCGGGTTCATGGCAGGGGGTTTCTGGGAGGCGCCGGCGCCTGTTTCGTTTCTTGTTTCCGTCGAGCCATGACAGCGGCTAGGTCTAGGCTCTCTGTGGCAGGGGATGGATACGGAGACGGAGACGAGATGGTGATGTAAGATAGAGTGATGGAGTGATGGAGAGACACGCATGGGCCAAGGGGAACCGAAGGCGGGATCGGTTAAGCCTTTTTCACATACCATGTAGTACGAATTAGTGACGAGGATAACCCTTCCTGTGTTGCCCCCTTTGTTGGCTCTCAGCATCGGTATCGGAGCAGTAGGTAGGGAAACAGAAACGTTTCCTCCGATGAGGAGAGTGTGTGTACCTAGGGCGATGCTGGTCCGAGGTACCGGTACGTGCGAGACTGAGAGGGGCGTGCACAGAAGTTCCCGGGGCGTCGATAGGTACCTAAGTACTCAGTACGGAGTTAGTACTACTATAGTAGCTACTGAGTAAGTACGTACATAGTATGAGCCGCTGAGCTTGCCGCTCTTGCGTATGATCCTCTGACCCGGCCTCCACCGGTCCTAGGGCTGGCTGGCTGGCTGTCTGTCTGTTCTTCGACCGGGCTCACCAGTGGTGACTCTTTCGTGCGTACTCAGATCCTAGGCGCACGATATGCAGCAGCAAGCCCTGCTGCATCTCTCCTTCTTTTTTTTTTTTTCAGCTGCCGTCTGAGTTGCCTTCACATGGAGCTTTCACCTCCGCCCGTCGCCGCCAGCCTACATACCTACCTGGGTCACGGTAGCATATGCACGTCGCAGAGCACAGCCCAGATGGACGGGAGGGTGTGTGGGGTGTGTGTGTGTGCACTGAATTGGAATGGTGCTCCCCAAAACAAAACAAAAAACCTTGGTCATTGCCATGCAGATGCAGACGGATGGAGCCTCGTTCCGTCCGCAAGCTAGGTCTAATCCAGGTCGTCCATCTCTTCTGCTTTGGCTGAGCAAGTGGTGATGACTGAACTTTCAAAGGTCCGTCCACCGGGCTCTGTCTCCGCCAGCCCAGCCCAGCCCAGCCCGTCGCTAGTGGACTCGTGCCCTGCGGGCTCCCTCGGTGGTGGGCCGTGAAGGAGCTGCCTGGCGATGGGCCGTCTTCCATTCCATGGATCCATGCTTAGACACCCCCCCCCCCCCCCCCCCCCCCCCCCCCCCCCCCCCCCCCCCCCCNNCTGCTTAGACCCCCCCCCCCCCCCCCTCTCCCCATCGACCTGCAAGCCTGGCACTGCTGCAGGTCTGCAGCCATAGCAGCCATGCGCTATTGGGGACACAGCCCTGTAATGCGGCATGTGCGAAGTACTATGGCGTCGTAGCCCTCCCTCCAACCCTCGCAGCTGGAGCCCTCCGACACACTACAATAAGTCCACTGGGGTACCATGGGGCTAACTACTTATCTAGGACGCGCACACTGGACAGCCCACAGCACAGCACACACACCCGACGCAACAACTGCAAGAGCACTATATCTCCCCACCGCAACCCGCCACTACACCACCCTCCCTTTCCTCTTCCCTTCTCTTCTTCCTCACGAGCACTCGTCCTACGTTCTCTTCTCTCTCGGTTGCGGCAGCTTAGCAGGCGATTTCCCTCAATTACACCCAGACCAAAACTCCTTCCTCCTCTCCCCTCCCCTCCCTCCTCCAAAAATCCCTGCTCTGTCCTCCGTCATCCGCCTTCCCTTTTTTATATATTCTTGTTCCCTTGTCCACCGTCCACCGTTCCCGTCCCGAGCCTCGATACCCCGCCTAAAATCGCAACGACCAACGACTAACGACCAACGACGGGCAGCCAGCCAGCCAGCCAAGCCAAGTCAAGCCACACAACTCAACCCAACTAACATGACTGTGCAACTGCTCCCGGCTTCGGCCGCCGCCTTTGCTCCTCGAGCATCTTCCGTCAACGTCGTCCTCGGCTCCAAGGTCGAGCCCTGGCTCACCCAGACCCTCAAGCGCATCAACCGTGTCAAACGTCCCCTCAACAGCGTGCCCCAGCACCAACGCTGCCTCACCGAGACCCTGTCGTCCTCCAACGCCATCTGGACCCTGACCTCGCTCATGCTCCCCAAGACGCCCGAGGCCGACTTCAAGCGGGACCCCAACAACCCTCTCGTCGAGGCCATCCTCAACTACCAGCTCGTCCACGTCGAGGCCTACATCGTCCACGTCGACATGGTCCTGCGCAACGAGGTCGCTTACAAGCTCACCGCCGACTCCATCGACGCCCTGGTCGAGTACCACAAGGAGATCTACTGCGTCGACGCCAAGGCTAGCACCTACGACTGGTCCGAGAAGGAGCAGCAATGCAAGAAGCTCCACGACGACTTCGTCCAGGCCATCAACAGGTTCGTCTTCCGCACCCACGTGTCCGCCCTCGAGGGCCTTGAGGAGGAGGGCGCCGGCGAGCTGTTGTGCGGCAAGAGCGACGAGGTCAAGACCAACATCTGCAACCTCATGAAGCCGCTTCTGCCTCCTCCCCCGCGTGTCGTCGATGTTGTCCGCCAGCCCCCGCTGCTGCCCAGCTCTCCCGCCAACAGCATGTGGTCGCAGCCCAACCTTCAAGGCAACATGCCCATGGATGCCTGGAGAGTCCTGCCTTCGAGCCCCAGCGTCACCTCCTCGGTCGACTCCAACACCAGCCCCATCTGGGCCCCCATGGGCATGAGCGACGTCCAGCTGTCCCCGACTCCCGCCTACAGCCAACCGCAGTCCACCGCCGGCTACTTCTGGAGTTCGCCCCAGGCCACAGCCCCGATCCCGGCCCTGCCTCTGCCCAGCATGCTCGCGCCCCAGTGTGGCGTCAGCGTCGGCATGGGCATGGGCATGGGCATGGGCGGCGTCATGGGCGGCAACATGGGCGGCAACATGGGTGGCTTCGCCTGGGACCGTTACCATGAGTACGCGACCATCATGTGACAACCAGCGCCCCAGGACAACAGCTACCCAGTGGTGACCACCTCTCCCTAATCTGCACGCCTCTCATCCACATTCCCGGAGAAAAGTTGGAGCTCTTCAATCCGCAGCGGCATAGAACCATCATCGACCCCAAAGGCATCTCGGCGTTTATTGCATCAGGAACGGTGTTTCGATCAAGTCAACAAATATCCCCTCTTCGCATCTGACAACCTACTTGATGGGTTTTTTTCTTTCTTTTTTTACCTCATTTCTTTCTTTTGTTACCACACAGCAAGCGTGCGTCAGGGGAAATCTTTTTTGTTTTGTTTTGGAATGGGCTCCTTTTTTCCTTCTCCGGGAAAAACCTCCACTAGTCGTTGCACAACCTCCGCTACTTCCATCTCTTGGATTCTCATCTACCACACCACTACATGGCTGGATCCGGGGCGGGTACTTGGATGCATTTACAATTGGCAGGGATTTTGATACAGGTGGCTTGCTCTCTCTCTACTTTGGATTTCAGGTTTTTTTTTTCCGTCTTTTTTTTTTTGGGTCATATAAGAAAAGAGGAACACGCAGCAATGCACGACGCTCGGCCGAGTCCGAGACAGAAACTTCCCTTTTGGATTCTCGATTCCCCGACATTCCGACTCTACTTCCTCACTCTTTCGGCATACAGAGGTTCTTCTGGAAGAATGCCCTACGCAATACGTGGATCTCGATAGATCTTGCCGACACTCGCTTCGATTCTTTCCCCGGCTTTGTTCCCGACTTACGAATGATCTTTAATGACGACCTTTTACGAATCGATGACGGATGACCACCACTATTTCAGACCCGATACGACTTGATGAACAGAATCTCGAATTTTCGGCTTGATGTCGAAACATGACTTCTCTTCACGGGCCTATCCAACGCTGAGACACACGGATTCATTCGGCACGATGACTAGGCGGACAAGCTGTATCTCGGGACTGGATTCCGGGGCTACGTAACTCTTGGCGCCAGGTCCTCTCGACTACACATCATCGCGTGGCCAATGCCGGCATATCTGGAATATGCCCGCTGAGCCTGACACTGGCTGTCAAACGGGACCACTGCACTTGCGCCCGACGACCTAGCGTCGTCTAGAAGGCAAGAAACATGGAAATATGAAGTGGGTTCATGGGATTCTTCCAATGAGCCGGACTCTGTTCTCATTTCTGCTGTGCAGATCTCGATACAGAGCCGCTTTATCTGGCCGACTCGCCCTGGACGCATACCTCGACTCCGACAAGTCCTGGTCGCTTCGAGCACACCGATTTTCTAGGACATGGGAAGACTGCAGATGGCCTCGTGGAGGTGATCCCACGATGCCGCCGGACCTGCTAGCCAGGCCGGCAGGTGAGCGGAGGATGCCGCTTCGAGATGGATTTGCAGGTGGCCACATCTGAAGGAGGTCGGAGCTCAAAGGGGCTATGGCGAGGATCTTCCAGGGCTAATGGTAGCTCCCATCTCACTACACAACCCTTCGCGTCGGACAGGCCAATGCAGCTTGGTTCTGCAAAGACCTGTCCAGGACGAGTTGGGAGGGCCGCAAGCGGGTTGATTCGGGTGCCTGCCGCGCAGGAAACACCCTTCCCCCGGACCTTCGGGTCCTGCGGTATGAGATGGACTCTAGTGCGTGCTGAGGGAAACAGGATGCGCCCTGGTGGCGGTTCCCTCGCACAAGGACAAGCCTGCTTGCTACAAAGCGTCCCTGCTCGTTGTCTTGTCGTTGCAGTATTAGTTAATTCGAACACAATAACATGTTCAACCAAGGTCTCTGCTGTCGGTGCAGCCTGTTTTGTGATGAACTCCGTGATGTGACTCGAGCCAGTGATGACATACGTACCTCGTTTCATACGTACGGGGATGTAACCACAAGCTTGATTTTAGATGATCCTAGGGGATTGCAAGTATTTCCTCATCCGGAAGTCCATACCCTGGGCGCATGTTTCAGATCTGAGTAGATCTCCGATACCCTAGCCCCGGCCCCGGCCCCGGGCTCGGGCCTGGCGGAGTTGGCAGCATCCTTGCGTGTTAGTTGGACTTGACATGGCATGCCATCGATTCGACCGAGGGAACTTGGATACTTCGAGACATCATGACTCGCGATCGCGACTGAGGCTGGATGTGATTATGGTGGGATGCTGTCCATTCCTTGCCCACAGTCGACGCCAATCCATCTTCCCAGGGTTGGCCACTATTATACGCCCTGCCTCGAAACCGAAGCTATTCTGGCAAGTGACTCTGAACCTACCCTGCAGACAAACGCAAACGAACGCTGGCAGTCAGATTGTGTGGCCCATGAGAAGCTCGCATTTTCTGGGAGCCGCCAGGTGCCGGATCTTTGTTGACAGCTGCCGACACACTGGCAGCAGGTGATGGCACATTGTTGATCTCGCTCCTAGTATTCCTTCTTCTTCTCCCACATACCTACCCAGACAGGCATGTCATATCAACACTTCCAGTTTCCGAATCGCTGTCCGGCTAGAATCGACGCTTAGCCTGCCTTCGCAGCCCACCATCGATCGATACGCTTCCCGAAACAAGGACGGATAAGCCTCGCAGCGGCCATGAGCAGCGAGCCCGACGCCCTCAGCAGTACGCCATTCATCGAGCGAACCGCAACGTGCCTGGTCTCCTAACCCCCTCCAGGATCCTTCGACCTGCGCTACGGGTGGGCATGGGCCCTCTACGCCCAGAGCCAGCGCGAGGCAGCGGAAACCGTGGCTCAGGAGCTGCTGACCGAGCCTCGGCTCGGGCGCTACCATGCAGCCGGGATGCATATGCTCCTGTCCACGTCCCCCAGCGAGTACGTGGAGCACGCTTCCGAGGCCGTCCGTCTCTACGGCGACATGCTGCGGCGGGAGGGCCTCGCTGGGTGCGAGCCAGGGGAGCTGGAAGAGCTGCTCGAGGAGGCCAAGGCACTCCTCGAGAGGGCACGGCGGGACCAGCAGGAAATATCTCGCGCCCTCGAGCTGAAAGCGTTTGTCGACCTTGCTCCGAGTTTCGGAAGTGTATGCTAACGTTGAGATGTGAAGGGTGGATAAAGATACCGAGCTGGCTCTCGTCGATACCGGCACCAGCGAGATCGCTGAAGCGGGGGGAGCAGCTGTTGCGCGAAATGCCAACGAGTTGCCTGACAGTCAACACGAGCTTGCATCGACTGATGGCTCGCAACGGGCTGATGATCCCGCCCCTATGACTATGGATATCGATGATGAAAAGCTACTCACCGAACCTGTCAAGCAAGAGGACCACAACGAGAACAAGAAGAGTCACTACCGTGTTATTTGGCGGGATGGTATAGGTACATTGCACTAAGTAAGAACTTGTCCTTGAAGGAAAACAACTACTCAGCTTTCATTTGCTACCGCTTGTACGCATACATGCCAACTCTACGTGGCTAGCACAAAAACATCCTAGCCATGCGCGAGGCAGTTTGGACGGGCACAATATTCAAATGCAGTTGGACATCATTATATATGACTCCCATTAACTTTCCCATTAACTTTCGTCTCTGCAGGAAGATCACTTCATTTGGCATCTGTTCAACGTCGAGGCCGCAACTACACAAACAACTATCAGATACAAGATTTTCCCCTTTATATCACATTAGACACATACACATCTCTACTGACGCTCATTTGACAAGCTTCTCCGTCTTCTCCTTGATGGCGGCACCGAGACCAGCATCGACACGGGAGAACATGCCGTATGTCCGCTCGCGGGTGTCGACGTGAGCCCCGGAAAGGTGGCCCGAGACGTTGCCAATGAAGTTTTCTTGCTGGCCGGGAGTTCGGCCAAGGACGTCCCAAAGACCCTTGGCCTGGACATAGTCGTCATCGTTGACGTCCTGGAAGAGCTCGTGGACAGCTTTGCCAGCCCAGTGCTCATCGGTGTTGGCGGGCGTCACCGGCTTGTAGGTATTGCGTCGGTAAGAGGAGGGATAGTTTGGGTTCGCACCATAGTTGGCATGGATTGACATGGCACCGTCTCGTTGGAAAGGATTGAAAGCGTGTAGGGGAGAGTTGACGGGGATCTGCTGGTAGTTGACGCCGAGCCGGTGGCGCTGGGTGTCGGGGTAGGAGAAGAGGCGGGCCTGGAGGACGGGGTCGACGGTGGGCTCCACGCCAGGAACGAGGTGAGAGGGAGAGAAGGCCACCTGCTCGATCTCGGCGAAATAGTTCTGAACGTTCTGGTTGAGGGCGAACTTGCCGAAGGGTCGCAGGGGCACGTCCTTCTGCGGCCAGACCTTGGTCAAGTCAAAGATGTTCCAGCGGAACTTCTCAGCCTGCTCGGGGGTGAGAACCTGGACGTAGACGGTCCAGCTGGGGAACTCGCCGCGCTGGATGGCCTCGAATAGGTCCTGGGTGGCGAAGTCGGGGTTCTCCGAGGCCAGCTTACCGGCCTCGGCGTCGGTGAGGGTCTTGTTGCCTTGGTCGGTCTTTAAGTGAACCTGAGTGTAGACGAACGAGCCATCAGGCTTGGTCCACTTGTGGGTGTGGCCTGAGTAGCCGTTCATGAAGCGGTAGGAGTAGGGAGTGCCGCGGTCAGAGAAGAGGTGCATGACCTGGTGGATAGCCTCCTGGTGAGTGGAGAGGTAGTCCCAGAACATGGTGGCATCCTTGAGGTTGGTCTGAGGGTTGCGCTTTTGAGTGTGGATGAAGAGGGGGAACTTCGTAGGGTCGCGGAGGAAGAAGACTGGCGTGTTGTTGTAAACCCAGTCCCAGTTGCCCTCCTCGGTGTAGAACTTGATGGAGAAGCCTCGGGGGTCGCGCGCAGAGTCGGGAGAGCCCTTCTCACCACCGACGGTGGAGAAACGGACAACGGCTCGGGTCTTCTTGCCGACACCGTTGAGCATGTCGGCTGAGGTGAGATCGCTGATGTCGTGGGTGACCTCGAACTCGCCGTATGCGCCAGCACCCTTGGCGTGAACGACACGCTCGGGGATTCGCTCACCTGGAAAGCAATTGAGAATGAGCAAAAGCGACGGACTCGAGGTGTTCCGTGACCACCAAATGCAAGGAGTATAGGAATTGACTTACGGTCAAAGTGCGAGAGCGCATCAATCAGGTGGAAGTCCTGGAGCAGCAGAGGACCGAGAGGCCCAGTGCGCTGCCAGCCCTCAGGGTTGCCAATGGGCGCGCCATTGGAGGTGGTGTAAACAGGCTGCTCGCTGTACCGCAGCGTAGAGGGGTGGCCCGCCTTCTCGCTGGGCGCCATTTTGACGTTGAAGGAAGACAAGATGGCGAGGTTGGGAATGGGAGTGAGAAGTAAGAGAGCGCGGGAGCTATCGGAGAGAAGCCGGCGGGCAGGTTGTGTCTGATTCCCAATTTACCTAGGGAAGGAGAGAAGGAGAGGCAGGAGAGTACGAGGGGGAGGGAAGGGAAGGCAATAGTTTGAAGGCAGAGAGGGAAGGAAGAGCGCAGGATCTATATAGTAGCAGCTTCTGCGCACTTGCCTCTGCTCTCGCTGTAATAGTACCTCCCCCTCCGTCGGGGTTGCCATGCTCCGTACAGTATCGCCGTACAGTACGTGCGAGCCGGCGCGGGGGACGCACGCCGAGCCATGTCCGTGGGAGCCGAGTTTCCTTTTGGGCATGGCTGAGCTGGTCAAGAGAACCTGCAGTGGAGCCTACGCCAATCAAGGCTGAGATAAATGCGAGCTCGATGACTAAAACGATGAACGCACGACTAACGGGGTTGCGTGTACAGATTGCCTCGCTTGCTTGCCTCTTCTTTTGCTGCTCTATGTACCGGCGCCGCATCCCACGCCGCAGGTCCCGCCGCCTCCCGCCGCCTCGCCGCATATCCCGCCGTTGCAACCTCCGGGCACCCGCCGTGCTCGCCTGTACTATTTTTCTCGCAGGAAAATAATATCGATGGCATGGAATAACGGCTGATCCGCTCACGATTTCGCAATTTGTCAACCTTGACCGCTACTGGCTTTCACTCGCGACACACATTGAGCGGGCCCTGGTTAGTTGGTGGAGGCATTCCGTGTATTATTCCCCTCGGGGGCCAAGGCAACCGGCCGGCCTGCCTGTGGTTAGCTACCTCGACGTCACCTTTAATGCAATGATCACTCAGCAAAACGCAAAACCGCTTGTTGTGCTGCGACCGGGCCATGTGGGGAACTGCGCACTGTATGATTCTCCATCGATACGTATCACATTCTCAATGATTCCTCATCACCACACCTTTCGTGTCGTCAATGACGTTGAAGCCCCCAAAGTGACAAAGCGCCACTATCACACGCCGCTTCCAGCCGATGCTCTTCCCGAGAAACTCTGAATTACACAGTTGAAACCCCGAAGCTTGCCCGCCAATTGGATTTGTCAACTGCCGCTATGTACAATTTCTGTTCGCAATCCTGACAGAAGAGGCAAGTGGCTGACATCACTGTTTAGCGTCAGCGCCCCCGGCAACTGTGCTAAACGAAGCCCCGGTAAACTGTGATAGGCGCCCTGTTTCCTCCAGACGCCGAGATCATCGTCTTAGCTTCTGGTCAGATTCCATCTCCGGAAGCAGGCGGAGACTTCTCCAGGAAGGTAGATTAACAAGTACCTATGTAGAAGTGAGGCCCAGATTATTTGGCATCCATTTTGTCTCGAAATGTTGGTAGAATTACTACAAGTATGGGTAGCAATAGCCGACTGCGAAAACGATTCGTTCAGCCCTGGAGTTTCCTCTTACACAACCCTCGAACATGATTCATTGAGCAGTACCATCTGCTAGGTTGACAAGTACTTTTGTCCTCCTTTAGTTTGGTACCTTACATTGCGGAATCGCACTCGCTGGTGTCAAAACTGGCAGGAACGCGAACTGCCACGCGCCGTACTGTCAGAGCTTACTGATGCTCTGCTCCTACAACCAGGCACGTAGTTGGAGCGGAATGGCAAACGTTCGGAATCTAGTTTAGTAGCCGTTGCCTCTCTTCTAATACCACGTACTTTCATTGCCACTACTAGTATGGGACGCAGATGTGACTCGGCTTCAGCTACTTAGACCAGACCTTGGCTTCAATCTGTCTGTTGTCTCCTATTTAGCCCGAGAACTGCCACATTTCCGCAGTACTAGTATCTCCCGTAATTTGCTCCTCTTTTTCTATCTGTCTACTATCAAATCAACTTCTGGCTGGGTTTGACCTTCAGTCCTGCTCAGCCCCGTTCGTGATTCATAACTCCTGCAACTGGGAGCAATGTGGAGGACCAAGAGAGAACATCGGTTCCTAACCGGGACGAACATTTTCGAAGAAACCGACCTACTCGGTCCAAGTGGACAAGGAACCTTTGAATGAGAATCATAGGTAGCCAGGACACACGTCTCTGGGTATATATATTATTAAAAATTCTTACTATCGCATGCCACTGCAACACCAGCGCACGCGGTCCATCCTTCTCATGAGCAACCAAACCACGGTTCGGTCAGTCCCCGGAATCGGTTCCAAATTTTCTCCTTCCCCGGACGCCTAGATGTACTGGTCTCTCCATATACGCTGTCTACCCAGATGCGACGGAACCGTGAGGTAGTAGTATCATCATTTCGTTGTTGTACAAGGCCGACTGGGCGGGTAAATCGTCATCCTCGCTTAGAGCTCCTGCGATACGGTTTGCTGGAGACATGTCCGGTTAGCAAAGCACATCCATGAGGGTATCTGGAGGGAAACCCAGAGAGTAAGGGGGATTACTTACCACGAGCCAGTCCATGCCCTCATTCACACCGCTTCCGTCGACAGCCGAGCAGGCCATGATGCTCCAGTTGCGGTCGCGCAGCTCACCTAGGCGCAGCGCCTCTGAGATCTCACCCGCACCCTTGGCGCCAGGCTGGTCCTGCTTGTTGGCGAAGACCAGCAGCGCCGCATCCTTCAGCTCCTCCTCGTTCAACATGGCTGAGAGCTCCTCTGAGGCCGTCTGTAATCGCTCGATATCGGTAGAGTCCACGACGAAGATGACGGCTGCCGTGTTGGCGTAATAGCACCGCCAGTAAGGTCGGATGCTGGTTTGGCCGCCAAGATCCTGCAGTAAATCGTGCGTTAGCATCGTGGGATCACGGTCTCCCAATCGCGTTCCAGCTGAGGCTGCGTACCCAAACGTTGAAGTTGAGGTTCTTGTACGTGACGGACTCGACGTTGAAACCAATGGTAGGGATAGTGGTGACGACTTCGCCGACCTAGATGAGCTCGATTAGCAGAGTTCTTGGTCAGCGATTGCGCATAGATGTCTCCCGAACCTTCAACCTGTATAGCAGCGTCGTCTTGCCTGCGTTATCCTGCGACGCCGACTGGTTAGCGCTCGTGCCCAAGCTGCCCGGCAGAGACGCCATCGTACCAGACCCAGGATCAATATGCGGATCTCCTTCTTTGCCCACATCAGGCCGGACAGCCATGACATGCCCGCGCCCATGATGAATAGTTTATAATGTGACAGATCCTCCCGGGATGCGTCAAGTTGGAAACTCGGTAGTGATTCGCTTTGTGAGAGTAGGATCGAGCTCGCACGTTTCGGTGAACTAGTCGCGGGCGGGATGGTTTATCGCCGCTGTTGTTGTCGTCGTGATCGTCGTGGTAAGCTTTTCAAAAGGTCGTCGTGGCAAGGAAGTCGAAGGCGGCTTTGCTTTACTAATTAATGGGAAGATGGTCCCCTTTTCTGGACCTCCAATGCATTCGAAAGGACGTGGGCGGTCCTTGACGCTGGTCCAAGCGCTCGACAAAATAACCCGAACGGTTTGCTGCTGCACGGCGCTGCGCAGGGCGCTGCACTCCCTGTAACTCGCTGTCGGGACCCCAACTTTCTCAATGAAGTGGGCTGTTTGCTCTCGTTAGAGAATACTAGACCAAACACATAGGTCTAGTTCTTGTTGACATGTTTATTAGCAAACTCCGCTAGCTGGTCAGACAAGCAAACTGCAGGTCTTTTTTGGATTGAGCGGTTCATGGCAGAAGCCCCATGACCACTGGGTCCGGAGGCCACGGGCTCCAAGACACAGACGTCACTTGGGAGGTACCATCTGAGTAGGTAGTACCTAAGTAAGTAGGTAGGTACCATCATGAGCCTCAGTCCGTCGCTTGGTTTTATTTGTGGCTGAGAATAGATCGAAAATAGGGGCTTCGAACAAGGCATAATGAAGCAAGAACCTCTGTGCACCTTGTTAGGATCTCGTCATAAAGACTGCACCACCACTAGGAAGAGAGGCCCCCAGCATTCAGTCGCTTTAGGTATTTTGTCACCCCAAACCTTGTTTGCTGGTAGGCTCGCAGCTGATGACCAAAGCTCAACACCAGCGGAGCACGGGAGCACGGGTGGAGCAGCATGGGTGCGTTGTGATACCTCAGGCAAGAACTTTCCACCGCCACACATTCTCTCCAGCCACAAGCCACGAACCCACAGCCGGGCCCCTCTCGCTAGGGCTTTACGCCCTCTGGTGCGCGTGCGGGCCAAAATTCTTTGACGTCTCAACTCCTCGCAAATCATCACCACCACCGATCGACTCGTCAAGCAACGTCAACAAGATGCCTGTATGCCCACCCCCAACGCCCCAGAAGCACGCCCACACCCGTCGACGACCATGCGCGCGGCCGATGCGCCGTCTGCCGTGGAACTGCGTCGTCGTCGTTGGCGTGGGCTGCGCTGAGATTTGCCGAATTGGATGCTGATGAAATCTTTCTCTCCAGAGCCACAAGTCTTTCCGAACCAAGCAGAAGCTGGCCAAGGCCCAGAAGCAGAACCGCCCGGTTCCGCAATGGATTAGGCTCCGAACTGACAACAACATTCGGTGCGTTTTTCCTCCCTTAGCGATTACCCCGTCCTCGATACACGATGCTCTCACGAAATCCCTTTCCACCCGCACACAATATCCCCCCCCCCCCCCCCCCCCCCCCCCCCCCCCCCCCCCCNNCAAAAACCCCCCCCCCCCCCCCCCCCGGGGATGACATTATCCTAGAACGAGCCCGTTGACTAACATGTATGATGCAGCTACAATGCCAAGCGAAGGCACTGGCGCAAGACCCGTCTGGGTATCTAAATGCTCAAAATCGTCCATTTCCGAGCCTCTGGATCGACACCCGACTTCTTGCCATGGTATCACGGAGATGTGACGGAAGCGGAGGGGAATAGCCATGGCTTTGGGGGTGTGATCTGTGCATGGGATGGGCCGGTTGCCTGGTGTTTCTCGATTATTGCGTTTACTGCATGTCACGGTCGGTCATAGGGAAAGGAATGCAAAGACTTTGATGCCCCGTCAATATGGGCCTGAACCTTCAGCACCATCTCGTCACCTCCTTGTGAACTTTGAGTTGACTTACATGCGTTTCGAGCACGCCCGGAGCCGTGGTGCCTTACTGAGTCAACCGAGACTGCCTTGGTCAGGATCGAACCTCGTGGCAGTCTTCGCATCACTCCGACGCTATGACAGCACCTCGGGTATCTGCACGCTGGAGTTGCGGGTATGAATAAATACACGTGGTCGAGTTTCTCAAGTGGCTGCTGGAGCAGTTAGTGACTGAACTTTTACATGGCTACGCTCGGAGTTCAAGTGTGACATTAATGGATCGTTTTCGTATAAAAACTAAAGTCTAGAGAGCTCAACCGACAGACCCGACGGTGCCTCAGCAAGTATGCCGGTCTTTCCGTACTAACGCAATTTAAGAAATGTCCCAAGAAGCTGAACCAACGCCATTGCAATACAGCATTGCATAACTACGGCCTCTTGGTCACACGCGGACTAACCCGAGGTAAGCTTAGACGGTGACGAGAGAGCTGTAAGCCCTGATGCCATATTTAACGGTCCTCGGCCCACTCGTTCTCACGACGGATCTGCTCCTCCTCCTCAGGCGTAAAGTCGTTTGTGATGTTGAACGTCTTGCGGATCTCCTCAGGAGACTTGCCCTTGATCATGTTGGCAACAGTCTTGCAGCCGACATCGAGAAGGGGCTTGATGTCAAGGTAGTTGGATGCCTATATTTACATGGTTAGCTGAACCTGTCGTGCGGCAAACATCATGTGTAGGCGTAGCATACCAGAATGATCTCGAAAAGCATTTCCTGGTCAACCTGCATAAATTTCTGGTCCCACTCCTCGATATCGGTCGTCTTCTTGCGAGCGTCGGACTCGTCGTCCTGAGCCTGGGGGGGATCGTTTCGGTGGTGCTCGCACCATTCGATGACCTTTCGGAGCACAGCCTCGTTAACCTAGAGATGACGAGTCAGCAACGTCAGAGTGACAAGGGCGGGGTGGAAAACGTACGTTCGGGATGGGAATGGGGTTGTCCTGGCGGATACTATCGTCGCCGACGTCCTCCAGCATGTTCTTGATGAGCATTGAACGCTCGGCGACGACGCGATCTAGGTTATTAGTCAGCGTGTAAGCGATAATGAGGCGAGTAGGCCCGTGGGAATCGTGTCGCAAGCTTACCGACTTCGATGGTAGCGCTGTCGTTGGAGGCCAACCAGACCTTCTGTGCGGAGCCGCTGTCGGCCATTTTGATGGGCTGCGAAGAAACTTCTACCGGAGGAGATGAAGTGTGAGCGACGTGTAAGTTTGGAAGCGATGCAGACGAAGTGATGCTTGACGTGCAGTTTGATGGAAGGGTGGAGGTTGGAGGTTGGAGGTTGGTCAGAGGAAGATGCCAGTTTCTGCGGGGTCTTGAGAGCGCGGGGCTAAGGACCAACCAGGGCAGCCTAACGTACCTAAGTGGTGGGGTAGGTGCAATGGGAGTGTACTGTAGTGTAGATACTAGTGAATCAGAGTGGAAGCCTGCGAGAGGAAGCGATGCGGTGTTGTTTGCGAAGAGTGTTGTTGTTGTAGAAAGTCGTGCGTTTGATCCTCGGGGGTTTGCGTCTTAAATAGAGCAACCTGGGATAAAGAAACGAATGATGGAAGGAACAAAGAGTAAAAGCTAGTTCATCCGGGGGAGCTTGTTGGTTTTGATCACAGGCAGTCAGCCGTACGTGCAGTGGGGTTAGACGGCACTGTTGCCTTCGCGCACGGAGGCGGCTTCTGAGCCGCCACCTGCACCGTTGGCTGCCTTTTCAACATGAATAGAAAACTCGAATGAACAAACTCGGAACATCGACTCGCACACTAAACTAGTACTGTTTACCTCGAGAACGGTAAATCACTGCCCGCCCGGCCTCCTACGCCTCCGCCGTCTCAGCCCTTCGATGCATGCTTTTTGTTTGTGAGTGAAAGGGACAATTGTCGCACTTTTATCGCGGTGATTCTATCACAATGTACCACAAGGCTGCATGCGTCACAGGCACTCCAGTATGCTTGGGCGCCCCGCTACTAACAAGGCTAGCAACGAGAAACAAGCGATTACTAGTAGCTACGTCCTTAGAACTTCGTAGGGAGTCCGAACAACAGCAGCGTCCTTGTCAATCTTATTAGTCAGCTACTCTTTGAGAGGTCTGTACATCTAATAAAAGCAAAAGGCTTGTCCAGGTTTGCCAGTGTTCTTTGTCATTGCTGCAATTTAGTCCTGCCTGATGACATAAACATGAAGCTCGCTACCTGAACGAATAGACGACAAAGACAAGCATTCGCCGAGTAGTATGGAGAAGATTGACGGGGAACGTGCATTCCTCGGGTGATGAACCCGAAACATTGCAACGGGCAACGGGCAAAACGGATGATATGCTGGTTTTGTGTTTTCCGTGGGGGGCGAGTTTGCTGGGGGTGGCAGTCATCACCGAATGCGTCAGCCCTGCCAAACCCTTGTGCCTGGAAACAAGCCACGATATGGCCCCGCCGTCAGAGCATGTTGGATGCTGGAATGTCCCGGCCAGATCCCCTGAGACATGACGGATGACAGTTACGCCTCCACTGTCTCAATTGAGAACGGCAGCAAGTTAACGCAAGCATCGTCAGATATCCGTCCCCGCCCCCATCCGCCAAAGAGGGTCGAATGGATCGGATCGGGGGTCGAGGGAGGGAGGGACTCGGCCTTCTTTGCTCGGCAGAGTTCCGTAAGCTAGAGGCTGTCTCTACTAGAATCGGCTTGCAGCTACCGGCGTTCCTCTGTCGTACACTGGAATCATGATTGACAGGCCAAATCGTCCAACAAAGGCGGTGGTGGCAGCCCAGATAAGCATCGGCATGCAGAGCATCGAGGCGTCAGGCATGGCATGGGGCAGGCAACTGGCACCGGCATCGATCGATGAACACGCAGCCAGCCAGCCAGCCCATCCTCGCGTTAACGGCCCGACAGGGGGCGATTCGTATTAGTATTAGTATCCGGGAGGAAAAGGGAAGGTCTCGCAGACTTGCAGCACGCCCCCCGACCGCCTCGGAGCGGTAGGTGTGTCAAGTACATACAGAAGAAAATGTACGAATACTGTATGTGGTCTTATGTAATTTGCGTGTTTGCGGAGTGCGTGAGTGCGTGCTTGACTGCAGAGGAATCGGGTGATGCCCCGGCTGTGCGCTGGATGGCAAAATAGGAGGCCAACACGTGTTTGCAGGGAGACCCAAGAACAGGCCATGGGTACGGGGCACTTCGATTTCTAATTGCCCAAGATTACCACCGGCCTGGGAAATACCTGGGTCAATGCTAGCGGCCCGCCTATCAGTGGCCGCGGAGCTCAGATCTTGGCCGCAATCGGTTTAGCGCCAACGGCTCTAGCATGAGCCATCAGGGCTTCAGGGGGGCTTCCCGGCTGGACCACCTAGTCACTTCAATGGCTCCAGGGCTCTAGGGGAAAGGTTCCAGGGCTCCCGAGAGCCTGTGGTAGGTGCTGGGGAGGTCACCCAAGCACCGGGCTGGGCCGGGCTGGGCTAGAGAGTGGTGGAAGCCGGCGATGGAGGCCTTCTAGCGGCCCTCCCGCTGTGGCGGATTCGTTCGAGGAAACTCGTGGATGGGACTCATGGAGAATCGGGGGAGGCGGCGTCTCCATCCGTGGTTCCATCCACCCCAGGCGCCGGTGCCGTCTCCCACTGGACCGTTGCGAATCCATGAGCGGCTGGAAACCTCCTTGCCCCCTGTCCGTTAACTGTCTTGGCCATGGGCTTAGCTTAGCAGGTCTGCTTTGGGCCATCGCTGCACACGGCAGACGGCAGTGGTGGTGTGCGTGGTGCTGGTGTTGGTGTTAGTGTTGGTGTTGTTCTGGGCGTGTCTGGGTGCGGGCGAGCCCCGAAATCCCCATTGATCCTCCCCTCCCAACCAATGTGATAATTACACCCTGCAATCCTCTCTCTTTGCCTTCTCTTCTTTCTAATTTTTTTTCCCTTCTAATTATTTCCTTGCCTTCCTAACCTTTCCAGCGCCGTTACAGAACCTAACTTAATTCTTCTTCAACGCCTCCCTTCACCTTCCCGAGCTCAAGCCGCCACCTATTATAGCTTGTTTGTAACGACTCCTGACTGTCTGGCGCGCCACGTCTCCAACTCCTAGAACAAGCTCCGACCGCCCCCTCGTCGCCGAACGCTACCTCCCCTGCGTCGCTCGTACACGCGCAACTTGCGCCGGGCAGCTCGAAACCTGGCTGCTTTACGATCAGCTCTTCGCTTTGTTACAGCTACAGCTACCGCTACAGTTACGGTTGCAGATGCAGTTGCGACCTGCTTCTAAGCTCATGCTTGCTCCGTCAGCTTCTCTCTGCTAGACGAAATATGTGGCGGCGTGTGTATCTTTTTCTCATCCTCATCCGGCTGTGGTTTGCCTTGTCACCCAGCTATCTACACCCGGACGAGAACTTTCAAGGCCCCGAGGTCATCGCAGGTACGCCATTGCCTTCTCTTCCGCATTGTGCGCTGTCGTGGGGCCGCTGGCGTGCGAACATGGCTCCTTGCTTTCGCAGAGCTAGCTAAGCTCCCAGCAACATGCGCCTCCCTTCAGCTTGCGCCGCCCTCTACTTTCGCGAAGAGCGGTTGCTAACCATGAGACCTTTCCGTGAATAGGCCAAATCTTCAGCTACCCAGTCCGACACACCTGGGAATTCACGAGCGAGAACCCCATCCGAAGCGTCTTCCCATTATGGCCCGTCTACGGTCTCCCAATGCTCCTGCTCCGATGGCTATGGATCGGCAACGGAAAAGATGGCGAGATCCCCCCCATCGCAGTCTTTTGGACCCTCCGCGTCCTCATGTTCGTCATCAGCTTCGTTTTGGAGGATTGGGCGCTTCACGAGTTGATCCAGTCACCTAGGCAGCGCCGCGTTGCTGTCCTGCTGGTCGCCTCTTCCTACGTGACCTGGACGTACCAGACCCATACTTTCTCCAACTCGGTGGAAACGCTGGTGGTCGCATGGAGTCTTGTCCTGATTCAGCGTCTCGCTGATGCACGGGTTCGTGTGCCTCGAACTTTTTGTACCTGCAGCACAAGTCAGCTGACAAACCCAACACGCAGCAACGATCATGTGTTCTATCCTCCACCGTACTTGGAATAGTTGCCGTCTTTGGGGTCTTCAACCGAATCACTTTCCCGGCATTTCTCTTCATCCCTGGGCTTCGCCTGATCCCCGTATTCTGGAAAAGGTGAGGGACTCGTCAGACATGCTTGTCATGTGAGAAAACCCACGACTAACTCGTGCAGGCCCGCATCTCTTGCAGCCCTGGTTCTGTCTGCTATTACGACTACAGTAATCGCCGTTGCGCTAGATACCGCATTCTACCTCCCTGAGCCCGTTACCTGGGCCGGTCTAATTAACAAGCCCGTATTCACGCCGCTCAACAACTTGCTCTACAACTCAGCGACCGAGAACCTAGCTCAGCATGGTCTCCATCCATGGTATCAGCACCTGGTCGCAAACTTGCCACTACTGCTAGGTCCCGCAGTAGCGCTACTCGTTTTCAAGCCGGACTTCTCCCTACGACTATACTCGGCGATTTCGGGCCTCTTCGTCTTATCAGCCTTCCAACACCAAGAGGCGCGGTTCCTTTTACCAACTGTCCCTCTGCTTCTCTCGTCCATCCACATGCCCAGAAACAAAATCGTGTTGCGCATCTGGTTGGCGGCTTGGATTGTTTTCAACCTCTTCCTAGGGCTTTTGATGGGCATCTACCACCAGGGAGGTGTGGTACCAGGACAGGTTTTTCTAAGCCAGCAACCAGATGCAACTCAAGCCATTTGGTGGAAGACGTATACCCCACCAATATGGCTACTTAACGGCAAGAACGAGGTCCTCACAACGAGGGACGTGATGGGCATGAAGGGCGATTCGCTGCTCGAGCAGCTGTTCCAGCTTGCGACTTGCGACACCCCGGCCGATCGGCGGAATCAAGAGTATTTGAAGGAGAAGAACGGCACGTACCTAATGGCGCCAGCATCAGCGGCGTGGCTTGACCCTTATCTTCCCAACAAGGGGCTGGAAGGACTGCGATTTAGGGAGGTTTGGCGTTATAGGCGGCACTTGAACCTGGATGATTTGGACTTTGAAGACGATGGCGTTTGGAACACTCTATCAAGAGTTGTTGGACGTCGAGGTCTGGTTGCTTGGAGAGTCACCAAAAGCTGCCCGAATTGAAACGGGGGGCAGTAAATACTCGTATAGACTTATTAATGACCACCAACTTTTTTCCTGGGGCAGCCCTTGAACTCACTGCGTCAGCCATCCATACCTTGCTTTCATGCTTTGCTTTGCTTTTTTTTTCGGTCATAAAAGTCCCACCCATGTAGACGCGGAGGGACTCATTCCCCAGGTTGCACATTACTCAGATAGTAGTCGCCCCTCGTAACGCATTTCCATAAAGTGCGACGTCCGGTCTGGGTCTGTTTTCCATCCACTAAGCATCGATGGAGTATAGCAATACCCGATGGCCCAACCGAGGAGTGTAGAAGAACTTGAAAGGCTCCTGCAATGTGATGTCACTTTTACAATCTACGTATCGCAGTACTTCTTAGGATGCTTTCGTCCCAGTCCTCCAGTTCTACTATACTGGGGCGGAAGAAGATGTTAGATGTCCTCTACTGGTAACTGTCGTACACATGGGCTGTTATAGTGTTCCTTCTCTTCCCTAAAGAAACGCCTCTGCTCCGGGAGCTCCATGAAGGCTGTCAGGCGCGGGTGAATAGCCACTATGTAAAACTTCTTATAGTCGTTAGGCTCTGGCCTTGGCTCTTCAACCTTATAGAACACAAGGTCCCAGTAGACTCTATATGTTAGGTCTGGGCTCAAGAGGGCTATCACTACGGCCGTATGACACCAGGTTTCCATCTTGACCCATTCTTAGGAGAGTCGTGGCGAGACCTGAAGGGCTCTCTCGCGGTCTGCGATGACAGCAATAAGACGGCCGACCTCAGTGCAGAATAAGTCTGTGCCGAGGAGCATTCCTTCAGGGCCGCCGCTAGTCAACCAGACAGGCGGGACCAGCATCTGTGCCAGAACGACACAGCTCCATTCCAAATCTAGAACGCCAATAAGGTTAAGATCCTCGTCAAAGAGCAAGTTAGTTACTAGCATGCTCATATCCTAATACATTAAGATAAAGGGCCCCTCGTTGGCGGCTGAGTCGCCAAGTATCAAGAACAAAACGGCAAAATTGGTATCTAGCGTAGAGGAAGTTCCGCCCTAGGCGGATATCTAGTCCTATATCTGGGGATTTGTTAAATTCGTTCTCAGCCAGCTAGAGTAGGGCTTCTATAAAGCTCCTAGCTGTTGAGAAGGTGGTTCTCAGCTTGATCCTAGCGCCGGGATCCTTTCCTTCGAACTCCTGTATGGCTATATTAATCGATAGGGGCCGGTGGTATACATGGATATCATCGGGGTCGCAAGTGTATGATAGTTTCCCGTCTACAACGAGGAGGCCAAGGGCTTCTATCTTAGGGAATTCGGTCTGACGGAGTTAGATACAGATGTCGGCCAGTTGCTCGTGAAGCTTCATGGTTAATGCAGTCGGGCGGAGGAAGCAGTCAAACCACTTATTCCCCATGCCGAAGCCAATATCCTTTAGGTGCTGCCCTTAAATATAGTCCATAATGATAAAGGCTGACTGGATAGGACTGCCTTTAGTGAAGGAGTAGGCGTGCACGTGGGGCACATGAAGGGTGGTTTTGGCAGTGACATATACATTCATGCCATGGGCACGATTTATGTGAGACAAACGGTACATACATCACATCATTCAGGAGCGGAGAGGCCGGCTTACCTCATAGTAGCCAGCTCAGCCTCAATCTTCTCATCAATCCAGGCAGTGCGGGCTGGGAGGGAGATCCGGACAGCCCACCTCTCTGGGGGGGAGCAGCTGTCAAACTCGACGAAGACACAGACGTTGAAGGAGCCATGTTTCGGGGACCCAAACGTCTTACAAGGAAGGCGTGGTAAGACGATGCAAGACGGCAAATGGAGTTGGTGTCGATAGATTCGACGAAGCATTGACGCTCCTTGTCGGCCTTGTCTTTCATTATGGCGTCTCTCATTGTGGTGGGGGTTTAGATGGATGAGTTACGATCCTCAGCCAGAGGGTGACGGTTCAAAGCACATTTTACGCAAAGTGTCGGAAAGCGATCACGTGCAGCTTGGCCAAGGCAAGCCTAAATAATATCATAGCCAACCAGCTTTGCCTTATACCAGATGCAAAGGGAGTGCTTCTGCCTAAATCACAAGTGGCCAGATGCCTCACGCTTCGTGCGGAGAATACGCATATTCGGCTTTGCCTGGATGTGTTCTTTTCTGTATAACCATGATCCCCAATCTATGCTAGCTCCCGCATTTCAGCGACAGAATCCACCAGACTAGGCCCAGATCCAAGAAGTGCACTTAGTACAGACGCTTGGGAGGAGACATGGTAGCCTTGATGGTCAGGCTACCAACGTTCTGCCAGCCCTTCTTGAGAAGAGAGACCAGGTAGTTGATGGCAAGCATGATGTTACCAATCAGCTGCTCCTGGGGCATCTCGACGTTTCCGACAGCGACACCCATGCAGAGAACCTTCTTCAGCTGGAACTTGATGGTGGACTTGACCTCGTTGATCTTGCTGGTGAGGTCGTCGGCGTGGGAGACGGGGGTGGGGAACTTGCCGGCCTTGGACAGACCGGGACCGAGGAGACGGGGGATCTGCTTGATGAGGGCCTCGGAAGCGACGAAGGCATCGTACTTGCGGGCAAGCTTCTTGATGAGCTTCTTGTTCCTATCGACTCGTCAATATTCGCTCCTTCAAATCGGGTTTCGGAGGTTGCCGTACTTGTTCAGCTTCTTCAAGTCGTCGGAGGACATGGCGTCGACACCACCGTGCTTGGCACGATCGATATCGTGCTGGTCACCGAGAATGCTGCACACTCCAGTCAGAAAAGGGTCTCTCGCCGGCGGATTTCCTTCGAGTCGTACCAGATGGCCATGTTGGGGCGGGGGATAGCGGGCAGCTTGATGGTGCCAGAGAAACGCTTATCACGCTGAGGGTCATAGTTCTTCAGGCCGATCTGGAGCTCGACGGTCTCGAGGAAGTTGCGCTTCTTGGTCTCGTTGGAGTACTCCAAGAGATCGGCGACTTGCGTCCGGACATTAGCTGTATCGCAGTTAGCACCAGACAATTCGCGGCGGCGACGAGGGCATCAAGGCTCCAGGTGATGGAGGCAGGGGCCCGAGGTGAATCATACCGACTGTGATCTTCGACATCTTGACAGTCTCCCAGTAGATTTCACTATTATCTAATGGTGGTCAGGAGCGTATCTGTTGTTGAAGTTTGGGCGAATTTCAAGATTTTCGAAAATCGAAATTTAGCGGGTGTGGGACTCGGTAGTGGTGGGGCACTGCGGGAGGGCACAATTTTCTCACGGGACCTGACACGTGATGTGGGCCTTCGGAGCTCCAGCATCGCAAAAGCGTGCCGCGTCTAGGGACTGCTAGACCGCCGTGAGGGTCGACGACAGCTCCAGAAGAAGAAGAAATCTCTTTTGATCGGGTTGACCAGTTACTACTAATTCTGCTGCTGTCCGTTCGAGGAGTTGACGAGCCAACGGGCGCAGATCAATTGGGAAGTCTGACATCGCGATGCGGGACAACGCCCAGCAGGTTGACGACTTAATCGCCAACTCCAATTACATCTCAAAATGGGTCGAGGAGCAGCCAGCCGAGAGCCAGGCCAGGTGCGCATTCCGTCCGAGAGCTCACATTTATGTATTCTAAGAAGTAAAACAGTTGGGCCCAGTCGATCTTTACCAAACTCCTTGCCAATGCCGCACAGCCCAGATCCGCTTCAGGGAACTCCTGCGTAAAACTGTGTGGCTTTGTGGAACAAGCCTCAAAGTCTCGCTCAGAACCCCTTCGGCTGTGGTCATTTACCAGAGATGTGGCCCTGGAGCTCTTCACTTTCTACATCGAGTGGAACGAATCGGACAATCACCGCTCGATGAGGTTAGTTCTGGACTTGTTGCCCCGACTCATATCGAGGAGCCCAGATGAGAAGACGTCGCAGTCGACTAAGAGAGCCATGCTCGACAATCTTGTCTCCATCATTGCGGGAATGTCGGCGAAGCCCTTGGCCAAGTCCGCAATTAAGGCCCTAGATCATCTCCTCACCAAGAACATTATGTCCGTTGAAGAGATATATTCAAGTTTCGTAACCCTTCAACGAAAGGAGGCTCCGAGAAACCCTCTTGAAGTCTGGAAGGCCTTTTTCTTTGAAATGTTTCACTGGATGAGACTGCATTTTGTTTGCCCGGCTGCGGGGAGATTCATCGTTGTCTTATACCGTGCCTTGCGGAAACAGACCCCTGGGCCAGCGGGACTAAGCATTGAAACCTGGCACCGGTGGCTACTGGAAGTGCTTGCCGAGGACTCTTCCATCTTAGAGTCGATCAAGAACTACGTCTTCCTTGGCCTGTTCAAGGCTGACAAGTCCGAAGCCTTGCTATTTTTGAGGAGGGTGAATGACTATGAAGCTGTCTCGGCAAATGTCGGCTTTGACTTGGACATCCCAGCACTTTTACAACTGGCTGCCCTGGAGACTGGGAAGAAGGTGGGCTTAGTGGAGGAACCAGGTAAGGTGAGCTGTCGACTAACTGAAGAAACGTGCTAACGACGACAGCTTTGAACGGCGATGACAAGGCAGGTGATGACAAGTCCTGCATTGTCCTCGATGAAAAGGTGCTAGAAAGAGTTCTGGCTCATCCGTCACACGAGGTCCGGTCATTCGCCTTCTCTCTCCTAATCAGCTCTCCTTTAACGACGCGACCATATTCCTCCAAGGCGCTGGACCTTTTAACAAAGCACCTGCCGACCTTCTTTGCCGAATCGGATGCCAAATTTCGAAACGATATCTCTAGCAAAGTTCGAGACATGTTCAAGAGAGTCAGAGGCGCCATCTTTGTACTTAAACGAAGCATTCCCCGAGCAGCTGCCCAAGTCCAGAAGGATGATGAAGCACAAAGCACTTCGTCGACCAAATCAAAGCCCGTCATTTATCGCGCCAACTTAATATCACTGCCCGAACTACAACTTGTTGAATGTTTGGACTACCACGAAAGATTTCTTTTTTGGTATATCGGATTCTTGTGCGGCGAGTTGACCCCGACTGCCTCGTACCAGCGACACATTGCGTCCTTAAAGGCTGTCAAGTTTGTCCTTCGCATGGAAGGAGAAAAGACAAAGACCTGGGAAACATCCGACGACCAACGCATCTTTTTCGATCGATTCGACGGCACGTGGCTGCGGGCTTTGTCTGACTTGATCATGGACCCATTTGATGACGTTCGAGACCATTCAGCTTTTGTACTGAAGCAGATATTCTCAGACGAGCGGCATGGGTGCTTCACTCTGATGTCGACCGGAGGAAAGGTCAACGCAACTGAAGAGCTTACGGAGCTTCTGCGGAGAGCGGAGGCACTGTCCCGACGAACAGCTCGAGCAGATCACTCCGACGGTGTTGCTAGAATTTTTCAGCTTCTCTATAGGTTCTCAGACGGCGAGCAAAGCCGGCTTTCTCTTCTGTCGACCCTGGTTATTGGGCTTGAAACCAAGTTGTCCGTGGCTGAGAAGGATCTAGGGAGAGCAGTCCTAGATGCCCCGGCTCACGGCGACTTTGCTTCCTTGTGTTACACTTGGCAGGTGGTCTCGGAGCTGCAATTCTCCGAAAGCGAGTTGAAGTCTGTGCAGGTCATTCAGGACCGGCTCGTGGTATGTGGCGAGCGCGTGTGGGCCGCTGTGCGAGACATCCTCTGTGATGACTCGCCGGAGGGCCATTTGCCTCAAGACCTGGAAGAAGTCGATGGCTTGGACACCAAGGACATCTTGAGTTACAGTTTTCGAGCAATCCATGAAGCAAGGTAGCTATTGACCCGTTCTCCAAGCCATTTTTTTGTTAATGACTGTCATAGCAATCTTATGCGAGCCTTGACTCTTCCCATCAAGCAGCAGTCCCGCCTAGGAAGGATATACCCCTCAAGGGAGGTCTATGAGAGAATAGGCAACTTGACTTTCACTCAGTTATCAAATCTAAGACATCGAGGCGCGTTTACAACGGTAGCGCTGACCTTTGCGACTTGCTGTCAACTCGTCAAGCACCTAGACCAAGGAGCCGATGGCCAACAGGGACCAACCTTGCTTGAACAATGGTACAACGGAACCATGGATGCCATCTTCGCCCAGGTCTCCACAACTCGGAGATCTGCTGGAATTCCTGCCATGATGACTGGCGTGCTTTCGGCCAATGCTTCAAGCCCTTCCTTCGAGCAGGTGATGGCAAAGCTGATGGAAGTCGCCAGTACGGAAGCCCGTGTCTCTGAAACCGACGGCACCAACCTCCCACAGGTGCATGCATACAACTGTCTGAAGGACATATTCAAAAGCTCGTATCTCACTGCAGCTGGCAACAAATCCGAGAAGTACTTGCTGCAGTGCCTCGAGCTAGCCGCGAACGGCCTCAAGTCTGAACTCTGGGCCATTCGAAACTGCGGGTTGATCTTGCTCCGCAGCCTCATAGACTGCCTCTTCGGCTCTCACGAGAGCAAGGCTACCATGGAGGCTGGCTGGGATGGAAAGGCAAACCGCATCGCGTACCACCGATACCCGTCCCTCCCGCACGTCCTCCTCACTCTTCTCAAATCGGGGCACCAGATCATGGCGTCCACGGCCACGGGCTCGGCGGCGGCGGAGTCCGTCTTTCCGGCACTGGACATCATACGAAGAGCCGGCCCTCCCGAGCTCCTCCGGGAGGAACTCCAGATCCATGTCGCCAAGTATCTGGCTAGCCCTGTCTGGCATGTGCGCGAAATCGCAGCTCGAACCCTTTGCTCGTGTCTCTTGCACGACAAGTGGCTTGATGTCATGGCCGGCTTAGCTGCAGAGTCTGTGCAATATACGACAGTGAATACACAGAACCACGTGCACGGTGTTCTGCTATCCCTCAAGTGTGTCGTCGAGAGACTTGACGAGGTTATGCAGGATTGTCTTCAAGGTAAGCGCATGGCCCCCAACACTGATGGATTGCACAGCTGACACAGCGACAGGCGATGTACCCAGGCTTGTGCAGTTTCTTGGGGGGTACTGGCGCCAAATACAAAACTTGGAATCTCCCGAGATCGCGGCCGCGTATCTTGAAGTCGTGAACATGGTACGCGCACTTCCAAAGCCGGCTACTGTTGAGCGCATCCAATTCGAGTACCCAACGTTCGGGAAGCCCGAAGGCGCGCTCCTGAGAGCCCAGCGAGTGATTCACGAGGTCTACTCTGCATCTGAATGTAAAGCTGGAAGCCCGGTCGAGAGCCTTCAGGCTCTGCTCTTGGGAAAGCAGATGGGCGTGAACAGCTTGGTGGTTGGGTTGGAGACGATTCCCAGGCTTTGGAACGTGTCGAAGCTTTCCGACGCCGACCGCTCCGGTTTTTGCGGTCTATACTTGGACGTCTGCTTGGCCATCGGTCCAGCCGAGCCACGGGTCGTCGCGCTGCAGAACCTCACGGAGCTGCTAGACCATTCGTTGGTGACGAGCAAGACAGCCGCCCTTTCTTCGTCCTCGCTCTCTCGGATCTGGAATAGCCTGCCTTTTGGCCTGTTGAACCCTGCGCTCGCCAACGCCGGCATCAGAATCAGCGGCTGCATCATGGCCATCCTAAGGCAGAGGCAAGCCATTCCTGTCGCAGGTCTCCTGGGCTGGGGACACATGATGGCCGACGCCGGGTCGGACGACAAGGTTGGTGATGCACTCTGGTCATGATGCCCTCACTTTGTTAGTCATTGAAGCATTAACATTTCTTTCAAGGATTTCGACACTCGCGCAGCCGCAGCCGAGTCCCTCCGCTCGTTCTTCAGCGTGAAAGACTCCACGTGGACCGCCGAGGAATGTCTCCCTGCCCTGGTAGCTCTTTACGACTCTCTCAACGACGACGATGATGATATCCGAGACGTCAGCTCAGCCGCCGTGGCGAGCATCCTCGGTCAGCCCTTGGCTCCTATCGAAGCCGCCAACCGACTCGTGGCGTGGCTGGCTCAGCACTTTGGCCACAGCCCAACGTTCCGTCAGGCTGTGGCTGGTCGAATGATGGGAGACACCAGATTCCCCAACCTCGACAATGGCGAAGCCAAGGTCGCGGATCAGCTCAGAGAGGCCATGAAGTCCGACGACTCCCTCTTCGTCGTCGAGGAGCAGAATCTGTTCATCGACGAGGTCAGGGAGTCCCATCGCTGGGCAGCCGCCTTTGAGAGCCTGCAATGGAGCTCGGAAGACGACGTCCTCGGGAACCTGACGTCGTCGGTGTACAGCGGACTCGCGCCGATCGATGCTCTTACCAGCCAGGAGGACGGTCCTCTCGGGTACGCCTCGAAGCCGCAGGTGTTTGCCATCCTGTCTCGCGTTATCCGAGCCGCTGTCGCACTGATGAGGCGTCACCCGGAGCGCAATCAACGCGCAACTATCGACAAGTCAAGTCGCTTCTTGACGAGCGGGAAAGGTCACTTGTCAGGTCTACTGTTGCAACCGCTGAATGAGGTACTGGAGGAAAGGGCACATGCTTGACCGGAATAGAAGAACAAAAGAATCAAGCATTTCGCATTTTCAAGTTGCTCCCAACACCCCGCAAACCCCAATCATGACGCTTCCTAGTTCTAATGCACATTTATCGTTAATCTCGGTCCTCTCGCCTACAGAGACGCCGGCGTCGTGGTCTTCGAGTCAGTCCCCCGTAGGCTCTTGAACGACGGGGTAGAGTCTGTCCGGTCCAGCAAGCCCATCTTGCCAATCTTCCTTACCAACATGGTGTTTTGTGCCTGAAGCTCGCCAACCTGGGTCTCTAGGATCTCGATCTGTCGGTGGGCGAGATCCCGCTCAGCCCGGATCTTCTCGAGCTCCAGCGTCATGTTGGCCTTCTCCTCGCGTTCGTGCGCCTTGCGTTGCCGCTCCTCGACTTTCCGCTTCTCGTTCTCCCGCTTCTCTTCGAGCTTGCGCACCTCTCGGCGGTACTTTTCTTCTTGCTTGGCGACCTCGCGGTCGTGCTTCTCGCGCATGCGGGCAATGGACGCCGCGTCTTTTTCCTTCTCGCCTTGCAGCTTGTTGTTCCGGCGCTCTAGCATCTTGGCCACCTTCTCATCTAGCTTCCGTCGCCGCTCCTCGAGTTTCTTGAGTTCTTTGTCGCGCTGGCCGGGTTGCTGAGTGGACTTGGAAGTTTCGGACTGGGTCTCTGTGCCTTCTGGGGACTTGTCGTCGGTCACGCTTTTCTCCAGGGCGGAGGCGAAGCTCCGAGCGGAAGAAGTGTCGCTGGCGACGCTGTCATCTTCGTGGCGCTCTTCCCCAACGGTTGGAGCATCGGAAAAGCTGTCGTTGGAACCTACGTCCGAATAGGCACCAATTCTGAGGAGGCTAGACGAGACCAAGGAGCTGGCTGCTCCAAAGGCACCACTGATGATGCCATATAAGCCATTGCTACTGGGAACCGTGTCGTCGTCCTGGTCCGATTGATGAGTGAGACGGCTGAGGTTAACGTTGTTCGGGGTGGAGGTGGAAGTGGAGGTGGAGGTGAAGGTGGAGGTGGTGATGGTTGGCGCGTCTCGTGTCTTCTTACTCTTGTCTTTGTCTAGCTCGTTCGATTCGGGAGCCTTGGTGACATCATCGTCAACGGGCTCCGAGAAGCCCTGAGCCGCCTTTGACGTAAGCCATTTGAGGAACTTGCCCGCGTCCCCAACGATGCCGGGTGGGGTTCCCTTCTCAATCAAGAAGCGCGGCACACTTCCTCCGGGGTCGCTTCGCGTGATCATGAGCCACTCGATAGCTGTGGGAAAGTCGTCTGGGTTTCTTGCCGAGGTGTCGTAGTTGTCGTTGCCGATGACAGTACTTCGTCTCTTAGACTCGTCCCTGTCCAAGTCAGCCGAGGAGAGCGATCGCTTGTTGGCCACCATGTCGATGGGGACTTCTCGGATCACCTCGACGGATTCGTAGTAGCCGCGGATGATGCCCTGGCGTGGGGGACATTCCGGGTGGTCGCATGGTTTCGAGACAACCATGTATTGTCTAAGCGGACGAGACCCATCTGCCGTCTTGGCCGAGGTTTCGGTAGTCAGAAGTAGAGTTACAAAGTCTCTCGGCGCAGTTGGGCCTGGGAACTGGGCGGAAAGCTGAAAGACTACATCAGAGCGGTCAGCATCACGGCGTCGTGATTTTGGTGGGAAATGAATTGAACTTGCCCTGCATATGACCAATATCTTCGACGGCGTGGTCTTCGACACGCTTGTCAGCGCCAATGCCTCGAATATTGCCGCTGCCCGGTGATCCTTGAACCTTCATCGTCTCTGCGAATTCAATGCCAAGGCCTCTCTTCCAATCGTCAAAGGACAGCCCGTCGTGCACGCTCCGTCGAGCAAACCAGGAACCGCGACCATCCTTGGCCGAGAGCTTGTAGACGTTGATCCCCAGTGGATTGTCCTTCGGGTTGACTTTGATTTCTTTCCATTCCTTGCGGAGATCCTGCGCCTGGCTAATGGCCGCGGCCGTCTGTCGCTGCGATGGTGCTCGCTGGATATCGCCGATTGCTACTGCTGACTCCGTCTTGGACCTGGCCCGTCCGGTGCTCGTGGCGGCTGCCTTCGTCGTGGTTGATGCAGGGATGGACTCGACGACTGTCTGCGTCTCGGCGAAGACGTCGTCGAGATACTCTTTGATATTGTGATGGGGGACGTCGTGCCATTGGACAGGGCCCATGGCCGAGAACGGCTCGTGATGGCTCGCCATGGTAGCGAGTGAGTGGTTGCAGTGCCGGCGTGCTTCGGAGAGGGTGAGGAATTCAATAGCTCATGCGGTACAGTTGCGAGGGGAGTGGAGATGCGGAAAATGCAGCCAAAAACAAGACACACCAGCAAGCGTTATGAGGAGAAGGAGAAGGAGAAGAAGGAGAAGGAGAAGAGGAAGCAGAAGATGACGACGGAACGCATGGAAGAGCAGCCTCGGGTTGGGGCCGCCTCATTGACGTCAGGGCATGCAAGCCGGTGATGTGTGGTGCCAGGTTCGCGGTGCCCCTCCGGAGCTTTCGGCCAGGCCAAAGCCCGCTAGTTGATTAACGGGTAGCACACCGCTACACGCTATAGTGGCTCCCCGGAATACGCGGAACTTCCTTCGAAATACGGAGTAGTCTACCTTATTGGTCTAGATTACTTATCTATTCGTACTTCCCCGTACAAGTAACCGAGTCAGTGATAAACCAAGTGCCAAGTAGATAAGTAGTGTTGAAAACCGGCATGTCTTATTAATCAAACCAGGGGACACTATCGCGAGAACGCACTTTTGCCCTTGACAATTCTCTGTTATTACGCTGTTTACTTAGATACACTCCGCTTCAATCTTTCCTGTTTATACAATAAACAATAAATAAATAACTAAGTAAATAAAATGAATGAATGCTCCATCCAACCAACTCACCCACTCCCACCTCTCACAGCGCCTGGCAGATGCGTTTAATGCTACCTTACGCCTTGTCTTACACCTTACGCCCACGCCATGGTAAGTTTTCGCTGCCTCATCACGGTTTGATGATCAATCCGACAGCTTCCGCAGTGACTGTCGCGCCACTCTAGCAGTTCTCGTCTTCGCTCCGACGACATCGCCTCCATGACCTTCTGTGGACTTCCACCTTGCTGCTGCTTCTTTTTCTTCTTGCCGTCCCTTTTCTTCTCCGACTGGGTCCGCAGCACCACGTCCAGATCATCACACAGCGACTTCTCGTCTATCAGCCAATTCTCCCATTCCGACTGGAGCATCTCCCGCTCCACGCTGTTCACCACTCTCATAGCTACAAGTAGGTCATGACGATAGGACCCGAGTCGCTGCCGTGTCCGCCGTAGTCGCCGAGCCGTAGCTTGACTCGAGGGCGATGACAGCGCTGACCCGGCGTCTTCCCAAGGCGAGTCCATGTCCGTAGCCTCCAGAAGCTCCCTGAAGGTATCGAAACATGTGCTGTTCTGTGGGAACGACAATTGATGATTGTCTGCTCCAGAGGCCTCGCTCAAGTCGGCCATGTAGATAGCCCTGCTCATCATAGTGTTGGGCCGGATTCCAATGTTCTGCATGAATCCCGCTGCCCTTCGCTCGCCCCACCACGTCGAGATCTCGCCTGATGTTATCAGCAAGTTCGTCAAGGTGCTGAAAGCGAGAAGGCCTATGATGAAACGGTGCGTCGTGACCACGCTGAACAGCTTCCGCAACACCGCAATGACCCACATGATGAGCGACGAGACGGCGCTTTCTCCAAAAGACCGCAGAGTCTCAAACACCATGGCTGTCAGAGTCCGAGGCTTGATGACCTGCTTCTTGGTTGACTCCTTCGTCGCGGGGGAGAAGACCACCACTTCCGTCTGTTGTCCAATCTGGCCATAAACCTGGATGGCTCTGTTGGTCCGGCTACGCGCCCCCAGTTTACGGACTTGATCTGTAGCGACCTCCGCAAGCTCCTCCGCGTCGCTCGCCGCGTCGTGGAGCGCCTGTCGTTCCACCAAGTTCTTCGACAAGGTCGGAATCTTAGACCAGTCGATCTTGGTGTAGACTGCCAGCTTGCACTTTGACTTGGCCACGTGCGTGATGACTATCTTCGTGACAATCTTGAACCATGACGAACGAGGCAGATGCCAGGCCGTCTTGACGTGGGTCACCACATAGGTGACGTGATCACTGAAGATCTCAATCACCTGGTAGTCACTGACATCGGCCGTCTTGGACCGACCAAGAACGTCCTTGTAGTCAACCTTGAACTGGAATTCGCGTCTCATCCGACCCTGATCAACCAAGACCCAGGGCCCTTGTGCGATCTGTTGCGCTCGCCTCTCAAAGTATAGCTTTGGGAAGACGAAGCTCTTGTCTCCAAAAAGGACATGAAAGCACGCCTTGGCACTGAGCTCAAATGTTCGTTCAGCCGCCAATTCAGTCATTCCCTCTGGCTCGTACACGACGGTTTGAGTCGGGAGATGGAGCTTGTGGTCGGGTCTTGATCGAGACTTCAAGGGGCGCAGACGCGGGCTGTAGTCGTTATGTCGTCGGCCAACCGGTCTTCCGGATGATGTTCCATCATCAATGGGAGTCATTGCTGAGACTTCTTCCCAGCTTTCCACACTAGGACTTGGTCGTTCGAATTCCTCCTTCTCCAAGTTGATCAAGGCCGAGATTATCGCTTCAACCTCCATCGGTTCCTCAGCCTGGAGATCATCCACCAACAGATTGAGGCGGGTATGCAGCAGGCTCAGGTCCTCTAGGAATACCTTGATAGTAATTCGGGTGTACCCTGTCTCGTTGGCGTCGTCGCCCAGGTGCAGATAGACGAAATCGCAGTCTTTGCCTGGTGCTGCCGTGACCTCGGTAATTATGTCAAGACTGATGCCGTACGCCGTGACAAGACCTATTTGCTGGCCGTAAAAGTACATATTGTCAGGGGTGACATAAATACGGCCGTCTCCAGCCATGTCCGGCTTGCCAGGGCCGTGTCCGGGCGAGCTTGTCCAAGCCGCGCAGAAGACCAGCACGAGTTTCTCCTCCAGAGGAGCATCGGGGAACAACAACCGGAACTGTGCATGCTGCGCTCTCAGCTCAGGAGGGTAGTTGCGCGGGAAAACCTCACCAGACTGCAGCTGTTGAGGGCCCTTGCCAAGAGATGCTTGCCCGCTCCCAGGCACAACCACACCTATGGGGTCATCGTCATCTAGCCTAGGCAGGACGGGCGGCGGAGGCGAGTTGAGAGCGCCCCAGACACTGCTTCCCCAGTAGTTGGCTACAACCGAGGCTGGCAGCTTTCTATTGTTGCCTGCTGGACGTCGCTCTCCAGCAGCCATGACTGCAATGCGACTTAATCCTGTCATGGAAGGGGGTTTTGCGAGGGTCGAAGGAGCTAGTGCGCCAGCATGCGTGTCCACCGGCGGCAGGATTATTGGTATATGTCGAGGCGAGCCAGGGGCCGCAAAGGTGTTAGGATAGCCGGGGAGCAGGCTGTTGCTGGAGGAGATATGGCCAACGGCACCAGGCGATGATGCCACGGTACTTCCGTGAGCGACCTCGGCGTTGATGGTGCCGAACGTAGCTTTGCGGTGAAGATCAAGCCTCTGGATGATCCTAGCCGCATGCTCACGGCCGCTCTCGCCTTCTTCTCGAGCTAGGTCACGTCCCAGCGCAGTGATGGAGCGGCGAGTTAAGCTGCCGTTAATATCGAAACTCTGCCTTGTGGCGAGACCGCCCTCAGGACCCGGCACAGGGAGGGTGTTCGATCGATCATATGCGGGCCCAGACTCATCGGGTATAGTATCGAGCGTCTTCGCAGAGAACTCGGGAATAGTTGGAGGCGAAATAGAGAAAGCAGGATCCACGACACCCGGGACATTGGTGTTTGGGCGATTCATAGTGTTCTCAAAAGCGCGCTTTTTGGTGACTTCAAAGACCTCCAGCCACTCCGTAAGCTCGCCCTGAGTCTCGGTTTGGAGTAGAATCGTCTGGCTCTTCGTCTTGACCTCGAAACAAAAACGCCTCTCCTCGCCGACCGCCGGCTTCGCGTTACAAAGCAGAACGCCAATCTCATCACCTTGGAGGACTCCCAGCGGACCTGGGATTAGCCAGCCAAAAATGCCATCTCGGCAATAATACCATCTCCTAACCCAAGCGTGTCTTGCTGGCTTTCCAGAGAGCGTGCGTAGGAAAAGCCAGCCCTGTTTCTCGGAGACGACATTCGCGCCATCCTTAAGCCGTATGTTGATAGGGCCGTGAGAGCCGAGAAAGGGAACGGTTGAGGTGCTGTAATCCTCGAGTTCTCGCGAGGGCTTGAACCCTGCGAGCGTGGTCTCTCCGAGATCCCTGCGAGCAACTTGGAGTTCACGTCTAAAGACACCTTCCGAAGCCTCCATCTCCTTGGACCATCCGTGGATACGGTCCATCTCATGGTTCCACCTATTCGCATTGTTCCCAGCGTCTCGGGATCGCTTCATCTCTTTCCATCGCTCGGTGCATATCTTAACGATGAGTTTGTCCATGGTGAAGCGCAGCTGAGGCGCGAGTTGGCAATAGTCCATGGCCGCCTTGAGATACACTTTTCGGGTCTCGTACACGGCAAAGGCATCCTCACGGAGAGCAGATGGCTCCTTGGTCTTGGACTGGCTCACATAGCGAGCCAGCGTCGAGTCGAAGATCCTTTGTGAGTTGTCCAGCGTCTTCCTGCATTCCTTGAAGTGTCGCAGGTCGCCAGTGATGAAGTTTCGGATCGGTTCGACGATGGTGCCATCCATCTTCTTCATGTTTCCCAGCATATGCATCCAGTAATCGCGCCAGCCGTCGCCCACCCTCTTGAGAGCCAAGAATGTGTAGTCATTGTCAACCACGCCATCAGCAACGGTTGGCACCGTCTTAGCGAGGTATGTGTTTATCGTCTCTTCGAGGGCGAGTAAGTCGTGAAGAAGTCTAGACGTGGACGAGACGTAGCCGTTCAGCCACCGTTCTATGGCATCGACCTGCTCGGCGAAGTTGGCGGCGGTGACGCGGAAAGTCGGGGAGTCGAGGGCAGCTTCGTTGAGGCCGACGGGGATTGCGGTGCTGGGGTGCACGGTGGCAGGTGCCGTCGAGCCCTCAGGATCGGGCATGATTAAGGATGTTTGACGCCGGACCTCAGCTACAGCTGGCACTGCGCTGGAGTCTTGAGGCGGGAATGGATATGCCGGTGGAAAATGGAGTGATGTTTTGGCACAAAGAGACGGTGGTGGAACGCCGGGCTTGTTTCCATGTTGACGTAGGCTACGCACCTCCTTCCCTAGTACCTTCCACCCCGGTACCTTCCTCGCATCGCACTCGTTTCAACCCCACATACATAGTAAGCCCAAGCCACGCCAAATTACAGACAGGAGTCCGTCTAATACAACTCCGTACATAAAAGTATTCGTTAAAACACCCCAGAAGCTACCCTCGTGATAATGACAATACGCGCATTCAATACTTCGTACGCTCATTCAATAACTCGCATTCTCTTACACAACTAGTCTGTATCACAGCTAGAACAGAGCCCTCAACAGCAGCATAAGGGCCGGTCGGCTATAGACAGGATTCGAGGGAGCATCCGGTCGCTTGCAAGGGGCTAGTTAGCTAGGGACCTCTACGAATTCTTCGGCCCTGTCGGAACAGCCCCTAATTAACACGTCGTTCGCACTACGAATACGCAGTACGATGAATCACTATCAGGGGTTTGGAAAGCTTGGAACAATTTGTCAAAAGCGAACTAGTATTTTGTTTACTCTCCGTATCGCGGCTGCTCCTCGACTGCCATCATAGCATGATGGATGAACCCGCAGCGCACACGTCGACTCTACTCCATGACAGCGGATTCTTCAGCCCAGCGCATGACAATGGCCTTGACGAACGCTGCAGTCGCCGCACTGTCTAGATTTCTTTCATTTTCATGGTGGGGGCTATCGGTCGGTGAGATTCACGCTTCATCGCCTAGGGTAAGGGTTCGCATACCTCCATTCCCGCCCACCACAACTCAAGAAGCCGTCATCATTGTGCGAAGTGGACTTGGTCGCGACGCCTGGTTATCACGATGGGGAGGCGCGAGACTGTCACTCCCCGTCAGGCGCTTTTGAGTCGATGATATCGGCGCGGCATCGGTCGACCTCGGCGCCTCCCAGCGCCGGGCACTGTTTTCGTGCGTGGACGGTTGAACTTGAGTTGGTCCCTCGCTGGCGACGAGGGGATCCGCTGGTCAATCTGGTCCAAAGTTAGCAACATGAAAATGGTCCCACCAGGAGCAAATGTCACTCACCGTCGTAGTAGTCGTCGTCGTCGCTGAGATCAGCTAGCTGCTCAAAGTTGACTTTGTATCGGAGAAGACCGCCGATACCACCGAAGCCCTTGACGAACTGGTTGCCTTCAGTGGATCGGTCGGAAACGAACTCGAGCGTGGTACCAAAGTCCTTGTAGTGCTCAGCAATCCATTCTAAGAATGACTCCTGAGACACAATATCCATCTCCTGGCCGGTCTCCTTGTCGAGGAACATGTCTCGGCTGGCCTGCTCCTGTTGCTTGGTGGTGTGCAGAGTGATCTCAGCGCCGGTGCTATCCTTGAGAACCCATCGGTTGATCTCGAGGTTCTCAAAGACGATCAAGACCTCGACGGCACCAAGTTCCAGGGCCTTTAAGGTGTCATCGATACTGTAGCAGACCTTGCCGGTATCCTGGCTGATCTCCTCAAAGTACTTGCCGATGAGCTTCTTCTCCTGGATGAACTTGACGTTGCCGAGGGTCTCAGAAGACAGCTCAATGGCCTGGTTGAATCCGTTCTCGCCACCGTAGGAAACATCGACAACCTTGATGACCTTGGTAGCCAGACGGTTGTCAAACATGTCGGAGGCGTTGAGGTCGTTCTTGAAGTCGGCAGAACCAGCGAGAATAATACCAGCGACGTTGACCTTGTCGGCGGTGATGAAGTTTTGCACAGCTAGCTCAGCAACCTTGCGGACGTAGTTGTGACGCTTTTCCTCACGGAGACGGGCGAAACGAAGAGCGGACTGACCACCACGGCCGTGCTTCTTGGGAAGATCGACAGAGAACTTGTGGACGATTTCGCGGGTGTTTCCGCTGAGGGTTCCGAAGAGGGCGCCGTTACCATCCATGATGATGAAGCCGAACTTCTGATCCGACTCGAGAAGCTCGGCCAGAGCCTCGGTGTGGAACTTGTTGTCGCAGAGGTACAGGGAGGTGTTGATGGGCTTGAATGGCTCGAAATCGATGTTGACCTTTCGCTCCTTGCCTTCAGAGGTCAAGATTTCACCGCAGTACACGACAAGACCATTTGGAGGGACCTTGTTGTACAGCTTGAGACGCTGCTGGGTCGAGGTAATGGCAGACAGGACGGACTGTCGGTTAACACGAGACTTGATGTTGGAGGCAGTACCCTAGAAGACGGTCAGTATTCCTAGGCAAGGCATCTGTGACTCGCGATGGTGTCGTACGTATTCTTCAGCCAACATCTTTGCTGCTCGCGAGACCTGATCCTTGGGCGCTAAGGAGAGCATACATGTTAGTGCGCGGTTTCCACAACATGACGGCATGGGAGGAGGGGGCTGGCCCACGAATGATCAACGAAATCATGGAAGTTCCATTTCCTCTGGCAGCCTCGAGGCGTTTGATCAGCTTCTTGACCTTCCAGATCTCGATCTGTCCACGGGAGTGCGTTAGCTACGTCGAGGAGCTGGGGTTGATACAATGACTCCCCCGAACGCGGGGCAGCCAGCCTGGTAGGCAGAGGAGGGGCCAAGAAAAAAGAAATTCGCGAAAAAAAGCCACAAACTCACGTTCTTCTCGGCCTCGTTCGCCTGGGGGTCGCTCATGTTGGCGGTGGATTTGAGAGCCTTTGCGAGTGAGTATTTGGCGTGATCTCGCGGGTCTGGGGACTCCGGGTTGCGGTGTGTTCAGAGACCAAGAGACTCCCGAAAGTTGGATGTTGGTGCCAGATTTTTATCGTGCAACAAGCGATGACCTACAGGCACCCACCCACACACTTCAACCCTCCCTCGAGGTGCAGGCACCTACGTTGTTTGGTACCCGAGTGGGCCGCTGATACCGCCACACTTTTTTGGGCGAACCCGGGTCAATTTCGGGGGGCCGGAGGCTGGTGCGCAAGTGCCTGGGGTAGGGTACTAGTACTTTAGGTATTAGGCACCGCCACAACCTTGTTTCAGCGTTTGTCCAAGTCTTTCACCGCCCGGCAGTACCCACACATGCTCCGCTCTCCGGCGTCACCACCTCCGTGCCGAGGACTCTCGACAGCATCTCCAGGTCCGGCCGCCGACGATTCCCTCCCCGGGCTGTTCACTCCCCCACCTGTGCTCCCGATACCCGTATCCCAAAGTGGCAAACACGCTTCTGGAATCCCTCCGCAATGGACACCGGCGCCACGGAGCTCGCGGCCACCATCCAAGCCGCACATATCAACAGGCACCCAGATCCAAAGCTTGACCTCAACCCGTCGACAGCCTCCGCGACCAGAGAGCCGGTGGTAGTGCGCAGCTCGAGGCACGCCAGCGACGACGAATTAGATGACGAAGATGAAGATGAAGAAGAAGACATCCCCTACAGTGTCCTGCAGCCGGCTCCTCGGTCATACAACCTTCCCCCTCTGCCAGACCTGCGCTTTGAACAGAGCTACCTCCGAAGTATCTCCAAGGCAGATACGTGGTGGAAGGTGGCATTAATCACAGCTAGGGACCAGGTACATATGATAAGCCCTTCGTCTTGTAAGGACTGGCACTGACTTGCACCAGATCATGATGCCCTTGACGCAGGGTTTAGTATACAACTTGTTCCTCTGTGGGTGGCAGCACTGGAACGCGAATGCTCGGCTGCACGGCAACACAGTAGGCGCCCGAGTTCGAAGATGGTGGTACGAGGTGAACAATTGGCCTGTACAGAACCGGCCCAACAGGAAAAGGCTCTAGACACGACATACCAAGCAAAGCAAAGTGTACATAAAATCTTGTAATCCGACCTGAAAAATACCTACTACGTTCGGTATACCTCGAGTCGAGCCTGATCCATGCATCAATCAGGTCGTCAACTCGCTGAGAACTGTGTCGTCCAATGCCCGTCTCAGTGACGAATACTATGATATCCTTCCATCATCGAGTTACAATCATTGATCCTTTCGGGCCCAAGTCTATCCTACTCATAATGCCAATCATTTAGCGACAGTGGCTCTATGTCATGTATCCCCTCGTTCTCCCCAACTCCGACAAAACAATTGATTAAGTCGTTCTCCCTTTACTCCTTAGTGCTGACATCCACGGGTCGGGGTACCAACTTTGCGTGTGGCTTCTCTGGGCTTCCTCTAAAAGCAAGAGGAGTCGCAAGAATGGATGCTGGAGTCACTGCTTTGTAGTCGGTAGCCTTGACATCTAACCCAGGGGAGCGTCGGTCTTGGCCCGCCAGAGTCCCAATTTTGAGCCCCGTTCCAGTACGGTTCGTGTTTTCGAGACATATTTCTGTTGCGGTGCCCTGCATCTCCACGAGCGGAGCATCATGTGCGATATCCTTTTCATGTGCTTGCTGGGAACCTGGTAGAGGAATGGCATTGCATACATGCAAGTTTGGTGCCAACACTCGCTTCAGTTGCGGCGGTGTAACTGATAACTTGACAACCAAGCTTTGTTGTTGGTCATCCAGATCCTCGTCGACCATGGCTTCGTCTTCGTCGAACTCTTCTTCGTCCTCTGATTCCTCGGGGACCTCGGCATCAACATCGCCTTCGTCGTCCCCAAAGCCTCCTTCACTCTCGTCCTCTGACTCGTTGGTGTTCCGACGGGAATGGGTGCTTGTTCCTGACCAACCAGTAGTTCCGTGATTCACAGCTGCTGATCTTCGAGGTCGACCGGTTGGACCTATGGAACTTTCCTTCTCAAGCTCAGATGTATCGCCCTGCACACTTCCAGGGGCGCTGCTCCCGGTAGCGGCGTTCAGCCGGGTCGGTGCCCTAATCTGTCGCCCACTCGAAGTTGTGACTGGTCCCGACTCGGCTGGAGTATGAGTTCCGGTGTTTCGAGTTGAGCGTCTGGTAGTAGAGTCCGAGTAGATTTCGTCTTCATCATCTGAGTATGTATACTTCATCTTTTTTCCACGAGTGCGGCCCTCGTACGTGGAGAACCCCGGCTCCGGTCGCTTGAATTGTTCTTTGCGCAACAGACGGTACTCGCGACGCTTGCGTTTCTGTCATATTGGTCAGCATGACATTGTCATCAAGCCACTGCAGTTGGCTAGTGGAAAAAATACGAACATCCTCGCCAGCCTCGAACCGTGGAATGGCCTGCAGCATCTTTTGGCTGAGCTTGTTTGCCTTTGGTCCTCCGTCCTTTGTCTCGAGTTTCTCAGACAAAGCTTTGAGCTCATCGATTGTGCCAGCAACACTCCACCATGTTCGGTTCGTTCCAGCAGGATTGCTTTCTCGATAGACGCGGAAGGTTGTGTCGTCCTGTCCCTCAATCAAGAAATACCGGCGCTTATTACTATCGGAGCCCCATGGTTGCACTGCTCTTGGCTGATTCACATCATCTTCATGGCGGTTCCCTTTATAGGATTGGTTGATCAGGCCCTTGACAGTGTCGGATGACGCAAGGGTCCAGAGGATGAGGGTTCGGAGTAGAGTAAGCTGTAAAGGGGCGTTAGTAGGCTGAAACGGAAGGATCGGCGGAATAAACGAACTCGTTCCGTAGGGCTCATCGACGTGAAGGTTCCACCACCAGACAATGGGCTCTTGTCCTCCCAAGCCGACGCCCATTGGCTCTTATGGGTGCTGACTGCATCCTCAAGTGCTCGGCCATAATGACCCGGCCTGCAAACAGTGGTTGTTAGCATAGTGCCGCTTCAGGACATGTAGTATTGACTATACTTGACATCTTGCTTGCGATTCAAGAGCAGGCCAAGCAGGGCACAGAGGAAATGTTCGACTCGGTCGCCGGGAATGGGTTCGACAACGTCTCGCTCGAGCTCTTGCGGTCCAAAATGGGCAAGAGATTTGGGGAATGCGTCGGTGAATCGGCTTCGGAACATGACAATAAACTGCGGGTGTCTGTCAGCAGGGGCCCAATGACGTTTTCCACGCGACCTGAACTGCCCGTCGCGTCACAGCAGCAGCAGAACGCGCCGGGCAATTGCGCGGCTTTTCGGACGCGCAAAGCAAGCTCCAGAACATACAGAAATGTCAGGATTATCGGCCAGAACATATTCGTGGGGCGGTGAGGGGGATCGTTTGCGCGGCGGCGGTGACGGCGACGGTTTCTTGGGGGGCTGCTCTGAGAGCTTGGGGAAGAACTTCAGGATGCCGCCCTTGGACTTTGGGGGCCCTTCATCGCCAGCGACATCCAGCTCGTCGTCGGAGGGCGCAGGCGACAACGAAGACAACGACGAGAGCTCGCTAGATTCATCGTCGGCAGACATGTTGGCGGTGCGCGTTGTGGTGAGGTTGAGATGAATGTGGGGGAGGGAAAGTGAGGACCGACGTAACTAGGTAACTTAGGTTCTCAAGCGGATTTGCACCCACTAGGCGAAACGACGAGCCGCAAATCAGGCTTGTGGATTCTGATAGGCTAAGGCGTAACATCAATCAGCTTGGAAGGCCAGAGCCGCCTGGGTTAAGGCTCCCTGGAGACGGCAAACAAAGGCTCCTGCGCTGGCATGCCTCAGAGCCGCCCGCCCCCTTTGCTGCTCTCCCCACACGGAGCCCGTTGTTTGAACCGTGCAGATCAACACAAGTCAGCACCCGAATAGCCCTTTCGTCTTGGCTGCATCAACGTAGAGCCTCCACGAGCTTGAAGTAAAAGGTTCAGATTTTCACAATATGTGTTATAAGAGCCCACTTCGGAAGGATCCATAGATATAGAGACAAGAGATTTCACAATACAAGATATGGCACAATAGGCTCTACGCTGCCACTCGTCTCGGCATTATCATACATGGTGTTGCAGACCAACCGGAATGTAGTTGAAGCTCCGCACTGATTGACTTCTTGGGGATGAAATGCAAGCCCCGATGCAGAATGGCACGGAGGCTCAAGGAGTAGCTCTGTTTACTCCGAGACTCTTAAGGCTTTGAGAGTCACGTGATCGCTGTCTCACTTTCAGTGCATGCCTGTCCCTTGATTGGCGTTGGCTGTCCATGATCCAGGCCACATTGTGGCATCACCATTGGTCCGTGACTTGTATGTAGGCTGGAATGGGCTAAGCTCGCAGCATGAACTACTATGTATCTGATCAATTCTCTCTGCACAAAGTATACAGATTGTAAGGACCAGTGCCAAGCGATCGCGTTGCGACTACCAAATGTGTACCGAGAACAATTCCACACGGAACTATCATCACTATCAAGACACGGAAGTAGGCGATGTAGTCTCATCAAGGTGAAAACTCGGTGGGTGAGGTGAATCTTCGGTTCACCGATATTGAAACAAAATATCTGCCGCCTCATTTAGGAAGAAAGTATCCAGACAGTAGTACGAAATACATTCAGTTGCATTGCGAACAGTAACCTAGTACTGAGTACAGACTTATTAAGGTTAGTAAGTAGTCGGGATATGGTAATCGTAAAAAGCTAGGGTCGCAGGCCGCCATCGACATGTCCACCCCAGTGGCTGCCCCACAAGGTCGGTAGAGCAATGTCACGTGCTAGGGCTCCTCCACCGATTGAGGTACCGCGCACAAAAATTTATCAGCAAGATGCACTTGCAGGCCCTCTTTGACAAAACACCAAGCGGCCCAAGCCAGGTAAATTCCCTTCCTCTCCATTTTGCCCTCGACCCTCTCCTAACCACAGCTTCACAGCATCTACCCTTTTCTATTTTCACCCAGTGAAAACAGACGCCATGGGTCGAGTCATTCGCAACCAGCGTAAGGGTCGTGGATCCATCTTCAGTTAGTAACCGATCGAGCCTCCCGAACGAAATCAACATCAATATACTAACGCCCAGGAAAGCGGCCAACACACGCCTGAACAAGGCCCCCGCCAAGTTCCGCAACCTCGATTTCGCCGAGCGACACGGATATGTCCGCGGTGTCGTCCGCGAGATCATCCACGACGCTGGCAAGTTTCCCGACGAGCTCCTCGAAGCACCCGCATTCGTATCCTAGGATCACAACTAACAATGAGTTTCCGTACAGGCCGTGGTGCTCCTCTCGCCCGTGTCGTCTTCCGCCACCCCTACAAGTTCAAGCAGGTCACCGAGACTTTCATCGCCAACGAGGGCATGTACACTGGTCAATTTATCTACGCCGGAAAGAAGGCTGCCCTGACCGTCGGCAACATCCTGCCCATCGGTGAGATGCCCGAGGGAACCGTCGTCTCCAACGTCGAGGAGAAGATTGGCGACCGTGGCACTCTGGGCCGAACCTCCGGCAACTACATCACCGTTGTTGGCCACAACCCCGATGAGGGCAAGACCCGCATCAAGCTCCCCTCTGGTGCCAAGAAGATCGTCCACTCCAAGTCCCGAGGCATGATCGGTATCGTCGCCGGTGGTGGCCGAACCGACAAGCCCCTCCTGAGTACGTGTTTCCCCAAGGAAAGCCGGAAGACGTTCTGGGTTTTCCGTCGTTTGCGTGGTAGTTGAGTTCTAACGATCCATGCAGAGGCTTCTCGCGCCAAGCACAAGTTCGCCGTCAAGCGTAACAGCTGGCCCAAGACCCGTGGTGTTGCCATGAACCCCGTCGACCATCCCCACGGTGGTGTAAGTATTCTCTCGCGAGCAGAACGAAGGGCAGACTTGCTAATTGACCGTGACAGGGTAACCACCAACATATTGGTAAGGCTTCTACCATTTCCCGATACGCCGCCAAGGGACAGAAGGCTGGTCTTATTGCCGCGCGGAGAACTGGTCTCCTCCGTGGTACGCAGAAGACGAAGGATTAAAGTGGCTGGAATTCATGGTCTCATTGGGATGGTGTTATACTGGCTTGCTTGCAACTATTGAAGGTACTGCTGAGGGCAGAAGGCTGGTAGCTCCGAGGGCAAGTACTATGGCATTTGGCGCACAAAATCTGAAGGCCGTTTCTCCGTGAAGATGTGAGATACCAGGAATACCAGGAAGGGCCTCATATTGAGAGGTTGGTAGAAAGGTAGAAACGATGCGATCCAGTTAAGCCAAGTCCAGCCCGCGTTTGACGAATTTCCTTTTTATCCACCTACCTATCTACCTGTGATATAATGATGCATTGATCACAACCCGTTCGCAGCGTCGGTATTTTTTTTTTTTGGCATGCAACTCGTAAGCAAGGTTCGATGGTAAGTACATAATAAGTAGTCTACGTAGCAGCGATCGCCGACTCGGATGGAATGGAACAGCCTGCCGGGACTAGGATTAATTCCATCGTATGATGGGTGGCTCTTTAAAAGCTTCAACCGGATCTCAACGCCTTGACTCATTCATCGTCATCATCATACTGAACGAAGCCATATCTCACTGCACCCTCAGAGCTACCTACTTACCTACCTACCTACCTAACCTACTTACCTAGGTAACCCAAGGTACCAACAATACAGCCACCTCGCCGCTGTGCTTCGTACCATGTCACCCATTATACCCCTGGCAACAAGACCCGCGGCATTTGCAACTGGGCTCCCGTCGCTCATTTGCCGCACGTGGGTACGTCCCTTCTCCCGCGTCGCTGCGATTCGGGCGCCGAGAGCCCCAGCCCCACGCTGTCTCATCAACCCCGCCACCGTCACCCCTCCAAGCTTCCCCTCCAAACTCTTCACATCCAGATCCTCAAAACTCCTCACGAGACAATTGAACACCATGGCTCCCACTAAAGAATACGGCCTTCTCTGCCTGGAGAACCCTCTGCTCGGTATGCATTTTCCCCTTGCTTTTGTTCTTTTCTCGGCCATCAATGCCTGATATCCACACCCACACCCGCACCCGCACCATGTATCTATATATTGTCTACCCACAGCTCCCGTCACCCGGGATGGCGTGCTAACCTCTTTTCTCTCTCTCCCTTGGACAGATATCCAGGCTTTCGGAGACCAGTCTCTTCTCGACAAGTATGGCGTGAAGGCAAACGATGCGATCCTCGCCGAGGAGAAACACATTCCTCTTTACGAGGATCTCCTCAACAACTATGATGCCAAGCTCATCGCCGGTGGTGCTGCCCAGAACAGCGCCCGTGGCGCCCAGTACATCCTCCCTGCCAACAGCGTCGTCTACCTCGGCGGTGCCGGTGACGACAAGTACTCGGCCATCCTCTACGATGCCGTCAAGGCCGCCGGTCTGCGGGTCGAGTACCGCGTCGACCCCAATGAGAAGACTGGCCGCTGCGGTGCCATCATCACCGGCCACAACCGATCTCTAGTCACCGACCTCGGTGCCGCCAACCACTACGACGTCGACCACCTGAAGAAGCCCGAGATCTGGAGCTTGGTTCAGAACGCCGAGGTCTACTACGTCGGTGGCTTCCACTTCACCGGTGAGGACTCCAGCAGCTCTGTGTCTGGCGCTGATGGGGAATTACCGCGCTAACGCAAGTCTCCAACGTGAACAGTCTGCCCTCCCGCAATCATGGAGCTTGCTAAGCAGGCTGCCGAGCACAACAAGACCTTCGTCCTGTCCCTCTCCGCCCCCTTCATCCTTCAGTTCTTCAAGGACGCCGTCGATGCCAGCGCCCCCTACTGGGACTACGTCATCGGTAACGAGACCGAGGCCGCCGCTTACGCCGAGGCCCACGACCTCCCCAGCAAGGAGCCCAAGGACGTCGCCAAGCACCTCGCCAACCTCCCCAAGGCCAACACACAGAAGAAGCGTATTGCCATTGTCACCCAGGGCACTGAGCCTACCCTGGTCGCCATTCAGGGCGAGGACACCATCCATGAGTTCCCCGTCCACGCCATTGACAAGGACAAGATCAATGATACCAACGGTGCTGGAGATGCCTTCGCTGGTGGTCTCCTAGCCGGTATCCTCGAGGGAAAGCCCCTCAAGACCAGCATCGACATGGGCCAATGGCTTGCACGACTCAGCATTCAGGAGCTTGGGCCTTCGTAAGTTCTCCCCGAAAGCTCGGTGTTTCCATGTTACTGCTATGCTATCTCTGTCTCTCCTATGACGTCCGTGGCATCTCAGCAGCAGGGGCACCAGTCCCAAGAATACGCGGAGTTTCGTAAAGCTAACCCTTTCGCAGATACCCCTTCCCTAAGCAGACTTACCAGGCATCCTCCTAAAGTCACCAAAACAACTCGTCTTGCATACCTTCCCGTAGGACTGAACGTGTCTCGGCGTTGATGGTAAAGGGAAAACGGTTTCAACAACGGCGTTTTGCAATCCAGAGGGAGAGCGCCCAGATCAAGGGGGGGCTCCCCTTCGCACAGCGGGTGCGGTATCCTCCACGATGCCGCAAGTTATCTCATCAAGCAAATTTTTTGAGAAAATAAAGAGTGTCATCTTCTTTGCAAACAGCCAGTATTCGACTTGCCAAAAATAGCACGCTCAGCTTTACAAGAACCTGGCGTCTGCTCTATCACGGTAAGTTGAAACCCACAAGCCGTACATGGATCGGGCAGATTGGAGGTCCAGTAGATCCAACATGTCCACTGCGTCAATCAAATCATCGATTGCGTTATCAAGAGACTTGTCGAATCTGCAGAAAGCTCCGGTAACCAGTTTGGCTATGTCCGAGCAGCGTGTAACTGTTACAGCACACAAGTGTAGCAAAAGAGTGCCTCACTCATCGTAGCCAAGGCCACCATCCTGAGTGGCCAAGCCAGGGACAGGATGTAAATCAAGACGATTGATTATTAGGGTCGGTGTCCAAGAGGAAACCAATCATTCTCCTACAGATACACGGCTCCCTACTTGTTGCCGTATAGAGCGGCCTGGAGGATGGCGGCGTCGTAGTTGGAGGTTGTGTCATCCATCTGGAAATGCCGATTCGTAGAAGAAGGATTTTCCTGGTTGAGGCCGTGATCGTTCCGGCTCGCGCCAAAGTGGCCCGGGGCAGGCATGCCAAAAGCTGCTCCGTTGGCAGGTGTTCCTTGATATAGACTGCTCGGGTGAGAGAAGGCCATTGCGGCCGAGGACATGGTATGTCCGTCGAGCGGCTGAAGGCCCCAGGGTGATGGCACTGTTTCCCTTGGCACCCGAGTGGTATTCTGACCCCATTGGCTGAAGGCGGAGGTCCGAGGTGCACTCGAGCCCAGGGTCGAACCCGTGAAGGACTGCAGCAGGCTATTCCGGTGAGCTTCTTCGGCGGTCGAGGCAACGTGAGGGCTCCCCGTTAGTTCACTAGCTTGGGCAGCCGATGACAGGAATGGGCGTTCTAGTGTAGTGAAGGGATCCTCAAGGACACTGTCCATCTGGGCTACGTCTCTCGACGAATATACGGGACTGGCCGGTCCGTCAAACGCATCTCTGGTCATGGACACCGAGTAATCCGGGGCTTTGTGGGGCGTGGGAGTATAAACCCAGTTCCAGGGTAGAGGCTCAAACTTTCCCGAGGGAATCGAGCCAGGGAAGTTCAAGCTCGTCGGACTCGGTTCGGATGGGAACATGCCGAAAATCTCGTTTGCCGTTGTAGTGTGCATTCCGTACGAGGACTCGTCATGAGGCCGGTGGTGATGAGAGGAGGGTTGCGGAGTTGGTGGCTTGAGGAAAGGGGCCAGCATGTTGATGACGGTGTTTGCGGCATGTTCAGCCGCAGTAACTGGCTCGTTATGCTCAGATGCCAGCGCTGAGTTGGGAGAGAGCCCTGGGGGAGGATTAACCGCAGGTCTACTAACGGGTCGACGATCGTCCGATGCAGTGCGCTGCCGCTGCCGATGCCGATTTGGCAACTGGCTTTCCGTCTCGCGTGCGCGAGGGCTGACTGTGCTTGCCGATTGACCGAGATCAACAGGAACGGGGACGTTGCAAGTTGCCGGTTTTTCCTTGTACTCGAATATCAGGCCTTTGTCCGTTACCGTGTGTGACATGGGAACAGCCTCGTCTTCGGCCAAGAAATAAGCACAACGAAGAATGTCCAGAATCCTGGCCAAGGTCTCTTGGAAGGGTTGAAGCTGCATTTCCTGGGACGGCAAGTGAGGCTTCAGATCACCGTTTTCTCCAAAGTATGCTCGGCATGCTTCCGGAACCTGGTCCGGGGAAAGTGGAAGCAGGCCGCGAGTCTTCACGTCCTCCGGCAGCAGGTATGGACAAGAAGCCAAATTTTCCCCAGTGTAGGTCTCAGTGCAAAGCAGAGTGAAGACTCTCGCAAGAGCCTTGACCATGTCAGGAACGACTGAGCCAAGAGCCCCGGCAGCCCCAAAGATTTCAAGTCGACGCGCAGCGAGCCACATGGTGTAGATGCGCAGGAGCGGCAGCAGGCATTCAATGACAGGGGTGGTCTTTTCCGTGGCTGAGTCCTTGGGATCATTGCCCTCGCGGTTAACAATGTCCGTGAGATCAGCTGCAATTGCATTGCTGAAGGTGAGAATGAATTGAGAGTTCAGGCGCAAGGTGTACTGGCAAAATCGGGATCCTTCGGTCGATGGCTCTTCTACTCTCGTCAGAAGTGAAGGTGACACAAGGAATCGAAAGACAAGCAACGTACCAGTGTACTTGTGCGAGGCAACATAGTAGGCCGCCATATTTATCAAGGTCATTTTGAACAGGACCTCGGTATGGGAAGAGCCCTTCGATGCCATGTCAAGCCGATGCAACACCTCTCTCTCCAGTTCGGAGCTCTGCGGCAGCATTTCACCATGATAAAAAACCGCGTGAAGCTTGCCGAACCAGGTGATGAAGGCATCTGGGGGCGTGCGTGTGTTCTTCCTAGGCAGGCTCTTATCCGGCTGCATGATAACCTTGAACTTGGACTCGAGGTTCTGCTTCGCATTGGGATGAGGATCAGCAACAGCGATGCCTCGGTAGAAGTAGTAGACGACGTCAAGATCCTTGCCCTCCTCTAGGCTGATGATGCCCATCTGGTGAAAGGCGAACCCCGAATCCGTCTTTAAATCATAGGCGAGGCCGTAATAGGCCATCGAGGTGTTATAGCTCGACTTTCTAAGTCCAGCCTGCGTCTGGTAGCGGGCTAAGTCTCCCAAGCATATCAAGGTGAAGTGGCAGGACTTGAGGACCATGTAGTAGATATGGGCGGCAACCGGACTGATAGTGTCGCCGTTGGGCGGCTCCTGGATGTCGATGCCTCGAGCGATACGCTTCAGCTCCGGGATATCATATCTCGCCGACAGCCTTTGGATGTATCCCTTGTAAAACTCCTGCGCAATGCTCAAGAAGGCGAGGTACTTATCCACTAACTTCCGTTTCTCAACATTGCGCCTATCGCCCTTTTGCTTCTGAGGACTCGGCTTGTCAGACTTTGGCTTGTCGCCATTCCGCTTGTCATTCTTCTGCTGCTTTTCGGGGGTCTGGGCTAAATGTTTCAGGCGCCCTATAGTTCGTCGGTATTCGTGGTTGATTGATGTATGGACCGTCCACAGCACATGGTCGGCACGTTCGGTCATGGCATACTCAAAGTCGAGAAAGATGGTCTGCACAGATGCAAGTCGGAACCTAGCAATGAGTCTTAGCCTGTGCGCTTGGCGGGCGGTAGAGGATTTGAACTGAAATTCCTCACTTATCCAAGACTGAATCTATCGCCTCGAACTGAGAGATGTCGGTGTGATCTTTGGGAAGCTTCTCGATCTGTTTGGTCAAGAGCTTGCGCAACTTGACAGCGGAACTAAACCTCACAAGTCAGTCACGGTGCGACAAGACGGAGTCGCGCACCATCTGCGGCTAGGCGGCAGCGTAGACGTGCGGAAACAGGGTGCGAGACATACCGCCACGCCTGTCTGGCCTTGCCGGCGAGGTCGGGCAGCTCAGCCGGAGGTTCCATGGCGGCGGATAGCGAAGTCGGGAAGGGCAACTTGGCGGATGCTCGGGAGCGTGCAGCGCGGAACGTGCAGGGACGTGGTCGCCGGGGGGGGGGGCAAACGGACGGGTCTAGACGATGGAGGGCGGCCTATATGAGTTCTCGTTCACGCTTTCTCGAGGCCGGATCACGGAGTTGCAGACCGTCCATAACTTGGGCGCTGGTCGGGTTGTGCAGACTGGGGGCGGCCTCGGCTCGCGAAAATGGAATCGTCGGCCGAGGAGAGACACATTGGCAGAGAGGGAGAAGGAGGGTGGACGAAGCAAGGTCGGGGCGAGGAGAAAATAGGGCTGCAAGGGTTGTGGGCGCCGCGGGAAGTTTAGTGGTTGCGACAGAGGCGAAGGTGAGCGTGTTGTGAAGGGATTCTGAGCCGCCGTTGACGTTGACGTTGACGTGACGGGGTCGAGAACAGGGAACCCCTCAAGGCCATGATCTGGTGGTGGTGGTGGTGCTGCTGTGCGGTGGGAATACCTCGGGACGGGACCAGGAAGAAAAAAGAGGAAAAGCCCACGATCGACTTGCGTTCAACGTTCAACTTTGGTTCATCAATCGTTCATCCCCTCCTCACTAGCTAACTTCTCAGTGCGTCCCGTGCAATAGTTAGGTACATTGTGTGCCCATGGCCCGTGCTCAACCTCGCCTGGAGCCGCTGGACTTGCCCCTCTAGCCCCTCACTCAGTCACCTACATGCCCTCCCAGCCTGTGTTGCCTCCCCTCATAGCGAGCTTCAGTGACACCCCAGTCAGTAACCCCACTGTGTTTTCAGGGACTACTACTTAATAATTATTATGTACATCGTCCACCGAACTGCCGCCCAGCCTTTCTATCGATAACTACCACTCACTTCACCTGGCAATCTTTGTCGCAGCTTGCGTCCATAGCTTCAGGTATCAGACCTTCGGCTTCTCAGCTCTTCCATTGATTTATTTATCCCAGCCCCTCCTCCTGACACTCGAAACGAACCCGTTCCTCAATCACCTACAACTTGCAAGCCGGTCTGTCCTGTAATCCGACCTCGTACCCCGCATCCTCTCGCCTTACCGCTCCTTCGGTCTGGTTCAAAGTAATTCACTGCCCCCCCACAAAGCTCACCGCAAAAAAGATGAAGCGCTCACGAGAGCTCGAGGACGAGCTAGATTCGGACTCCCTCCGCGCGGACACCAGGTCGTCATCCACAGCTTCTCTACAGCCGGTAGCAAAAGTCGCCCAGCTAGATTCCGCCATCGCGGACGACGACCAAGAAGACGCCGTCACCATGAGGTGCTTCCTCCCTCCTCATAGGGAACCATTAACCTTCAAGTCCTACGACGATTACGAGGTCCATTACACCAAGACCCACACGAATCGATGTCTTGAGTGTCACAAGAACTTTCCAACCGAGTACCTACTAGGAGTTCACATCGAAGAGTACCACGATCCCTTAGTGTTAGTTCAAAGAGAGAAGGGGGAGCACACGGTATGCTTCAAGCCAGAACCTCGCCCTGGTCGTACACACTAACGCGGGAGGATCCAGTACTCGTGCTTCGTTGAGGGCTGTGAACGCAAGTGCATGACACATCAAAAGCGGCGGATGCACCTCATCGACAAGCACATGTATCCCAAAAACTTCTTCTTCGGGGTCACCAAGGATGGCATCGATGGAAGAAGGTCCCTCCTGGTGGACAGCGGACATCATCGCCGTCGCTCCTCGACTAATACCCAGGCCAAGGAGACGCGACGCCGTGCGAGTCTGTTAGATACGGCAGGATCACAGTCACAGGTGCAGACAGAAGCAGAAGAAACTGTCAAGAAGTCCCCCAAGCCAGCGCCATCTCAAAAGGCTGAGAAGATGACAGAAAAGCCAGGGGACACAGACATGACAGATCTCACAGGGGCCATGTCGGCGCTGAACTTCGTTCCCCCGAGTATCCGATTCGGGAGAGGCAGAGCAGGATTCTCCAAAAGCTAGGGGTATCAAAGAGTTTCCAAGCTAGGTGGTTATGATCAGCACGACGATATGAATAACATGAACTGGTCAAGTGAAGGATTTTCTACCTCGTCGTATTTGTCCTCCCATCAACCCCCAATAAGTCGTCGGCCATGAAGCCGTAAGCCGTCTCTTCGGTTGCCCAGTTTTTGCGCCAAACGCCTTCTCTTCGTAATCCCATCCCCGAATTCCAAGGCATAACAGCTCTAGAGTGTTTCGACCGTTTCGATATCGTTTTCGAAGGATCCACTTGGTATTCTAGTCGCTCGAGGCACAGCCTCGACATCCGCAGCTAACGCACTCTATGTCTTGCTCGTCCTTCAAGTTCGCTCGGGGCACTCGGCAGATACACGTGCTGTTGAAGTTGGTTTCTTTTGTCTGAATACACCTGAGACAGCACAGCTGGTGGGCGAGTCAGCATATTTGTATCCAACGCCATTCCCTCGTCCATAGACCACGTACCTTTTCGTAGCCCTGCTTCTTCCACTTCGCGATGAGCATCGCATCCGCGTATCCGTTCTTCAGCAACCAGTCGTATAGCTGCTTGCTGATAGCCTCCTTCTCATAGTACAGGTCATAGACGTATCGGCTCCGCTGGTGGGAGATCTGAAACACCTCCCATTGCGCCTGGTGCTTGGGTCCTGGGGGCGGGGGCTTGTTCTGGGCGTCCTTCATCTTGTTCGCAAAGATGAGCAGGTCGTTCTCGATGTCGCTGAAGCCCTCTGGCGGGGGCTTCCGCTTCGATGAATGTCGGATGGCGGGCATGATGGCGGGTGTTCGGGCTTGGTACGTTGGGGGGTCAAAAGTGCAGCTAGACAGCCCCCGAAATCGCAGGGTGTCGAAAAGCAATGTCGATGGCTCCGTCCGCTGACGAAAGACAGCCTCGTCAGTGGGGGATTTGCCTTGTGGCGGAGCCTTTAGCGTGTGGCGGGCGTATCACGTGATCTCATACCGGGAGCTACATTTCGTGATCTCGGCAACGATTCCAGAACGTCAGAGCAGCGTGGTTTCCGAGTCCAAAGAGCATTGATTGCCCAACATGGCCATTACGCCGACCGAGTTTGCGAAGAAGACGGCGCAGTGTCAGTACACTCCCCAAACTCGCTTCAGTGCCCGTGCTAACCCCTGAAATAGCGGCCAATTGGTCTGATGCGAAGCGTCGAGTCCTCTCCTCTTACCGCGAATGGATCCGAGCTGTACGTTTACCGAATCCCACAGCCGGCCCCCTTGCGATTTCGAAGACGCAGCAGCACATCTCTCGGGGGCTGCCTACAATGAGGTGCACTCTGTGGGTGGAATCGCTGTTAACGAGCGTGAAATAGGCGCCTGAAGTCCAGACCATGTACAACATGCCCATGCCCGTCGCGGTGATCCGCACCCGAATGCGACAAGAGTTCGAGCGATACCGGTTTGCCAACAAGCTGTCCGTCGTGGATGTGCTTCTATTCAAGTCCCATGCCGAATACCAGGTATGTAGCAGGGTGTTGTGGACGAGCAACCTGTTTGTAGAGTGGCTATCGGCTAACGCGGGTGGGTGAAAGGAAACCATGAACTTCTGGAAGCAGACCAACCACATGATGGCCTACTTCAAGGAAGAAAACTTCCGAGGCGACAAGCGGTTGCCTTCCAGCTTCCTAAATGGTTTCCTAGAGGTGAGAAGCAGCCCAGCCAATCCCCGTTCGAGTTGGACATGTTACTGACACGATACACAGGGTCGCAACTAAGGTCAGCAGCAACGATTGCTCGTGTATATATCTCGTTAGAACCTCTAGCAAAAGGAATCCCTCAGAACGCCTCAAAGTCCCTTACGTTTCAACGTAACTTTTTAGGAGGAAACACTCCCTCAATCTTCCGTGATTTCCATACAAGCCCATCAGACGACTACCGGTCAATACCGTGCTCGTCATTGTATGCCTGTCTCTTTGTCCAGAACTCATCTGCCACCACATCACACACCTCCTGAAGATCGCTCAAACCCTTCCTGAGAGCGTCGAAGGCGGTTCCCCCTACGGAAAGCCATGAGCATTCACGAAACGCATCATAGGGAAGGTGGCGTAGAACTTACTGTATGTCTGGATTCTGATGTTCATCTTTGGCTCGGAAGGGTGGGGGATGGAGTAAGCGCAGAACTCGACATCGGCACTGAAAATGTCAGTCTTGTCCTCAACTTAATTGTCTTGATGAGGACACACTTCTTCATGATTATGTATCTCAGTGCGTTACCCAACGTGTGGTCCTCGTCGATGAACTCAAACGATGCAGCAGTGTCTGTTGAGCCGGGCAGCTAAATCTCAGGTCAGTCGTGCACAATCCATTGTCCAATTCCCGGATAAGCTCGACTCACAATTTTGACGCGCTGGGGCTCGACCTCTTCCTCTTCCTCTTCCGCTTCCGCTTCCGCTTCCTCGTTATCGTTAACATCCTCGACCTGCGCGGATGGAGGGGCGTCTTCCATGTTCGTGTCCTCCACGGGAGACTCCTGCTCCTTCGTAACGCCAGGCATTGTGATGTGGGAGAAGTGTGAATAAGATGCGGTGAGTTGATGTAAGTTTTACTGCGAGCACAAACCAAGTCTGACTGGAGGCAACGATATGTTTTCAACTTCGAATGCAAGTCTTCACCGGCTGTCACCTTAAGAAATTTTGAGGTCCGGCGTGGCGGGGCTTGTGGCGCAGGCGGCACAAGCCACCATTTAAGGAGCCACAAATCCAACCGGTCACTAAACAGGTAGTCTAGGTACTACCTAATATACATAGTATCTAACTTAAGTATATCTAGAATTACCAAGCAATTGCGTCGTTCCAATAGATTAGTCCGCGTAGCTCAATTGTCCAGAGCGTGCGGTTTTTACATCTTACAGATGACCACAAGGCTGGCCTCGGGCTCGGCTCTTGTCTCAATACAAGCCACATGGTCAACGACAATGACCATACTTTTTGACGGATTTCATAGCCTCTCCAAACACCAAGCCCATGGTCGGGCGGGGAGACGAACTGTTTGTGCTACGTTGTCTGGGATCAGCGACGTATCAGACAAATTAATCAGGCATCAAATTCCGGGATCCCTAGCGTGGCTACTTCCCTTGCACGTCGTGAACATCCGAATGTGCCCCATGGCTCAACATAAGCTGTGTGGAATTGCACGATTGCACCATGCAAGTACTGCGAAAGCGTGAATGGCGTTACGATAATCGCTTGAAGCGTCGACGAGAGTGTGCAAAATGGTATAGGGTGGTGACGTTTGACGAGACATGCCAGGCCCGTTTAGGTCGTGCAACTATGTAGCCAAGGACCATTCGCCAGTGCATGACATGGCAAACTAAGCTATAGCACGTACGTACTTTGTACAGAGTAATAGTGTCTAAGCATTTTCTAAAATTCCAAATATAGGTCCTTTCGTACACGCCGGCATAATCATGTAAAGTGGCATTACGATATGCTAGTGTTGGTGGGTGACTACCTATTATGAGAGATATGACCTGCTCTAGAGCAAGGTGCCTTAACTTTTGGTGTAGCAGTCATTCTTACAGCTAGCACTAACAGCCACACTTTGATGGGGAATATTGATGCGACAACTATTACTACATACAGGGAGGAAATTGCTGGCTTAACCTCGCCACTATTATATTCGTACGTACGTAGTAATAATAGGCCCAAACCAAAAAAGCCCGAACACCTGAACGGTATTGTTAGCCATGTAGACCTAGGCGACCGGTTGATCACCGACTAAGCATCAACGCCAGCTGGTGGACTTGATACCGTTGTCCGGCACTTCGAAGTCGATGCTGCAAAGTCGATGCTGCATGGAACATGCAATCCTCCCTCACGCCCGCGCGGCTCTGAAGTTGGTCAGCAATGATATAGTTCTTGGACATAGCCATTTTCACAGGGATGTTCCAGGGTAACCCACGAGGCAACCTAAGATTTGGCAGATGGGCAAGGGTGCACTCACTCCAGGCCGTCCACGTTGTCAAACAACTCCACTAAGGATTCAGGTGGATGGAAGTCGAGGTGGCCATGAAGAATCGCCCGAGTGCCAGTCAGCCGGACAAGATTACCGATATAGCCAGCGTAATGCAGGTGCGGATGCGATGTGACTGCTCGCGATGCCAGCTCATGATGCTACCCTCGGGCATGCCCTTGGAGCCACTCAAGCCCTCTCGTTTGCCGAATTTGAGATGGGATGAAATCGCATTCGGGCATGGGCATTCAAGGGTGAGGCAGCCTGTCCATGGAAACACCAAGGCACTAACCGAACCCGGTGGCCCCCCAGTGGACTGGACGTGTGTTTGAGGATCTGGAAGAGCAGGATTGCTGAGCCAATTGGCGACGGAGTTGAGCACGTCCTTGAAACATCATCAGTCAGTCGACCCAATCAAAGCACGAGGGCTGCATTGGTACCAAGTGCCCAAACGACGGCGCACTGAGGTAACATGGAGCGACGTTCAGGGTGGGTGGTACCGCGTAGTTCCGGTGCATGCAAATGCAAATGGAACCACCCCCCAACATCGCGACCTGAGACGACGTCTCAGGTGAGGTGAAGCACATCCATCCAGATTTTCCACGTACATAGTAGCCGGAGCCGGAGGAGGGGGAGGCGGAAAATCCTCACGTGCTTCGCGGTGAGATGGAAGAATAGAGTCAGCACATATTATAACTCCATCGGCGCGAGCCCTGCGAAGAGCAAGGAACAACGAGAAAAAGCCACATAAGGCGATGGTGGCGGCGGCCGCCGTTTGTTAATTTCGCAAGGATGATGGCATCGACATTTGGCCGGTCAGCAAATGGTGCGCCGAGAAATGCAGCTGCTACACCCAAACTATTGGTTTCTCCGCATCGGGCAGGCAGCCCATCATTCTAGGAGTGTGTCGGGGAGGACAAGACGATGTCTCAGGCCGCTGATCTGAAGATGTCTCTGAGCCTGGCTCAGATCAGCCCCCAATGCAGCCCGGTAGCACGGGATCTGCGCCGAGTCGCAACCGACAAAAATACTCACTCCCCTTGTGTTCGCGGTCGCGTACATGTACTTATGTACCAACACAACACTGTGCTTCACGGACATGTGGCACCAGACTGGGTGGACGGTGCAACAGCTAGTTAGGCGTTGGGGAACCTAGCCAACTAGCCATGCAGCGAATGGCAAACTAGAGCCGGTTGACGGCAGCGAGGCCATCAGAGACCAGGGGGGCTGCAGCAGGGGGAATAAGAGCGAAGAAATATCGCTCTCGGTGCGGAATCAGAGCGCACTGATTGTCTTTGTTCATCGTGACAGCCAGATCTACCACGGCTCTCTGGAAGTAGGAGTATCGTGAGCGATTGCTGAGGGATATGTGCCGGGTCTCCTGGAAGACATGTATGAGGAGGGGCCAACAGCAAGGCCGTGGTGGCCCATGGGCCGCTATATAGTTGGAATCCTGTTCACGCCTTTGCAGTCTCGAAAAGGTCCGTGATGTTCGCGACATGGCGGCTTCACGACGTTGACAGACTGGAGATCGACACACGGCGGCGACGGGGATGGCCATCTACATAGTAGGTCTCAGCTGAGGGTGTGGGTGTAGGAGTGAAACCCGCGGGCGCCGTATGTATGCTACGTAGTCCAGATGTGAAGCAGATGCAGGCAGGTGTCAGGACCAGCTAAACCGCCTTAGCTGTAGGCCATAATAGCGTACTATGTAGACTAGATGGAAGCGCTGGGGGGTCGGAGCAGACGATTTTCAGTGCATTAGCAGGGGGGAGAAAGTGAAGGGCAGACGGTAAAGGGACGAAAAGGCTGCCTACTAGATACGTAGTAATAGTATGCACGAGGTTCTGCGAGGTAATGCTTCGTAATGAGCCGTCAGATGCCCTTCGAGAGGGTTTGCATCCTTTCATTTTCCCCATGTTGTGCTTCATCGGCCACCTCATCGACATCTTCAAACATGGCCATGTTCGGGGCTCGGGACGAAGCGGTAGCAGCGGTCACAGCGGTCGGCGAGGATCACGCAGGCTTCTGCGCCGCACTTCGTTTGCTGGAAGAATTGCGGCCGGAGATCGTCAGGGACCTGCTGGGGTGTGTGTGAGGGGCAGGTTTCATCAGGTCGGAGTGGGAGAGAGCGCCCGAACACTTATTCAAGTTCGAGTAATAATACGGATGCTCACTACATATTCACATGTAATCTACTAGGCTGGGAGTGTCAGCGAGTGGCAACCGGCGGAGGCAAAAATGATGGGAGGGAATTGGTAATGACGGTACATACCTAGAGAGGGCGACCTCAGCTTTTGGCCAGATTGTTGCGAAGCGATGATCCATTGCAGATTATATACTGGGATGTTTCTCGCCTTCCTTTTGCTGACGTGGGCGCGGGTTTTTAGAGGGACTTTGAGTTGACCCGTCCCGGCGGGGAGCTTTCCAGGTTGAGAGTTAATGGTGTAACTAATTGGTGTTCCTTCCCCTCGCTGGTAATATGTGCCTACCTTATTTGTAGCATGTAGTACCTCTATTGCGGAGTACTTGGATAGGCAGTCGTGTTCGCTATAATAATATCGATTAGCAGGTGTCTTGGATGGAAAGAGCTGTCTGTGATGGACGGTTGGTGGTTAGTAGTGGTTGTGGAACCTTTGTCTCTCAGCCCTCAAAAACAAGTCTCTAATTAACGCCCGTCGCGCAACCAAACCATTCATCGCCAACTACCTTTATTACGTAGTTACGGAACGGCCTGGGACCGATCCCACCATGACGATCTTTGATCCAGAATTCGCAACCACCCACGCAACCACTGACGAACGAGAGAACCCCTTTTTCTGCCTTTGGCGTCGTATTGAAATACCCGGGAGCCGGAGTGGATGCCGCTGCAATCGTGGATCGCTGACGAACAAGTGCCTTGGTCTATCGAGACTGGAATCACCCCTTCTTCTTCTTCTAAAAGTGACCTGGAGCTGGGCGCGCTTCATATTCCAACCACCTACCTTACCAGCGGCGCGGTGTGCTTCCATATCTGGTGGCCGCAAAGCTGGTGCCCAAGATGTATTCATACACACCCTCCAATATGCTGCAAGGGTTTTCACTGCACGGCCCCCGAAACTACTGGAAGCCATAGCGGCCGTGTCACGACGCACAGCGCCTCGGCTTCATCGACGAGGGCATGGTGCACCTACGGCGCAGGTCATGGGCGCTGCTAGGGACTGTAGCGGATTTTGTCGTCTGCGTGTCTGAGATAGACAAAGCCAAAAGACGGACAAGAAGCGGTCAAGTCTAACTGGAGACAGTCCATCTTGCCGCTGGTGCCGGGAGAAGCCAAAACTGACTGCCTATTCTCTACGCCCTCTCTTCGTATTGCTCGGGCCTACTGCAAGTGAAGAGGCCTGGCACAGGAACCTACACAGTACATCCGTATCTATCTACCTAGGTATAGATAGTCGTACCTACACGGGCAGACGCAACAACAACACAGCGCATTGGCATGGTACATACATAGAGCAGCGTAGGGCAGCACATCGCAGCATCATGACTGGCGAGTTTGCTTGGTAACAGCGAGGGGACAGGGGAGGAGGGGAGAATAGTCCAGACGAGGATACCCAATCAGAAACAGCGGGGGCCACGTCGCAGCATTTGTTAGCATCAATCCAAAACCGCCAACGACGGTGAGAACGACTCCGGGAAGGCCAAGAACCGCAAGGAGGACTTTCGGTTGGCTTGGCCGGCCGGGGCCGGTGCAGAAGCAGCAGCAGACTTCAGGTGGGGGAGGGGGGAGGGAGGGGCCACTGGATGGTCCTGGGTGCGTATGCTGTTGCGAATGCTGGTGCTGTGCCTCGTTTCAACTCCGGTGGCGGTGGGTGTTGGTGTTGGTGTTCTGGGCGTGAAGTCCCAAAGCCACGGTTGGCCCGTTGTGTCGACTTCGCGGCTGTTGATAGCTACACGCCCTATTCCTCCTCCTTTCATCACAATCCATCGCCCGTCGCCCATCGCCCCAGGCTCTCACAGCGTCCAGCGCCTCAGCTTCCACCATCCTCATCCCCTACCTACTCCCCTAATCCGTGCTACTGACCCCTAGCCTGTCCAGGGGCCCCCTCCCGGATTCCTCTTTCTCCATCCCATGCTCACGGCCCCCTTTGGCCCCTTTGGCTCTCGTTTCGCTGGGGGGACCCATTGCTTCAAGACACGAACCGGACGCCATGACTGTGTCACTTTTCCCCGTGTCCCCTTTCATAAAATACAAGGCATGAAATAAAACATCACCAGGTACCCGACCCCTCCTCGCACGAGGCGGCTTTCCTCTCTTTTACTTACCCTCTTCCTCCCCGCTCTCCAGTTCTATACCTATCCTAAACCCCCTCCTCGTCGTATTCCTTCGCGCGGCGCTGTTGCTTTCTTCCGCTTCCTTTCCTGGCTCTGCCGTGTCAAAGCTGCCCTAGCCAGTGCCGTTGCCGCTTATAACAGCCATCGCTACCGCACAGCTGCACTCACACTCACTCACTACCTTCCGACGGTCACCACCACCACCACCACCACCGTCGCCGCCGCAGCCTCCGCCGCCTCGTCACATCTGTTGTCGGCTGCTGGAATCCCTTCATTCGCTAATCCACCCACGCTGGCCCACGCTTGGCCCACGGTCCTGCATCCTTCGCTGTTGGCTCGGCGCTTGAGCTGTGCATTTGCTTGGCTCCCGGCTGCGTCCAACAACGAAATAACTGCTCGGTTCCGAGACTTGGCCGCACTCGATCGCTTTCCTCCCCCTCACAGCCTGTATTAATTTTCTCGGCGATTCCATTCGCTTGCACACCAGCATAAGCCATCTATCCACCGCCCCATCCTGTCCTACCTACTAGACCTAGTACCGCCACTACTTCGTACTGCCACCACCATTATCCACCCGTGGGCGAAGAACATTCGGGGCTCCCGACTACAACCAAACAACCCAATCTCAAACCGGCCGAAACTGTTGATTCCCTCCGGCTTTGCTCCTCCTTTCCTCTCTGGGCACCATTTGCTGCGCATCATCAGCTCGACTGAGCACTTAATACTGCTTCAGCATCAACTCCTCCCTCGTATTTTGCCTGCGCTGCACGTCTTTCGCTACTTGCTTTTGGGGTCTATTTTCCGGACACAGCTGAATCATCCGCCCGAGCTTGGACTAAAACAACCCCCCCCCCCCCCCCCCCCCGAAGAGATACGAAACGCGAAATCCGAAACCCCAGCCTCCGAGTCGAACCGCAGACTAGACATCGCGACTCCGCGTTGTTTGCTTCATCGCCTGCGTGCCCGCCACGAGAGTCAACAGAGCGGATTGCAAATCGTGCTGACTGTCGCCCCCGTTCCCGATCTCGTCACCGATTCGTCCCTGTGACAAAAGCCGGCCGGCTCTTCTCGGTCCAACCGGTCCCGTCCTTCCCTTCAACCTCGCGCACATCTCCCACAACCGCCCTGCTTCGCGCACTCGCTTCACTATGAGTGCTGCAATTGCAATGGCTCCCTCTCCCGCCCCCCACGAGAGGCCCTCTTACCCCGAGCTACCCGCTGCGCCGACTTCTGCCGCTTCTGCACAAAGATCTAGCGCTCCCTCAGCCGCACACAACATGACAGCTCAATCCTCCAACCTCAACAACAGCAGCAGCAGCCCGAAGGCCGTTATCACTGCAGCCAAGTCATCACCCCCAAGCGCGTGAGTCTCAATTGCTCTTACTGCCCTCTTTGCACGCTCGAGTTGCTTGAATTGCTTGCTGATTTTGTATTATTCCAATAGCTCCCGTGCCGGTGGCCTTGCCCCCAAAATCGTCGTCAAAAAGGAGCCTGCATCGCCCAGCATGCCCAACTCGCGACCCCGACCCAGGAGACTCGACCTCTCTAAGAACACCTCTAAATCGAACCAGCCTGCCACCGCAAGGCCGTTGACCGCCCGCGACGGCCTGGGCATCCAAGAGGTCGGCATTGCCTGCCTTTCCCCCGGCTTTGTCACACAGGACCCCGTCATGAAGGAGCAGCTGCAGCGAAGCATGTCGGTTCGAGAGCAGCAACGACATATCATTGAGGCTAGACTGCATCAGCAGTCGGCCAAGGGTGACGGCCCCGACAAGGACTCTCTGGGCGGGTTTGCCGCCAAGACCCCTGGCATGTCGCGAAGAAACAGGGCGCCCGCGGGCTTGTCCATCGTTGCGCCTTCCCACGAGCAGTTCGCCAACGAGCGAGTTATCCAGTCTGCGCCTCTCGGCCACAGCTTCACCGGTCGACAGCACCCTGCGCCAATGTCCCGTCACATCGCCAACCAGCCTTCTAATCTGTCGAGCACCTCCCACATCCATCACGTCCCTGCCAACCAGACCAACAATCGGTTGCCACCTATTAGCGATGTTTTTGGCCAAGGCCTGTCTGCGCATCCCGAAAACGCCCCTCAGTCTGGCTTGTATCCCAACCTCGGAAGCGCTCGAGCTCCCCCCCTGGCATCACCAGGACTCCCACCTCCTCAGACCCAGGCCCCAACGCCTGGGCGCCCTCGCGAATATAGATCTGCTGAAGAGGCGCAGCAAGAGCTGTCTGGTGGCCGACCCGAGCTACTTCCCAAGTTGGTCCACTACGGCGGACACCAGCCCCCAACTCCTCCTTCTCCCGCGCCTGGCATGCGGCCTATGGATGCATCTCGAAGCGCCAGCAAACGAAGAACACGTGCAGAATACGAGGACGGCAGCCCGCCCCTGGGCCACGGCCCGGCTCCTACCCGTCGCGGTCCCTTTGGCGCTGGACGCGATAGCCCCGAGACTCAAAAGCAGAAGAAGGAAGAGTTTATGCGGTTATGTGACCGAGCTTGGGACTTGTTCCACTCCTGATACCATTGCGCAACTACCGATGATGTTTTTTGCAACTATAATTACCTCGGATCGATCAGACACCTGTTGGCTCGACTAGTCCAGGCCTCATTCTTGTTCATTATTTTCCGGTTTCTATGCGGCTACTTTGAATTGGCACAAAACGATATGAGGATCTAGTGCTTACGCAGGGGGATTTATTGAGCGGGATATAATGTCTTTGTATCTACGACGCCACGATCTTTTGCGTCGACGCGAGTGGAGAGATTTCGAGAGTGGAGGGGACACGACAGATTCTCTGGACGTTAACCCCTAGGATCTTATTTTGAAATTGGACGGGCAACGATATCTACTGTTGGGCATGCCGAGTGGTTAATGCATGCAAGTTACATCTCTTTGGATTTTCTATGTTGTTGTCATGGTCACCCTCCGCTCTAGGGTGCCATGCATAGGGAGGAAAACTGGGCTTTCTATTATTATTCCCTTGGATAGGGCTTCGGAGGAAACTGGGGGGAAGGTGTCTCTACTCTACTGGGCGGGTTGTACTTGGGTCTTTGGCAGCTGCCGTGTGTATGCATACGGCGCCTTATGCTTGGTGGGTAGAGGTTCTGGCTTGTCGGGGAATGTCGACCTCGCACACACATACACAGAGTTTCATTGTAGGAAGACTCGAATGGGATACACGCACCTACAGTACTGCGTACTCTGCTCCTCAAACCCTGTGCCCCCTCTATATGCGGTGACTTGGTTGTGTTAATGATGTTGAGTGTATAAAGTATGTGTCTGTATGGAGAGTCAGTTTCTCTTGGCTCGAGAATTAGCCATAGGGTCTATTATAGTCTGTTCGCAGTTAGTTGGATGAGCAGATGAGTCTCTAGACCTGGCTGGAAGCATTTAGCCACGCGCTGTCCTGCCAAAGCATATTCCTTCCGCCACCCGTCCCGGGTCGCCGCAAGCTGACTCGGCCAAAGAAGAGGAGGGGGCGGAGTTGGGTCTAGACTGGCCGGTCCAACTCGACTCCAATCGGCGACAAAGCCACGATGGCGTCAGCAAATCGCCAAAGAAAACCCCTCGACCTGGGTTTGTGTGGCGTCATAGAAAATGTCAAGGCCGAAATTGCGGACATGCTCGCCGCCTTCAACATGCAGTCAGGGCTGGAATTTTGTTTGCGTGACGTGCCCCTGTTCGAGAGTAGAAACGCTCCATCTCAACCACCTCACTCTACTCTCACTCTCTAAGAGAAGAACAGCAAAGCGAGTGAGATTATTCAGAAAGAGCCATCTACCTAACCATGGGGCATAAGGGGAAACAAGAGCTCCCATCTGTCATCACCGCGCTCCCCGAGATGGGCTTCCTTGTAGCAGCAGCAGCAGATCCTTGCTCATGCTCATGCTCATGCTTATCCATCCCTATCCCCATTCCTGCACACATGACCACCCGCCCAGGAATTCGCCCACCGGGATCCAATATCCAATTCCCTCAAAATGTCCATTTTTGCTTCTGTTCTGTTCTGCCTTCGAGAATGCGCCCGTCCGACACGCCGGCCTGGAGTAAAGCGCCGTCCTTTGCTTGTAAAGTGATTGGAAGTTGTCGTTAACAGAAGTGAGCCTACCCGCCATGTCGCCAGTAAAAAAAAAGGGTTGAGAACTATCGCCCACCCTCTTTCCTCCTCCTCATCGAACCAAAGTGTGAACCGGGAGGATGCCAAAACGCTCAAGCAAAAACAGCCATGTATGTAACAGATGCGCCAAACACCGATGCTAGGTAATGTGACAAAGGGAAAAAGAAAAGCCTCACATGGACGTAAGTCGTTGAATCGTCAGCCGGACAGGGGTGGATGTGTACGTCAAACCTGTCCGTTCCTGGCGAGACGGGGAAGCATCCCGCCTCAGCAAGTCCCCCGAGGAGCGGGGGCTTTCTTGGAATTGGACAGCCCCGTACCAGACTGTCGGTCTCTGATGAGTCGCCGGGTATGCCCAGTGTGGCGGGAGGGTGCCAAGGCGGTCTATTGGGATACGCGTCGACTAGAGGGCTCGTTTGAGACAATAGACTACTGGACTACTCATGTAGTCCGAGGTCCGTTACAAGCCCTCTTCGCCGGCCTTGCAGAGCTTGATCTCCCGCACCCACTCCGACTTGAGAACTTGGGCGGCTGTCAAGCGACGGGAAGGATGAGGATCGAGTACCGAGTAGATGACGTTGCGGCAGCGGGCCTAATCATCAGGTTAGCAAAGGAACGGAGCCATTCAGGAAACATAGGCCTTACACGATGGAGCGATTCAATAGGCCCGTAGCCCTCCTCGTCCCGACGACCTTCTAGGTACCTAGCATAGAATTCGTCGTCGTCCTTCTTGGCCAAGCGCCAGAGATGGCGACCGGTGCGCATGGCCATGTATATGACGCCGCAGGCCCAAACGTCGACGGCTCTAGCATCGAATTCCTTGTCCGTGTACTCCTCGGGAGATATGTACGGTGCAGAGCCGCAAAGACCCGAGACCATGTGGGCATCGGTCTCCCAGGCCATCCGGAAACACTCCCCGTTGCCAAAGTCGGTGATCTTGAGGCCTCCGCGGGTGGTAAGAAGGAGGTTCTCTGGCTTGAGGTCGCGGTGTGCAACGCCCATCTCATGCAGGTACTCGACACCCCGCATCATTTGCTTGAAGAAACAGTCGGCCTCCTGGACTTCCAGTTTCCCACTCGAAAGAACGAGAGTATACAGGTCACCGCCGGCGCAGAACTCCATAACCTCGCAGTAGTCACCCTTGGAGTCCTTGAGTAGGTCGAGGGTGTGGATGACATTCGGATGTCGAAGGGAGGACGAAATACAGAACTCGGCGGTGAGGCGCTTGCTGTACTTCTTCTCCGTCTCCTCGGGTCTACGGCGAAACTCCTTCACGGCGAAGAGCTTTTCACCACTGCCGCCTATCTTCTTGTGGGAGATTCGCACAATGCCAAAAGCACCGCGGCCGACTACTTCTTGGCACTTGCCATATTTCTCAACAAGCGTTGACGTCGCGTTCGGTCCGCCCTTCTTGTCGTTGGCCTCCTCCTTTTCTAGTCTCAGCGAATCGACCCAGTTGTTGACAAGCGAGAGGTCGTGGTCCGGGGCAGCCTCCTGCTTCTTGCCAAGAATGGCTCTCCACATATCGGAAAGCTTCTCTTGTCGGCGACTCGACTTAAGGTGGTGCTCATGGCCACCGGGGAGCTCGGAATTGACCTCAAAGCGCCGTGGGGGCAAGCTGGCGGCGGGAGTCTTGGTGGTCTTGGTTGCGGAGGAAGCCTTGTCGACAGGCTTGGTTGCGGGCTTCTCGGCGCCTTTCTCAGAAGAAGAAGGCTTGCGAGCGAGAGGGGAGGTGGAGCCGTTTATTGAGGTGGCTCTCGGGCGTTGGGCAAGGTCGGAGGTCGGTTGCGTGGACATTCCCGTGGGCGTGCGAGAACCGTCCTTGGAGAACATGCGAGTGAGGCGTTCTTTGACCGATGCCTTGTCTGTGGGCTTGAGGTGGGCATCAGGGACGAGGTTGCTGCCGACAGCGGCGCCGTTTTGCGGAGTTAAGCCTGGTGATTTCTTGACGCCATCTTGAGATTTGATCGACGAGGGTTTCGAGCTCGATGCGGAAGGCGGCTTAATTGAGGAGATGGGGGGAGTTGGCATTTTCGTAGGAGAGACAGCGTCTCAATCAGCGAGAGACGGAAAGAGGAAGAAGGGTAAAACGGGAGGGGGGGTGTGCTGGTAGGAGGAGAGGCGCGAGCCGGGTGCAGCACGAGCAGCAGGCAAGAAGCAAGAAGCAGGAGCAGGAGCACCGGGACAAAGCACCAGCTCAGCACGACGCAACACAGCACGAGGCGATGCGATGCGTTGCGTTGCGTTGCGCAGGGATGAACCGAGACACGGCGGGTTTTGAGGGCGGAGGTTCGTTGCAGCGGTGGTGCAGCGCGGGACAGCAAGCGGCCGAGGACGACGGCTGCAGGTTGTGTAGAGGGAGGAGTGGTGGTGATAGTGGCCGGGATGGTGACGGGGTAGTGGATCAAAGTTGGTGGGCAGTGCAGCAACAGTGCATCGAAGCGCAAGTAAAGTGCAGGGCGGGCGATTGGTACTTGGCAGGGTAGGGCGCTGGACAGCAATTGTCAACGTCGGGTCAACGAAAATAGGGACGAGATGTCTGCCGATCTTGGCTGACGACGGCCCAGGAGAACCAGGGAGGGAGCCAGGCCAACCTTTGTGGGTGCCGTAAGGACGCAAAAAAGGTGTTGAAAACCTGGAAGAACCTGTAAGGGTGGATGGAGGGTCGGGCGACAGAGCCTGGGGGGGGGGGGGGCACTGTAGGGGAAAATCCGAGGACGCTCAGTGGCGCAGAGCGCAGAGCGCAGAAGGCGACGCGTAGAGGGACGCCTCGGGGCGTGATGGGCTCAGGCCCAGCTGCGAGCTGCTCGTACCACGGGCAAAATGGGGCGATTTGCTTGCCACGTCGCGCCGGATGACCACGAGGTTCGAGGGAGGTTCGAGGGAGGAGGGGAAGAGGAAGAGAAGGCGGAAGGGAGCAACAGAGGAGCGGGAATTTAAGTCTGGGAGAAGGACGGGGACGGGAAAAAGATGAGTGAGGGCTTTGAGGTAATGTACTTAGTGGTGAGCGAAATGAGAGAAGTGCGAGGGCGAGCGGGTAGGTAGGGTCGAGGGTCCAGGTGGAGACCGGCTCGGCCGCTGTACCATTTGTTCTGCAATTGCTCTGTGCCGTGCTGGAGTACGGAGTAGTGGTAGGCTGGTACTTGGTAGCAATGCAAAGGCAGGCAACTCTGGGGCTCTTCTCCGGGCGACCTGGCTGGCTAAAACAGGTACCGGCACAGCAGCCTAGAGGGGAGTGGGTGGTGCCGGCTGTAGCTTACCAGACCAGGCACTTCGCGGGTGGGCAGAAGACAGAAACAGAAAGGACAGCTCAGACCGTCTAGTTGGGGTCAGTGGTTGCTGACTTCTTTTGCCCCTCTCAACTCATGTCATGCATCTCATGAGGGATGGTAGGGCAGGGCATGCATGAGGACGGGTGGGCGGTGATGAAAGTCCAGAAGCAGCAGGGCTTGAGGGCCTATGTACCTAACTTGGGAAACCCCCAGGGAGGGGAGGGGTGGTAATATTCCCTCCCCGGCCAGACGAGAGCACAGTAGGGGTGGGTGCAACAATGGGAGTGGAGGGCTGGAAAGGATGGTAGCAGGCTAGAATGGGCAAAGACGGGAGAGGAAGAGGGAGAGAGAAACGAGTATCGGAGGGACGCAGCAACATGGATGAACTTAATGGATGGATGGGGAGCATCTAGCTTAGGTAGGCATGTACGAATACCCGAAGAGGAATCCAGGTCAAGTACAGCGCGATGATAGACCCGGTCCACGAGGTCCCTTTCGGGCAGAGCCAAGACGGCAAGGTACTTGGCAACTGAGCCCGCCAAGCCCACGCTGTCGAGGTGGAGGGCGCGGACGAGGTATGAGGTACGACCACGGTCCGTCCATCTCGACCAAGCTGGACAGTGCGGTGCCTCCAGCTCCAACAAGCAAAGGCCAACAAGGAGCCAGCACAAAGCCAAGCTTTTTTTTTTTTGAGGCGAAGTGAGCCCCCCGACCCGCGACCCGCGACCCCTCGGACGCCGTTTCTTTGAAGGTCGAACATAGAACGCAGCCCTGGCAGCAGAGAGAGAAAGAAAATGCGAAACTGAAGAGGCGAGAGAAAAGACACATCGCAAAGGTCTCCCGAGTGACGTCGAGACCTGTTGTGGGGAAGCAAGGGAACCCCAGTAAGTCGAGACGATTGTCAACTGACTGACGGGAATCAGAACCGGCAAAACAAGCAGCCGTGCAAATTCCGCCCGTAAGTACTTCGCCCTCTGAGTACACTCATCGCATGCACTCGGTAGATGATGCGGTGAGGCAATGCAAATGCAAAGGCAAAGGCAGAGGCAAACCTCCGGCAATGCTGGACAAGGCCGACCTTGGCTTTCAGCCGCGCGCATGTTAGAACGGCCAGGAGACGGGCAACCAGGAGCTGAGGGAAAATGATGACGGAGACAAACGACTCATGGTCCCTTTCATCCAACGTGGACCGGAAATCTGCCCAGTCAGGGCGAAGCAACTAACTAGGTAAGCAGTTAAACATTGCTTAGTGCAAGTGGGATGAGAAGTGAATGTGATGCACCACGCAATGCGGCCCAGTGCGAATGCGGTGCGGTGCACGGCAGTGGACACCCCTCCCCCTCGTAAGCTAGTCTCTTCACCAGTCTCCGCTGATGGATTGATGGATGGGAGAAGAAAGCTTCCGGACGTGACAATTCTGGGGCGAACGCGGGAAAAGGAGGGAGTTGGGCCAATGGCTCTGGACGTCGTCGCCGGTTTCGTCATTTCCATGACGCGCGCGCCCGCTCGGAACCGGGACCAAGGGCCTTCCAGGGCCAGGCCGTGAACGGGTACAACAATACCACCTGGGCGCGCCGGCTGTCCATGTCTTTCACCGGGAAACCGAGAGAGAGGTGCGTGTATGGGACCCGACGGGCGGTGCGGCGAGGTGAAACCAGAACACGACCTGCCGTACTCGGATGGCCTTTTGCCCTTCAATTGCTTCTCTCCGTCCGTGATACCCGATGTCCGATATCCGTAGCGGCACGTTGTTGCCGACATAGCCATGGTGTTCCCGTTCCTGTTTTTGCCGTTCGTCCTCGTGCCTCGAAGCTTCTCGCAGGTGCCACGCCGACGAGAGCCTCGTGTCGTGGTTTTCTTGCATCGTGGTGCTGGCCCGTCGATTCCGACTCGATACCTTATTAGCTCCCCCCCGGTCCACATCAGAAGTGCCAAGCATAATGGCGCATAGGTCAGCGCTGCTGCACGGCTCGAGCGCCAGCAGCCCAGATGGACAAGATCTGGCTAGACAGGGATGCCAAAATGTGGAGGGAGCAGGGAAGCCCACAGCCAGGCTACCCGCCCCACGCGAGTGCAGTGGAAGAAAGAAACACAGTTCGAGAGACCGTTGGCAGGAACTTTGTGCGCTACTAGCCGAATGGGACTTTCCACCCGAGTTACCGGTAAGAGTTTAATCGATATGTCGGAAGCAAATAAAGTACTAAGATCTCATACTTGAAAACCAGCATTGTGCAAATGGAAGGATGATGGTCCTCGGAAGATCGTGGGAGGATAATTGAGTGCAGGAGAACGTGAATTGGCCATGATTTTTCCACTCCATCCTCTTGGCAGCACACAGGGCGATGAGCCCCGGGGGGCCGGGTGGTGGGGGGGAACCTTGCACACACTCGCTCTGGCCCCCTTGTTGGAGTGACAAGTTGCCAAGGCCTATCCGCCTCTTAGTCTCAGGTTCAAAGCAGGAACTCGGAAATCGGGAGTGATGATTCAACCCTCTTGAGACGCCGTAGCCAATCTCGTCCGCCCACAGCTGAAACAACGATTGTACGAATAACAAGAATCCGTCGGTTTCAACTGATTCAATGGCGGAGATGGGCCGAGGCCTAGTCTAGGTACTTAGGTAGGTAGGTACCTTGCTTGATTTTGTACCTCCGTCCACACCAACAGATCTGTAGCTGTTGGATTCACCACCCGCGGTACTGGCAACGTCATCCGCCTGTGGCCGAGACAACTGAGGATGGAGGGACTAGCGAAAGTCTCTGAACTGGAATATGCTGCAATGCCTTCTGCAGCACCTGAAACATACAAGGTCCAAGGATCCTCTGTCTTAGCAGCAAGCAGCACCTGAGCAGCAGCAGCAGCAACAGCAATAACACCAACACCAACCGAACCGCCAGGCTGGACTTCACAGCAGGTACAAAGTCTCCACTACTAGTACGCATGTGGAGTGCAAAGACACCCCGTAAGTAGACCACATACATTGGATGATACCCGCAATTGCGCGCTAAGTTCGATGACTTGTTCGTGCTGGTCCTCGCAATGCTGCACCTGCACCGCTTTTCGGCTGGGCTTGTAAGCGCTCTGCGACCTTCTCCTCGAGCAACGAACAGCCCAGGCAGGTACCAATCGTAAAGTTGGTGGCTGCCTTAGGGGCGAGGGTTGAGCAGAAAGGAAACACCGGGCCACGAACCGTTCATAAGTCATTCGTCATTTTTCTAGTTGTTCTTGATTCTTCGGACCTCCACCGACTCTTCAACAGTCCACCAACCACCAACCTCCCAACGACCGCCTTCACATCCGCCCACCCAGTTCATCCCTACCTTAGCTGCTCGACCTTATTCCATTGCGGCCCTCCCACTCGCACTGGGCGGGCATCTAGTTCCTGGACGGTCCCGGCCGAGAGGGAAGCGCAACGCGGTCGCTTGTTGCGGCCTAGGGAAAGTCAAGCACTGCCACGGTGCTCACCTGCAGCCGTCAATCTGCTTGCTGGATGCATGTAAGTCAACAAGTTGCAAGGCAACCTTCACTTCTACCCTGAGATTCCCTCTCCGTTTTTTTGGTCCTCGTCCGCTTTTAATTTGGACCAGCCGACCACCAACTCGACCAAGTTTTCCCGAGGTACCGGTAGTCCGCAGTTGAGCTAACCCTCACACGCCGGTCAGTGTGAGCAGCGCAGAATTCCGACCTCATCCGCCCCGCGAATCGGCCCTGCTTGCCAATTGGGACATGAGGCATTTCTGTGCGCCTAGGTCGATGAAGTGCATACTGTATGAAGCTGAGAGAGGGTGCCGCCGCCCGCTGTCACTTTGCTTTGCTGCTGCCGGTGACTTTGCCGTTGTCGCTCCTGGACTCTTAGTCTGGGTCCTCGGTACCTGTACGTGCATTTCCGTGTTGTCTGCGATACTGCATCGGGCCTGCCAAGTCGCCAAGCTGCCAACCCCCCCCCCCCCAGGCCCAGCCTAGAGCCCTAGATTACGAGCTCTCGAGTGTACGGTACACTGCCGTCGACGAAGTACCGCCGGTGGGCATCATGAGGCCTCCTGCGCCCGGAGCCGTTGTTCCTCCCTAGCGACCCGCCGGCAGCCAAGAAAACAGACGACAAGCCAGCGCTTCCCTGCCTCTTGATGAGGTCGATTAGTTCCCACAGCTTTCTATTTCAGTTGCTTACATGTGAACTTGGGAGGCCAAGTCTCCTCGAACCAAGCATCCCGCTGCCGAGAGCCCGCCAGCCGATACCCGTACCCGGCTTGGCCCTATTTACATCCTCCATTGCAATTCCCGTCTTCCGCAAGGTCATCAACTTTGTCACCGACACTCCGGTACCGAGCACGACCAGGGGGTGTACTTCGCCCATCGGTGTACATTGATATCCAGGCCACCTACGACGTACACACATGTCGGATAATTAAGGCCCTTGTTTGTGCCTTGGTTCCCGTCGTTTTAGGTCAGGCACTTATCAGCACCCGCATTGTCAGCCAGCAATCATCCTGGCAGCCAGTTTCCGCAATCTACACAACTGCTGCAAGTTCCATCTCCAACAAATACTTAAAAAAGAAAACAGCTAGGGGTAAGCGTAAACAACCCCTGCTTCCTTCACCGGCCTTTGTCCCCACCTCGCTCAGCTTGTAGTACTATATACATGTCTATACATGTCCGCAACTGATCGTGAACAGGGTATGAGGCGCTTCGTAACATGCTTCTTGGCGAAATACCACAAATTTGCCTATCAATCACCAAATCTATGTGCATGACGGGATGCACAACCCGGAGCCTCACGTCTCACGCCTTCGCTGTGCTAGCAAACAACAGTCTCCTGGAGATATCCGTGCCATCGATACGCTCGAAGTCGAGCACACCACCAGCCATCACGACCTCGCCGCCCAGAGAGCCATGCATCTCTAGACGTCACACCGTCTCTGCCTACCTCAACTTAAGTTCTGGACTCATCCCGAACACCCATCCCTTGGAAATTTCCATGTCGACCCCCCCCCCCCCCTCGTGCTTTATCGCCGCCACCTGACTGGCTCACCGACTTTCAACGCACAAGGAAATGGTTTAGGGCTCACCGGCAAGTTGCTTTCCATCTCAACCCAAGAGGCTCGGAGCTCCAGCTGTCACATAAAACACCCTGGTTCCATACTCGTGCATGTCTCACAGCAGCTTCCTAGCTACAGATCTTGAGCAGAAGATTGTACCTAGAACGACGCCTCCCACGTGGCTCTAGTTTTTTTCTTCTTCGATGCCGGTACCTCCAATGGCTCCCGCTTATGTACGGACGCCGAACTATTATCTCCCCGAGATAAGTGCCACCACGGCAGCCAAGTTCGAAGCGGGCGCGACATGTTCGTACAGTACTTCTAGGCCAAGCCTGGCGTTTCTGTTGTTTGCTATCTATCGCGAAGAATGGCCTCCGAGACACACGCGGCTCTCGGCTCAAAGGTCACGCTCAGCAGTCCCTTTATGTCCCCTTATTATCGGATCCCCTGGACCTCAACAACCATCTCGACACGGTGCCCTCTGCGTCCGCTAAAGATGGTTGACTCTCCACCGCCCTGACCCTGGCTCATCGTGCCTGGTTCACCGTGCCTGCCAAGGGTCCGGCAGCTCCGCGCTGTGGGAGGTATCAGCGGTGAGCTTTCCATTGTACCCACCCACCGTCACGTTGAGATGAGACAGTTGCGTCTCTGTCGTGCTCGAGGTGCAAAATGACAGGTTATCAGCCATTGAGTGAGCAGCATCTGTAGCTTCTAACACCCCGGCAGGCAGCATGCAGGGCCGATCATCCAGTCTAGGGTGCTGCCGCACCGGGTAAGTAATGGCTGCATACTATGTAGGGTGTGTTCGTCGGGGAATATTTGTGGATTTGCCGACTATGTACCCTTATCTTGTGGTTCCCTACTCTTTCTTGCCCCCCCCCCCTCCCGCCCCCAGCCTCTTTGTGATCCTTGAGTCTAGGAATTTTCTGCTTATGGTATCACTGACTGACGTGTTTGCCCACCTCATCATCAATCTGAACCAGCCATCCGTTGTCTCTCCCGGAAACGCCATTGTGTCCGTATGGTATCCAACCCGCCAGCCTACCTATCATGTCAATTGGTATCTGATACGCCCAGCTTGGAGGCAAGTTGGGCTAGTGTCCCTGGGGAAGGGGTTTCCTGCTCCTCCTGTGATGCAGCGTCCGTTGCGGGCGCATCTGAAGCCTCCATGGTGGCCGGCTCGTCTGTTCCGCCGTTGTGGACAAACCTGGTCAGAAACACGGTAGGCTGATGCGAGGTGTTCTGGGCCGCGGTGATTTTCTCCACCGCATTCTCATACGCTCGGTCGTAGACGTTATAGTCAACCGCAGTGGGAGAGTCCGAGACAATGTCTGGTGTGGCCTCGTCCATGGCGAAGTCGTCTCTAGCTCCGGTGCCGATTCCAAGGAACTTGATGTCCTGCTCGTTACTATCGCGGCTGGGGCTCCTTGAATCATTGCTGCCGCCGCCGCCGATGAGATCCCAGACCTTTCGTCTCTGAGAGAGAAGTGCCGTAATGACTTCGACCTTGGCGATCTCCTTGGAAGACTCGGAAGAGCCCTGGGTAGCAGTAGAGGTCGAGCTTGATGATCGGACCCCGGCCTCGGATCGGTTCCTAATGAGGATGCCTCTGAATCTATGAATGGCTTTCATGACGCAGAGCAAGTGGTTGAACTTTCTTGTCAAGGCGCGGCTGACCTCCAACTCATTTGGGGGGCCGACTATTTTGGCGCAGTTCTCCTCGGAGGGAAGCAATGGGTCGGTCCCTTTGCAGGTCACCCAGGGGTGGTTCTGATGAGACAGTTTAGCGATCGGAGCTCATGACATTGATCTCGGTGAGAGTGGGAAGAAGGGAAGAGGGCAAACGAACTCGAATCTGCTCCATTGTAATGCGGGTCTCGGGGTTCTTGTCCAGGAGCTTGTACATCAGGTCGACAAAGTCGGGGTTCTCGCCTTGAGGGATCTGCGGGTCATCCGACTTGATGGCGTCGTACACATCCAGCATACCGTCTCGGTTGAAGGGGATGCGGCCGAACTTGAGGCAAAAGAGCGAAACGCCCATGGACCAGATATCGGCCGCCGTGCCGGACACGTCACCGTGCTTGCCGCAGAGCTCCGGGGGCAGGAAGGCAGGGGAGCCAGCCGACTTGGTTATGCGCATGTTGTGAGGCTTCTCGAAGATCTCTGAGACTCCGAAGTCAACGACTTTGAGAACCTCGTCATCGGACAAGAGCAGATTGTCGGGCTTAATGTCCCTGTGGATGACCCCCTGCGCGTGTACTAGCACCGACTCAGTCATCTGGGAGGTTCACGCTGTCCAGTACTAGAGTCACTTACAGTACTCGATGGCTAGGACGAGGTCGCGGAACCAGAAGCGGCACTTCTCCTCGTCGAATGGCTGAGCCTGCTCGTCGAGTCCAACCTTCATGATGACGCCCCGCTTACACATCTCCATGACCATGTAGAGCGAATCTTCTTCCGGGTCGTCCAGGACCTCGATCAATTGGACCAAGTTCGGATGGTTTAGCTTCTTCATGATGGCAATCTCCTCTCGGATGAGGAATAGCGCATCCTTGCTCTCGCTTTTGCGAAGGCCGGCGCCCAGCGGTGGACTCCCGGGACCAATGCGCTTCGGGCCGCGTGGGCCCTGCCGAAGAATGTTTGACTGCGCACGCTTCCGCAACCGGGCTTTAGAGAACTCCTTGACGGCCTAGCAGCAGAAATTCAGCAATGCGTGGTGAGGGATGAAAGCAGCGCTGCGGCAAAGCTGCCATATTGTCGGGGACGGCTCACATATTCATGGCCGAACTGGTCCGTCGCCAGGTGGACGGCGCCGTAGGAGCCTCTGCCGATCTCCTCCAAGATGGTGTACTGGTTTACGCGATGGTGGGTTCTGCCGTCGAAGTCTTCATTGGAGAATTCGGTCTGGGCGTCCAGCGTCTCCTATCGTAGTCATGAGATGAGCCTGCCATGGCACGCCAATCCTCGTCTCTGCAGCGCGCTGGACTTGCGACGGGTTCGTACCTTGACTTCGCGGTGGGCGCTTGGGGTCCGCTTATGATGGCGCAAAGGGCTCGCATATCGATGTACGTCGGTGGGCTCGGTACTGCCATGATGACGGGCGTGGGTTAGCTAGGCTGTTTGCTTTTTTTATCGCAACAAAGCTGTGGGCGCGAGGGGCTCCGCGACTTACAGGTGGTGGACGAGCGGGGGCGGAGCGTCGCTGTCGTCTTCTTGGGACGAGATGTTGTCGATCCTGACCTGGGGCGACGACGACGGAGCTGACGACGGCGCTGACGACGGGAACGTGAAGGACTGCTTGATGTAGGGGAGGGGAGCAAGCGCATCCTCAGGAGGGTCCATGGAGGAGGGTATGACGCCCCGGCGCGAGGTGAGCGAGGAGGGACAGGTGACAAGTTTGGGAGTTGGCGGAGGCGTGCTGTAATAGTGTAGTGCAGTGTAGTGTAGTGTGTGAAGACGACGAAGAGGAGGCGGGGGAGGAGGAGAAGCAAGTAGTGTGAGATGTGCCGGTGCCGGTGCCCCGCTCAGCTCAGATGGCTCCCCGCGACGATGGGATGCAAACGTCACACAGCTGGGCTGTGGACGGCAGGATACACCTACAGTTCGGCCATGTGCGAGGTCGAAGGAGGCCGGGGAGTAATTGTGAGCAGAAATGGGTTATGAATTTAGGGGATGGAAAGGAGAGAGAGAGAGAGAGAGAGGATACCGACGAGAGCAGCGCAGTGAAGTAAGTACCTAAGTAAGTAAATAATAAATAAGTTTGGTGGGGCCGAAGCTCGACAACGGCACTGAAGTTTGAACCCCGCCTGGAGATTGGAGATCCAGCCAAGTGATCCACCAAATGATCCACCAGCGTCGCATCGTCCCAGCTACTACTAAGTACATATCTACAACCTCGAACTCGCATCAACCTCCAGACCACGTACTCCGCTACACCACCTCCCGAACAAACCATCCCGGCACACCACAGCGCATTCATTTCTTCCAATCCTTCTCCTCGACGGCCTCCTCCCGAAGCAACCACCCAACTGCTCTCTAGGTGGTCCCCTCCCCCTGACCAACGACACCATGGCCGTCTACTCCTTTCACATCTTCGACCGCCACAGTACGACTCCATGCTCCCTCCCCCATCCCCCATCCCCCCTCACCCTCCCCCAGTTTCCTTGTTCTGCTCTGACGCCCATTCTCTCTCCAGCCGAGTGCGTCTACTCCAAATCCTGGGTCCAGCCGCCGCCGCCTCACAACCCGGACAACAGGCCCGTCAGCGTCGGCAGTACCGGTACGACGGCGCCGACCGTGGCGCCGACGGCGCAGCCCTCGCAAACCTCGTCGGACGACGCGAAGCTCATCTTCGGCACCATCTTCTCCCTGCGCAACATGGCCCGCAAGCTCGGCGGCGAGGACGACGCCTTCATCAGCTACCGCACCGCCGAGTACAAGCTGCACTTCTACGAGACCCCCGCCAACCTGCGCTTCGTCATCCTCACCGACACCGTCACCCCGAGCATGCGCAACGTCCTGCACCAGATCTATATCAACTTATGGGTCGAATACGGTATGTACACCGATCGGGTCCCCCCCCCCTCTCCTCCGGTCGAAAAACCAGTTGCCCGGCAAGAGGCTACGGCGCCCGTGCAGTGGCTGGAGATGAGGATGCGAGAGTGCTGATATGTGGAACTGTACAGTGGTGAAAAATCCATTAGCTCCTGTTGAGCACAAGGGCGGTGACGGTGTCAAGAACGAGCTCTTTGAGCTAGGCCTAGATCAGTTTATCAGGGGACTCGTATGAGCACCACTAGCAACCTACGAGTTGTCACAGGAAAATTCACCCCCCCCTTCGGGGACCGACGACCTAGGGATGAGGGACGCCAGCCCCGCGCACGAGTTCACCGCGAGGAGTGTCCAACGAGTGCTAGCCGGCCCAGCCAAACACCTTCTTCCCAGTTGTGCCAATCTTTGGACGATGAAGCTCTGATCCGGAACTCCTTTAGGCCCTCGGTCTGTCCCGACGATACGCCGGCATTACGAATCTAAGAGAACGAAAAGGACATGACTTCTAGGAGACAGCTGAGCCGGCGTCGAGGAGGATACTTCACAGGTCTGGCCAGATTATAGAGGGAAGAAAGAAGCCGAGGCAGGAGAGAACGAGCTACACCCAACGCCAAAGGTCTCCAGTGCAATGTTACACGAGATATCCCCAAATTATCCCCTAGAAAGCTATTCTCCGCTCTATGCCCCGAGTTTGTGTATATGTTTGATCCGATATATCCATCCGGTTACTGCTCCTTTACACCCCCTAGGTATCCATGCCAATCCGGCCAAATCGCCCCAAGTTCAGTATACATACATACACATACATACATACATTGGCCGCCGCTTCATTGTTGGTCGACGGCCCGGGTCCACGCGCTCTCGAACCCTCCCTGGTTATCCACCATGACGATGCTGGATTCGCCCTGGCTCTGCGTTGCCTTGGTGCTTTGCGAGGCCGAGGCGCTGACATCGGCGTCGCTCTCCATCAGACCGTCGTCGCGAATTTCCGTCTCCCAGTTGCTCGAGTAGACCACGGCGGCGAAGGCCTCGAGGTCGCGCACCGCCTCCATCCGCTGCAAGTACTCGTTGGGCATCCCGTTGCCGATGGCGTGCGCCTGGCGAGTCAGCACCGACAGGATCTTGGGTAGCAGGATGACCTTGCAGCGCTGCTGGTCCTTGAGCTCCGGGGTGACGATCCCGTCTGTGGCGGGGAGCTGGAAGGCTTCGGTGGACAGCTTGTTGTCGACCAGGTAGGAGAAGCCCGAGTCGAGCAGTAGGGTGAGAACGTGGGAGAAGGAAGGGGACTCGATGAGGTCAGCCGTCTCGTCGAGGAGCCGCCTCAGGATGGCGGGGGACGACGGGTGGGATCCTTCAACCGGGGCATCTTCGAGGATACCCGACTCGCGAATCACCTCGTCCTCCTGATCTTGAGGTGGTAGGAGGAACTTGAGCCAGTTGGTCTTCCGGCGCTCGTCGACGGTCGCTCCCTCTACCAGCTTCCTCACTTGCATCGTCAGGTCTGAGAAGCGCTCGAAGCTCAACAGATCGCGGGGGCTCAGACTGCCAAAGACGGTCCGCACGGCGCTCTCCACTCGGCGGCTAAGGTCGGCCCAGCCCCTATTCAGCAGCCACCAGCTAAAAGTCAGGTATTTTCGGTTCGTGCCGAAGTCGCTTCCGTATGACTGCTCCGTGTTGTCGTCGTCGTTGTTCTCGAGGCTGATGGTAGCCTGTTGAGCACCCGTCGCGAGGGCCACCACGCTGGAGAGGTAGCTCCTTCGGCCGAGGAGGTTGAGTTGCACTCGCGTCAGCAACGTCAACAACGCGAGCGTGTAGATCAGGGTGAAGGCCCTAGTCAAAGCTATTGTACAATGTCAAATCTCCGCACTACGAAAGAACCAGAATGGTGAAATGCTACTCACCACTGATTGTCACATCGTCCCACAGCTGCCTCTTGGTCTTGCGGGGTTTCGCGGCTCCTTCGTCCTGGTGGCTGTTTTCTCCTCCGGCATTGAAGGGCGACGGCATTGTGATCTGGCTGGCGTGAACTCCGCTCTCGCTCTGCAGACTGGCGCTGACCATGCTCTTGCCATCATCCTCCGTCAGGGTGGTATCGGCGATGCTCGGGGGGGTGACCGACTCGGTAGCGCCGTTCTTGATTGCTTTGGCGGCCTTCATCTGCTGGATCTCGTAGGTGATCTGTTCCGTGTTCATGGCCTCGAGGATGGCGGTGGTGGCGGACGGGAGCAGGGCGAGGACAGTGAAGGTGCAGTCCTCCTGGTTCTGTTCGAAGCGGCGGCGGAGGCTGCACAGCGTTATGGTCAGTCGGCCGGTCAATGGAAGGAGGGGGACACAGGGGGTAGGACGTACTTCTCCTTTGCTATGCGGTCGCTGCTCATGCGCTCGCGCGCATCGTTGATCTTGGTGATGACATACTGAGTGGCGACGTAGCCGGCGCCAATGACACCGACGCCGACAGCGATGGGCGTCCGGTTATGGCGCAACCAGCGCCGAGCGGACGAGAACATGGCGTAGACGGCGGCGGACGAGGGCGGAGGTGTCGGAGGTCGGAGGATGGCTAACGGCCCATGGGGGGGGAGCTGTAAGCTGTGTGAATTGTAGGGCGACGGGTCGAGAGTAGGAGACGCGAGCACGTGCGAGGTCCTGGTCTTGGACGGGGGGGGGAATGAATGGGTTCAGCCGCCGGGAAGCGGAATGGACGTGGTCGTGTCTGTGGGTGGTGAGGGAGGTCAGTCGGTGACGTGGTGGAGTTGGGAGGTTGTAATGTACTGTAGTCGTTCAAGCAGCCAGTAACCGTACCTCGGCCCCAGAAAATGCAACCGATTTATGGATCGTTGGATGGATATGATTTTATGGAGTTGTGTGGAGCTTGCAACCGTGTGGAGAGTGGAGGAGGCTGAAATGTGTGGCTGACCTCATCATGCAATTGATGCTCTGTCCCTCTTTATGGCTTATCGCCTATCGCTCCCGCGGCGAACCTTGCTCAACCCGGCTAACCCGTAGGTACCTATCTAATACTACTAGTACATTACTTAACCAAGGCACGGAGCAATTAGGTACCTATTACCTACCTTAGTAGCTGCGCTATTACCTACAGGTAACGAATGCTGCGCACCATCACTGCACACTGCACTTGCCCCCCCTCCGGAATGTCAGCCCAGCAAAAGTGACGTTGCGAGTTTTCCACCCGGGAGAGGGGGGGGGGGGGGGGGAACCTGAANNTTTCCCCCCGGGGGGGGGGGGGGGGGGGGGGCAACCTGAACTTGGGGACTTCCACAACCTCTTCCCTCAGCGACCATTCTCCTCCCGACAACAATGCTCGTGACCGCCCAGACTCGCCTCCACGACACCTCGCTCACCATGGACCAGCAAGAGCCTCCAGAGTTCATACTCGACGTCTTTGCAGATCCCCGCTCCGTCCGCGACGTTGTAAAAGGTCGGCTTTCCCCTCCCCTCTCTCCCTCGTCATTGACCTACCCTGTACAACCACATCCCCCGCTATCCGGAGAGCCTCGACGACCAACTCATATACAAACATGCAACAACCTGCATCAACACGTAGTCCCTTCGCCTTTGACTGTCTCGCTAACTCGGACATGTAGGAATCCTCCACACCATATTCTTCCACCGGTTCTTCCCATCACTCACTCCGCAGACCCGTGAGGTCCTCGACCTGACCCTCCCCTACGTCGACGACGATGAACTCGAGACAATGATCGAGCAGCGCGCCGCTGCCCTCGAGCGCCAACTCGACGCCCAGCGATCCTCCTCTTCCGCCTCTGCCACCGGCGCCCACGCCCAAGCCCACGCCAACTCCGCCAGCAACAGCGCTACCGCTGGCGGCGGCCGTGGCCAGCTCGTCGTCCAGTTCTTCGAGAAGCGTCGCCGCAAGGCCTGGCTGTCCCGCGGTGACGAGGAAGTCTGCTGGGAGTGCTGGACCGTCAAGGTGACCGTCGCCGAGCCAAGGACCGAGAGCGGTACGTATGCCTCTGGAAAAAGGATGAGAATTTTGTTTTGTTTGATCAGGGTCGGGATGCGCCGTCTTCCGGCAAGGGCGACGCCTTCGCTATTCAAACCAGCCCCAATACTGACCACAAGTGTCACAGAACGAGCCAAGGTCCGCCGTGCCATGGAGCAAACCCTCCTCACCACCGCCATGAAGATCGTCACCTTCGCAAACACCCACAAAGACCACATACCTCCCATCACCACCCAGGGCACCAATCCCTTCCCCTACAAGATCAACCTGGACCAGAAGGAGACAAGCTGGGCTACCCGCATGCGCATCTACTAGCAGTAGGAGTAGTGGTGCCACTGGGTCAGGATGTTCAGCACCCGCCCCTCCGCTTCACCCACCCACTCTCAATATATAGAGGTCGGTCGAGCATGGGCAAAGGGCTAATAAACGACGAGCCTCCGTTGCTCTGTACATAGAATATTGCTTGGGGAATTGGCGTGATATTGGCGTTTAGGGGAAGGTGGAGTTAGTGTCGGGGTTTTGAGTGGCAGTAATAGATACCCAGTTGACAAGACTGACTTGGTAAATACAAGAGAATTCTACGACGTGCGTGTTCCAAGCTATGGCTAGCATTGCCAGCCCGAGTCCTCGATGAAAACAACAGAATACAAGTGCCTCAATATTTACCATGTCATGCAACCCATCTGCCTGAAAAAACAAGTAGTCATATCCGCCCAAAGTCGTTTCCAAGTCAAAGTACCTCTCTTAAAGTAGACGACACGGGTGCAGAAGCTTGTAGTGACAACAATAGAATTCAATGTCATTTCAGTCCAGAATACAGTAGACATATCATGCTAGACTATCTAGTAATCAGACTTCCTTCCAGGACCCAAGCCGAGTCAGTACACAAGACGCACACGTACTCAGTCAGTACTCAGTCAATCCATTCCATCGCCCCGGTCAAATCCAAACTCCGGGCAGTAAAGTAAACAAAGCAAAATGCAAAATGCAGTAAGAAAACACAACGCAACAAAGCACTGATCCCAAGTGACCATCCAGTAATCCGAGCATTGCGAGCTCGTGTGCCCGAAATCATCGTTATCGTCAATAGCCAGCCGCGAAGCTATCGGAGGGCACGGCTATCCACCCGAGCCTCTTTGTTCTAGTCCAAAGGGGACAAGCCCAACGCCTACTCGCCACGAGGCAGCCAGACACGGCCGTATCCCAACCAAGTGTTGTGTTTTTGTTCTTCGTCAGGTCATTAATATTCATCATTATGCTTCGTACGTAGCCCCCGACACGATCCCGCTTAGAAAGCGGTGGAGTAGCTTCGGCCTAGGCCAGGCTTGTTGCCCTTGGAGCCCTTGTTGTGTGATCCGGATCCAATCTTCTCAAAGCCCTGAAGGATATCGAGCCCAGAGAAATCCGAGACGTCCGTGTTGTGATTAGAAATAAAGTCGGCGGGATCGATCATTAAGGCTGGCCAGTCGCCATCAGCGGGAATTTCCAAAAGGTTGGCGTACTTGGAGGGTGATTGGTTTCGAATTGGCGATTGCTGGAACATTTTTGACGGTGAGCCGAGATCCTCAAAGACCTTGCTGGGGGTCTCGAGGAACTGGCCCGGTGTGTCCGGAGCCTTGAGCAAGGGCGCCGAAGCAATAGGCTTCTTCATAGTGGAGTTGGTAATTTCACCGAGAGCTGACGTGGAAAAGGACCTGTCGAAGCGAGCGCGCTTCACCGAACGCTTTACTGGAGAGCCAGCGTCTGCCGCGCTCGTGGTAGCAAATACGTTCTCATCCATGCCCGTGAGATCCTGGAATATGTCAAAGTCGGTACTGTTGAGGACCTCGTCGAAATTGTATGTCGTGTCGTCGAGATGGAAGGCAGGGCTCCAAGGTACAGCAGCGTCGTCTGCTACACCAGTGACTCGGCGGAGGGGCGACTGGAGCATGTGGCGGACCTTGTCTCGGTGGATGCGAAGGTTGGTGTTTGGCGAGACGGAGGGAGGTGGACGGACAGGAGGCTTCATCTTGACGACTGGGGTCAAAGGAGGCAGCATCTGCTTCTCGTGGGCCTGTCGCAGAGGAGACGAAGACACTGGGCCAAAGACGGAGGAAAACCGGGCCTTGGTAGGGCTGAAGGGAGAGGAGCCCCGAAGACGGGCAATTTCCTCTTCAGCACGTCCTCGCTTGATTCGGGGTCGGTCGGCCTCGGAGGTCAGCAAAATGGCATTCTGATTCGGTCGCATCGCCGATGACTCGAGAGAAGAAATGTAGCCGCTGTCGTCCATTGAAGCAAACTTGCGCTTGTGGGATCGGGTGATGGAGGAGGCAGGGTTGCGTGAGACGGGAGGAGGTGTGTTGCTTCGGGGATGCATGTGGCGAGAAACCGGAGGAGAGGAATGCATGGTGGCAGGGAGGGGTGAGTAGAGGGATGAGTCCCGCGAAACTTCGTTGTCCCCGCCTTTGTCAGCAGCGTCCTCGGGGCCGGCGCCATCAGAAATGGGAATGGTGGCGTCGGAGGAGAGCTCCACGGGCATCGACATGGTTGCCTGTGATGTTAGCAGGGGCGGGAGGGCGGCGTGGCTGATGGGCATCGGAGGAGGCAAGGTGGGCTCCTGGATGTGTTGTTGAGAAGGGCGAGAGGGCTCGAGACGGGTTGACATGACTGGCAGGTTCTCGGCGGTGGGAGCGGACTTGCGAGTGGATTTCTCCTTAAGGAACTGCGACTCGGTGCCTGGCTCAATGCCCCAGTAGTTGCCCTTGCCGGGGTCGTCCTTGGGTCGCTCGATCTTGATGAAGTTCTTGTGAAGGCTCAGGTTGTGACGGATACTATTTTGCCAGCCGGCATCGGTAGGACTGTAGAAGGAGTAATGATCGCTAATCCACTTGTAGATCTGAGCAAGGGTAAGGCGATGCATGGGAGAGCGAAGGATGGCCATTCCGATCAGCTGAGCGTAGCTATGAGGTGGTTTGGCGCCGTCGTCTACAATGGTCGGGAAGGAATCGGAGTGAGGAATGGCGGTGGCCTCGATCTTGATCTTCTTGGAGGGTCTCGAGTCCTTGATAGGGGCGGCATCCATGAGGCCTCGCTTGCCGTTCGGTTTGTGGTGGTAGTCTTCGATGGAAAGGTTGATGGTGGCAGGGGCCGGGAATATTTGGGGGTGGACGTTCTCTTTCCCATATGCAAAGCTGGCGTCTATGGATTGCCTTTGGGAACCCGTCTTGAACTTGGAGAGGTAGGGCTTCTTGTGTAGAGAGTCGGTGTTGTGCCCCTTGCAGGAGGGAGGAGCCATGGCGACCATGTTCAGTTTGCTGCCGTGGGCAGAGCCGAGGGCGGAATGAGGTGATGACATTGGCTTCGACTTGAAAGGAGAGTATGTCTGATGCGAGGCGGTGGGCGGGTTTAGGACGACGTTGGAGCTCGAGCTTGTTAAGGGGCGGCGGTTAGGCTTGGTGACGGCTGGCATGGGTGCGTGGCTGTTCATGGGGGCAGCGTTCTCGAATAGGTCGTCTTGGAAGATGTGCAGCGGCTCATTCGAGGCCGGAAAACGCGTGTTCCGGGCCATGCTGGCCTGGTCGAGACGGATGAAGTCGACTCGATCGCGCGGCAATGGATATGGTCGAGGCGTCACTGAGGGAGGGAGTCAGTCAGTCGGAGCCGGGGATGGGGAGGAGATATCGTCGAGTGGGCGAGATGGATCGGGTAGGCATCGGCAGACGAGGATGGGATGGGACGAGGGTGCATGAAGGCAAGGAAGGGAAGAGGAGGAAATGCTCAAAGCTCACCTGGACGAAGCGAGTGATCCGTCAATGACCTGTGGGGCGCCTCGACAGGGCTATCGTGACTTGTTTAGAGAGGCGTTCAATAGGGCGGAGGGTGGATGCCGGGGCTGTCAGAGAGGCGTGCAGAAGCAATTCGGGCGGTGACGACAGGCGGAAATTCGCGCCGAAATATCCGTGGTGCACGTGTAGAAAGGATGGATAAGTAAGGGGGAGACGGAGAAGGCGCGGCGACGAGGAGAGAGACAAGAAGAAGAAGACGAAAAATCCGGGGATGGAAGCGGTGGTGTTGATGATGAATATGGGGAGAGCAAGAGCGAGCGCGAGGGGGAGAGGGCGTAAAAGAGTAGAGTAGAGTAGAGAGAGAGGGAGAGATAGATGGAGTAACGCGAATGGGAGGGAGGGAGGGGAAGAAGGATGGATTAGGGACGTGGTAGTCTAGTACTTAGACGTGGTGGACGGATCCAATGCGAGTGGGTGTGGGAGAGTTGAGCAGTAAGTACTGGGTACTGTAGTAGGCTACTTTAGGTGGTGAGGTGGTGAGGTAGTGAATGAGTTGAGTGAGTGTGGGTGGGTGGGTGGATGGGTGAATGAACAAGGTTAAGGGAAGATGGGAGGGAGGGAGGGAGGGGAGGGTCGCGGCAGCAGGCAAGAAGGGATGCCGGAGAACCTAAGGCGAAGTGCAAATGCGCCAAGCGACGAACCACAAGGCAGACCGAGACAGAAAATCGACGGGCTGTCAGGCTATCGGGCTGTCGGGATGTGGCTCAGGCTCACTCTCCAGCGCTTCGAACACCCTCCGGGGGCTGTTGGCTCTCTCTCCCGGGGCCCGTCTGATGATTAGACAGGCGGTGATCTGAAGGTGGTTCAGCCAAGGCCCAAGGTCGGGGCCAGCGCAGGAAGAAAGCCAGCCAGCCAGCCAGCCAGCGTCGTCGTCGTCGTCAACCTCAGCGTGAAAAGGCCGAGTGGAGCCCCCTCCCCCGGTCCGCAGGGAGGACGAGGGTGAAGGATTCGAGGGTGGGCGCGCCAGGGATTGGGTGGGAGGCGTCCAGGCTGACACGAGAGACCGGGGTGCGTTGTGCGTGAGGTGTATGAGGTGAAGTGTGTGTGTGTGTGTGTGTGTGTGTGTGTGTGTGTGTGTGTGTGACGTGACGTGTGAAGAGGACTAGTTATGTGTGTGTGGGCGTGGATTTGAGTGGACTTCGCGATGACTGGCTTTTTTTCTTTTTCTCTTGGCTGAGTGAACAAGGCGTGGCAGGGATCACGTCAACTAGGTAGGTAGGTAGGCCATGGACGAAACGAGTTGCAGTAGGAAGAGGGCAGGCAGTTGGTCAATCGATGTGAATGCGAGAGAGCGTGAACGTGAACGTGGACGTGAGGTGGGGGCGTGTCGCTTCCAGAGAGCGTGGGGCGTGTCGCTGTCGCTGGCGCTGGGTAGACGGAGGAGAACGCAGGAGACAAAGGCGAAAGACGATTGGTGGGTGACAACAAAAAAAGGAAGAGCGGGGGTTTCGGAATGGGGGACCAAAGGGGAAACTGACCAAAGGGAAACGAGAGCGAGCGTCTGTTCATGGACAGGATAGTCTGATAGGCAGAGAGCGAACACCATCCCACACTGAGCAGCAGTCAATGCAGTGAATTGCAGTTTATCAAGCTAGAGGCGCAAGGGCAGCCCCCCCTCCCCTCCCCAGAAGCAGGGATCGCTGCTCAACTTGTTGCGTGTTGCAAGGAGCCCTGCGTTTATGCACCCATCTCAGCCAGCCATGGAAAGACTCAGCCGTGCAGGTTGATAAGTTGGTTCATTTGTACATAGTAGGTCCGTCGACGTCGACCCGCCTGTAGACACTCAATCCTGAATGGAAAAATGGTCGCGGGCCTCTCTCTCTCTCTCTCTATTCCCTATCCTCTCCTCTTCCGTCTTTATCCTTTTCTCTCATTCGTTTGCTGCCCGCTGCTGCTGATGATGATGGGATGATGCCCAGCTACTTAACCTTACGTAGGAGTGACTCGAATGCAACCCGGGTGTGGGGGACCGCCGCCGGGCCCCGTGGCGTGCGTGGACACTGCACCGACGAGGGTTGATCCAAAGTCCCAAGAGGCCACAGCTAAGAATGCTGGGACCAGATGTGAATGGGCCCCGGAGAGGCACATACATACATAGTATGAGTTTAAGTGGTGGAGCGGGCGATCTCGATCTTCTTGCCCTCTCCTTGCACAAGCCAAGCTGCTCCCCCGAACTTGCAAAGCAGGGTTGCAATCTGCTAATCTACGCACACTTATCTACCGCAAGCCAAGACGTGGGAAAAGGAACAGAGCGGCGCTAGAGCCAGAAGCCTGGACTGCTATGTACTATGTACGCATTATAGGTATCTATGTCGTGCTGACCCATCGACGGGAACCGGCGTCAGGCAAGCTGCGACATTGATGCGAGAGACTGATGCCTTGCTGATACAAGTACTTGTATGTGATGCTACGCCACGTACAGCTTCGGAAACTGGAGCTCGTTCGATGCGATATCCACGAGGTTCGAGGTTCCTTGGTTCCCCAACCAAACCCCCCCCCCCCCTTTACATAAGGGAAGATGCTGCTGAAATCCTGCTGTGCAACCGGTGACATGCTGTATGTCCTTGTTAGTGGTGGCTGGCAGTGGTGATGGCAGCGGTAGCACTCGCGTGGAGCTTCGTCGTCGAGCAGTCGATAGTTCGCTCACCAGATCGACCAGGCTAACCTTTTTGTCTCTGATGGATCACGAATGAATCAGATCGGTGGACACACACACACACACACACACACTTTGCGCCCGATGCAAGCCTCCGTCCGTATCGCAGATGCCAAAACTGGTTGAAGAGAGAGGCGCATCTGTTTTAAGTAGCCAGCCACAAAATGTTCACGCCAAACCCAGTCTCGGATACGGACCGTCCTTTGCTTGCTGGATCTCTCTCGGCTAGTATGAACGTATGCTGTTCCGGACTGTTAGAACGTGCTGCGTGTCACTTGTGTCTAGCGCAACTTGCAACACGCCGTCAAGTCGTCTCTCCTCCCAATGTCTTTCTCTACTTCGCACGTAGGTTTATTAGTGGTTATTCTCTCCCTCCGTCTCGCACTTGCGGCCTGGGTGGTCACTCACCCATTAAACCCCCCTCGGGTCGCAGGCGAGGGTCTTTGCGCCAGCCGCCATTGGCCCCTCATCCTCCCTTCTCCCTTGTGAAAAAAGGGTCTCCGCGGGGAGAGCGAAGGCCGTACGAGCCTCCGCGTACTTTGTAAAGCCCGTGTGAAGCACAATTGTGGTTTTTCTGGCTGCTGCTGAGCTGAAAGGCCGCCGGTGGTCGCGGCCAGAACCGGCCCGTTCGCTGTTCGGAGGGGGTGTGGGTGGACGCGCTTTGGAGTCGCACCCGACGCGTTCTCCCCCTTGTTGTTTTGGATTGGGTTGCGACGCGTCGTGGCCAATCATGGCCCGCGGCCGTCTAGGGTCTGACGCTGGACGGAGCTGAACTCGACGCTGCAACCGTCGGCTGGCGCCCCGGCGTTATGAACGGAGGATCCACATTTGCCTGGTGAAAGCAGGTTATCGTCGTTGGCGTCATTCTGACTTGTATTATTAACTCACTTTATGCTGTCATCCGTCTACGGGCCTTCAAAGGATTTCATTCATACTATGTGCATTCTACGTACTGTACTATTATAGACTGGGGTATTCCCCTCACCGCCGCCGAAACCCTAATCTTTATGCCATGTTCCCCTGCGTTTGCCCAAGGATTGACTGGCATGGTCCCCGTCCCAAGCCGAGATTGCTTCCTCAAGCAGGGAGCTTGATTGCATCGTAAATAGAAACAGAAGTAGCGAGCCTCACGTCTTAACGCTGCAGGGTTTAATGAGTGGCAGTTGGGGGGAGGACTCTAGGCTCTGAGTGGACTCTGTGGAGAAATACCTCTTTAGGTAGGTGGGGAGGTGGGGCGAGTTCCGGCACCTTCGCCGGCCAATTAAGGTAGTTGGATTCCCTCTCCCTGCGAGGAGACTCGGAGTGGAAGTGGAAGTGGAAGCGGAAGCGGAAGAGGGTAGACCATAGACAATTGTCTAGATCAGTTACTTCTCCAGTCCACTGCCTATCTACTGAGCCTCCAATTCTACAAGTAGAGCCGTGAACTCGGCCAAATACCGTACTTGTTATGCATAGCACGACGAACACAACGTATCCCCAGCATGATTCACAAAGACTTCACTATCTAACTTACCTATATAACTCAGCCCCCCGCCGGGTCCGGGCGGCGAACCGTTTTCGGACGTCAATGACGACGAAACGTCTCGAAGGCCAGCCGGCCGCCTTTGAGTATTTCCCTGTTCTAGCTCTGTTTCTTCCCTAGTCTCACTAACCTCGGAGCCATGGTCGGGGAAGGGAGCATCACGTGGATATCTCCCGAGGTGGTCTTAGTATTAGTTGATCCCATCCATCGCCAGCACGAGGCTGGGGAACTGGAAGATGTAAGCTAGACGGTTGGCTCGCCAGGAGCCAAAAACTCATGCCATGTATTATGGAAAGGAGCCCTCGTCAACCGTCATCATGATTATCTCCTCCATGCTCGGAACACTACCAACATCTGTTCGAAGCTGCCCCCGAGCTGTGCCTTGCCGTCGAAACCTTGTGCGTTCATCCATCCGTCCTGCACCCTTCCGCTGCAAACACTATCCTATACTTCGTACATACTAGATTGTAGTCTAGGAGCACACACCAGCTTGACCCTCTCCCTGTAGGTGCAGAGGACCCAAGCCAGATATGTCTCGGCGTGACATCTTTGACACACCACTCTCCATTCCCTCTTAGACATGCCACTGTCTTCCTCGGCCGGATATCCCTCGAGGAATGGATCAAAGGTCATGGGAAACGCGACCGCCCACACCTGACCATGGCCGCGGCCCGTATTGCAGTCGTGGCCGTGGCCATGTCGACTCTGCCTCTCTGCCTCTCTGCCTCTCACCGCGATTCTTCAGTCATCCGGCTTGCTTCCGTGAATCATCCATTTAGTCTAGTGAGTGGCACTATAAAATGCCAAACGTGGAAATGTTCCACACCCGCCCGGCGCCGATGGCCGTGACATCATGGCACGGCCAATGCCCTTGGGGCCACCAGGCCATGCAAAAGACCCGTCTTATTAGCGAACAAACGAAGTCACGGGCTGATCTATTATCAGGTCTAATTATCAGGCCCCTAACACTTAGTCTACGCCACGCCTCCCTCAAAGGCTCATCATGCCTCTCCCTCGTTCCCCAAGATCCAATCCCCAACCCGCGTCGTCTCGCCGGCGTCCCGCGTGTCTCCATCGCCAATCAAACTCGTGTCCACTCTTGACCACGCTCCGCAAAACCATTCGCCCGTCGGTCTTTCGCCTTCAATTTGTTCACGGCCGCGGGCCTCTCGTTCTGGCCCTTTGCAACTTGGTCTGGGCCCTACCCGGGTTCCAAGCATCAAGGGAAGTATTTGAGCCCGACTTTTGGATGTACGAAGTACTACCTACGTAGTAATATGCCGATCGCCGCATGAGACGCCAATCTTCCGGAACCGGGTTTGGGAGATTCACGGACGTGACAACACATCTAGCTCCATAGCCTAGACTCCATTCGTGGTTTGCTCCCTATCTAAGCTACTTCGTAAAGCTCTTTCTTGTCTGCATTGCTTGGCCACATCTGATCTGAGCATCTCTTCATCGAGCCTCCCTGTTCCCATTCCCGCATTCGCAGACCCGGTCTTTTTTTCTCTTTGCCCCATGCGAACTAGGTATATCGGACGCCCCCGTGGTATCCGAAGACTTACACCAAAAAAAGCCGTTCCACTCCCAGCTTCTACTTCATACCTAGGCTAGCTACTTAGGACAGACGTGGCTGGTGACATCGGTCCCAGGTACGCTGCGATCCGTGCTCTCGACCATCATGTACGAAGCAGCCGACTCTTGTTTCATCTAAAGTGTGCTGTGCGCCCACTGTTGCATATTCGTACATCGGGCTACTCCGTGCTACGGCAATTAACTGCCCAACCACCTCTATTCATGGGTCTATGTATGAATACTCTGTACTTTGTACTCCGCATTCAAGTGTTCCATCTGTCGACTCTAGATACCCGTTCTGAAGGAGTGGTCTGAGACCACATCAGAGGAGTACTTAGTACCCAGCTGGAACGCTCTACTATCATTGGCACAAGAACTACGTACCAAATACCTAGACTGTAGGCAGAGAACCAACAACTGTTCGTAGTAAGTACAATTACGCAGGGTAGATAAATGATCACAAGTACATATCAAACTGCTGGCAACGCAATCGACCACGTTCCAGCCTCACCACTAAACTCTACGCACCAAATATCTCCCTCCCTCTCTCAGCCTCGCCTCCGTAATTCCTAGTGAGCCCGAGCTCGCGCACGCAAAAACATTTAATCCAAAACGCGGCCCGTGACAGCTGCACCACTCTTGTCCTTAGTGCTCGTCTTCTTGAGCGATCTGCCTAGCTGAATCTCGCTCAAGAAGCCGGAGGGACGGCCACCGGCGACCGGGGCTGTTGAGGCATCACCGGGAGGGGGAGGAGGAGGAGGAGGAGGAGGAGGAGGGCCACCTGCACCGAGCATTGGGGGAGGCGGAGGCGGGGGAGCTCCGGTTGACGGCATCGGGGGAGGAGGAGGAGGTGCCGCGGGTGCACCGGATCCTGGCATCGGGGGAGGTGGAGGCGGCGCTGCAGGCGCCTCGCTGCCCGGCATCGGCGGCGGAGGAGGAGGAGCGATGGGAGAATCGGTGCTTGCGGGCGCCGGGCTGGCGGGAGTTGAGTCCCGGCCGGCAGCAGACAGCGGCCGAGGGGGCGCCATGGTGCCAAACAGGATAGATGCCAGCTGGGCCGCGTTACCACCTCCGGGTCGTTCATCATCAGACTCCTCGTCCTCAGAATCCTTATCAGAGCCCCAGTCATCGGAAACACGACGGCGAGAGACCGGACCCGTCGGGGCAGCCGGAGTAGCCGGAGCCTTGTTCTCCTGAGCGATGCGATGGAAAGGGTTCGTAGATACATCCGGCGGAGGGGCAGCAGGAGCAGCAGGAGTAGGAGTAGCGGGAGCAGCAGTAACAGGGGGAACCGGCGGGGCTGGCGCTGGAGGCCCCGGGGGAGCCGCAGCAGGAGTACCCGACGAACTCTCAGAAGATTGAGTCATCATTCGGAAGAATGGGTTCTTGCTCTCCGTCTCGGCAGGCGGCGAGGTCACGACCGCAGGGATTGGCGGAGCCAGCGCTGACCTTTCCAGCTCTTGGCTACCAACCTGGCTACCACCAAGCGTCGGGGTTGACGCCTGGGGTGTGACTTGTTGAGGGCCTTCGTCGTCATCCGACGAAGAGCTGTCGTCGTCCATGGCCTCGAGTTGGCGTTGGAGCTCAAGCTCACGCTGCCGCGCCGCCTCGATCTCGGCTCGTCGCGCAGCCAACTTGGCCTCCTTGTCCTTAGCCTCGGCTAGAGCTGCCTTCTTTCGCTTCTTCTCCTCCTCCTTTCTAAGCTTGCCCTGCTTTACCTGCTCTTCTAGAGCCTTCAGACGAGCGTCGGCCGCTGCGCGCTCCTTGACAAGGTCGTCCTCCTGTTCCCTGGCGGACTCCCTTCGTAGAACTGTTAGCTATTGCACGTTGCTAAATAGACATTGGTACTTACTCCATTGCCTGAGTCTCTCGCTGTTGTTGCTCATGTTGATGGGTAAGTCGCTCTCCCTCAGCTTGCCTGGCAGCTTGCTCCTCTTCGGCCTTCTTCGCAGCATCGGCAGCATCGGCAGCATCATTTTTGCCCCGATGCCTAGTGGGTGGAGGCGGGGGTTTCTTGGCCTCCGTCTTGGATGGCTCAGGGGCAGGTGGTGGCACGCCCTGCTCCTCCGCGAGGCGAGCTTGCCGCTCAGCTTCCCTACGGGCATCGTCCGCCTCGGCCTGGCGCAGCTTGGCAGCCCTCTCGGCCCGCTCGCGCTCCATGCGCTGAGCGGCGCTCTCGCCAGGCTTCGAGGGAGCCTTGATTCCCAGAGCAGCGAGACGCTCAGCCATGCGCTGCTCGGCTTGCTGCTTGATGAATGCGGCTCGATCCTCGGGGGTCTTATATGAGGCGTAAGAACCACCCGCAACCGGTGGCGTTGCAGTACGAGTAGTCGATACAGGGCTCCCGACTCGAGGGCTGGCGACCCGTTCCGAGCGAATCTCCTCTGCAGCGGCCGAGTGCCGTGCGGGCCGTTTGTCCTGAGCGCGGACTCGAGCGGCTCGGCTTTCGCGCTGAAGTTCGAAGATGAAGTCTCGGACCTCATCTTCCACTCCTAGTGCGTCCTCCCAACGGCGCTTCTCGTGCTCATTGGTGCTGTCTGTCGCACCCTCCTTGAGGCTGTCCTCGATGCCTCGAGAGAAGTCTCGGACACTCTCTTCTACGTCCTGCACCATGCGCTCGTTGCTCTCCTTCTCGTTCCTGACCTTGATACTCTCTTCCTCTAGTCGCCTGGGTGCATCGGCATCTTCAGTGCCAACGTCAATCTTCTTTCCAGTTAGGGCGGCGGTTCGCTGCTGCATCATTGCCTTTGCTCGGGCTTTGAGACGATCCGATTCAGTAACTGCGCCTCCTGGCCCAGTTCCGACAATGGGAGTGCCGCTGCCAGGGTGAGCCTTGGCATCCTTGAGGCGGAATAGTTCGAGTCTAGCCTCCATGATAGCTCTCTCAGTCTTTCGCACCTGGGAGGCGAGCTCAGGGACCTTGTCCGTGAGCTTCTGTAGCTGGCGCTTGAGAGTCCTCCTTTCAGCATCAGAATCTCCAGTGATCAAGGCGGCATCAGGATGGGCGTCGATGGCCTCTTGAGCGCGGCGAATACGGCGGTACAGCTCTTCAGCCTCCCGCCGGTCTCGTCTGTCCAGGATGTCGTCTTCCTCGTGGTTCTTCTCATCAGCGAAGTCCATGGCATCTAGCAAGACCTCCTTCTCCTTAATCTTCTTCCTTAACTGATCCAGGGTCAAATCGTCGTTCGACGCTACCGACGAGGGAGAATCGGGCCGGGGAGAGTTGTTGCCAACTCTGCGACGAGCGCTTGACCTATATCCGAACTTCTCATCGTCATTCTTAAAGACAGTAGCGTCTTTGCGATTGGCAGAAGCGCCACCAGCACCACCCTTGAACGAACGACTTTTCATGTAACTGACTCCGGTTTTCTGAGGCAAGAGAGCGGCGCCAGAGTTCTTGCGGAAGTCAGACTCCTGGTGTAGCATCGACTTCACAGTGCCGATGGACTGGCTGAAGTTGCGGGTCGAAGGAGGGACAAGCTCGGGAGGCAGAATGTTGGGTAGAGGGTGACCGTTGAGCTTCCTGTAGATCAAATGCATGGCAACAGCGAATTCATCTAGATCAAGGCGACCCTTGTTCCCGCTGTCAGCAAGAGTCCAGACCCTCTCAAGATCAGGCTTCTCGAGACCGCTCTGGCCGAGGATCTCGATGGCCTGGTCACCGCCAATATAGCCCTTGCCGAGTCCATCCCAAGCCCTGAAGAGCGTATCGTAACGAGTCTTCTCCTCCTTGGTGATTGACCAAGGGATTTCAGCATTGCCCTGGAGACCATGAGTGGTATATGTCCCAGCTTCACGACCCTGCTGAGGCATCATGCGGGCCTGCAGAGCATCAATGTTGGGCAGGCCACCGGACGGGGCGTTTACGAGACCCCACTGGCCAGGCCGTCCCGTGGGCTGGGCATTGAGAGGTGCAACCATACCGGGCGCACCCGCATTTGGTGACAGTGACTGACCGAAGCCCGTTGGCATTGGCGGCATCGGTGGACGAGGGCCGGAGTAGCCGCTTACTTGAGGGTTCTGCATGCCGGGGAAGCCGGTCTGCTGGGACTGCAGGCCTTGAGGCTGCCCAAACCCTGCTTGTTGACCAGGGAATCCAGTCATCTGGGTCTGAAGCAGCTGCGAGTTCGATGCCTGGGGCTGGGGCTGGTGAATGGTAGGCGGGGTCGCAGTGTTGGTCCTGATATCAGGGGTATTGCTGCTCTGGCCATTCTCATCAACAACGCTAAAGTTGATGATATCCACCATGCTCGAGACCTCGTTCTTGACGTTTTCTGGGAGGTTCGAAGGCAGCTGTTTGCCGGTGAGCTTGAGGTTGCAAAGGTACATGGCGAGGGCAAATTCGGGGAAATAGAGTTGACCGGCGCGGGTGGTATCAGCCAAGGTCCTGGGGCGAGAAGTTAGCATTTGTCGCAATTGAGAAGAGTGGTTTCCGAGTAAGGACCCCAGTGTCGGCTTACCAGATTTGCGAGAGAGAGTCGCCGTCGAGCTTCGATCGCATTAGTAAATCGCGAGCCTTCTCCCCTGACATGGTTATGGAACCCTCTCCGACGGCGGACTTGAACAGAGTCTCAAACTTGGCCTGATCCTGAGCAGTGATGAAAGACAGTCTGATATTGGGGATCTTGTTCGGTGCCACCTTCTCGGCTCGACGACCTCTTGGCTTCGCCGTGCCGCCGGTCTGGAACGACGCGGCCATCTCGGAGAAGCCAGTGGGCTGAGGCTTCACCGGAGCCGGAGGGTTCGAGGGCACGGAGGCGGGTTGCGGCGAGGAAGAAAAACCAGTCGGCTGGGTCGTTTGGAAGGCAGGTTGCTGCTGCTGCTGAGGCGCCGGCAGCGGCGGTAGCGGCGGCTGTTGTTGCTGTTGCTGTTGCTGGAACTGCTGCTGGAACTGCGGCGGGATCGAGGGCATAGCTGGAGCGCCGGTCTGAAAGCTCTGCTGTGGCTGCGACTGTCCCGGGAAGCCCGTATACTGCTGCTGCAGCGGCTGCTGAGCTTGCAATCCCTGGGCCGGCGCCGGGAACCCGGTGAATTGCTGCTGCAGCGGAGCCTGGCCGAAGCCCGTGGGTTGCGGCGCAAAGGGACTGGGCTGCTGACCTGGCTGCAGCTGTTGCTGCTGGCCTGGAGCCAGGTTGTTGAACGATCCTCCGCCATATTGCTGTGGCGCTCCGGGGCGCTGGCTGTTGCCGCCCAAGAAGGCGTTGGAGTTGGAATACATGGTGGTGCGGGCGGCTTCTCAAGACAAGACCACGTGTGAAGCTCCTGGGTGATCGAGGGGGGTAGCGACGAGGAAACCGAGTGTCGCAATGGGAGCGCGGAAGCTCCGCAGCGAGAGGAATGAGGGGAAGTAAGGATGCGAGGCAGAAGAAAAGAAATGACGAAACCAAAGCGGACGCAGCCGAATGATGGTGAGCGCGGGTGCGGATGCGGATGGATAAGGAGGCATCCACGGGAGGTGATGGCGGAGGATGAAGTCGAGGACGCTGATGACGACTGGGGGGGCCTCTAGCCAGGTCAGCCAAGGTTTCCGGGCAGGGCTGGGTCTCTCCGTATTTAGTTGTCTTCCCCCCTAAGAAATAAGAAATTCAGTAATTCAGTACCTACAGCACTTCGTACCTAAGTAGGTACTATAGGTACATAGTACCTTGCTGGGCAGCTTGGCTCACCTCTCAGGTAAGTAGGGATTCGCGGGCTCCACTTTGGGCGGGTCGCTCGTGGCTGAGGTGAACGTAATTTTGGCTGGCCCACTATCTCGCATACTTACATACTATGGTATCAGGCATAAGTAGGGGCCAGTCTCCACTCTAAGCGAGACCCGCTTTTATGTCAATTCACAGTGCTAGTCTACTATAAATGGGGCTCCTGTAGGTCACTTCTTTTACAGGTGTTTTCTTCTCTTAACATTATTCGCTTAATTTTAGCTAATTAAAATGTTAGATCTCTCTAAGCGCTTAACTAATAGAATTTCAGCTAATAGAATAATACAAAGTAATAGCTGGATAAGTTGGTTACTGTATAAGTTTAAGCCAATTAGAGACTAGCTGTATTGATACCTTTGACGACAGTACGAATTCCAATTTATCACTGTGAAAGGACCAAAAAGCGGGTCTCGCTTGGAGTGGGGACTGGCCCCTACTTATGCCTGATACCTTAGTATTAATTACTAAGTACATCCCGTCCGGATGTCTCTTGAGATGTTGCCAGTACGAATATTCCAACGAGATATTACCCAACGGAATCACTCAGCAGCTATAGACGCACCATTCTCCTGGTAAGTTGTAGATGGCTCAGAAGCCTTCATTATTTGTGTAACCTAATCTAACCTTACCTGACCTGACCTGACCTAACCTAGCGAAGGGTATCAAAAGAGCCAACAGCACACTCACATAGCGTGTAGTTCAAAACAAGAATCCACCGTGGTCTCTAGGTCCACACATCGCTCAAACGCCGTATTCCCCTAATTGCTCCCCGTGAAACCGGAGCTAAATGTCAACACGATGAATATCCATCCATTCATCCACAGCTGTTTGCTTATCCTTATGCGCCGCGTTCATGAACCGAAATCCCGTTATCCTCCTCTTCAATGCATCCTGCTTCGTCACTCCAGAACCGCCGATGCGCCTGGATTTCGAGCCCGAAATCGGCATCTTGAGCATCTGTAAAGCTGTAATCGTAATCGTGGGGGCTATCGATGCCCGTTCCATGCTCCTGATGGTTACCAAGACTGTATTCCTTATCCAATGGACTGTCCAGCTCAGGAGGCGTCGGGATCGCTGAACCCGTGCTCTGGCTGTCCACCGCCGGACTTCCAGCCCCGTCGCTCGAGACTAGGGAGTAAGACCTAACTACCTGGGGATCAGGCAGCAGTCGGCTCATGCTTGTCGCCGAGGAGATGGTGCTGGTCCTCTTTGGCAAGTGGCCGGAACTGCAACGGCTCGAGGCTCGTGGAGACTCAAAAGCTCGGCGGGCAAGTCCACCAAAGTCCCTGGAGAAGACATCGTCGCCATTGACACCATGGAGAGCCACATGTTCACTGGGTTCATCGCGGCCGTCCTGACCCTCCTGGAAGAGAAGCCTGTTTCTTCTCAAAATCTGATGTAGAGTCTGTGTGGCATCTTCCCACCCCTCCCTCAACTGCTGTGCAAGTGGTTGACTGACCGTTGGGGCGGGCTTTTCTGGCCGTAGCCTGGATATCATAGAGTGCCGTCGCGTAGAGGTTGCAGTTTGCATCGCCTTGTCAATCGACTTCTGAATTGTCTGGGAGAGATCCCGTTCCTTGAACGCAGAAAAATATCGAATCGTGGCGTTATCTGCGAGATGCCTCACGAGATGGCGGAAGTTCGACAAGTTAAACCCATTGTCCTCACAGTCTAAGCTGTGTAGGGTCCTGTTGGCTGAAATGGCCTCGGCGAGATCACCAATATTGACATTCAACATTTGGCTTCTTATGCGGAGGTGTTCGATGCGCATATTAGAGCGGAGGCCACTCAACGCCTTTGAAAAGTCTTGCCCGAGGTGTCCTTCATCAAGTTTCGAGTCAAAACCGGAGAGGTCGAGGAACCTGACCGTGTCGTTGTCGGAAAAGAAGTCCGATACTGCCTCGCAGGTCGCTTCACTGGCCGAGTCAATGGTAGCGGTCCCTGCCAGGCTGAGGCATTCGATCGTCTTGCTGACGGTCAATGCCCGGAGAAGTTTGATGTAGCTCATCTCCAGAGAGAACTCCACCATTTCCATGAACAAGCTCCAGGGCCCGAAGCCGCACGAGATGGCTTCGCAAAGATTGTCAATACCTTCGTCTAGGTGGTTGGCGTTGACGTAGACTGTCATCATCCTCGCCTGACCCATCTCCCAGAATAGCTGAGCGACTTGTCGACCGTTCAAGCCACAGTTGTTCAAGCGAAGGACTTTAAGATCCAGCGAGCTTGGTAACCCCAAATACTTGGCTAATATGTCGACCGTTACGTCGTTGAGCTGGTAGTCACCTGTTAGCCAGTGCCAAAGTACAAAGAGAGTTGTTTTACGTACAGCAATGCCAGACAAGTCTAGTTCCTCCAGGACCCAGAAGTCAAGCGCTGCTTCCTCAAAAAGAGCAGCATCGTCGGGAAGACGAGTATTTCCAGCGATGCTCAGCTTCTTGATGGCCCGGAGTTGGTTGAGAGAACGGTAAAGGATCTCAAATTTGACGGTTCCCTGGTTATTCGATGTATCCAGCGATTCGAGGCTAGCGGCTTGCCCAGAAATTGCAGTCCATATTTTTGACAGTCCAGCATCACCGAGGCCGCAATTTGCCATCTCTAACTTTTTCAAGTAGGTCTGATCGAGAACGAGAAGATTCGACAAGTCTTCAACATCGGTGGGAGAGAAAATGTTGCCGGATAGAGCGATGCTGTGGCAACGACACGCCTCATACCTTAGCAACCACAAAATCGGTCGAAACACTTCTGTCGTCAATTTCCGCGCGTAGTCAGGATCGACCTTGGGGCGACCTGCTTGGCTTGTTACGCTCCGCGACCCCAATATATTTCTCAAGTCGATACTCTTGATTGACTCGGAGGAGAAGACTAATGCATGAATCTCCAAAACGAGGATTGGGGCCTGCATGAGAAGATCGTAATGGTCTTCAGAAATGCGCCGACCTTTTCGTGACATTAGCGGGACGAGAAGAACATTTCGGAGCATAGGACCATACCATTCAAGGAGTTGTACACTACCGAATCCCCATACTGTGAGTAATCGTGTTTCCCAATTAGCGAAGATAGATCGACATCGCGGAAAGATAACGCCTTGAAATAGCTGTTGTATCGCAAAGCTCGAAAAACAGCAAGAAGCTGGAGCGGTGAATATGCCGAGCCACCTGAAGGGAGAAGACGAAAAGCTGCCTGGGACTGCGAATCCCATTCGATGGTCCATCGAGGAACTTGGGCATGAAAGGCGGCGCAGTAGGCGTTCAAGCTTCTTTGAAGCCCTCCCAAGTCGTTTCCAGAGGTTAATTGGAGGGGCGGGGGCAAGCCTTTGACATCGAAGATAGCTTGTTGTAAGTGCTGTGGCCACATGGGCTTGAGTTCTCGATCGAGCTTCGTCATGGTCTCGATGATTCGTCGATAATGGACACTGGCAAGTTCCAACCGAGCTTCGCGACCGAACGGAAGCCTGGAACTAGTTAGCATTGTGTTGCTCGTCTTTTTGAATCTAGCAGCATCTCTGTATTCGACTTACCGAAAACACATAACGAATCTTTGCTCCTGTGAGGCTACAGAGGCCTTGAACCGGGTAATGGTTACAGTACCGAAGGACTGGACCTTGACCCTAAGATCACCAGCGGGCGTCATGCAATCGGCTTTAAGAACTTCGAGGAAATAGCACATGCAAGGTCCAAGGACAACGTAAAACGACGAAGCGTCACCAAGATGCTGGGCCTCATCTGCAGAAGAGGAAGAAGACTTGTGTGGCAGACCGACGATGCGTCTTGCGACCGGGAATGTGAGGATCTTCGTGCTCCCGTCAGGGGCTGTCGGTTCGTAGGTTTCCACGATATGGTTAATCCGGGCCTTGAGGTTATCGGGGACGATAGAGTGAGCAGGGGATCGCCTCGAGCTCAGTCTGCAAGTCCTTTGGACCTGGGCGAGCCACTCGTCTCGGTCATGAGGAAGCGAGAAGAAAAGATGCATTTTGGCGTATGATAGCCTAGGGCGCTGAGCAGCCCACCATATTTCGATTCCAAACCGGGGGCTCGAACCTTCCTCGTTGAAGACGGCAACGATGGAGCGGAGTGGGATTTCGAGACGGAGATCCGATGCGTTCGGTTTGTTACTGGAGTGATATATGGTGCTGCTTCGCTTGCTAACTGGCTGGCCTAGTTGGGGGAAAACGCCTTTCGCGGCCTCCAAGCTGCTGAACTTGACTAAGCATTGATCCGTCAGGACCAAATACTCGGAGCGGGCTTTGAGAAGCGAGACGTCTGCCTTGAGCGGCCCATACTGGACAATTTCCATTGCGCTATACGGGACTTCAACGGGAGATCCGATCATGTCTGGCGGAGAGGCGCTCATGGGCGAGTGGCTCGAAACCCGTCGGTGAATCCTATCGATCATGGACCCGGAGCCCGAATGGGTCTTTTGGAGTCTTCGGGTGTTTGACGACAAGGTTCTGGAAGGGCTTTGTGACATGGACTCAATCGAGGAGTTGCTGAGGGATCGGAGAGCCTTGGAGAAGGCATGCGGCTTTTTGGATTCCATGGTGTCTATGTCTTCGGTCGACAGCTGAAGGATTGGAAGAGGAGACGGCGCCTGGATGGTAGGGAGGGTCTTCCTCCTCCACTTGTCGGCGTGCATAGCGAAAGATGCGATGATGCTCAGCCTTCGTTGTGTCTGTATCTTAACAAGATATATGGAGCCTTGGGCAAGAGGGTCAAGAGCTGTCCTGCATGCCGCCAAGTACAAGGCCGGGCCGATCGATGTTAAGAACTAAGCAGCTGGAGCTAGTTACGAGGTGATAGCTCGCGAGGAGAAAGAGTCAGGGAAGTAGCTAGGTGAACGGGAAATCGTGGAGAGCCGAAAACGATAGATCGAGGGTCGGGTCGACGTCAATTGTCTCAAGGCTCGGTTACTTGTCTTGGAATTTGGCAAAATCAATCCAAGAACCCCCCCCCCGCATGCGTCAGTCGTAGAGAGGCTTCGACGCTAGGCCGATTGTTTTGCGGCGATTTGGGTTTGGTAGCTGGAACTGTGACAGGCCGACGGGAGGACTCTGATATGATCTGAGCTCTCGGGCCGGGGCGCGGCGGTCACGTATGAAGCCCAGAAAGAGGCGCTACAGCGCTACACTGGATATGGGCGTAGAAGAGGATCGGGAATCACGGATGGGATCTGATTGGGTCGTAGGATCGGCGGGATGAAGGGAATCGCTGCCAGGCAACTGAAAGTTGAGACGAGCTCGGCGCTTGGAGATGACGACGAGCAAGGTCAAGAGTACGTGCCCCAAGAAACATATATGGTCTGGGTCACGTCGCAGGCATGCTGAGCGAGCGTTGCCAGGCACGGGAGACGAGGAGATTGCCGGAGGAGTCTTGTCGCCGAAGCGGAAGGGGGGGAGAGGAGTGAGTGAGGTCTTCACGAGATAGGCGCTCTACTTGAGAGACAGTTCGTGGCTGGATCTAGTGATGCCGATAAAGAGGTGGTGGAAGTGAGAATGAGACGGATTAGGCAGGCCAGCGGGTGCAATCGGTGGACTGGAGGAGGACGAAGAAGGCGAAGGAGAAGAACAAGAACAAGAGAGAAAAAATATGCAAACAAGGGAAAGAAAAGAGCCGCAGTGGAGATTTAAGGCTTAGTTGAAGAGGGACGAGACTTTGGGGAAGCCGAGTTGGAGAGCTGAGGTAGCAAAGGAGTGGAGGATGAGAATGTTCGGGTGGATGGTGTGAGTGAAGTTGTTGCCCATCTGCGCTAGCATCTGGCACCAACCTCAAGCGTCGTCGTCATTGTGCTGCGCCGGGGGGGACAGCCAGCAGAGGCGGCCCCTACAGGTACCTAGGGGGGAGTGGACTAGAGGCCCCGGTCGCGCTGAAGGCGCTGATGGGAGCCCACTGGACCAGATCACAGACTCGGCTCTCTCAGTGCCCGACCGCTCAGTGCAGGTGCAGGTGCAGGTGGGTGGCGTGCAGTGGTGGTGCAGTCGGGTCCATGGATCCATGGCGTGGACCCAGATAAGCCGGCAGGGCTTCAAGCCGGGGCTCCAAACGACCAGGCCACCAAGCCAGGACTAACGTCACCTAGCGAGATCTCGATCACTGGGAACACTGTATCGAATTGAATGAGCCAGCCCAGCACAGAGATTACAGGACGTCACCGGCTTGGGGCAAGGCCAACCCCGTAATACCGGTCGGCACTACATATGTAGTATGTAGGTGCATACAAGAAGTCGTCAAGGAGACGACGAGACAAGGGCCAAAAGGGCCCGATTACCAAGAACCGTAAATGGCGTGGTTCAAGGTTCCAAAGAGTTGTTTGTTGCCAGCGGCGGTTGGGCGTCCTCCTTAGGCCTGTCTTACTTGGGCTTAGTATTAGTAAGGCAACCCCAAAAAAACCAGAGACACGGTGCCATGATGCAGCCATGATGCTCGTTCCATCATGGCCCTAGCCAATAGTGCTCGCAGACAAGCTTGGTCAACAATGGACCATTTGCCAGTGCCTCGGAGATGACTAGGTAGGTACTAGGCCTAACAACCAAGTTAGATACCTAGTTGCGGCCTCTCCCCGCATCTCCAAGCCGAAGAACTTGAACTCTCGCAGCGTGCTTCGGTTCCTCAAGATACTTGGAACATGCATGCAAAGCTCCGAATCTCTGTCCATGTGCTGCGTGCGTGTGTGCGTACACAAGTGGGGGCGGGCCGCTCTCAGTGGGAATAGAACTGGACACCCACAGCATAAACCACCCGCACACACTCATGGCGTCCATTATTGCGATTTGCGGTTGGGCGGCACTAGCTGGATCCGGCCCGCGTCGTATCGACATCTCGTGTTTTGCTGTAGCTTGCCCATGTCGTGTCTTGGCTCTGTTGTCAGATTCCGATGCAAACCCTCGTGGTCCGTCGTCCCTCCATTTGCCGTACCCGCTTAGGGAACCTTCCTTTATTTAGTCGTTGCCTACCGACTTCGTACTTGATGTGACTCCATGTTGGATCCCTGTGGCGCATTCGCTTGAGACACCCGTCGCCGCTGTTTCCAAGCCACGACCTAGATATCCATCGCGCTCTCGAGTCGAGACCGGCCCATTGATCCGTCGCGAACCGGAACTGCTGCTTCTTTCCTGCATGATGGCGTCCTGACCTGGCAGCCAGCCGTGCATCCAGTGGCGCCCGATGATGGTTCGGCAGCGTAGGATTGGATGGTGAAACCATGAAACCCGCCAGTGGGAAACTGGGCATCTCGTCCAGCAAGGTCAGCTCCGGCGAGTCCGTGGCGGCTCCAGGGCCATCGCAGGGCCATCGTCGTATTTCTGCAGCTCGCCGGGCTCGCCAACCATGGTCCATGGATGGCCCTTGTGGCCGTTAGCTCTGGGAGGTGATGTCCAGCAGGGGGGGTTGATCACGAACGAGCCAGTGGACGAACCCAGCGCCTGGGCAGTAAAAGTGGACGAAAACTGCCCCTTTCCCTTTTGGAAAGTCTCTCTCCCACTCATGACGTACGGCCAAGGCTGAGCGCGTCTGTGGCGGCTGTGGCGGCTTCTAGCCTCATCTGTGGCTTCGTTGACGTGGCGCCTGGTGTGGCGGATGTGTGTGTGGCTCATCAACGAAGTACCTATACTACCCCAGACTATGGCCATCGGATCATTCATAATCCTATCTCCAACCCCACTCTCTATTCTCCCTACATTTTTTTTACTCTGTGGGGGGAAATTGCCATTCTTGTCACCGCCTTCGGAGCACCCAAGCTTGACCAGAAAGAGACAATCTTGGCGGTGGCAGAACTCAACGGAACGGTCCAACACAGGGATTCGGTGTCCTTCGGCCGCCGGTCTTCGGCTTTCTCCTCACCATCCTTTTTATATCGCGGTCCAACCCCCTCCAAAGCCGTGCAGCAAGCTCAGCCGACTTGCTACCCCCCCTTCGCCTCTTCGAGCGTGAGACTCTCTGGCCTTGATCTTGTCATCATCGCCGTCTCCTCAATTCCCAACAGTCACTTGAACAGTCGCTTGTTGGGCGTCCAGCTTACTTCCAAGGAAAAAAGCGCTCTCTTCGCAAGGTCTTTGGTGGGGGAACTTCCACTCACGCACGAACCATGGCCTCCTCCGATGCATCACTGTTCCAGCGAAAGTACATCGACTATGTCTATATGCCCGCTCTGCTGCTCATTGTCGGCACCCTTGTTGTCAAGAAGGAATGGGCGCCTTACTCTGCTCTGCTGGCTCTCGCCTTTGGCCTCTACAACTTCAATGCCTTGAGTAAGTATCTCTTTGCCTTTTTGGCCCGGGGGTTTGCACGCTCACACTGAGAACCACAGAGATCAAGAAGGTCCTGAAGCCCGACGTCTTCCAGGAGTTTGAGCTTGATGAAAAGATCGTCATCTCCCACAATGTCGCCATGTAAGTCCCAGCTCAACCATTTCCTTCAATCTATTCCCCCGACAACAACAGCAACAGCAACGCCCGACTCTAACTCGTTACCCCTGCAAATAGCTACCGCTTCAAGCTCGACAACCCCTCGTCAATTCTCGGCCTCCCTATCGGCCAGCACATCTCCATCGGTGCCAAGCTGCCCCAGCCTGATGGCACCGTCAAGGAAATTGTCCGCTCTTACACTCCCGTCTCCGGTGACCACCAGCCCGGGCACTTTGACGTCCTCATCAAGTCGTACCCCCAGGGAAACATCTCCAAACACATGGCGTCCCTCGTTGTGGGCAAGACCATTCGCGTCCGCGGCCCCAAGGGTGCCTTCACTTACACCCCGAACATGGTTCGGCACTTCGGAATGATCGCCGGTGGTACCGGAATCACTCCGATGCTGCAGGTCATGCGGGCCATTGTCCGAGGCCGAGCTGCCGGAGATAAGACCGAAGTCGATCTCATCTTTGCCAATGTTTCACCCCAGGACATCCTCCTCAAGGAGGACCTCGACGCCCTTGCTACCAAGGACGCTGGCATCCGCATTCACTACGTCCTCGACAAGCCTCCAGAGGGCTGGACTGGTGGTGTCGGCTATGTCACTGCCGACATGATTACCGTAAGTCTCCACCCCCGCCATTCGGAATACTCAAGGCATACGAAGTAGACTAACCTCTTGCAGAAATGGTTGCCGAAGCCCGCCGATGATGTCAAGATCCTGCTCTGCGGTCCTCCCCCAATGGTCAGCGGTCTGAAGAAGTCCGCCGAGAGCCTTGGCTTCAAGAAGGCCCGCCCTGTCAGCAAGCTCGAGGATCAGATCTTTGCTTTTTAAACTTGCCTATGTGTTTGATCAAGGAAGGCAGCGTCGTCTCACTGAGCCAGGTCCTCCACAGGTGCCGTTATCAAGAAGATGAGAAAATACAGACCTGTACTCACGCACTGTATGCTCAGACGTGGCACTCATTAAAACGTTTAATCTAACTAGGTAGTCGGCCCGTGAAAATCATGTGGCGGAGATGCATCGATGTAATGTGCACTTGTTATCACTCAGCCATTAAGTACCTACGGACACGCCGTCTTCTCCAAGAGGCAGCCCCATCTTGGCACCAAGACACCAGGCACGAGATAAATGGCAAATTATTGCAAGCACGCTTCCCATCCCCCCTAGCCATGTTTAAGAGCATCTAGCCATATAGTACAACCTGCCTGGGACCAACCCGAGGCTTTTAACTACAACTCAGTATTCTAGATAGGAGTCCCCTCCCGTCCCAGATGTTCTTCACTACTCATCGTCACCATCAGCATCCGCCATGCTAGCGTCTCCCTTACGGCTGCCACCCTCGTCATCGGAAGGGCTCTTGGTCCGCGTAGGCGCCTCGCCCTCGTCCTCATCCTCATCCTCGTCCTCGCTCTCGACGACCCGTCCACGACGAGCCCGCTTGTGCTGCAGACGGGGAGCCACTTCCTCTTCGTCGTCTTCGCCTTCTCCTTCTTGGTTCTCCTCGTCGTCGACGTCCATCTTATCATCGACAGCTTCTTCATCGACCTCTGAAAGAGGGCTGTCCTCTCGGTCGAGGTTTCGTTCAGCACGTTCGAGGGCGTCGTCGTCGTCATCGTCGTCGCCCTCCTCCTCGTCACTGTCGACCACGATTTCGGCTGACTTGAACTTAGACGACTCCTTCTTCGTGAGGCGACGTCTCTTCTTGGTCTGAGTCTCCTCCTCTGAGTCAGAGTCTCGCTCAGCCTTCTTCTTCTTCTTCCCCCCCCCAGACCTCTTAGGCTTGGCTTCGCCCGAAGCCCGCGGCGCGGCCTTGCGCTTCCGCTTCACCTTGTCTCCCGTCTCAGCGTCGGTGGTCAGCTCGGCCTCCATGCGAGACCGCTCCTCCTCCGCTCGTCGCTCGGCCAATTCCCTGTCACGCGCGGCAATGGTCTCACGTTCCTTCTTGATCTTTTCCTGTCGTTGCCGCTCCTTCTCCAAAACCTTCTCGCGCTCCTCCTCACGGCGTCTCAACTCGGCTTCTCTCTGCTCTCTGGCAGCTTGAATCTTCTCCTTGTTCTTCTCCTCCCACTCCTTTTGCTTGCCAATAGCTCTCTCAAGCTGCTTGCGCAAGGTGTTTCGAGCCATGTTGGCGCGCTGCTCAAGGTCATGCTTAGGATAAGGAGTTTGGGGATGAGCCGCGATTTCGTCTAGAGACGTGATCGCAGCTTCCAAGCCCTTTGCCGCTTTCTCGAGCTGCTCCGATGTGCGCTTGTTCTCTGGTAGTGCCTGGACTGTGGTCACGAGCTGAATTTGCACAAAGGCAACGTTGAACTTGTAGTGAATTTGCTCAGGAGCAACTTCGAGGGCCTGCAAGTCTGATTAGTATGATACTACGCGACTCAAATCTGTTGAGCTCACCTTCTGCGCGCATTCAAGCGACTTGTTGTAGGCATCAACATCACCCTCTGCCCGGCCTCGGTTGAGCCAAGTGCGGCCCAAGCATGCAAGAATGACAGGATCGTTGGCCTTTCCATCACGAGAAAGAGCCATTTCATAATGCTCGATCGCCTTTGAGTATTGCTTCAACTCGGCATAAATGTGCCCCAGGTTGACATACAGATGCGAGTCCCTGAGCGTTTCTCGAACCTTGTTAAAGATGCCGAGAGCTGCCTTGTAGTCTTTCTTATCCTCAACAAGAGCAATGGCGACACCTTGAGCGGCATAGGCGTTCTTTGGGTCAAGGGACAGCGCCTTTTCGAAAAACTCAACGGCCTTTCCGTATGTAATACTTCGCTTCTGCTTCTCCGACTCCGACTCCCGGCGCATCTCTCTTGCTTGCATCAAGTACAGGTTCCCCATCCCAACCAGGGCGTGCCTGTCATGCTTGTCATAGTTTTGCAAAGTGTGCTTGTAATGACGGAATTCGGGGTCTTCGGCAACATTTGTAGGACGCTTCCTTGAGTGAACCTTGCCCAGGTACCATCCGTAAAGTGAACGAACTTCAAGATCACTGTTGTTCTCCTGGTACAGCTTGGCCACTGCGTCTGGACCTTCCTTGTTGGGGTTCTTCCTAAGCTTGATGTATGCAAGTCTAGCACGGGCATCCGTGTAGTCGTCGTGTCGAGCGAGGAGGCCTTCGTAGACCTCAACGGCCTTATCCGTGAGGCCTCGCGACTCGTAGCTCCTACCAAGGTTGAAACTGATAGTCGAAACCAGCGCGTCGGTATCCATGTCGGGTTCTTTCTCTCCGATCCTCATGCAAGCACTCAGGGCAGCCTCGAACATCTCGCTAGCGAGCTCATGCTTCTCTGCTTGTGAGTGGAAACAGCCGATATTGTTCAGGAGTTGTGGAGGCAGAAATTTACGAATGCCGGCGCGAATCTCGCCCTCGTCCGTTACGCCTTCTGGGTGCTCAGACGCAGGAACCTGCTCGAGCTCGAGCTGTTCCACTTGTTGCAAGCACTGTAAGGCTTTTTCAGGGTGATCGGTCTCGTAGAGACGAGCAAGGTTGAGCAGGACCGAGGCGTCCGGGGCGAGGGTCTTCTTTGGATCCTTCCAAGCACTTCGGACTCCCTCGAGAAGGGTGATGGCTTTCTTCAGTTCGGCGGACTTATCCTCCTTGCCGTCGTTATACTGGTTCGTGAAGACCTCCTCCGCATACAACGTGCCGAGAAGAATCATGGCTTCGTGATTCTTAGATTGCTGGATCATCTTCTCCAATCGAAGTTTGGCTTCTCCGAGATCGTTCTTCAGAACTGAGAGCTGCGCTACACCAAACTTTGCAGGGAGATAGCCTGTGTCGGCTCCTCCGCGCGCGTCGTCAGCACGTCGGTAGTAATCGCTTGCGCGCTCTGTGTTGCCGGCGTAGTGTTCCTTTCTTGCCAGGAGATACCAGCCGTCACTGGCAATAGCATTGACATCGGTATACTGGATGGCCTTGTGCGCGAGCTTGTCCGCGTTGTCCCATGCCTTTCGCGACAGGAAATATCCAGCAAACGTGGAACAGGTGAGGGGCAGGTCCTTGTCAAGCTTGAAGGACTTTTGTGTGTACTCGGTCATGGCCTTCTTGTAGAGGCTGAGAAAGTCGTCGCTGTTAACGGGGACGTGACCGCTCGCATCAAGATAGTACAAGCCGAGGAGAATGTTGGCAACCTTGGAGTCGGGATTGATCTCAAGACACCTTTCCCAGGCCATCTTTGCATCATCCTTGAACCCGAGCTGCCAGAAACAGCAGCCAATGCCAATTCGAGGGTCGGGATCCACCAAATCCGGCGCCTTCTGCAACACGTCCTGGTAGATGGCGAGGGATTCGGGATACTTGTGCATGGAGAAGAGCGCGCGCGCCTTTCCCATCAATGCAAGCATGTTCTTGCCCTGGGAAACCCGCAGGGCATCGTCAAAAGACTTGACAGCTGTCTTCAGGAGCTCATGCTTCTCTGACCCAATGCCTCCGGAAGTCTTGGACGGCGCCTGTAGCGATGCCCTCAGAAGTAAGAGAACACCGCGAGCCAAGAAGATGGGGGGGAACGAGGGGTTGAGTCGGGCCGCGTCGTTGAGAGACGAGGTGGCAAGTTGGAGGAAGTATTCCTTTGTCTTGGCTTCGGACACTCGGGTTCCATCTGGCGCGACACGAGGAGCCTCTCGACTTTTCCACAAGTACATCCAGCACAAACAGCAGATCATGCTGACCTTATCACGCGGATTCGCTCTGTTGTTCTGGATGGCGCTGCCGCCACGGATGAGCATTTCAATGGCGTGGTCGATCTTGCCCTGCTTGGCATATGCGAGTGCGACGGTCATCCAGTATGTTTTCGCGGCGCGTTCGTTCTCGAAAAGCGTACAGAGCTCGGTAGGGTCATCAACCAGTTCCTCAAGGTCGATTTCGACGGCTTCATCTTCCTGATCGCCCTGGACGGGAATGTCGATGGCGGAGGGGATGTGGGCGAATCGGGTGGTCACCGGCCCAGCAGCCGCATGGGCGTTAGCACCGTTGGCGGCGCCATTCTGTAGAGTCGCCATGGCTATCGGGATGGGATGTCGAAGGCTGATGGAGGAGGCGAGGAGTTAGTCGAGAAGTGGTAGGTGGATGGAGGAACGCGTCCCTCGGAGCAGCCAACAATGCGCCTCGAGTCAAGGGACGAGCAGCTCCTCGGCCAATTTAGAATCCAAAGAGCATAGTCGATCGCGATACTCGGGAGTTTTGGTGGGTTCGCGTAGGGCGTAGGAGGCAAGGCGGCACCGGAGATGTATCGCGAGTGAGAGAGACCGTTCGTGTTAAATTTGTTGCGTCGTTTCGGCGAGAATTACAAGCCTAAGCTGGGCAAAGCAGCCGTGTGGCCCGTGCTACAGTGTGAATGCGCTGGGCGGGACGCTTGCAAGCTGATCCATACAGTGGTTAGTCGCTGAGACACGGGAGCTGCAGCTGCCCTGTTCGAACTGGCTGTCTCTATCATTACTGTAGATACTTATAGGTAGTAGGTACCTAGGTAGTAGTCTACATTATCAATAATCAGGTACCTACTACTCAGTAGACAGTAGATAAGCTAATTTCTTTTTACAGCTGGACCTACTAACCCCGTAACTCACTCTGCAACAAGTACCCAAAGAATACAATAATGGACGAGATTCAATCAAAACCCCTTTACATGTTCTAGTACTCACTTACCACAGCTCAGTAACGGACCGTTCCCCCAAGATACAACTTAGGATTGTTATGTTTCTTTCAAGGATAATGGCAGGGCTTGGGATGGAAGTCAAGCAAGCCATAGTCGCCAGCTGGCAGTCACTTCCTAGCAGCTGCCCATCTCAAGAGGCTGCAAGTGCATCTAGATTCACAGACACCGACGAGTTCTGGTGGGATTCTTTCTTCCCCTTCCTTTTCTCTCTCTCTCTCCCTTTCTCTCATCTCCTGCCATCTTCGCACTCCATTCCGGTGGAGCTGTCCCAAAACAACAACCAACTCACAGCGACAGCCCGTGGAAATCCCAGACTGAGAAGAAGAGCTTCACTACGAAATGAAAGTCTATAGCTCAGCTATGGAGTTCCACAAGGTTCTTGGAGTCTTTCCGCGTGGCTCCCTTCTCAGCCGCCGCCAGAACGATCGTTGTGCTGGCTGGAACTGCTTGACAGCAGCCCAACAGTTCGGTATCATCTTCAGTATCGTGGTGACCTCGGTTGTTCTGATACTTGCCTACATGTATTATCTTGGTAGGATAACTTCGTCCCATCAAGAACTAGTACTGGCTCGACGTCGCGGTCGCCGGCGGCGTCGCAGCTATCCGACGCCAAACATTGTCATGGGACAGCTGCCTGTTCATCAGCAATACCCTAACTACCAGTCAAGAATCATCTACCAGCCGGTTCTATACAATCCTTCTGGTGTCCCTATCACACATCAACCGGGTCATGTCTTTCCAGGCCACCTACCTCTAGGTCAGCCACCTTCAGGCCAAGCTCCTCAGACGCCAGTCCCGATGGTCTATCCAGTACCACCCTACCCGTTCCCGAATTCCCGGCCAGCTTTTCGACCTGGATCCATCGCCAGAAGCTCGACTCACGGTAGTTCGCCGGCCTCGTTAAGAGGATTACCTCCCCGACAACCTACTTGGCGACAAAGATTCAGTCGTGTGTTTAGAATCCCAATAGGAAGGGCCTCCACGATAGCAAGCTCTTCTGCGCCAGGGACTCCTCACCGTTCCAGATCACGCTCCAGAGCTACCTCTGAGAGAGCCAGACGGAGCACCTCCAGATCAAGATCTCGCGCAGCTCATGCAACGCGTCACAGCAGCACCGGGAGGACGCATTCAGTTGGGCCTGCCCCATCGGACCGAACTCACCAGACCTTTTTCGAATATCAGAACGACGGAGACGAAGCTCAGTCACCACGAACCGACGTTGCAACTGTACACAGTGACGACTTTGAGCTGCCACCTACATCATTGCCTACGAATAGTGCAGTGGAAGACACAAAACGCCCACATCGACCCTCAGCCACCGTTGCCAGTGGTGGGGTGACAAAAAGCAACGACACTCTTGGCAGCAATCTCTACTCAGACGAAAGACAGTCTCTCCCATCGGTCTCTTCGTGTCGGTCAGGATGGAGTCTAAGTTCGAGGCCAATAACGCCCATCACTGGGCAGACAGATCCTAGTTTCAAGACGAATCAGGCTCATATACAGCCACACCCTATCTCTGACGACCGTGCCAACTGGCGTACAGCTTCACCGTAAGGTATGTCTAGCCCGTGGTGTCGCACGGGTCTAACGCTCGAAGAGACACCACCAGTCACCGAGCGTATCGAGACAGAGAAAAGCAGCACGAGAGCGACAGAGTGAGGGAGGGAACGGGAGCTTCCTTGCTCCACTACGGTGGCTAGGCCGACTCGTGTTCAACTTGACTGCACAACGTCGGCAGCAATTCGATATCTCAAGGAGGCATCGCTCACGGGCGCGAGGCCATCGTGGTCGCGAGATTCGCAGAATGGACTGGGAAAGCAGGTATGGCAGCTCGGGGAAGTTTGAGACTTCGTACTAATGTTCGCACACGCATAGGTGTCTAGTTTCCAGCGAGATGAGCGACGATAGTACCAATGGTCCACTTCCACCTCAAGCAATCCATCAAGGACGAGACAATTGTCATATATGATACAATGAGGGTAGTGCGTGGGAACATCGGGACCAGCCGAATATTGCGGATTGATGCTTGTTGCAAGAGCGAATTCATACAACAATCAATTTGACTATCAGTTAGGCCATAGTAGTGACCAGGCAAGGTGCTACCTGTCATATGGTAGATAGGTAGACAAGTAGGTACCTAACTAAGCAGAGGCAGAATATCAAAATTCATGGCTCTAGGACGCGATGTATAGCTCAGTAGTCGAAGCTCGAGATTGTTGCAACTCTTATGACCTCAATACATAGATGTACTTCGCATCATCTTTTGGTTAAGAACCCAGTTTTGAGTGTGGCACGCAGCACATTTCCAAGCACATTTCTAGGGGACAACTCTGTGATGGAAAACACTGTTTCTTTACCGGGGTCGCCTCGTGGATTGAAGTGCCGCGGGACGATGTTTAGTTGGTGCCTACCTAGTATAGTAGTAAGGGAGGCACGCATTCTACTCTCTCAGCCTATGCCTACTACCTTAGGTACACAGTCGCTTTAGCTTCTAGGCCATTTCGCTTCCTGATGGGCATTGTATGGTACATTGACCTTGGGTTTGGTCGATTCGAAATTGTTCAGACCCTAGTTATTGAGCTCCTGACTCGCCGTGCCAGCTTGCCGGTCATGATAATGAAATTGAATCACGAAACTAAGTTGACTTATACATACTAAGTATGTAGTATGTAGTGCTACTCTAGTATGGGGTCCCGTGACATCCATCGCGGTACGTACCTAACCTTACTTTAGCGGCTTTCATGCGTCATCATCGTTTCCATTCCGCAGGCTTCCTAAGTAAGGTACCCCTTCCGGAGCTTTGCTTGCGCCGGACCCTTACTTCGCACGGCCACTTCACATCCGCCAGCCAGGCCCATCCAGCCCCGTTCAAACGTCAACTCATCCGCCGACACCGCCCGCGCTCGCAACGCACTCTACCGTCGACTTCGTTTCCGTTTCTGCCACCCTCTGAAGCTCCCGGAATGGCGACAGCGCTCTGAACCGTCTCCCTGATTCCTATGCCAACTGCTTCTGCCCCTCCCTCTCGAGACGCCTCCCACCAGCCACTACTACGTACCCTCGTCCCTTGGTATCACTAAAGCTCCATCTCCACCACGGCCTCTCCAACCAGGCCCCAGCTTAACACTGCTGCAATTGCCCACAACCTCACATACCACCATCACCATCACCATGTGGAACGACGAAGACAACAACCCGTACGGGACCAGCTTTGACCGCCGCGACTCGCAAACCTCCTCCGCAAACCCGACATCCCCGACGGCGCGTGACCGTGAGTCCCTCACTGCTCCTCCATCCCGCGATATCCCCATTCAGCATGATGCCCTCAAGCACTCCTCGACGGCTCTGGCTGGGACACTGCTGATTCTTTTCGCGCATCCATAGACCGCTCCTTCGAGCCTCCCCACACTCCCACTTCTGGTAGCGACGATGGCGAGCCGCAGTTTGGCCACACCGTTGCTCCTGCCGTCATCGACACGGATCTAGCCTTAAGAGACGACGGAGGCCTTCGGCGCAGGCCGGGTGGCTACGATAGCCGAATCGAGCAGATCCTCTACGAAAACCCCGAATTACCTATCGTCATTACTGACGCTGGCAAGAGCCTCGAGAGCGGGGGCAGGTACATCGTGTACACCATCCGGACCGGGGTATGCATGACCTTATGCATCGTATCCAAAAGCCTTATGTTAACGTGAGAGAAAAGGACCTCGAAGTGCGACGCCGATACTCCGAATTCTCTTCTTTGCGCGATGCTCTGACTCGCCTCCATCCCACCCTCGTCATCCCACCCATCCCGGAGAAGCATACCATGGCCGACTATGCCGCAAACCCGACAAATGCAAAGCAAGACCAGCAGATTATTGATCTGCGAAAGCGTATGCTAGCTGTCTTCCTGAACCGTTGTCGCCGGATGGATACCGTCAGAACAGACGGGGTATGGTGGAGATTTCTCGATCCCAACGCCAGCTGGGTAGGTTTTGTTCCCTAAATTGAACATAGTGTATGCTGACTCGACGATAGAGTGAGGTTCTTCATTCCCATCCAGTTGCTTCGATCCCGAAATCCGTGCTCAAGGCACCGCCTTTGGACACAGCAAACCCCACCCCTGCCCACAACTATCTTCCAGTCCCACCAGTGTCGGCAAAGCTCAAGACAGTTGCCGGCGCGAACCACGATACTAGCTCAGGGGTAATCCAGGGAGGTCCTCACGCCTTTGGTCGATTCCCCCCCGACTCACATAATCTGAGTGAGCAAGAGCTAGACCCATACTTCGTTTCTTATGAGGCTTCCATCAAGGAGATGGAGCTGCTCCTGACGGGTCCAATGGAAAAGGTCAACCGTCGGACTCTTAATCACTTGTCGTCTTTAGCAGCCGACCTCTGCGAGCTGGGATCCGTATACAACGCCTTCGCCGTGTCAGAGCAAGCCCCGTCGCTCGGTCCGGCAATCGAGCGAGTTGGCCAAGCTGCAGACTTGTCGTACATTGCAACCGAAGAACTATCAGGGTCTCTTGGGGCAAGCTTCGCCGAACCGATGCGAGAGAACGCGCAGTTCGCTGGTGTCGTCCGCAGTGTACTCAGATACAGGGTTCTCAAACGTGTGCAGCAGGACTTGACAACCGAGGAACTGAACAAAAAGAGAGCGACTCTCGACCAGCTGGAACGCAGTGAGGCGGAGGCCAGGCGAATCGAAACGTATCTATCGGGAAGTCAACAGATCTCTCCGCCACCCAAGAGATCGACGAGCCTGAGGGAGCCCGCTTCCCAGTACAGACGCGACGGCGGCAACGAGGATACTGAGTCTATCGACTCTGATTTCCCTCCAACTCACGGCGACTTCCCTACTTCGGCACCGTCAGCTAGCCAAGGGCTTCCGGAGAGGAGCACGAGCGTGCCATCACATAAGAAAATGCCGAGTGGAAACTCGATAACCAACAAGATTTTCGGCCCTATTCGCCATGCTGTGCAGGGCGTTGTAGACGTGGACCCTGAACGTACCCGGCGAGACACAATTGGGAAAACAAGAGAAAGTATTGGACAGCTGGAGCAAGCTCAGGTGGCGGCTGAGCGCGATGTCAAGGATGCAAGCACGAGCGTCTTGAAAGATCTGAAGAGGTTTCAGAAGGACAAAGAGGAAGATTTGCGCCGATACATGGTAAGCCTGATCAGACCCGCACTCTTTGCCTCGTCGGACTAACGTATGATAGCTTGCTTATGCACAGAGCCAAATCGAGTGGGCGAAGAAGAGCAAGCTGCAATGGGAGGAAGCTCGGGCCGAGGTTGAAAAGATTGATGAGGCATGAGATGCCTGCTTTGAGTACTGAAGAGCGTGGCTGGCTTTCGCGAAAGGACAAGGGGAGAAAAAGGTAGACTACATTAATTCACAGAGCTGGCGGTTGTCTTCAACAGTGGCGTTCCCAAGGATGTTGCTTCTGAAAGAGGGAGTCTTTGGCATTGAATGGAGCAATGCTGATGCTCCGCCACTTCAGCTTTGATAGAGACTCATAATAGTTACTAAGGGCTCCAAATTTCTTTCAACAAGAGAATGAGGAGTCTGTCGATTTGCGTCCCCTATATTGCATACTTGGATCAGATCGGTGAGAATGCAGGGGCTCATGTGTGTTATCTTGAAGTCACTCTTGTAGTTGTTGTGACAAATATGTACATGTGAATGGTTCTCTTTGGTTAGGTGCTGCAGTATTTCAGCAACTAGTCTTGAGTCTTAATATGTTACATGTTATTTTATTTGATATTATTCTATACCCCAAGATAGACTGCCAGATACTAGTATTTAGATATCTATGCAGCGAATTCCTCCTCGTTGCGGGTTAGGTCCAGGGCGATGCCTTAGCAATGCGGCGTCAACGCGCTTATCGATAAGGGACAGCGCCTCGTCGCGACAAACACGTTTGTCGCAACCTCAATGTGCAAACTTTCAAACCTCTCAAAGAAACTCCATCGCACTATGCCTTCGGGTTCATCTAACGGCTCCTGGCCCGTATCTTATTAGATGATTCATTGATTCCACCACGCGCGTCCCCCCTTCGACTGAGCGAGACGCGCCAGTTTCCCAGTCGATCGAATCACCATGGATCAGCCTTATGATGGCCCGATCACCTCCATTTCCGAGCCTGGCATCAAGGCTGAGGGACAGCTTCTGTACTCGATGCGCAAGGAGGTAGCAGAGCTGTTGGGTAGACACCAGACCAGCTTCCCGGGCGCACAGCCAGTGAGCTTTTCTCGTCAGCACCTAGACGAGATGACCAAACAGGAGTAACCCTCCCCCCCCCCCCCCCCCCNNAGGAAACCCCCCCCCCCCCCCCCCCGACGCGAGGATTGCCTGGTCCCCGAACTGCTGCTGACTGCCGACTTCTTAGCTACTACGTTTGCGAGAAGTCCGACGGTATTCGATATCTTCTCTATGCGACGGCCGACGAGAGCGGTGGAGAGGCGCACTACCTGATCGATCGCAAGAACGACTACTGGTTTATCGGCAACAGGAACCTGCACTTCCCTCTCATGAACGACCACGAATCATTCCATGCTGCAACCGTGGTCGATGGCGAGCTCGTTTGGGATAGCCTACCCAATGGCAAGAAGGAACCTCGGTTTCTCGTCTTCGACTGCCTCGTCATGGACGGCAACAACCTCATGGATCGAACACTGGACAAGCGGTTGGCGTACTTCAAGGAGCGCCTTTACGTGCCGTATATGAAGCTGTTCAAGGAGTTCCCCGACGAGCTCAAGTTCCAGCCTTTCTACGTGGAGATGAAACCATTCCAGCTAGGCTACGGCATCGAGATGATGTTCAAGCAAGTCCTGCCAAGCCTGAAGCACGGCAACGACGGCCTTATTTTCACCTGCCGCAACACGCCTTACAAGCACGGCACAGACCCTCACATCCTCAAGTGGAAGCCTCCCGAGGAAAACACGGTGGATTGTCGGCTGCGCCTCACGTTCCCCACGGTCATGCCCGACGAGTGGGAGAGGCGCGAGGGCGTGACGGACCCTTTCGTCGACTACGACAGCGTCCCCAAGGCTGAGCTATACGTCTTTACGGGAGACAGCGGCCCGGACCGGTATGAGCCCTTCCACGAGGTGTACATGACCGAGGAGGAGTGGGAGACTCTGAAGGGCCTCAACGATCCCTTGGACGACCGCATCGTGGAGTGCAATCTGGACGACCAGGGCCGCTGGCGTATCGTCCGTTTCAGAGACGACAAGAGCGAGGCAAACCACAAGAGCACCATCGTGAGCGTGCTCGAGAGCATCAACGACCGTGTTTCGGAGAAAGATCTTCACAAGGCGGCCGGCCGAATCCGCGATAACTGGAAGGCTCGTCAGGCCCGCGAGGATCAAGAGAGACGGTCCCGTTAGGGCCTCCCACGCCCGACTCCATACCCCACGGGAACGCTGGCCAAGTCAAGGAGGGGGCATCACACCTTGGCCGGAGGACTGTTGTTCAGATAATAAACTTCTTACCTCCTATTTCCTGGTTGCTGGGCGAGGTTGTCGGAAGAGAAACAATTGGGGTGAAGATGGGAGATGGCGTCCGCGGAGAGTGTTTTAAGGAATGGGCGAGGCGTTAGGTCGACAGGTTTGGAAAGGATAGGCATCACGTTTTAGGCTTGCAGTTTTTGTCAAAGGATCTCCTCAATTTGGAGATTCCAGACAGCTGCTCACAAAATTAGAGTCACAATCATGGATCTTATAGGTCTACATAAACACGACATTATGGCGCCACTGGATTCTGAAATCTACCTAGCTTCTCATCTCAACTTATTATCTAGGTAGACGGCGGTCAACGACCCCAAAAAATAGACCCATTGACTTTGATTTCCAGTTTGTTTGCCCATGCCAAATTAATCGAGACTCAAAAAAATCCCAAGCTGAACCCTACTCTCTCTCGGGTTACGTCCCATCATCCCGACACAAGGGTTTGCAGGTATTTTGAACCTCTTAGAGCATGAACATGACGGTCGCGATCAGCATGATGGCGCAGCCAAGGTTGGAAGTGCCGTTTCCGCCCCAACCACGAGGCTCTGGCTTCTTGGAGCCGCCAGAGATGACGACGACAACAGGGGTCGTAGGGGGGACAGTAGTGACGGTGCCAGAGGGACCGGTCGCGATGGTGTTGTTCGCGGTAGGATAGGGGGGTTGAGACACCTGGACGGTGGTGGTAGAGACGAGAGGCTCGCCGCTCGTCTTGGTGACGTACTTGGTAAAGGTGCTGGTTGGCGAGACGGCGGTGATGGCCTCGCCAGCGGCCTTGGAGGTGGCGCTGTCGGAGGTGGAAAAGCTGGAATGGATCTCTGAAACAGTGACGACGACGACGACGGATGGCTCCTGGACCACTATGGTCCTTTGGACGGTGGCAATCTCGGTGACGGTGCTCAAGGTAATCTCTGGAGGATACAAGTCGGTGATAACGATGACCGTGTGGATGCTGTTGGTGCTGCTAGTGCTGCCGGTGCTGCCAGTGACGGAGTAGCTGTTCTGGATCTCGGTAACAGTTGAAGGATTGCCAGAGATGGTGGCGTCGGGAAGACCACTGCTGATGGAGAAGTCGGTCTGGACGTTCGTCACGGTAGCAGCACTTCCGGAGATGGTGGCATCAGGTAGTCCGCTGGAGATGGACCAGTCCGTCTTCACATCAGTCAAGGTGCCAGGGTTCCCAGAAACGGTGGCATCTGGCAGTCCGCTCGAGATGGAGATGTCAGTGCGGACCTCGGTCAAAGTAGAGGGGTTGCCGGTCACGGTCGCATCTCCAGGAGAGGATGAAGTTGGAATGACGGTGACAGTGACGCTCTTGGTCATCGTGACAACCTCCATGCTACAGACCTCGGAGGAGCTCTCGACAGTGGTGACCGAGGTCACGGTAGAGATCTTGGGCGCACCTACGACCGTGATGTAGGTAGTTCCAGTGACGGTCGCAGTCTCGGTTGTCACCTCGGGAGCGCGGCTGATGCTGTAGAGAGTGGTGAGAGCGGTTTGAGTCCTGCGAACGGTCAGGGGAAAGTCAGGGCAAAGGGGTAGCAAGACAGGCTCACGAAATAGGGATGGGGACACCATCGTTATGATCGTCCTGGCGACGAACAAGACCATGGGACGTGTGATGGCCAGTCTTCTCGACCATGACGACTTCGCCATCCGAGGGAGTGTCTGACTCTACTGTGGCTCCGAGTTAGCAACGAGCAGTTGAAGTGGAAAGATGGAGCCCACCATATTGAGCAGAGAGGATGCCGATGCCAAACATGACGGCGAGCATACAGACAAGGCAAATGAAACCGACAAGAAGCTTCTTGGGTGTAAGAGTAGCCTTTAGCTTCTGGAATCGAGAAACTCGCTGGTCTCCTTGGGTTTCGGCCGCCTTTTCGGTATCCATGATGGTTGCCACTAATGCCAGGCCGTCAGCATACACACACACGAACGGTAAAAAGGAGCGGGTGTCCTACTTGGATCAGAAATAGTAACTGCGCAGAGGCTTAAACGAGTGTGTCTACCACGGGAGTTAGATATATTCTATCGCTGCCAAACCGGGAGGTATCAAGGGAAGCAAAGCTTTGCCTCACGGGTGGGAGGTTGCACCGTGAGAGGTCGTGCAGAGGGAGGATGAGAGGAACAGAAGGCAATCAGGGGGGAGTGTAGGCGGCATGTACCTGAGTTGGTTACAAAGGCTTTGCTAAGAAAGCAAACGGATCAGATTGCGAACGACGAAGGCGAGTTGAAAACGAGAGACGATGTGGGAAGGAAGTTGCGAGATGCAAGATGGCGGATGCGAGAAAGTGTGCGTAGAGAGGAGAAGATAAACAACGCGGTGGGAGTGATTGTGCCTAGAGGTAGCCGGTGAAAGGATAAACAACGCGAATTTTTTTTCTGTTGTTTCGAATGGCAGTGAATCAATGATGGAAGGAAGAAAAAGGGAGCGAGAGTGCGAGTGTGCTGGTGCAGACATCATCTCTGCCAGCTGCTTCGCAATTGTTGGGAGCCGCCCACAGAGTTGACAGCTGCCAGACAGTCCGAACCAGCTGGCAAGTGAATCAACAACATGAACGATCCGCAGTTGACTGATTGACTGACTAGCTGGTCTTTGAATGCGATGGAATTGCAGGCCAAAGAGCAACTCCATCGGAGAAGCGGGCTTCTGGGTGGCTGTGTGCCAGTAAGGAGTGTAGGGGAATGTTAGGGAAGGACACAGCTACTGAGTAAGAAGTAGACTGAACGACTTACACTTGATAGCTTCGGTTCTCGTTTAATGATCTTTCCGAACGAGCGAATATTGAGGAACCAGGTCAGGATGGAGGAACGAGATGGAACGAGGGAAGGCTACGTCTCTAAGTGTAGAGTGTCAGGTGTCGGGTGTCGGGTGTCGGGTCGTGTGAGAAGCGCAGGTGGAAGGAGGAGTCGTGGAAGGAGGATTCGTGGGAGGAGGATACGGAGGCAAGTATATGCTTTCTCTTAGTACGGAGGGCATCAGTTCCAGGTTGGGAGAGAGATCAAACCAATCAATGTACGAATACTTAGGGTAGGGTAGGGCAAACGCATTCATATTCTACCACCGTTCATCGGGAAGCCCGTCTAGCCGAGACTCACGAACAATTGCGGCTCCATATTATGGGACAGGAAACTGATGCGATCGTGGACAAACGATACGCCCAGCGCTGTGCTACGGGGTGCTTCCTAAATCTCCCAGGGCGAAACCGCGGACATGTTCCAGGACGGATTCACAGCCCCGAGCATGGTGCGCTGTGTGTTGCGCGCCGTGTGCTGTGTCGCCCGGTGGTGAAATGAGGCAAACAGCCCCGAGTCGTACATCAACGGCTGTGATGGAACGGCCGAGTATCACCGTAAATACCACGACGCATGTGTGTCCGAATGTCGGATAGGGGGGAGGGGATTCGCCCTCTCAAGAGTCCATGTATAGAGCATTGGACAGATGTGGCTGTCCGGGCCGTTTGCTATCTCAATCTCACGAGCGTGAAGTGGTTCGAGAGGGATTCGAAGCTTCATGGCGGTAGCGGTAGCAGACGAGTCGCAAGGGGCTACGATCATGAGTTGGAGGATCGGACAGAAGAGTCGGATCTATCTGAACAATACACAGCGTTGCTCATCTTCATCTAGGATACCTACATATGCGGCAGATAACCGCCTGTTCCACGGCCAGAATCTACCATGCCGTCGAGTCTGCGGTGTCATCCGCGGCAGGACGTCATACAGAAGTTGACGAGACGAGGAGACGGAGAGATGAGGAGATCATCGGGGCCGATGGGCATAGCGCAACACGGATCCGCGGCCGACCCCAGAAACGCAGGCCTTTTTTTGGGAGGCTTTTCTTTCTCTCTTCAGCAGATGGCCCGCGTTTCTTTCGACTTTATATATATTAAAAATTACAGATACATCACTGGCCAGGGCATGGCACGAACAGCGTGAGCGGCGGTGGGACACGTATCGCAAGAGCCCCAAGCGTTTCTGTCGATTCCTGGGAAGTTTATAGATCACTATCGATAAGTAGGCCTCCAAGCTCTGCCATACCTTTGTAGATACTGAAGAAAGACTAGGGTAATTTACAGGTGGTGGGTGTACGAGTATCTATGTCGCAAGTTTTCAGCATGGCGTTGTAGACGTCGTGTTGTAGTGTACTAGTATTGTTTGATCATGGATGGATCCTAATACCGAGTACTAGTATCTTAGTACCTACTACGGATACTACTAGTAAATTAGTAGTTATTGTAAGTAAAAGGTGTATTTAGCTATCCAATTCTAGCACGCATTGGCGGGGTCCCACTCAATCATCCAAGTAAATTGACCATGGGGAGCTGTTCCAGTGTGTTGTTCGCTGGGTCCAGTCGTTCGCTGGCTGGGTTGCTGGGGTGTGGTGAAAGTGGCGCCAATTCCAGGCGCTACCTACCTACCTAGGTATCTAGATACCTACTAGTATCTACGAATAGCCTCCTCCACTGACACCTCTGGACTCGAAGCCTGGTTCAAAGTGAAAGTGGGCTCCATCCATGCTTCACGTCTTCATACTCCGTCCAGACAGAAAGGTCGCGTCGCGCGTAGCTCCCACGCAGCCCAGAAAGCTCAGTACCTAGGTACCTAGTCTAGTACCCTTAGGCTCCCTAATTAGCACTGAGTTAAGCACCCACCACCCACACGCACGCACACCACACGCACACACGCACGATACACGCATCCATTGCATTGTCTCTCTTCCGCTTATCACACTCTCCCCCAGCTTCCCATCCTCCCATCCTCGTATTCTCCCTACAGCTCGCCTTTTGTCTCTCTGTCTCTACCATAAAGTCGCGCGACCTCGCCCTCATTTTTACCACCCGCCCGGTCCTCTCGAGCCTGTCGCCTGGTGCTTGACGTGCATCTATCGTGCTGCTGCAGCCATCCTGTCCTCCCCCCCACGCACGCGGATGCGATGCCGTAGCAGTTGCGCGCCACCGCCAACAACCCACGACTCAACTTTCGCCATCATTCGAAACATTTCCTAATCGCACCCGTCTACGGCTGCAACCATCCAGACACCGCGCACCCGACTCTCGGGCCAGCACCCGTAGCCCCGGCCGCTCACCTTTCGCATTCTCAATAGCGCCCCAGCCACGCCGTCGCGCACCATGGCGCGCCGTCGCACACGCGCTGCTGAGAAGCCACCCGCCGAGGTCGAGGAGGCCGATCATGAAGAGGAGGAGGAGGAGGTAACGGAACAGAACCATCCAGAACAGGATCCCGAGGCAGAGGCCCACGAGCCAGGCTCCCAACTAGAAGACGAGGGAGAGGGAGAGGGAGAGGGAGAGGAGCGCAGCCTACAGTTCGACGAGGAGCTCTCATGGCGGCCTGCAAAGCCAATTCCAACGGGCACTCTGATCAAACGCCTAGAGAGGCTTTCCAAGGAGCTTGCCGACCTCGATCAGGGCGCCACCGACCTCGAGTCGCTCAAGGATGTCGCCGCCAAGCTGGGCCATCGCAACCTCCTCCAACACAAGGACCGTGGCGTCAAGGCCTACACCGCGTGCTGTTTGGTCGACATCTTGCGGCTCTACGTCCCCGACGCCCCCTTGACGGACGACCAGCTCAAGGTGCGCATCAATGCGCCTTCTACCCTCGCTTTCAGTTGTCAGCTAACCTGTCAATGCAGATGATGTTTACTTTGTTCATCAAGGACATTCTGCCGGCTTTGTACGATCCGACGAACCCTTACGACAGCCAGCACAAATATGTTCTGATGTCCCTGACCGACGTCAAGAGTATCCTCCTCATTACCGAAGTCCACGGCGCCGATGACCTCCTCTTGCGCCTCTTCAACTCCACCTTTGATGGGGTGTCGTCCACTTCTAAGGCTTCCTCCGAAGAGCAGGTCGCCAAAGACGTCGAGATCCATCTAACCGAGATGCTCGTTCAACTGATCGATGAATCCGGCAGCGTGTCAGCTTCGATCATTGATGCCATCATCAGCCAGTTCTTAAGGGCTGCTCCCCCTGGTGGAAACCGAAATCGCGAGCAGAACGGCAACCAGTCCACCCTTCTCGTCAAGTCAGAGCCACCCGCATACGTCATGGCCAAGAACATCTGCAACGGATGCTCAGACAAGATGGCACGCTATGTGAGCCAGTACTTTAGCGATGTCATCCTCAATGCCTCTGGGTTCGCGACGAAATCCAATGGCCATCGACAGGGAGACGACTCGGATGAGGAAGACGGCATCTCGGGACCTTCAGACGCCGATCTCAAGAGCTTGCGCCAGGCCCATCTCCTTATTCGCGAGCTCTGGCGAGCTGCCCCGACTGTGCTCCAGAATGTCGTCCCTCAGATCGAGGCCGAACTCTCTGCAGACAACATCCACCTACGCCAAATTGCCACTGAAACCATCGGAGACATGGTTTCCGGAATTGGCGCTGCAGGACCTCCTCCACCTCCTGGGCTAGATCCAATTGCGTACCCTCCTCTTCGATTATTGGATGATACACCAGCACCTGTTGCTGAAGAAAGCGTCTTGACGAAGCCATATTCTCCCCAATCCTTTGCTCAAACCCACCCCGTCGCCTACCGCAACTTCGTTGGCCGAAGAAATGACAAGACCGGCACCATCCGCAGTGCCTGGGTTTCGGCGGTGGGTTACATCTTATCCACGTCTGCCGGCGGCATTGGTCTGAGCCGAGAGGATGAGAACGAACTCGTCAGGGGCCTGGGGGACAAGCTCAATGACAGCGAAGAAAAGGTCCGATTGGCTGCCGTCAAAGCCATCGAGCTTTTCGAGTTCCGCGACATTATTCTGAAGCTTGGCGTTAATGGTGGTGTTGATAAGGAGGGATCGATCTTCGCAAGTCTTGCCGACCGCTGTCGAGACCGAAGGCCAGCCGTGCGAGTCGATGCCATGGTTCTCCTTGGAAAACTATGGGCTGTTGGTGCCGGAGAACTTGCTGAAGGCCAGGAGACCGTCACGGCTTGCCTAGGCGGGGTTCCGTCTCGCATCATCAACGCCTTCTATGCCAATGACCCTGATCTAAACATCCTCTTGGACCGAGTGATGTTTGAGTGTCTGGTCCCTCTCAAATACCCGGCGATTAAAGGAAAAGGGCAAAAGGCTTCTGCTGCCGCCGCTTCGCAGTCTCAGGGACAGTCGAACGGAAGCCAGACTGATCAAGACAAAATCCGCGCCGAGAGGATACTGTTGATGTTGAAGTCACTCGATGCCCCTGCCAAGAAGGCCTTCTTCGCCATGCAGGCTCGCCAGCCTCAGGTCGCCAAGGGTGTTGCTGTTTTCATCCATCAATGTGAGGCATACAACGGCGGTGTGATTGATTCGAACGAGGAGAAGGTCAAGGCCGGCTTGAACAAGACCTTCCAGTGGTTCGGCACCTTCTTCCCCGACCCTCTCAAGGTTCGCGGCGATCTTCAAAAGTTCGCAAAGCTCAACGAGCGCCGCAATTACCAGCTTATGAAGTTTGCCATCGGCTCTGACAGTGACTACAAGACCGTGCGAAGGGCCATCAACGAGCTCATCGCCAAAATCCAGGCCAGCTCGGCGGCGAGCTGTCTAGACACGCTCATTCCTCTCATCTACCGATCCAGCTCCCTCATGTTCAACCGAAGCCACCTTGCAACCATCATGGACTACTCCAAGAATGACAAGGATGGGTTTGCCACAGTTGCTCACGAGATTCTCAATGACATTTCGCAACGAAACCCGGATCTCTTCAAGGCGCATTCAGAAAACCTGCGCGGCGAGATCATTAACCAAGTGCCGTCAGAGAGCCGAGCTAATGATCCGACCATGGTGGACATTCTCAAAGCATACTCGTCATACTCCAAGAGATATCCCGACGACATCACCTACGATAGGAAATTTGTCCAGGTGCTCATGGATTACGCACTGTATGGAACTCCTTGCAGAGCTGCCAAGTATGCTGTGAACATCCTACTCGCCAAGAACGACGACAAGAGCAAGGTCACCGCCACCAATCTTCTGCAGAAAGTCATGAAGGACTGGGACTACGGGTCATCTCACTTCCTCAACCGATTAGCCGCCGTCAGTCAGCTGGAGAGACTGGCACCGACGGTCACCGCAGACTTCGACGATGCGATCCATGAGCTTACCATCAAGAAAATCCTACGTCAAGTTCGCACAGACGAGGAGGATCCGAAACGCTCATGGGTTGAGGACGCGGATATGAATGAGGAACTTCAGGCGAAGTGCCTCTCTCTCAAGGCACTGGTGAACCAGGTGCTGGCTAATGAGCAGGAGCCTGATGCCAACGAGCGAGTCAAGCCTGTGTTAAAGCTACTTAAAACGCTTGTCATGATGGAAGGGGAGTTTTGCAAGGTCAAGGACACCCCTTTGGCCCACAAGAAGCGCCTCAGACTTCTTGCTGGCCAGCTAATATTGAAGCTCTGCACCGTCAGGAAGTATGACGATCAATTGGACGCGGCAAGCTTTAACAAGCTAGCCGAGCTTGTGCAAGATAGCGAGCTGAACGTTCGTCGTCGCTTCATGGAGAAGATTCAGAACTACATTGCCAGCGGGCGGCTACGGGCCAGGTTCTACACGATTCTCTTCCTGGTTGCCTTTGAGCCAGTGACAGAGGTGAAAACCAGGGTCGAGACTTGGCTCAGGTCTCGCGTGCGGTACTACGAGGAGGGCAAACGACAGATCATGGAGGCCATGATGGGAAGGCTGATTCCTTTGTTGGCCCACCACCCTGATTATAGCTCCGATCCCAGTGATCTCGCTGACTTTGCCAATTACTTCCTCTTTTACCTCAACGCCGTGGCGTCCGAGGAGAACATTTCCTTGATCTACAAGTACGCGGAGAGGGTCAAGCAAACCCGAGACGGCATCAACCCCGAGGCCAGCGACAGGCTCTATGTCCTAAGCGACCTCGCACAGGCCGTCATTCGGAAATGGCAGGAAAAGAGGAATTGGGTCTTTCAAGCCTGGCCAGACAAGGTTGGTCTGCCAAGCGGACTTTACCAGGCCCTTCCATCCAGCGAAGTGGCCCAGGAAATCGCCAAGAAGCTGTACATTCCAGACGAGCTAGACGAAAAACTCGATGATTTGATCAGGGCCATGGATCGCAAGAAGGTACGTCGCACTTAACGACGGAGGCTCGGCACTAATGGATCCCGACAGAAGCGCAAGTCCATGAATGAGCGGAATGATCCCCCTGCCAAACGGGCTAGAACCCAGATCAAGACCGTGATTCGAGAAAAGCGTGCGGGCAAGAGCAAGGCAACAAGGGCGAAGAAGAGCTCCAAGCCTAGGAAAACCCGACCGTCCAAAGACGCCTCGTCGCCACCGCCGGGAGAGCGCCGCCGTAGCGGCCGTTCCCACAAGGTCTCCATCTACACCGAGCGAGACGACGAAGAAGACGAGGAGGAGATGCTGGAAGGCGTGGCTGAGTGGGAGTATGAAAACAACAAAAAGGCGGACCAGGATTCAGAGTTATCAGACGCCCCTTCGGGTGACGATGAAGCCGACGAGGATGGGGACGAAGACAAGAGCGACGCCGAGTTGGCAGACGAGGCGCCAACAAAGGACGACGACGAAGCTCCTCAGTCCGAGGAGGAAGAGCCTGGGCCGCCCAAGTCGAACGGACGCAAGGCGGCTACTTCTAAAGACAAGGCTACCAGGCCAGAACCCCAGCGTCCCTCCCGGCCGGCGAGGTCGCGAAGGACCAAGGACGAAATGGAGGTGGACAGCGACGAGTGATGGAGCACAGCGCAACTAGCAGGGAAGTTATGTACGTTCTAAAAAACTCAGGTGAGCCAGGTGGCTTGAGAATCGAATCTTGCCAGGTATATGGGTGGCCATTGACTAGTGGGCTGTTGTTTTTGTTGTTCTTGTTCTTCCTTCACTACAGGCTTGATGATGTGGGAGGTCACGATGAAGGGGCAGTTGTTGGACGGACTGCTTGCTTCGATATCGGGCGGAGTCGGGAGGCCCCTTGTATTTAGTTCGTTTCGTATACCCATCCTCGCCCTGTGGCCATGAAGAGTTTTGATACGCGCTGGCCGGTGTCTCAATGAAGTGGACGTGGTGATGTTCTTCGCATTAGGCACCGCCACCAAATGGAAGACTTGCGAACTCGCGATGCGTTATGGCTGACTGAACAACGCTTTGGATTTATTCCCGTGTCCTAACCCAGCTATAAATGTTGGTTTTTGAAACCCCTCCCGGTTTCCAGACAAAGACTCCAGAAAATTGACCAGCCTCAAAGGGATAAAAAAAGGGGTAATTCGGCCCTCCACCCCTATGGCGCCCATCGTTTCCTCGTCGTCCGTCCCCGTTTCCTCCCACGGCGTATGAGTTTTATGTACAGGTTTGTTTTACTCCCTAGACTTGGGTTGATTAACATAATGGAAAAAGGGGGGAAAACGCCCCTGTGCCCTCCCCGACATCTTTCTTTCTTTCTTCGCTACAGTACATAACCGAAAACAGCGCAGCGAGAAAGGCGCATACGAAAAGGTTAAGGATGCTCCGTACAAGGGAGTCTCTCAGCCCTCTTAGCAACGCCCCGCAAGCCAGACTCGGCCAAGGTTTATGAGCTCCCTGAAGCACCGGCTTCCTGAGCCTTGCGCTGGCGGACCTTCTCGCGGTGGCCTGAGAACTTGAGATGGGCCTCGAACTTCTGGGCCGTCATATCGGGGCCGGGGGTGTAGAGCTTGGTGGTGCAATCGAGGCAGCGGATGCGCGGCAGCCAGGCGAACTTAACGCCGTCGGGGAGCGGCTGGCCCTGGATGGGGAGCTCCGTGATGGGATCCAGGTACGAGTACTTCATTATGGCCTCGAACTTGTCGCCGTTGGGGTACTGCCTCTCCAGCTGCTTGAGGGCGTTGATGAGCCACTCGGGTGGTGGAGGCTGCAGGAGAGAAGTCGGATCAGCATCAAGAAAGGGGTTGGGCATGGTTTGGGGCAGGACAGGCGTCACTTACTGCTGGCGGAGGCGATTGCCCAGGTACGGGCGGGGGGGCTGGGAGACGGCCTATTTGGCCGGGCGGGAAGGTTGAAGAGTTCTGAATGGTGGGCGTTGATGCGGAGGGAGTAGATGGAGGAGGAGGCATAGACCTTGGAGGCACAGAAGCACTGTTGCCTCGCGGGTTGGGAACGGGCGTCTGCGAAGGCGTCCTCGAAGGCCGATAGTCGCCCCTCAGCAGCCTCCTCAGCTTATCCCGGTTCACCTTCAACGTCACCAACATATGCGTGGGCTCCTCCGTCTCGTCTCTGAAGCGGCGAGTCGTCCGCGTCTCGTGGTGATGCGAAACAGAGCCGCCGGTCTCGGGCGTCTCTGAGCGGCCCAAGTTGGCCATTCTCTGCTGGGCGGCTGACGCAGCTCCACGCATGCCCCGTGTTCGGGCAGTGCCGGCCATTTGTGAGGGAGCGGGTGAGTCGGGAGCTGAGTCTTCGCTATCGTCGGACTCCGACAAGTCACCGTCCCGGACGACGCGCTTCCGACTAGTACCAGCGGCCCGCTTGTACAGACGAGTGTCGTCAATCGAGGTAGCAGCCCCGGGGAGGACAGACGACATGATGAGAGTTCGGATTGTGCGCTGTCTTTCTCGAAGATCGGGGAGTTGAGGGCCACCTCTTCGGTTGATGGATCGCTTCTGGCGTCGTTGCTCGCGCGAGAGGATGGTCTCGTTTCGCTCTTGGTCGGCCTCGCTGAGCTCGTACAGATACGGGGAGTAGTCCTTGGCCTGCTGCTGCGGTCGGAAAACGGCTTGGAGAGGAGTCTGTAGGAAAGCGTTTACGAGGTCGGGGTCCTCGACAGGTCGTCCGTCGAACGGGTGGCCGATGCTGTACAAGCTCCTAGTGAACAACTGCGTCTGTTCCCGAATGCAATGGGCAATCGCCGTCGCAAACTCTCCCGACAGAGAAAGATCCCTAGCCATGTTGGCGGCGAACTCTTCGGGCGAGTTCGCCGGGTTGTTGATCTCCCACTCGAACTGGTCAACGAGCGTGTGCTGGCCGACGGTGATGTTGAGCTTCACGAGGATTCGCATCTCGTCGTTCTTATACGCAGAGTAAGGGAGCTCGGGGTCTAGCGCGTCGTCTTCCGTGTAGGCAAAGGGGTAAAAATCGTTGAGCTGCTCGCGCATTTGGTGGACAACCTGCTCGTAGACGGGCTGGAAGGCCGGGGGCTTCAAGCCCATGTCCTCGACAAGCTGTGCAGCAAACAGTTCGACCTGCAGGATGCGTTCGTGCAGGTTCCAGGTGAAGGTGTCGCGGAGCTTAATCTTGTCCCACTCGACTTCGAGGCGTAGGGGGACTAGTTCCTCGTGCTGCTCGGCCTGCTTCAGCATGTCCTTGCGCTTGTATTTGAGGGGTGGTGTGGTGCGCTGGCCGGGTCGGGGTTTCTGGGAGGGATAGACGATCCTAGAGGGCGCCTGGTTCTCTGTGTAGCCATTTGCAAAGCCGTTGTAGCCCTCGCCGTACAGCTTTGCGGGAGGGAACCATTGGCGATATTCCGTGCGGACCATGCGATACTCCTGGATCTTCTCGCGCGTGTCGGCGGTGGACTTGCGGGTGTGGTCGAGCTGACCGCCGAGCGCCGCGGCGGCAATGGCATCACGGGTGATGAAGCGCTCGACCATCAGCTTGTCAAACGTCTCCTTGGTGCGGACGGGCATGTCGGCGGCAGCGGGCTTGGTGGCCGAGTCCATGCCGGGGCCGGACGTCGCGGTCGACGCCGAGCCCGTCGCGGTCGACGCCGAGCCCGTCGCAGGCGCCATGGACGCGGAGGGCTGGGCGGCCATGGCGGATGGTCGCGGCGCAGCGGAAGGGCCGCAACGATGGCGGAAGATTGGACGGGACGCGCGGTTCTCGATGCTCGCTCGATGCGCGACGCGATTGCGGCGGTCGTGGTGTTGGATCGTGGATGTGTGGATCGTGGCTGCGTGGATGCGTGGGTTAAGAGGCGTACGGCAACGCGCGAGGCCAGAAATTGCCAGGCAGTAAGGCGTAGATTTGTTCCAGGTGCGGGTGCGAGCGAGAGAGGATTCTGCCGCGCCGCGAAGGCTACTAGGTAAGTATGTATGTACTGGGACTCGTGTTATCGCAGTCGGTTTGCCCTGGGCAGTAGTGTACAGTACTTCCCCAGCCACAACTTACCCTGAATACTAGTAGCCGCAAGGGGTAAGACGAACGCCACAGTACTTGATGAAGTGTGGCTTTGCGGCTCGTCCCGGGGCACGTCATGCCACTCAGTTGCCTCTTGTAAACATGCGGACTTAGATGGGCTGCAATTGATTTGTATTGTCGTTTTCCGTCCGCACTAGGGTATCCCGATATGTGGCTTCATTTCAATTGTCGATGGGTTATAGTCGGGCTTAAGAATACCTGTTTCCGTTATTATGCTTTGCTGTTTGCAAATCCCATGGCAATTGGGTAATTCGAAATGGTTTGCAGTTTGCATGATCTTCACAAAGTGAAGGAGTGTTGAACGTTCCCTCCATGATGACTCGAATCGACCGCAATGCATCCATTTAGGGAATATGGAGCAATCAGACAATCTCACATAACGATTCAAGCATAATTATACAGCTTAAAATGTATGAGTACATGATGCGTGTAAAACAGCCAAAGGGTATAGGGTATTCTTGTCCTCGAGCGGGAAACAGTTGCCTTAGCACGTAAGACGGAAAGTAGGGCTGATGAACTCCAGCGAGCTCCCAAAAGCAACTACCGTACACTGACAAAGACAATCACGCCGAGGCGGGCTCTGGCTTAATTACTTACTTATGGCTGAGGCGAGCCTTGTCCGTTCTCCATGCTAGCGCCGAGTTTCTCGCCATGGGCATTGGGTTTAGTGGTTCCATTGGTCATGCATCCTCCGGGATGATGCTGCTGTGGTCCAGCTCGAGGTCTTGTGGCGCACGCACACAACGACACACACACACATAATCGAGAATGAATGGGGCGAGTTTACTTACTTGCCCGAACCTAACTAATAGCGAATGACTATGTAATAACCCCTCCACCGTCCCCTCCATCCCCTCCATCCCTCCACCAACCCTCGAAACCCTCCCCAAACCCCTCCCCAAACCCCTCCTCTCAAATTCCACCTGCTCTGCTCCGACTGAGCAACCATCCGTCTGCCACGCCAGAATCATCGTACCCGGACCCTTTTCCCGCAACTACCCCGAGAAATCCACGCCCATCATGTCCGGCGAGAAGGAAGTCGTTGGTGAGTCTCTTCTCTTCGTCCTGGCCTTTGCCGTCTCCATGCCGTCTTCTACACACGTGCCGTACCACCTCAAGCTGTCGCCGTCGTCCAAATTCTGCTGCTCCCAACCAGCTCTCTCACCAGTAGCTGGTGCCCTGCGGATGCTCCCTCCTGCCCCTCGGTTGCTGCCCCGCCGCACCAGCACCGCGCCAACAGACAGCTTCGTGTCGACCTAGCTGTCGGCTGCTGTTCCATAGCGTCTTCAACCACCACCGCGGCATTCTCGCCATGTCTACAAGAATAATAGCTAACGCCCTTCAGACTACACGTTGGCTAACCCCGACACCATCACCAAGTACAAGACCGCCGCTCAAATCTCCGAGAAGGTCCTGGCCGAGGTGTCCAAGCTTGTCGTCCCGGGCGCCAAGATCGTCGACATCTGCCAGCAGGGCGACAAGCTGATCGAGGAGGAGGTCGCCAAAGTCTACCGAGGCAAGAAGATCAACAAGGGTCCGTCCCCGTCACTTCTCCCGTCCTCAATTGCGCCGTTGCCACTGACCAAAAAATCCAAGGCTTCTCTCACCCCACCACCGTCTCCCCCGCGTCCTACGTCACACCCTACACTCCCCTGACCACCGACGAGAACGAGGCCAATGCCGAAATCAAGGAGGGAGAGCCCATCAAGATCCAGCTCGGCGCTCAAATCGATGGCTTCGGCTCCATTGTTTGCGATACCGTCATCGCTACCCCCGCCGACAAGGCCGGCGAGACCATCACTGGCCGCCACGCTGACCTGATCCTGGCTACTCACTACGCCAACGAGCTTCTTCTGCGATTGATGGTCCCCCCTGGTCTGCTGGCGCAGGGAACGGAGGAGGAAAAGGCCAAGGCGGCCTCCCAGAAGCCCCCCACTCAGTCCAAGATCACCAGCCTGATCGAGAAGGTCACCAGCGCCTATGACGTCCACATCGTCGAGAGCACCACCTCGTGGCTGTTCGGCCACAACGAGATCGAAGGCAACAAGAAGATTATTCTTGCTCCGTCCGAGGGTACCAAGGGTGACGGTGTTCCCGAGATCGGCGAGGTCTGGGGTGTGGAGATTGGTGTTAGCACTGGCTCCGGCAAGGTCAAGTCCATCGACCAGCGCGCGACGCTCCACCGCCGCACCAACCAGACCTACGGCCTGAAGCGACCTACCTCTCGCAAGATCCTCTCCGAGGTTGTGAAGAAGTTCGGCACTTTCCCCTTCAGCTTGAGGCAGCTCGAAGACGAGAGAGATGCCAAGTCCGGTGTCGTCGAGTGCGTCCGAGGCAACGTCTTCCGCCAGTACGAGCTGGTTGGCGACAAGGACAACGGTGAGGTCGCCAGACTTCTCACCACCTTCGGTAAGTGCTCTCTGCAAAGCAGAGTAGAGTCCAGTTAGAACAAACAAGGAATTCCTCACTAACACGGAGACAGCTATCACCAAGAACGGCGTCATCAAGCTGGGTGCCCCCCCTGCTCCCGACCTGAGCAAGTTCGAGTCGGACAAGAAGATCGAGGATGAGGAGGTTCTTAAGATCCTTGAGCAGCCCCTGTCTCGAAACACGGGCAACAAGAAGAACAAGAACAAGAAGAAGACGGTTAAGAAGGAGGGCGAGGCGTAATTGCAGCCATGCAGAAATGTCCGGTTCAGGGGCCAATAGGGGACAGCCTAAACGACGATTGGGCGACTGGAGCGAGAGGTGCAAAATTTTACGGACGTGTATATCGGCAAGTCGGGCAACGGTCAGGCTGTCGTGGGGGCCAGCCTCATTGGTGGAGGACTTTCCCACGGCACTGGGTCTCTCGAAGGCTGCTAGGGACGGTAGAGCTCCCCGGAAGCGGTATCCATCATGTTAGTTATGGTAGTCGAGCAAGGTCAGGTCTATAGAAACTCAACAAAGCTCGGCACTGACAAGTCGCCTCTCACAACACGGACTCCAGGTGTTTGCTCCGGCCTGCGATTGAGGTCTGATTCACAAATTGACGAAGGGGGGGGGGGGGGGGGGGGGGTNNGGGGGGGGGAGTCAGATGGAAGGATGTCAGGCTGAGAAAGGGGGCACGAGGAGATGAGCGAGCGAGCGAATAAGTGAGTGAGAGAGTGAGTGGGATGAGTGATGCAGAGCTTTTGCAGGATGTTATGTGAGTAGAAAGATAAGAAAAGGCAAGCGGAGTCAAGAGAAGGGGAGGGGAGAGGGGAGAGAGGAGAGGAGAGAGGAGAGAGGAGAGAGGAGGGAGAGCGAGTGAAAGACAGACAATATGAGGCCAACCAACCGCCGTCAAGGGAACCAATGAGCCCTAGACGAGGCGTTTGGGTGTCTTCCTTTCCAGGCTCTGCCCTCCCGGTTTCCCCCCCCTCCGACCAATGCGCCATCCACGCACGGCAGATCACCCCCTGGCCGCCTACTGACTGTGCGCGGGTGTTGGTTGACAGGTGCGAGGCTGGGGATGAGTGGGAGGAGTGGGAGTGGGAGAGGGAGAGGGAGAGGGAGGAGGGGTCGGGGGAAGGACTTATCGCCGGACCCTCCATGGCCGTACTTCGTACGGGTACCGGCGCCGGGATGGATAAAGTCACAAGGGCCTCTAGGGGGAGCTCTGGGGGCTCAGCTGCCCGGGAAGCTCAAAGCCAGGGACGGGAGCGCGGGTTTTGTTAGCCTCTCAGTCGGTGGAGAGCTCCATTAGCTTCCGGAGGAGATGATGAGAAGAGTCGAGCTATCCGGGCTGTAAGCGCACCCTTCTCTACCATGTCATTTGCTTCAACACAACACTGCCCTGATGCCCCGATGCCCCGATGCCCCGATGCCCTGGTAACAAGACTGTGATTAAGAAGAGCATAAAATAAATGGATACTGCAAGTCGATGCAGGCATGTGATATACAGCCCGAGTAGACATATAGTGCAGCCCGAATAGCACGACTCGATGAGAAAGGAGTTAAGAGACCGGGAGCCAGAGGCTTGGAGTCTAAGATGCCAAACTCCCAGAGCCTTTCAAATGCCAGGCAACAACCCTCATCCCCTTCGAAAGGACAGACGGAACAGCGGATAGGGAGGGACAAAAGCACGCTTGAGCAAGCAGCCGGCTCGAGGCGGGTACAGCAAAGTACTTATTCCAGGGCCGTACTGTACCCGTTTACTGTGCTGTGCAGTGTTGTGCTGTGCAGCACCTCAGCGCCTTTGCAGTGCTCCTGGGTGTGCTTTTGGGCGGGTTGCCCCCTTGTCCGACACGCCCGCCTCCTCCCCGGCCTGGGCTGTCTTGCAGCCCGCCTGCAACCTCCTACCCACACCCATTTCTCTTCTCCTCCTCAAAGAAACCGCGTCCTCTCTTCCCCAAGACGCGATCCCGCTGCAGAAACTCATGCTGCAGCACAAGAGCCAAGTAAACATCTGCTCCCCTCTCCGGCCCGCCCTCGCTCTGTCCCTGTGCCGTTCGCTGACCATCGCTCCCCAGGCCTGAAGAGGTGCCCTGCCCGTCCTGCGGCCCAGGGGGCGACGAGCCAGCCCGCGGCACCACCATGATTACTTCCAACACTCGAGCTACGCGATCTCGCTATTCGAGCCCGGCCCAGCCCCAGAACGGCAGCTGGAATGGACTTGCCGACGCGTCAAAGGCTTCTACGAACCAGGCATCACGGGCCTTTATGCAGCGGTGGTTGGAGCCCTCGGTGCAGGCCAACAAGGCAAGCTTCGAGGATGACGGCCTCGTCCGATATGGCGTCCTGGAGAACATGGCGCCGCTGGGCGCCCTGCCAAAGACCAAGAAGGCCGGCCCTGAGACAGGCTCCACGGTGCGCAAGATCATCCTGAGGCCGTCGGGTGGGCATGCCGCAAATTCTGCCTCAGAGCCCGCCCCGAAGCCTCCGGCACCTGCATCTTCCCCTCCACCTTCCACTGCTCCCCCTACACCGCCACGACGGAGATCCATCGCCGTCAAGATTGTAGCAGAGGACAACGACGACGACGACGACGACTACCAACCCAAGGAGGCCCCGAAACGTCGCCAGTCAGGTCGCGTATCTACGGGAAAGCGGACTCGTCGGTCGTCGAGCGGCAGGGGAAGCTCCATTACCGCTGTGACGAGGCCGGTGACGCCAAAAGAGACCAAGGCGGCCAGGGAGGCCAGGGAGGCAAAAGAAGCGAAAGAGGCCAGGGAATCGAAACAGGCACAGGAAGCAAACGAAGCCGAGGAGCTTGCTCGCCCAGAACCCGAAGACAAAGAGTTCACCGACAAAGTCGTTGAGGCAGCCGTGGATGAGGCACTCAAACACTACCGTTACCCCACTGCCTGGGCACTCCGAACGCTCTACGACGAAAACTGTCACAAGGCCCGCTTCGTGGCCATGGTCGAGGGGGTGTTCAGCCAAACCGCAGATGCTGCGACGCTTCGCAAGTTCACCAAGCAGATTGAGCAGAAGAAGCGCGAGGGCAAGAAGGACAACCAGGGCTGCTACTACTTTGTTCCCCCGTCGACCAACAGCCGGTTCACGCCCCACAAACCGAAAGCCGCGCCGTACGGAGATCTTCTGCAGGGACAGCAGCAGCAGCAGGAGCAGAAGCATGCCGAGGAGCCTCAGTCGGAGGGCCGAGCAGCCAAGAGGGCCAAAACGTCGCACTCTACGCATACCCACCGCAGCCACGCCACCCGTCACCGCGACACGCCGCGAAAAATGGCGTCGGGGGCCAGCAGCGGAGGCCACGGCCATAGCCATAGCAACAGCAACGGTGCGGAGCCTAGAACGCCCTCGCGAAAAAGAGCCCGACGCGAGTCTGCTTCAAGCGACTCTTCGCTCTCATCTGCCATGAGCCTGTCGTCGCCCGAAGCCAGCTTAGCCAGCGGCAGCCCAGCAGCCCGTCGAAGGGGGGCTCCCAAAGCCACGGCCACTACTCGCCCTGGCCCGGACTCCAGCGATGCGCCAAAATCTCGGCCAATCACCACTCGCCGCAAATCACTCGCCTCCCAGTCCCAGTCCCAGTCCCGGTCCAAGCAGGCCAGGTCCAATCCGTCCAGGTCCAACCCGTCCACATCCAACTCTCCCACCCTGCGCATCTCATCCAACACGGAAACGCCCACGCTCAGGGCCGATGCCAGCGCCAGTGCAAGTGCCAGCGCCAGCATGCCGGGCAGGGTTTCTGCTGCTCAGCTCTTCCCCAACCTGCCTAGCAAGTCCTCCAAGGCGGCCAAGAACGGCGGCAAGCCTCCCGTGCACATGCCCTCGCCGGCCGCTGCCGTCAACGATGCCGCCAGCGACGATGCCGACTCATTCTGGGACAGGAGACGGGATGCACGGCAGTTCGCCAACGACATCGCGGTCCGCGAGAGCTCAGTTCGCGGCCCCGAGGAGGACCTGGTTGTGACGCCCGCCAGGAAGACGAGGAAAACGCGTCAGTCCATGGCCGTCCCAGCCACCACCAGGGCCACACGATCCGCCAGCAAGAGGCCACACGACGAAGTCGATATCGCAGACTCCCCCGTCGCCTGGTCCTTCAAGGAAGAAGGCAGCTCTGCGGTCGGATCTCGAGCTGTGACCCCGACCCTGCGCCCGCCCAAGAAGCAAAGATCTGGCCTTCGTGTCAAGTCATCGTAAGTCGCTTTCCCCCCCAAACCCATCAGATCACCGGTATCATCGCCCTCATCACATCACCTCCACGAGCGCGCAATCGCCGCTTTTGTGACGCTTGTCCTGCAATCACGGGACGAGTTTTTGCGACGGTTCAGTGCGTCAGAAGCCACGTCTCATCTCACTCACTCTCACTCTCACCCTCACCCTCACTCTCATTTTGCTTCACATTCACAGTTCGGCGTCGCGTGGGATACGATTACGCGTCTCCACTTCACGAAGACATTTACTCCCCTCTCAACATAAAAAGGCGAGATCATCTATGCTAACTCCATGTCTCCTTGCTCTAGGCCAGTGAAGAAGAAGGGAGGAACTGCCGCAGGGCTTCCTCGGACCCTGGGTGAACCGCCAGCCGTCAACGGCGCGTCTAAGGAACAGGTACGTGACATGTTCTTCCCAAAAAAGCTTCCGAGGTCTTTTACGACGGATCAACGGGGGCAACAGGTTGCTTTGGAGATTGTTGAGACCGTGGCGGCTTTTTTTCCTCGGTCCGGCCAGGATCACCAGACAAGGGCAATTTGGTGGCCCCTGCAGATCCGCTTTTCCGGCCAGCCCCCGACGCGTTCGAACTCGGAAGTGCATGACGATGTGACAGGACGTGGACGCTGACAAGACCGCCTCCCCTTAGGCATCCGACAATGACGAGGATTGCTCTGCTTGCGGTGCCGCCGGCGATGTCGTCTGCTGCGATGGCTGCCCCCGGTCATTCCACTTTGAGTGCGTGGGCATGGTGCAATCTGAGAGCTTGCCCGACGAATGGTTCTGCAACGAGTGTCTGTTCACACGACACCCATCGCGACTCCCGGTACACAAGGGCGTCTTTGCAAATGCCTTGAACAACCTCGAGAAGAGCATCCCTCGCGCCTTCAGCCTCCCCAAGCGGCTCCAGGCCCGATTCGACGGCGTCAAGGCTGGTGCTGATGGCGACTATGAGGAGGTCACCACCGCCAAGACTGTCAAGTAAGTCATCATATTGCGTTGCCGTTCGCACTGTCTAGTCCCACACAGCCTAACCCAAGCGTGCAGGAAGAAGAATGGCTACGAGGAGGTTCCCGATTTCTTCAAGCAACGTGAGGACGGTCAAGCAGTCCTCTGCCATGGCTGCCAGAAATCCGCAACCGACGTTCGCGCCATTGTCTCGTGCAGCGTCTGCCCTTTGCACTGGCATCTAGATTGCCTGGATCCGCCTCTGGCTGTGCCTCCAGTTCCCAAGACTTGGCGTTGCCCTACCCATGTTGATGATGTCTTGACGGATGCGCCTCCCCTTGGGCCGGCTCATCGCTTCCGCAAGATTAGAGGAGGCCAACCCATCAACCCTGCCTTCTTCCGAGGTATCAAGAACAATGGTCACATTGAAGTGGACTGGACCGACGAGCCTGAACCGTCCAACGACTCTGGCTGGCCAGACCCGGACTCATTTGGCCGCGCCTACAAGCTTCAGCCGACCGGCATTGTCCTCGACTTTATTGAGCAGTGAGTAACGTGAAGCATCCTACCATTTATTTCCGTCTGACCATCTCCAAGGCTCCGTCGCAAAGGTGCTGGCTATGGCCCTCGTCAAGACGAACCCCGATGGGTGTCTTGTGTGCCTGCGCCTGTCAACAGTACTTGCCACCCAGTTAAGGGTTCTGACATGAAGAGAACTGTGGAGGAGATGCAGGTCTCGTTGGCGTTGAACAGTCTGAAGCTGGAGAGATCAGACAATATCGACGATCTGATCTCGGCGCTTCTCGTGAGCTATTCTCAACCCCCCCCCTCTGCTGCATACTGACGTTTGCATAGACTGCTGCAGACCCTAACGTCTTGGCCTTGATGGCAAAGAACAATGCCCAGAATATCGCACAGGGGCAGTTGACCAACGGCGACAAGGCTAGCCTCCGAGCTCTCTTAGCTCAAATGGACGCCATGGGCGCTCGCATTCGCGAAGTCCTTGGCGAAGCACCACCCTCGCACCTTACCGTTGGATCGCTCGGCCAAAACGCTGCCGTACCTGACGTTCCGTCACCACAGGACTCTGCCATCGCCGAGCCTCACGAAAAGGACCTCGAGGCCCTTCCCGTTACCGAACCTACTCCTCCTTCCACTATCGACCACGCTGAGAGTTCCATGGACCTCGACTAAGCAACCCTTCTTCCTGTTCCCGCTTGGGAAGACAACTTTTCTCGATAAAATTGGTACTCTTGTTTGATTACGGCATACCCCCTTCCCCCCCATAGAATTGTATGAATTGTTGACACAAACGCACACCCGCCAACCCACCCCTTCCTTTTCTTTCTAGCCTTTGACTACGGACACAGGAGTTTGGAGGGTTTTGGTATTCCCATCATGACTATGGCATAGAGACGACTGGGGTGCTCTTCACCCTAATTTATGCTTGTTTTTGTTCAGGTTATTTTCTTCGTTGGTTTGCTATCCTCTTACTCGCACATCGCCTCGCACTACCACCACCACGACGTCGTTCTGGTTTCCCTGTTTGTCTTGTCTATTACGAGCCGTTCTCCGGAGAGAATGCCCTCGGGTTTGCCACTGTGGCCGGGAACACTTCGTGTCGCGTTGCGAACAGCGACGACTTGACGGGCCGGGTATTGCTTGGTGGGGAAGGTGGAAGGGGAGTGGAAGTACAATGGAAGCGCTGGTTTTTTAATGCTCTTGTTGTATCATAGGCGGATGGATGAGGTGGGATTGTTTTTTTGATACCACCGTTGTAGGCAAATGAAAGACTTGACACTCCCCGTCGGTAGACGACTTGTTATCTATACTGAAGAAGAGTTCAGCTACGTTACCGTTGTCCTGTAGCGTAGAAGCCAAGATGTCGCAATAGAAGTCTAGTGAGAAGCCATAGATATCTACTGGCGATGGTTGGGATGGGATGTTCCGGCAGGTGTGAGAGTTGTCAAATGTGGAGACAGCCAGCGATACCATGTAGTTAGTTGCCTTAGCAACTGATCAATAAGCTAGGTACCTAGTCTAGCTACTCGAAAACCATCTTCTTTAGGTTACTATCTCACTACAAACCCAGCTTCCAGATACATTCATTACGACAGGCTTTCTGCTGCCTTTGTGCCAGTGAGTAGCAACACATTCGATATGGCGGTTCAGGCACTCGAGGCCGTATGGCACACTTGTCCGTTGAGGATGAGGCAGGTGGTAGGACCAAACCGCACCACCAGATCGTATGTCTCAAGAACCCCGCACGAACCTCAATTACTGACGGAGAACAGGTTGTAACCACGAGTTCCTATAAGCCACGTGGACCTAGCCCGTTGACTCCTCCCCTCAAGTCTGCTACTTCGAAGCAACACGGCACAAATGCTACTGCTGTTGATTCTGCCCCCTTTAAAGCTGCCGGACTCAAAGGCACACAAGCTCCTTGGCCGACCCGAAAGCTCCTACCCACTGCTTCCCCGAGGACATCTCATGAAGAGCCCAAGGCAGAGCCGAAGCCCTCTGTCGTAATCGCGCAACCCGCTTACAAGCAGTTCCATCTGGGTATATTCGAGATTGGCCGCGCCCTGGGCAAGGGCAAGTTTGGACGAGTTTATCTCGCCCGTGAACGAACCAGTGGCTTCGTCTGCGCCTTGAAAGTTCTTCATAAGAACGAGCTTCAACAAGGCAGGATAGAAAAACAGGTGTGTCGCGAAGTCGAGATACAAAGCAACCTGCGCCACCCTAATATTCTGAAGCTGTATGGCCACTTTGACGATAGTAAGCGCATATGCCTTATTCTTGAGTTTGCTGGAAAAGGGGAACCATACAAGCACCTGCGGAGGGAGCAACGCTTCCCGGGATGGAAGGCAGCGCAGTACATTGCCCAGATGGCGAGTGCTTTGCGATACTTGCATCGCAAGCACATCATCCACCGGGACATCAAGCCTGAAAACATCCTTGTTGGCATGTATGGAGAGATTAAGATCTCGGACTTTGGCTGGAGTGTGCATGCACCTAGCAGTCGTAGACGTACTATGTGCGGTACCTTGGACTATTTGCCTCTAGAAATGGTTGATCCTAACCGGGCTGGTAAATACTATGATGAAAAAGTGGACTTGTGGGCGCTGGGAGTTTTGTTATATGAGTTCCTGGTTGGGGAGGCGCCGTTTGAGGATTCGCCTATTATGACACAAAGAAGAATCACAAGGGCAGACATGACAGTGCCTTCATTCATTAGCTCCGAGGCGAAAGACCTCATAAAAAAAGTAAGTCGCAATATCTTCATACTCGGAACTAAACATAGTGTTAACACTAATCAAGCTACTTGTCCTTGATGCTAGCAAGAGAATACCCCTGGAGGAAGTCCAGCAGCATCCATGGATTGCTAAGTACTGTTCCGTGGGCAAGAAGGTTGTAAGCAGAGAGAAGTCATTAAGATGATATGATAAATTGATGGATGTATTTTCCTTCATCTTTGATGCGTGAAACCCTTGAGGTTCCCTGCCTCACAACCGTCCACAACCACACATTGGCGATGACCGTACCTACCTGCAATATACAAGTCGCCATAGAGAGGCGATGTTGACAGGCTATAGCTAACCAAGAGGCGCCAGTGGGAGATGAACCGAGGCAGGTGAGTATCCCAGGGGGCTAGGTACTAACAAAAGGAACAGGACGGAGGACCTGCCCTGGAGGGGTATATCACCCCCGTCAAGGGTCGGCCCATTGGCAAGGTGAGGGAAGAAGTAGAAGCCGCCGAGAGAACGGGATTACGGTGAGAGAGAGAACAGAGAATGGGTGGTGACGATGAGTAATTGATGCTACCATGAACACGGACACGCATTATATTGGATGTAAAGAACACACACGGAGTAGCTTAGACACTGGCAAGATTAGAGTGTCCTTTTTGGATACGGTTCACCAAGTACCGACGCTTTCTCTCTGGATGTAACGCGTCAGGATAGGTAGCTTGCTTGCATATGTGCGTGTAGGGGGGGGGGGGGGGGGGTTGNNGGGGGGGGGGGGGGGGGGGGGGGGGGTTGTAGGGCTTGTTTCAGCACCGTGGTTAGCAGATCCTCCGACATGGCCTTGCTGGCTGGTGATTGGCGAGAGCCTCCTCTAGGCGGAAGGGGAGCACATCCGAGATGCCGCCAATGGGACGTCTCCAAGGCACATACGGAGTGCATGTGCATGATGGGCTGTCGTCACTGTGGAGGGAAGGAAAGCGATTGTGAGAGAGAATAGCAGAGAAAAGGTGTGTGTCCGCGTGGTAATAAGCATAGTACCCAGCATTGTGAAGACAGCTTCTTCATATAGATATGCGAGTCACCGTCGGTTAGATGGTGAAGGGGGCAAAGTGCTAGAGGGAAGTGCTAGAGCGGCATAGTTTCGCGGAGGAAGAGAGCAGAGAGCCCAGTCGTGTTTATGGAAGCAAACCAATAGACTTGATCAACATGCTTCCTTCTCTACTTGGAACCATGTACTCAAACCTTGCGTGTTGGATGTCAATCGCGCAAATGCAGCCACCCATCGCGTCCAGCAAATGCCGGTTGTCCCCCGGAGTACTCGGGGCGTACCGATGGATCATGGCGTAGGCTATGTACTATGTTGTAGATAGGGGAGAGAGACAGGGAATAGATGATAGTTGTATAGTTACGAAACCAGCCCGGCAAACTCGTCACCTCCTGTAACTTTAAATCCCCGGGTACAGAAGCCGACTGCATGGAAGGCAAAGCAAGGAAACACGGAGCCTAAAGCATGGTGCCAGGTACTATGTGCAGTCAGGGGCATTTGAAGCACAGGAGAAGTAAGTGATAGATAACAGTCGGGTTCTTCTTCGCCCACCCACGGAAAACAACCTTCTGTTCATAGAGTCTTTTCGTAGTCTGTCTGTCCATCGATCCCTATTGCCAACTAACGAAGAGGGGCAGCAGGTGTGTGTCTCATGGTGAGTCGGGCGAGGGGGTTTGCTGAGCGTTGGGGGGTGGTGGTGCCGGAATCTGCTCTGTGATCCATGCGCACAACGCGTTCTCTCGGGTGGTCGAGGCGGAGGCGGAGGCGTGGTACCTGGAAAACCATCCAGTGGACACCTCGTCTGACCACTTTGACTGGCCAGACGGCAGCAGGCCCCAAAAAAGCAGGCGGGCTGTGAATCCACACCGGTTTGCAATTCGTGCACCTGTGGAAGCCCCTGACCGAGTACATACCGACAATACGTACAATAGGTACAACGTAGCCGCAACCTGCCCCGTTTGCCTCGACGATGCCAGCAGATATCCAGCGCTTCTTGAGGAGCATTGAGCACAGGAGTGCCGAGCAGGGCCCCTAAGAGGACACCTGAAGCCCGGAGAACGTCCTGGAGCAGCCCGGTCAGCAGTGCTTGTTGGTCTGCCTCCTGCTTTGGGCGTAAACCATCTTAACCTAGGGCAGTATCTAAGTAGTATGTACTTACTGTACTTACTGTGCTGTACCTACTTACGTACGTATGTAGCACTTCGTACTCTTTTTTTTTTCTTTTTTAGTTGGAGCTTGGCTCTTGTTCTTGTCCAACCGCCTTGTCTCGCCTCGACCGTCTCTTTCTCCTCCCGCATTCTTCCCTCGTATAATCCTCCACAACCCCCAATTCTCCTCTCCCCCCCCCTCCTCCTCCATATCGTGCGCGTCCCCCTCGTCTCCTTCTCCAGGCCCCTGACCACGAAAAAAAAACTTCCTTTTTCGTTCGTCCTTATGAGGCCTGTATATTGATCGTTACGCTACTTCGTTTGTGCCTCTTGTGCCGTCTTCTTTCCCCTCTTGTCCTGTCCCCTGTCTCTCAATCAATCATCTCTGCCCCGTTCCCTTTTTTTTTTGGCCCTTCCTCTTTCACATCTCCCTAGCCGCAGGCTCGGACGACGCACCGACGCACGCTGAGCGGCCAACTCGACTCCTCAGTTATTAGCCTCTCTGGCCAACATAGCATCATTCGGCAACGTCGCTCCTCGTGTTTTTTTTCTTCCCACAAACCTCCAACTTCCAAACTTCCCTCCAACACCCCCCCGACCGGCCGTCGACCTGCTTTCGACTTGGACCTTGACATCGACATCGGCCCATCTAACCTTGATCTGTTCTAACGAGAATTCTCATTGTAATACCGGCTCCTGGATCTACTTCCTGTTCGCACCGCGCTCCTTTAACCCCCCGGTTCCATCGCCCTCGATCAACCATCGCCTCCAGCACATCGAAAAGACGTACTACGTGGTCCTTCCCCATCACTGGAGAGGCACGCCTGACGCTGCTGCGCACACGGACTTCCTTGTTTCTCCAGCACTTCGCCATCGAAAGACTCCTACGTCCCGATCCACGAGCCCATACCCCTTTGCGAATAATATCCAGTGTCCGGCCCGACACCTCCCGTGTCACTGTCTCATGAGGTCGGCTAGATAATTGATAATGTCAACTGCCAGATCCGAACACTTGACTCGTGGCTACTCCTCCCAGTCTGCCAGTCAAACCCGTTCCGCCTCTCCCTCCGCAGGCAAGTCCCCCATCGACCCTCCGTTGCCACCCTCCAGGCCAAGCTTTGGCATGTCTGGTGGTCTCAGCTCTTCTGGCAAGATGGCGAGCAACTCGCGATCCGGGGCTGGTTCTCCGTCGCACGAGATGGCTGGCTCCAGCCGCTTGTTCTCCAAGAGGTTCGTTCACCCCCCTCGTGGCTTCTCTTATGCCCTCTCTCCCATATCTTTCCGCATCTCTCTCCATCCCACACCATCCACCCATACTGACTTGAATATCCTCCACACAGAGCCCGCGAAATTCAGGCCCAGGAAGGCGTCCCGGGCATGCCGCTGTGGGGCGGCCCTCCCACCAGCGGCAATTCGACGCCCCTGCGCGAGAACATCCCCGAGTCTCCCACCGACGGCTTTCCCGACTTTGCCCAGCTTCCCACACCCGACACCATGCCTCAGACCAGACGCGCCCGTGCTGGCACCGTCCCCTCCAGATTCTCTCCTGGCGGTGCAGCCAACGGCCTCATTGGCGTCGCTGGCATGGCTCCAAAGTCCACCCGGCCCACTCCCTCCCAGAGTCCTTTCAACAAGTCGCCTTCCCCCAATCCCGAGCCTCTAGAGAATCCCTCCAACAGCTCCACTCTCCTCTCCCGCCTGCGCGCTGGCTCCATGCCCCAGCGGAGTCAGTACGCGCCCATCCCGGGAGCGAACTCTCCGTTTGGTCCCTCCATCTTCAGCAGCTGGAACCCTGCCGGTGTTGGGCGAGAGCGTGCCTCGACCCTTGCCAGCATTGCCAGTGTCGGCTCCAACGGCCCTAGCTCTCCCGCCCACTCTCAGTTCTCCAAGGAAGGCGGTGGTGAGTCCGACGTCCACATGAGGACTCTGGATTACCTTGGCCTTGCCGAGACCCCTCAGCAAGCCCGTGCTCAGCTGGCGACTCCATACCTGGCCAATCTCGACTTCACCAAGCAATCCAGCCGTTTCCGATCGTACTCGGTCAACAACAAGGATAAGTATGCCGACGACGAGGACGAGTACGAGTCGGAAATGCCCCTGGACCCTCAGTATGTGGCTGCTCTACAGGACCAGCTCGCTGCTACTAACGCGGCCATCCACAACCACAACCTGGCCGTTCAGGCCTTCGCGAATCAGGCGTCTGTCACTCGCCCCCGTGCCCGAACTGCCGGTGTTTTGGACACTCCCGGAAGCCGACTGATGAGGACGTACATGTCCGGTAGCACAGGTATCCCCAACCCCATTGCGCCCGCCGAGATTCGCCTTCAGGAAGACAAGGAGTATGAAGACCTCCCCCAGGCTGTCGCCAGCATGAACCTGGGCAGGTCCAACAGCCGCAACGCCGGGCTGCTGAGTGCTGACGAGCAAGGTCTCGAGGGACCTACCAGCGCACTCTGGCTCGGCAGCATTCCCACCTCCACCACCACCTCTACCCTGATCGAGATGTTCAAGTCTCACGGTCCAATCCTGTCTGCGCGAGTCCTCACGCATAAGAACTGCGGCTTCGTTAACTTTGAGCGAGTTGAGAGCGCCATTTCCGCCAAGGCCAGCATGAACAGCAAGGAAATCTTCCCTGGTGCCGGCCCCATCCGCATCAATTTTGCCAAGCCCCCCTCTGCTTCCAACACGCCCGGCCACGACGGCGTCTACCCTTCCCCCAGCCCCGATCCGTTTACCAAGGGGCAGGACAATGCCGCAGGCGCTGGCTCTGCCACTCCCGCACACGAGAGCGCCCCTACGCTCGCCTCGGCAACTACCGTACCTAAGCTTGCCCCTCTGCACGAAATGACCACCGATATCATCGAAATTGTCAAGCAGTTCGGCGCGTCCGAGGAGGACAGATACAGAATCTCCCGCAACCTGCAGTCCGCGATCCAGTACAACACCTTCGTCGAGGAGATCCCGCCGATCCGTGAGCCCGCTCACACTCGGGTCCATGATGCTCCCAAGCTCCGGGATATCCGCAAGAGAATCGACAATCAGAGCCTGTCACAGGCCGAGATTGAGAACATCGCGGTTGACATGCTGCCGGAGATTGCTGAGCTCGCGTCGGACTACCTCGGCAACACTGTAGTCCAGAAGCTATTTGAGCACTGTTCGGACCAGCTGCGCGACGCCATGCTAGCTGAGATCGCCCCCCACATGGCCGAGATTGGTGTGCACAAGAATGGCACATGGGCCGCTCAGAAGATCATTGACGTTTGCAAGACTCCTGCCCAGATGAACATGATTGTCGAACACCTGCGACCCTATACCATCCCCCTGTTCCTGGACCAGTACGGCAACTACGTTCTGCAGGGATGCCTCAAGTTCGGCGCGCCCTTCAACGACTTCATCTTCGAGACCATGCTTGGTCGCATGTGGGAGATTTCCCAGGGCCGATATGGAGCCCGCGCCATGAGGGCTTGCCTGGAGAGCCACCATTCGACCAAGGACCAGCAGCGCATGCTCGCTGCCACCATCGCCCTTCACAGCGTCCAGCTGGCCACCAACGCCAACGGTGCTCTTCTCCTGACCTGGTTCTTGGACACATGCACCTTCCCTCAGCGCCGCACTGTACTATCGCCCCAGCTCGTCCCGTATCTCGTCCACCTCTGCACTCACAAGGTTGCCTACCTCACAGTTCTGAAGGTCATCAACCAGAAGGCAGAGGCCGACGCGCGAGACGTCATCCTGAAGGCTCTCTTCTTCACTCCGAATGACCAGGTGCTAGAGGCTATCCTCAGCGACCATGCCTGCGGTGCTACGCTGATTTTCAAGGTGCTAACCACGCCCTTCTTCGACGAAACAATCCGAACTCGGGTGGTGGAGAACGTCAAGAATGTCTTGGTCCGAATCAAGGCACAGCCTAGCCAAGGCTACAAGCGCCTCATGGACGAGGTCGGCCTTTCTACCCGAAACTCGGGAAACAACCGCGATGCCAGCACCCACTCGGAGCACCGCCAGCGACCTTCTTCGAGACAGGCCAATGCCAACGGCCATCATCCCCAATCTGCCCACTCCAACAAGCCCTTCTATAACCCTCTGAACCCGCCATCCAATCCCCCCGGATTCGAAATGAACTACAACAACCAGAGGAGCGACAACGTTGACGCTGGCGTTCCGTCTTTCCCTCAGTACAACCAGGGCATGGTGTACAACGCGCCCAACGGCCCCATGGCTGCAGCCAGCATCCAGCAGCTGCAGTTTCAGCAGAACATGATGAACCGGGGCCCTCCTCCAATGAACTACAACTTCCCACCTATGCAGGCCGGATATGGTGGTTACAACGGCCCCAACCCCTCAGTCGACCAGTATCGCCAACAGAGCATGCCCAACGGCAGCCCGATCCAGCCGCCTTCCGCGCATATGCCTCAGATGCCCGCTGCCCAGACCCCCTTCGCCCCGCCAGGTTTCAGCATGGGAATGGGCGGATATGGCTACGGCGGCATGGCCAATATGGGCTACATGCAGCAGCAGGAACAGGGCAACCCTAGACGCGGCCGCGTAAGAGAGTCCCGGTTTCGAAACGGAAAGCCAAGAACCCCAAGCTAACTGGCTTCCCCAGAGATGATGATGAAACGTCGCGTTTCCGCGTTGCTAAAAATTGCGCCTTCTATTCTTAGACGAATCTATTGACACTTGTTTCTCGCTTTATCAGGCCATTTCTGGCACAAGGTAAGATGTCATGAGGAGTTGGGGGACATGTGATTGCCTGTTATTCGGCTACAGGACGCCGCATTCTACGACCGCCTTGTCATGATGGTCCCTTCGGATCGGGGTATACTCAGTACAGCTTTGGATGCTGCATCATCTTGCTCCGACGCCTCCCTCCCTCTCGTCACTTGCTCGCGGCACGGCGTGTGCACGTCTGGCAGGCCTTGCATGCTGTACGTCGTCGCCCGCCAGAGGACAGAAAGGTAGAATTCTTCCACGATTGAACGAACCCCGAAAAAGAAAAGAAGAGAATAAACCCAACACAAACCAAACCGACACCCAGGGCGGCTGTTACCCTGCGTTCTGCTTGTTCGCTTCTCTGTATAAACCCCTTTTAGCTTCCGTCTTCCGGATCGGCCTCTAGCTCGCTCTTAGCTGTGCTCTGCAGGGCATGGGCTTCATCCTTCGCCCTTTCGACTTGGGCTCGGCTCGATTGGCGGATCTAAGAACGAGACGACAGGCCGGATGTCGTGGGACGCCCTGATTCTACTTACTTCTGAGTGCGTCGGGTCGTTGAGCTGGATTGCCTGTCTAGGTAGGGTAGGGTGACAGTGGTTTGATGGCTTTGTGAGCTCTGTCGCTTGATCTAGACCCAGTTTAGTAACTACTAGCTATCGGACCTTGTGGAGGATTGTATATTATTAACGTTTCAAATCCTCTCCTTGTCTTCAACTTCCATTCCCTTTGCTACTAGTACGTGAGCATCAACACCAACACCAATACCACCCATGTCTTGCCATCGTCGGGTTTGATGCACTTTTGATTGGCCCAAGTATCTCCATCCCACTCTAGGGTTGACTTCCCCTGCGATTTAGGAAGGCCATAAAACTCGATAATATGATTAATCAAGGTGACAAGTTGGTCCTGGTAGACGATCATCTTGAGAAGGTGAGGTAATGGATGTAGGATTCTGAGTATAAAAGTTCCAATTATGTCATGTGACAATACCTACATGAATGAGAGGGCATATGCTAAGACTTGGGAGAGTCCGGTGTTGTTACCTGGCGGAGGAAAGAGGCCGGTCGAAACCTCGCCTTCCAAGATCCCCTCGGGTAGCGGAGCCTCAAGGGTGGACCTGTGACCGATGGAGCACCGGCATTCATTTCATAGCATATGGAGGAGTAAACAGGCAAACATCGCAATCCGGAATTTCCTCTATGTTGTCTTCTAGTCCTCTCTTAGGAATAGATTTTCCATGGTTGACAGTTCCATTACCCTTGCGTGGACCTCATTTCCTTAACACGGGAATCTAGTACCTTCCTGTCCGAGCCTCCCCGGAAGCCTCTGGTGATCCCGACATGACCTGGCCTTGCCTAGTTGATATGCACATTGCCGTGGTGCCTTGGGTAGGTTGGTGTGGGGAAGCTTGAGGCGGCGGGAAACTTCCTGCCAACAAGAATGGTGCAAATCAACTTCGTCCCAATCCTAAACGCCGAACCATCATTTGGGGGGAATATATGCGTCCTCTCTGCCTCCAAAACCGCATCAAAATGCCAAATCAGAACTAGAGCGCATGCTTTCCGAACCTCGTCGAGGGCACACCCTTATTTGGCGTGCTTCTTGAATGCCAGGAGATCGGCAAGGCTGCTCAGAGGGCAGCCGTGGCGGAGGAAGTCGTGGGCCAGGAGCTCGTCCGCCGACGCGCGACTCTTGACGTCCACGCACAGGCAGACCGAGAGGAATGCCTTGAGCTCCTTGCTTAGCTTCTCGGGCTTCTTGAGGCGAGGCGTGCCGTTAGTAGCGATTAGGTACAGCGCCTTGAGAGGCTCCTCGTTGAGGTAAGGGGGCTCCGATTCAATCATCTCAATCGCCATGATGCCCAGAGACCAGATGTCGACCTTGGGTCCGTACTCCTTTTGTTTCACCACCTCGGGCGCCATCCAATAGGGCGTACCCACCATGGTTGCTCGCTTCGACTTGGTTTCCGTGAGCTTCGCGCAGAATCCGAAGTCGGCTTCGTGGTGTTAGTGCTGCGAGTCCAAGTCACCATCACGTGTGTCCACTTACTAATCTTGACATTTCCACGGGCGTCCAGGAGAACGTTGTCGCTCTTGATGTCTCGGTGGATGATGCTCTGGGCATGGAGGTGCTGTAGTCCTGAGCAGGTCTGGAAGTACGTCAGCCGCCAATATCACTCACAAGACCATTCCGCGGACACTCACCTCGTGGCAGATGGTCGAGATTTGCTCTTCCGAGATTGACGAGTTGTTGTCGATCACGTCGGTCAGGGCGCCACCCTCCATAAACTCCATGACGACCCAGAGTTCGGAGAAGTTGTTGCGAAGGAAGGCGTCCAGGAAGTTGACAATGTTTCGGTGTCTGCTGTCCTTCATGACCATGATCTCGTTCACAATCAGCTCTTTGCGAGGCTGATGAGCAAGATCCATCTGCTTAATGGCCACCTGGGCACGGGGACCCTGCTGGCGGAGCACGTCGCGAGCAATTCCCACGGCAGTCTCCTTGATCTTGGCGACGTAGACGGATCCGGAAGCACCCTGTCCGATCTTCTTCTGCTTGGAGTAAGAAAGGTTAGGATCGTCCTTCGACACCGCCTCCTTGAGCTTGGCCATGACCTCGCCCTCTGACATTGTGGACATGCGGACATCTTGCTTGCGCTCCGCAGCTGTTGGCTTGGCTGTCAGTGCAGCCTCAGCAGCCTTGACACTCTCGGCTTGCGGCTGAGGCTGGCTAGGCTTGGGCGCAACATTGAGGGGCTTGACAGGGGCAGGCAATCGCGAAGCCTGGGTCTGGGGTTGCGGCTGTCGGGGCTGCGATGCCTGGCCTCCGTTGGGATACCGAGGGGCATTGGCATGGCCAACCGGGCTGTCGTTGCGAGTGCGTGCCTGTGGAGGGTCTCGGAGAGCGCTGGCGCTCTGCTGAGTGGCTAGGGGAGGCCTCTGGGCGGAAGCGCTTGGGGGAGACGGCGCGGGCCTCTGGGCGCGGAGGGCGTTGGACTGTGCCGGCTTTGGCGCCGGAGGGGCCGCTCTCGTCGGGTTATAACGGTCGGGCTGAGGGGATGTGCTATATCCACCACCAATCTCCTGCTGAGCCAAAGGAACCTTGGTCTTGGGAATAGCGGCGTTGAACGCCTCGAGATCGCGACGGTTCTGCTCTTCGATGTCGCGCTGCTCTCGTTGTCGCTGGGCCTCGAGCTGTTTCTTACGCTGTTCTTCTCTGAGAGCGTCCTGAGACACGTAGTTGGGGGCCATGGCCTGCATCTGCTGGCGTTGCTGCTGCGCCTGTTGTTCGGGCGCCGGGGGGCGATCGGGGCGCTCAGGGCGTCGAGGGGCATTTGAAGGGGTAGGTGTGCTGTACCCTGGAGCTCGTGGAGTACTGGAAGGAGGAGCAGGTCGGGGGGGGGCCACCGAAGAACCACCACCGTACCCGAGCTGCTTGTTTCCTTGGCTGGAAGCAGGGGGAGTAGGGGTGAGGCTGGAGTACTGGTTTGGGTTCTCTGCTCTCTTGGCGAGATCGGTGTAAAAGTCAAGGACCTCGAAGACGGCCTGTGGGTTGCGCTCGTAGTCTTCCTTGGTAATGGCAGACGAGTTTAGGAGCTTCGACCACTCTGGGGGCAAGCCTACAAACTCTCCTGTCTTGGGGTCGAATCCGACGTGCACCGCGTGGGAGAAGTTCGTGGGGTTGCTAACACCGCCCATACCAGGGCATGCACCATAAATAAAGTCAATCCACTCGTAAAGATCATCGTCGCTCTTCACCTTGATCTGGAGTGTCTTGGTCTGACCATCATCGTCGCCAGGGCTGTTGGACGAACCATCTGGCTTTCGCTTGATTTCGAAGATGGTGCCGGCAGCCTCCACTCGTCCGACATTGACAACATCCCGCAGGTAGAGCGTGTACGAGACCTTGCCGCCTTCTGTCTTGTGAAAATCCAGAGATTCCTTGCGGAGGATCAGGTATTTTTGCTTCCAAGGCTGGATGAAGTTCTTGCTTTCTTTGACCGAGGCCCATCCCTCCTTCTTGACTGCAACACCTCCCATGCCATCGACGTTGTTGGACTGTTGGCGCGCAATCGGAAGCGAGATGGTGGAGCCGGTGTATGTCGAGGTTGCGGTGCTACGAATGGGTGAAATGGCCATGTTGGCCATGCTTCCAGGTAGGTTAGCGTTGGGCGTCAGATTCAGACGTGGCCGCTGATCGGTGGGAGGTCGTGGCGCTGGGCCCGGATTCATAAACTGCCCAGAGGCGTACATGCTGTGATGTGTCAGCGTCGACCATTTACAAGAAACATGATTGTCCAGGGGGATGTGAGCGCCAGGCCTGCGGCGGTGGGGAAACGGGGGTGCATCACTCTCTCGCTGGAGAGTGACACAATCCCATTCCACCAGAAAGCTGCCAGGCGGAGCAGAGAGCAAGGCCCAGGAGTGCCGCTTCTTGCGAGTTCCCACGGTATAGGATCCGACAACGCCAGGGAAATGCGGAAGGCCCCCCACCCCGCTCTACCGCCTGAGGCGCGGTCCGGAAGATGGGATTCAACGAGGTGTTCGTTGGAGACGTACCTATTCTGTGCCATGCTGAATTGTTGATTTAAAGGCGAAGATGAATAATATCACTTGCGATGAAGAACTAAATCAGGAATGGGATGAGCAGTTGTGGGTGGCGATGTGCGCGTAGATGCAACGCCTGGTGTTTCGCTGAGTTGCGTCAGGTTGCGGTTGCGTTTGCGTCTGGTGTTGGAGGGCGTCAGATTCCGGGGACACTCCAGTTGGCGTTGCAAGAGTGAAATGAAGACAAGAACGAATGAAGTTGATAGTCAAAGAGTTGCACACGGCCTGCTTGTCGGCGCAGCAGGAGGCCCTTCTCACGGGGAGGTCGTGGAGGGCATGTAGTTCGCTGGAGCGGCGGTCAAGGCTGAGGGTCGCCTGTCGTCCGTCGGTGACGATAGACGGGCGGGAAATAGGTGGAGGCAGCGGGCGGCAATGCGGGCAGCGGCGGGCGGCAGGCGGAGAATGCAGCAGAGGGGAAACAGGAGCGCGGAGCCAGAGGACTGCGCGGAGATTCAGTCGCCCCGAGATGCGCCAGTAACTTTTGTTGTAGCGCAGACTCAGGTGGATGAAGGCATTTGGAGAGAGTATGGTGAAAGGAGGAGGATGAGGAGGTCGGGTGATAAGGGTGGAAAGGAGCAAGAAGGAGCAGTAAGGGTAGTAGGAAGAGCAGGTACTAAGGTTAGGTAGGAAACGGGAAGTAGCAAGAGGTGACGGGGGGAAACGAGGGGTGGGGAAGGAGGTGTCAGGCGAGACCCAGCAGAGGCCCAGCACCCGCTGTTAGCACCCGCTGCCATAGCGCCCAGCGCACAGGGATAGGTACCTTAGGTACATGTAGGTATTAGGTGGGCGATTCAGTGGGATGGATGAATGGAAACCAGCCCAGGCCGCCAAGCTGTCTGTCTTCCTAGGTACCTCTGGGCTACTAAGGTCTAGTACGCTACTACCAAGGTTTGACAAACAACCTACCTATTGAATCGGTCTCCGGCATCTTCTTTGTCCAAGCCTCTACTACTAAGGTACGTAGTAATTAGATATCAACTAGAATGTTTGTTGACGGGCGTCTTTGAACTTACCAACTCCGTAACAAGATTGGAGCTTAGGTGTCGAGTGGAGGTGGCTGAGCGAAGTCTAGAAGTGACTGCAATGCATTTCCATCGCCGCCATCAGGTCAATGGATCCTCCAGCTCCAGCTTCAGCAACTTGAAAAAGGCCGAGTTCGTAAGGGAGAATGCTGCCCCGCTTCTTTGATGGACGGATGATGGGCCCGTGATGGATCCATTGCTTGCCCCCCATCCGCCGGTATCCCCATTGTCGACATACCTATGTGGACAATAGGTAGGTAAGTAGTAGTCTAGACTTGATGTGGTTGTTGCCTTGAAATGGAGGCCCGGCAACTTGGGTACTTGCACATACCTACCTACGTGCCGGCTTATTGTTGGTTCCTCTTTGCTCTATTCACAGGTTAGAGTCAATAAGCAAGCTCTGTGTAGATACTACTACTTAGTTACTTAGGTAGTTAGTAGATAGAGGCGGTCTTTTGAACTGGGCTTCATCGAAAGCGCACCGGCGGCAACACCAGCGGCAACACAAGCCCACCAACAAACGCACCCCATTCCTTGAACATCCAACGCTGGCCTAGTCTAATGAGTAGCAATAAGGCACTTCTGGGCCTCCACTCACCACCGCACAAATCCTTGTGTCCCCTGGCTTGGTTGACCATGTCCATGCCCATGTCCGGACTGCAACGCGGTGGTAGGCCAACGCGTCCTCGAGGGGGCTCTTGGGTGACATTGCCGTCGCGATCGCCCCATGGAATGATCTGGGGTTGTGCTGCTAATCTCCATGTTCCATGACTTGCCGTGCGAGCACCTAACATCGAACATGTGCTTAGGTAGGTATCTACTGGTAGGTAAGTTAGGAGGAGTAGATGTACGAAGGACGAATACCTATCTACCTACCTACCCCGATGTGTTCATGTCTACTAGCCTAGTCAGTCGAGGGTCCCGACAAGCGCTGTCTTGCAAGTCATGATGATTCGCATTCGCATCAAGACATGCCCAGATCAGGCCGAGACCGCCAACGTGTGGCCACCATTTCTCAGCGCGAAGCCAGGATCGGCAGCGGCGGCGGCGATGGCTCCAGCAGATCGGGCGCTATTGGGTGCTCTCGGATGACATCCCCGATGCCCCAAGCAAACTGAGTAACTTGTCCCACCGTCTTGGCCTGCGAATTCGAATGGCTCTTCCTCCGTCCTCCGTCCTCCGCGACCAACACCGAACATGTTTTGACGGGCAGGGGTAAGGCCGTACACACACCACTGCTTACCTGCTCGTATATATTTGCATAACTACCTACTTGCCACCTCTGGTGAGCAGCAGACTCACCACCGTGGAAATGACGGCAAACAAGGGAGGATTGGATGGCCTCGTCTATCATCGCAATACCCCAACGTGCCAGCCAGAAGCTCTCTCTCTAGTGGTAGATCCCGAGACAGATCGACGATAGAGACAAACAAGCACGTTTTATCGTCATGTCTCACGACCATTGGCCATAGATAGTCCAGTCTGATATGTTGTGCATTCGTACGAACATTCTGAGGACTGTAGCCTGTGGTCTGCGGTCCGGGGTTGTATTTATTTATGTACAATTCTCTACCTTACCCGCCGCCATCTCCGTGCATGGACTGCAGATCACGGCTTTTCTTCACTCCTTCCAAAGAACCCGCATTCTTGAATCCCGAATCCCAAATCCCTGATCCGCTCCGGTCCCGAACCATACAAGGCCAAGAATAAATCCCTTCACTGGGGCCAGAACCCGCCCACGACGGCCCGAAATCTTCTAGCTTAGATATGTGCTTCTAAACCTGGAAACCACATTCTACACAAGGTAAGCTAGATGCCTACTAGATAAGTAGGTAGGCCTAAGTACCTTCCCCTGTAGATCAGACAACCAGCCCAAAGTTGCACTCGGGCTTTCACGTGATACAACTATGTGGCTCGACCGATCCTACTAGCCCTTTGCAGAGTCTCCATGGTACCCGCCTGAATAATAGTATCTATGTAGCTTATAGGAGTTGGACGGTCAGTGTAAAATCTGCCACTATGGATGTGACTACAGTTTGCTACAGCACATATATATGTATATACAATTTTGTACATATGCATGGTCGCGTGACTTGGTGGGATTGGTGAAGTTGGCCGTCGGAGCTCAACATCTTTACAAGTGCCTTCTCGGCACGTGGCCGCCATAAGTAAGCCTGTACGCGTAGTTGATCGTATTAAAAAAGTCTCTCGACCACATAAGCCTTTGTGATCCGTGGGATATCTAGATTGGATCTAGGTAAATCCTCGTCCCCGTGGCCTGACTCTACTTCGGTGACGCAAGCAGTTTCGCTCAATCGTCTATATTTTACATCGCCGCTGCCCCCTTTTCCCTTACCGGGACGCAATGTCCACCTCTTGGCCCTCAAACTTGGGAAGCTCGTTCTCAATATCGGCCCAGGTCTTGCTGCCGTCGACGAGCGACTTGATAGCCTCAATGATCTTGCCTTCGTCGGCTCGCACCTGAGTCGTGCTGTCGCGGTCTCGGAGCGTAATAGTACCGTCCTGTACGGTCTGGAAGTCGATGGTGATGCCCAGGGGAGTACCGAGCTCGTCATTTCGGCTGTAGCGCTTGCCAATGGTGGCAGACGAGTCGTCGATGCGGTTTGAGATGCCGGTAGTGCGCAGGCGCTGCGACAGCGTCTTTAGCAGAGGCTTGAACTTCTCGTTAGAAGACAGAGGCACGATGAGAACCTTGGTAGGAGCCACAGTGGGAGGGAAAGACAGAACCTAGGGTTGTGTTAGCATGGTCCTTCGTCGAATGTATTCATAGGATATACTTACACCACGCGCCTCGTCGCCACCCTCAGTGCCGCGAGTCCAGAAGCTGTGCTCCATCAAGGAGTACAGGATACGGCCGATACCGAATGAAGGCTCGATAACGTTGGGAGTGTACTCGCGGGTATTCTCGACCCGCTTGCGGAACTCGATGGCAATCGAGCCCTTGCTGACCTGGACCTTACCCTCGCCGACACCGGCGACCTCAAGGGTGATTTTGCCAGTCTCGCTCAGCTCCTGGGCTAGCTTCTCGCGCTGCAACTGAGAAGTCGCCTCAAGAGCGGCCTCGACAGTCTTGGCATCCTTCTTAAACAAGGGGCCGAACTTCTTCTTCTCGATGTCGATCTGCCACTCCTCGATGACGAGAGGCTCCTCACGTCGCTCACGAACGACCAAGGGGGCACCGGTCTTCTTAGCATGGACAGTCAAGTCGTATGCACTTCGGTCAGCGCAGCCGACACACTCGATCCAGCCAGAGGTGGTGAACAGCTCACAGTCCCAGCAATCACAGGCGTAATGGGCCATCTCGTTGGCCATGTGCTGTCGAAAGCGCATCTTGGACGGGTCGACACCAATCCTCTGCATGAAGAGATGGATGCGGGCAATGAAGTAGCCCAAAGTCTCATTGTCAATGAGACCGGACTTTACAGCCTCGCCAACCTTGACCTTGATAGTCTCGGTCTTGCCAGCAAGCTGAGTGTCGCGGTCAAGAAGGACGAGCTCAACATCCGTAACCTCGTGGAAGCGGGTGTGCTTCTTGCCACCTTCGGGGTCAACGAAGTGCTCAATCTCGGCCATCAGGAATTCTCGCACGCGCAAGAGACCAGCACGAGGGGAGATCTCGTTTCGGTAGGACTTGCCAATGCAAGCGGAGGCGAAGGGCATCTGGGACTGGTTGAACTCGAGGAGCTTGGCAAAGTTGAGGAACTGGCCCTGGGCGGTCTCGGGGCGGAGGTAGCCCGGCGAGTTGCTGCTGGGGCCGATGGTGGTCTGGAACATGAGGTTGAAGGCGACGGGGTCCGAGGGCTGGACGCCGGTGGCGGGGTTCTTGAGATCGTACTTCTTGATGAGCTCGCCGAGCTCAGGGCCACCGTAGTTGTCGATCTTGGCGAGCACCTCCTCGTACTCCTTGACGACGGCATCGTCGAGCTTGACGGCCTCAGTCTTGGCCTTTCTCTTCTTCTTCTTGGGGTCCTCCTCCTTCTCCTCCACCTTGATGCCGCGCGCCTCCTTGTCGCCGTTTAGCCGAGCCTCGAGGATGGCCTCGACAAAGTGGTCGGCGCGGAGAATGTCGCCGTTCTTGGGGTCCTTGCACATCCAGTCGGCGAACTTGTCGACGTGGCCGCTGGTCTTGAGGACCTCGTGCGGGGTCAGGGCGGTGGTGTCAATCTCGAGCATATCCTCCTCGAGGATGAAGTGCTTGCGCCAGACATCGACGATGTTGGCCTGCAGGGCACAGCCGGGAGGGCCGTAGTCGTAGAGACCGCCGACGCCGCCGTAGATCTCGAAGGCGGGGGTGTAGAACATGCGCCGGCGGAGGATGGTGTCGAGGACGCCCTTGTCGAGGGGCTGGCCCTTGAGAGTGGTTGCAGAGGAAGTCATGGCGTCTTGCTTGGGCTTCTGCTGCTTTTGCACTTGGAAGGCGTGGAGGGATCGCGAGGTTGCGAAGAGGCGGGAGCAGGCAGAGCGGGGAGGTCGTCTGGCGGCGCAGGCCCTGAACCGATGAAGCAGTGGCAATGTGGGTGTCGAAGTCGAAGTCGAAGTTGATGGCGAAGTTGCGAGCTGTGCGGAGAGCGAGGCGAGACGAATTGGCTTCATCCACTTAGTCGATGGGTCGTGAGGAAGAAGTGCGTGAGTCACAAGCTCAGGCGCACTTGGTTCCTCTGTTCTGGTCTGAGATGGATGGTTGTGGTGGGGGAATTGTCTGGTGTGACTTTATCTGCAGGGCTCTAGGCGCTGATTCGGTGCTTTGGCGGTCGCTCGCGGTACCTTACCCTATCCTTTCTAGAGCTTTTGCGCGTTTGGGGGTGAATATCATGCAGTTGCGGGCAGCCTCGCTCCCATCAGGGCCTTTTTTTCAGAGGGTGGTGGGGGGTTCCAGGCCGCCTAGGGGAGGACCGTTTACCCCTCCATTGACCTTCAGCAAGGGCTCCTTGGGCGGTGAGGAATGAGCAAGCCACTACCAGCCACACCTCCTCCTGCAGTGGCGCCCCACTCTCGCGGATAAGATCCTAGATCCTTATCGGTTCCTGGGCTGGGAACTTTTTTTTCATACTTAGTTCCAGCGACAGCGACTTGCTCAACACCAAGAAAACCAGCATCACCACATTGTCCACTCTCCTGCCAGCCCCCCCCTAACGACTCCTCGACTCCAAACAAACGGAAACCCCTTTATCTTCCACTTTCCTCCGGACAAGATGCGCCCCCTCACGGAAAAGGAGACGCAGGTTCTGTTCGAGAAGCTCGCGACCTACACTGGAAACTCTCTCAAGAACCTCATTGCACCCCTGGACGATTCCCCCAATGGGGATCGATACGTCTTCAGGCTCATCAAGGACCGCGTTTTCTACGTCCGACTCTCCATCGCCAACCTCGCTACATCCATTGCCCGCGAGAAGCTCCTGTCCCTCGGCACCTGTCTCGGTAAGCTATCCGGACGGACGATCGCACCCGGACCTGTTGCCTTTCAGCTAACCCGATCCCTCCAGGCAAGTTCACCAAGTCTGGAAAGTTCCGAATGCACATCACCGCGCTACCCGTAATCGCCGAGCACGCCCGCTACAAGATCTGGGTCAAGGAGAACGGCGCGATGCCCTTCCTGTACGGCGGCAACACCGTCAAGGCGCACGTCGGACGATGGTCCGAGGACTGTCCCGAGCACCAAGGTGTCGTCGTCTACAGCATGAACGATACTCCCCTGGGATTCGGCGTTACCGCGCGCAGCACTGCCGAGGCCAGGAGGCTGGATCCCACTGGTGTTGTCTGCTTCAGACAGGCGGACTGCGGAGAGTACCTCCGTGACGAGGACAACCTCTTTGCGACGGGCTAGGCAGTCTGGTATATAATAGAGCCTTACTGACCACGGGCGTTGGGGTGTTTATTCATTCGTGTGGCGTTCTGGGGATAAAAGATTGGCAGACAGGTCAGTCAAGATTTGGATTATCAGATAGCACTTGTCAATCAAAAGACGCTGTATTTTCTTGGCCCCCCAAATGCCTTTTGATCTATTCCATAATGGCTCGATTGAGCTCCCGAGTTGGGGTTACGGGTCTGCTTTCTCTTCTAAAGAAGCCGACGTGTTGACGATGCGCAACGTACTCGCTGTCGGCATATCCTAGTATGCCCTGGATATCCACGCTCTGGTGGCCCTTGATTCGAGAAATCTCAGCGGCCGCATAGTTAACGAGCGCTCTTCCGACCTCTTCAGGGGCACCTTCCCAGAGCTTCCCGTCTAGGCCAGGAGATCGTCGCCGTTGTACGACCACCAGCCGGACTACCTCCTGCTGGGCGAAGTTGCCCTCTACATCGAGCACTCCCACCGGGAGCAGGCCCGCCTTGCCCATCAGCGCCTTGTAGGCCCCCGAGTCGATGTACAAGGTGCCGTGAGGGTTCGGGGTGTGCAGGAGCCAGAAATGGCGATCTCGAATAGGATCCTCCGAAGGCAAGAATCGCGTGTGTAGTGGGACGGTCAGATCTTCCGAAGATGGAGGAGTTGATAATTTCAGGGATGAAGTTGAACGCGACAGGGACTCTCCGCCGCGGTCTTCGGCGGCAGGGGAGGGAGATGACGACTTTTGCCGTGACTGGAGGTAGCGGACAATGTTGAGAACATTTCCTGGGTTGGAGGACTTGGCAATTATCGTCGTAACTCCTGCTGAGGTTCCTAGCCGGGCAGCGATGATCTTGGTGCTCATGCCACCGGTGCCAAGCGAAGAGCCAGCGCTCGATACTGGGTCTCGTTAGCTGCGTTCCTGGCGTTGGTAAACACGGAGCACATACCATCGGCTTGTAAAGCTGAGATGTCGTCCACAACTTCAATGGGCTGGGCGTCTGGGTGGGTGCGGGGATTCTTGTCGTAGAGACAATCGACATCCGTCATGAGGAATAGCATGTCGGCATGGATCATGGCAGACGTGATGGCGGAAAGGGTATCGTTGTCGCCAAACTTGATTTCGGCAACGGCCAAGGTGTCGTTCTCATTAACAATGGGGATCACGCCTTGTTCCAGCAAGGCGTTGAAGGTGTTCTGGGCATTGTGATATCTCGTCCGCTACAGTTTAGCAAGTGTCAGCTTCAACGATGCCTTGAGGAGGTGGCGCCGGGGATGTCATACGTCTGCAATATCGTTTCGGGTGAGTAGAATCTGGGCAATCGGTTGCCTCAGGTGGTTGAACAGACTGTCCCAGAGGCTGATCAACCGGCATTGACCAATGGCCGCCAGTGCCTACACGATGTTAGACTGCTGTCATACCCTCGTGGTGTCTTTGAGTCTCACCTGCAACTGTGCCAGATGCTTTGGTCGTTTTTCAACATCCATACGTCGGAGGCCGACTCCGATGGCTCCCGAGGAGACAATGACTACCCTGTGGCCATCTTTACGTAGCTTCACCGCGGTGTCGACAATGAGAGTCAGAATCGGCAACAACGGCTCATGGGTCTTCTCATCGACGATGGAGCTGGTTCCTGTGCGTGGGTCCTATGTCAGCGAAGGCAATCATGATCTCAAGGCAGCGGTGAGTGAGACAGTAGACATACCCAGCTTGATGACGATGGTCAAGGGTCTGTTCCCTTTCATATCTGCAACACGGCGGGAGTTGAGCGTCAGTAGATATTCGTGGCGGGATGACTCTGCGAGTGCGTCTTCGGTGCTAGTGCTAGGTAGATCAATGGCTCCAACACCAACGACAACAACCAGGCTTCAAAGTTTTATATAGGACATGCAGCTCAGGACAGGGGCATGGTGCGCTTACCATGACTGACGTTCTCACTTGTCATTTCGTACGCCCTGTCGTCTTCAATGTGGGACTGCCGTTGTCATGCGATGGGCGGAATAGCGTTGGCTTTAGAACCCTGGCGAATTATCTCCAGTAGGTACCTCGCTTGATTGGGCTTAATGGAAGTGACGAGGAAAAGTTCCATGCCCCGGAACCGATGTCGGGCCAGGGCGCTTTGAGCCTGGAGAGCCAAAGAGCTAAGCTTCTAGATCTCGCTTTAGCGCTCTCACCGCCCTCGGGTGCGGGCTGCTTCGAGCCGGCAGAATTTCTGGAAGGAAGACTTGCAGATGGAAGGCAGAGAGTGATAGGCTGTGTCGCAACGACACCAACATATCTCAATATCGGCCTCCCGTCTGCAGAAGCAAGGCAATCGCACGAAGAATCGGTCGCCTCTGCCTTTGACTAACTCTCAGCCCCAACACACGTCGCAATCATGGCATCCGAACCCCCGGCATCGACGCCGAACCCCCAAGTAGCTCCCGCTACCTCCAACAAACCCAAGGAGCTCGTCAACGATCCCGCCCGCACCGGCTTCGACCCCGAGACGAAATGGTGGATGAACTACTTCAAGATCCTGTCCGGCCAGGTGACCCCCGAGGGCCAGTTCCACTTCCGCGAATGGCGCTACCGCGTCCACGAGGAGCGCGACTGCAAGCGCTGCGAGGAGTACCGGGACTGGCTGTTCACGTACTCCCCCGTCGTGCGCTTCATGTCCGAAAAGATCGAGGCCCTCAACGGACGGCTGGACCCTTCCAACGTCGTCTGCCGCCGCTGTCCTGCGCACCTCGAGGAGGATGGCCAGGTCCATCGGCAGTCCGGCGGCTTCAGCCCCAATCACGGCATCCTACTCTGCGCGAACGAGGTGCGCGACCGCAAACACTTGGAGGACACACTGGCGCACGAGATGGTGCATGCGTGGGACCATCTGAGATGGAAGGTGGACTGGACCGGCGACAAGGACTTGAAGCACGCCGCATGCACGGAGGTGAGTTCTCAGCCTAGCTGCTGGCTTTAGTTCCGCTTCGTACGCCGTAACACTAACCCTTCGACTAGATTCGCGCTTCGATGCTCAGCGGAGAGTGCAGGTGGACGAGAGAGGCGTTCACTAGAGGAAACTGGAAGCTGACGCAACAATTCCAGGATTGCGTGCGGAAGAGGGCCATTCAGTCTGTTATGGCTCGCCCACGATGCAAGGACGACGTGCAAGCGACCAAGGTCATCAACTCAGTTTGGGACTCATGCTTCTCAGACACTCGGCCGTTCGACGAGGTCTACAGGTGATGAACTTTGCCATGCTTCAAACGTGTATTATACCAGAAAAGACCTGACGAGGGGCTCTGAACAGAGCGGCGCGACGCCTCTCTACTTACTCCAATGCCATTTAACGATACCCCAAACAAACATACTGGAACAGTCTTCTCATTTCGATCAACTGATTGGAATGAATCCATAAAAGAACAACCGTTACTCCCCGTGATGCATATGCCCGGTCCCCCACGTTGTTGCTCCAAAAATATGATAAAAAACGCGATGGACCCCAGGTAAACCAGTTTAGTCCGTACAGTATCATTATATCATCAAGATGCCCGTTCACGTTTGGTAGCCTTCTCGCCCTTGACGCAGTGCTTCAGGATCCAAGGGTGAGTCGCAATTTGGTCGAGGGGGATTCGTTTCTCCGGGTTCAGCACCAGGAGCTAAAGAGGTCACCGTCAGCCATCGAGGTCTCATTCGGGGCGTGGAACCAGAAACTCACCTTCTTAATAAGGTCAGTAGCCTCAGGGCTCACCCATGAAGGAATCGTCATCTCGCAGCGCATAATTCTTCGATGGGTTACAACGGCAGAGTCTTCGAATGGTGCCTCACCCACGAGGAACTCATACGTCAAGACGCCCAAGCTCCACAAGTCAACCTTGTCGTTGTACCAGTTTGGCGAAGACCCAGGCGTAATCATCTCTGGGGGGAGGTAGTCGAGAGTTCCGCACATGGTATCCCTGCGGTTGCCTGGGGCGTGGACGCTCCATCCGAAATCCGAGATCTTAATCTCCCCGTGGATGCCAACGAGGATGTTCTCGGGCTTAATGTCTCGGTGAATGACATGCTTTCGGTGCAGATAGCTGAGGGCCGACGTCATCTGGGCGATATATTGCGCCGCCTTCCACTCAGGGAAGCGGTTCTCCTTTCGCAGGTGCTTATACAGCTCACCCTTGCCGGCAAACTCCAAGATCAGAAAGATTCGCTTGCTGTCGTGGAAGTGGCCAAAGAGTTGCAAGACGTTGGGGTGCCTCAGGTTGCTCTGAATCTCGATCTCTCTCTGGACCTGCGGCTGGATCCTGGAATTCAATTCACGCTTGTGCATGACCTTGAGAGCACAGATGAACCCGGTCGTCCGCTCCTTTGCGAGGTACACTCGACCAAACTTGCCCTTGCCGAGGGGACGGCCGATCTCGAACATGCCGAGGTGGAACTGCTTGGGCACACTTGGTTGCTCAGTCAGGACGAGGGCCTTGGTCTCCTTGGTGTCCTTGTGCTCCTCCGAAGACTCGGCGGGGGCCTTGGATGATGAGGAGGCAGGCAGTTGCTTTCGGGGGGGGGACGCAGGAGAGGCGACCTTTCGTTGGGCCGCCTGTGAGGGTAGCGTAACGACTGTGTTGTTTGTTTGCGAATGAAGAGCGACCTTGAAGAGGTTCGGTCGACTGGCGCCGTGCGCGAGTTGCGACGTGGATGAGCCCATCATCGCCTGGTATGGTTAGCATTTGAACTTGATTGTCCTGGCCGACGAGGTGACTGAGTGATTCGCACCTTGGACTTGGAGTGGACCTTGGTCTCGTCGCCGAGAGGATCGTTATCATCGTTGACGGACATGCACTCGAAGCGCGCCTCAATGGTGCGCGTGGCCATCGTGATGGTGAAGTGCCCTTCTGCTGGGATTAGCAGGAAGTTGGATGTTGGAGGAAAGTGTTTGACTTGGACGGTTCTGATGGAGGGCGGCCTAATTAGTAGACATGTACTTTTATGGTGGTGTCTGGGCGGTCGTGCTAGGGCGGCCCGGGGAAAACATTGGGGATGGCCGCAGTTGTCGGGGCAACAAAGACGTGGTGCGGAGAGTCCTCGTGACTAAGCCATGGATGGCAACCGATCTCACCAACATGGCAACACCAAATCAAATCAGCTGTATCGAGACAGCAACTTTGCATATTGAATAACTCTTTAGTTGGACTTGTACCCCGCCATGTAAAAGGAGCCTCGTGGTTTTCTGTCATCATGCAATGGGTGCTATGTATACAAGACCTAATGTTTTTCGCGTTCGCTTGTTGCCAGTATCGTGAACCAAGGATCTCCGACATCCAAGGCAACCCGGTTCAATAACAATAATGCCCCTCTACCCCCATGTTACGGATAACCCTGTATTTCTAGGTGCTCTGCTAGTTGAAAAGGGTTAGCATCGTGGCACTACCCATTGTTCCTCATATGATACCGGCATAGGGAATCCCAGATCCAACCAACGCCTAGACAACTGTGTCTGATATCAAGGCCATTCCTGATTTTCTCCTCATCCGCCTTCGTTCAACAATGGAGGGCAAGGCTTGCAACGATTTGAAATTCACATCCTCGTCGCGTAAGCATCTTCAGCCTCTTTTGGCACCTCAGGGATTAGGATCTTGCGTAGAGCCAGATGGAGCTGCTGCATAGTTTATTCAATGCGGATCCAGCTAGCTCTTTTTCGAGAGACGCGCAGGATCATTAAGTATCGTAATGTAGGTGAGACTACCTGAGTCATGGATAGATGAGAGATTCGCGATAGGATGGTTTGGCCCTTTAATATAGTGATTCTGAAAAAAAAAAAACACCGGAGAAAGACATAGACCTAGTCGTCTCTTTGGCTAACATTGCTGATAACTTCTGCACGACAATCTGATAATCGGCTTTGGCAAGTCATGGCGGGTTAGCGGGGTAGATTACAGCATGCAGTTTAGGGGATTGCCGTTGGAGTTCGGAGGAGCTCCCCCCCCCCACCAACCCCCACTAGAGCAACCAGAGCTTCAACTTCGAAACCTCGAAACTTCGAAAGCCGCACTTCGCCTCGCTCTCGCAGCCACCTAATTTTTGTTCTATCCCGTCGCCCATCGGCATCCAAGATGAGCCACGCCACCTCCGCCGACGAGGCCTTCCGGACGCCACAGACGCTCGCGACGCCGCTCGCCGTCCTCGCCGCCGGCACTACGTCGCACTCGCAGCACCGCTTCCGCATCGCCACACGCAAGCTCCCCATCTCCAAGGCCGGCGTCATCGACGACCTCACCGAGCGCCTCGGCATCCCCATGCCCGAGATGATCTTCGGCGACAACCTCGTCGCCCTCGCCCACGCGCCCTCGGGCTGGTCCATGGCCTTCTCCACCCCGGACGCCCTCGACGCCGTCGACAAGACCGACCGCCACATGCTCAAGGTCGCCTACGCCCGCGACTGGGAGAGCACCCGCGAGGGCACCACCCAGGGCATCAGGGAGGTCGTCAAGCCCTACGACTGGAGCTACTCCACGCCCTACGCCGGCACCGTCGATCCGGCCGCCGAGAAGCAGTTCCGGCCCTCGGAGAAGCCCATCCCCATCGAGCTGCTGAAGCGTCGGGACCCGATCCTGTTCTTCGATGAGGTCATGCTGTACGAGAGCGAGCTCGACGACAACGGCATCTCCATCTTCAGCGTCAAGGTCCGTGTGCACGAGAAGCGCATGCTGCTGCTCTGCCGACTCTTCATGCGCCTGGACAACGTCCTCGTCCGGGTCCGTGACACCCGGATCTACGTCGACTTCGAGACGGACGAGGTCATTCGCGAGTACACGGCCCAGGAAGACAGCTTTGAAAACGTCAAGAGGGTGAGGCCGGAGTCCGCAAGTACACTTCTCTTCGTCGCTGTACTGATGATCGACCACAGAAACTACTCATGTCTGGAAGACTACCCGACGACATCACCGTCGCGCTTCGGGACCCTAATCTGCTAGCTCCCATGCTGCCCTTCGTGGAACAACGAAGGGAGTCTGTTGACCTGAGGGCGTGAGACTACGACGACTGTTCCGAGAGACTGCATTTGTACCTTACCACGGCGTTCCGGAGATTTTGATGCGAGTTCACGGCACGTAGACGGCGAGATTAAAAAAAGGAACACCCTATGATAGCATAGGTCTGTTTGATCTGATATCGGAAGGCATATTGGAATGAATTCCCCTTTTCCCCAAATAGGACCCTAGTCCCAAGGCTTGGACGCACACATGCAAAAACCATCGTTCAAGTTCATGAACCCCGTGACTCCAATATACTGCTGGCCAAATGCGACCCAACGCCGAGCACCCCCTTCTCCGCCGCCACCCCCCCCCACCTCCCCCAACCTCGTTCAACGTGCCCCCTGTGGTGATGAGCTCTGTGTGACCTCCTCATACTCAAGTTCCCACTTGTCCACCTCGTTGAACTTCTTGGTGGCTTGCTTCAGCTCGTCCGCCGTCGGGGTGCTGCTGCTCTGGGTATCTCTAGTGTCGAACGTGTCGTCTGGAAGGGGCTCGAAGCGGCTCTCCTCGTTCTCGTCATCGTCTCCCTCGCTCTCGCCCTCATTCTCCTTATCGGAGGATCGGGGGGCATATGTCCGGGTATTCTTCTTAGATGGTCGAGTAGACGACGCGGCGGGCGTCTGTCTTGGCTTGAGAGCCGAGTGCGCCGCCCGACCGCCTCGTGAGCCTGGCCTAGCCGACACCCCACGACTTGCTGGTCGACTGCCTCGTCCCCTCCGTGCGGCCCGGCTGTCCACATATGATAACTCATCCTCACCCTGTGGCATCTCCGAGGTGTCGTGCTCTTCCTCGCTTTCCGAGCCAAAGGGGTCGCCTCGAGCCTTCCTGTACCGACGCTTCGGCAGCATGTTGGTGAGATCAGCGGTGGTAACTTCGGGAGAAGGCTGCCGTCTCGTAGCGGCACGACCTCTAGGTTTCGGAGCCTTGGACTCGACAAAATTGGGCGAGTGAGTCAAAGACGGTGGCGAGGACATGTCTGACATGTGATCTGCTCGGATTGGCGTCACAACTGAAGGGCGCCGTCGTCTCTTTGCCAAGGTGTGTATGTCAGGCCAAATATCAGCTCCCTCTTCGGAGTCGCTGCTCGCAGGCGGAGCCAGGATTTCCTCTAGATTGACGGGGGTGACGGGTCTCTCTGGTAGGACGGGGGAAGGCCCCGATGGGGATGAAAGTGATGAAAGCGAAGAGGAATCGCTGTCGCTGTCTGGGACTTCGTCTTGCTCATTGCCGTCTTCGGGGTCGTCAACCTCCACACGTGACACCTTGTCTGGTCTCTCGCTGCTCAGCAGTGCATCCTCGCTCTTTCGTTTCCTAGACTTGGTCTTTTCTTCCGCCCCCGGCGAAGAATCGCGCTGATCCTCGACATCGGGCGCTGCTTGAGTCCGTCGTGGGTTGTTCAGTGGTGTCGACTCGGCCTCGGGGAGAAACTCCTCCTCCTCGCTCTCAGAACTATCCTCCCGCCCCGTGCCAGTCTCGTCGGGTCGCGGCTTTCGCGCAGTGCCCAGGATGCTGGGTTCTCTTGCGCGCCGCCTAAAAGTGCCAAAGTGCAGCGTTGAGCTGATGCTTGGTGTGTTTCCGCCGCGGCTGCTGGGTCTGATTGGAGGATCGTTTCGGCCAATGATGCTGGACTGGCGCGACCGTCGTTTGAAAGTGCTCAAGTTTAGGGACGACGTGTCGGTCGATTGCACCCCCCGCGGCACGTCTCCATCCTCGAAGCTGTCGTCGAGGTCTCCAAATACGTCGTCGTCGGCCAGATCCAGGCCCGTCGTGTCTCGTCTTCGCGCGGGCGTCGCCACGGCTCGACGTCCAATCTCGACGGAGCTGCCCGACTCGCCATCGTCGAGTGTGTTGCCGCTCGTGGTGGGGTCCTCGTTGGCGAGCCTGTCGAGAGCCGCATCGCGACGCAGGGCTGCTGCGCGGATCGCCTGCTCGTCGGCGGCGCTGAGGCGAGATCCCGTGGAGCGCGTCGCACGTCTTCGGCCCCTCTCTGGAGATTGAGCCTGTCTCGGGGCGTCGCTGTCGCTGGCTTCGCCTTCGGGCGTGGGCGATCGAGCTGTCGGTTTGGCCGTCTGGGCCGGGGCGCGTCGCGCACGCTTCGGCCGCGGCATTGTGGGAGAGATGCGGCGGATGCACAAAGTTATCGGAGAATATCTGGGTGGTAAATCTGTTTCCGGGACGGGGTTGACTCGGCTAAGGTCTTCGAAGTTATTGTGGAAGGGAAACACGCCCACGCGACGCGACCGTGGCGGAATTACGGAGGGGAGCACACACCAACTAATAATGGAAGAGTGCGTGCCGGCCGGCCCACTAAAGATACCGGGCGCTTTGACCACCACCCGGAGCTCGCTCACCTGTCGTCCGTTGTCGTCACCATATTTCTTGCCCATCTTAACAATGCTTTGTCGTGCTACTCGGTCCACCAGAAGTGAAAGACGGAGTCTTAGCCTGGAGAGTCATTGGTCCATATATTACACGCTCGCTCGTCTAGGTAGAGATGGTCTAAATAGCCACCTCGAGCAGTTTACGCAAGGCCTTTCCCATTCCTGCGTTGATATCGCCCCTCTTAACAAGTCCTAGCCTCGATCAATGCCTCTTGTTCGTACAAGATTTTATGCCCTATCGTACATCATCAAGCAAGATATTTCGTACAGTTTGGAAACTAAATCAGAGCCTGTCCCATGAACATGCTGTGCTTCACCTCCGCCACGACGTCCTTCCTGTCATCGTTGCCAACCAGCACGATGCCACGGCCACGTCGTCCCATTCGTCCAGCACGGCCGAGACGATGAATGAAATCGATGGTCGTGTGAGGCACATCGTATAGGATGACATGGCGAACAGCCAGCGTGTCAATGCCTCTGGACGCCAGATCCGTCACCACAAGGACCCTCACATTGGGCAGGGACCGATGGCGCGAGGGGTTCTGGGGAATTGGGATCCTGAGTGGCTCGGCGGATGTGAATGTGCCTAGAATCTCTCCATGGCGCTTCTCGGGGGTATCGCGGTGCAAAGCATCGGCATTGATGCCCTTGGACTGGAGGTACGCTGCCAGCTCTTCCGTCTTCTCACGCTCGTTCACGAATACGATGATGCGACGGACATCCATCTCGTCCTTGACGTTGCCTTCGTGCTTGGATGCCTCGCGACCGATTCCGTAGATGGCGTCGGCACACGCCAAGTCTTTGTTATTGCGGTAGGGATCCTTGGAAGCATCAATGACACCGAGCTGAACGCGACGCGGGATGGCGTGTAGGTTGGGTGTCGTGATTCGGATCATGTCAGGGTGGTTGGTAGCCAGGTAGTTGTTGAGCTTTCGGGGAATGGTAGCCGAGCAGCATACGAACTGCTTCATAGACGGAGCTGCCCGCTCAATGATGCTGGTCGTCACAGGGGCGAAGCTTCGATCAAACAGCGAGTCGGCCTCGTCCACAATCAGGTGAGTGACACGAGAAAGAATGTTGGGGTCCGAGTCGGCCATGGATGCGAGAAGGTGGGGAGTAGAAACAACAACATCCACGCCTCGGGGTCCGTATAGGTTGCGCTGGATCTGCTGCGGCTTCAAGTCGGACGCTAGCATCTCCGTCTTGAACTTGGCCACGTGCGAGATTGATTTGGAAACCTTGACAACCTGATGGGCGAGTTCAGCCGTGGGGACGAGCACAACGACCTTGGGCCGAGCCATCGTAGGATGTGGCTCATCCAGCGGCTTGCCCTTCGAGTTTCCTGCCAATTGCCGTTCCTTTTCGATCAGCCACCTGTCTTTGTAGGCCTTGATCTCGGGGTCTTCAGCTTCGGCGATCTTCATAGCGTCGATTGCTGGCAGCAAATAGGCAAGTGTCTTTCCGGAACCGGTCTCGGCTGCAAGCAGGAACGACTGCTTTTCCTTGGAGGGCGTCTTGCTGCCCTCTACAGAGGTCTGGCCCAGGAGTGCAGGGATCGCAAGCCTCTGCACCGGGGTTGGCTTGATGTCGATCATGCCCTTGAAGAGCTCGTCGGTGAGGGCGACTTGGAGGCACGGAAGAAGGTCGAAGTTCTCAAAGCCATCGTACTCTGCCATGCGCTCCTTGACTGAGGTCCTCCTCCCATACGAGATGGTGGTCAAGGCACGCTGCATCTTGAGTGCCTTTCGGTCGTCCTTGTCCTTGTGCTCCCCTCGGTTGCTGTCCCTTCCCTTTCCTCTCGAGTCCTTGGACGCCGACGCTCGACCTCGTCCCGGTCCCGCTCGCCGGGCCGGGTCTATGTTGGCATAGGTCTTGTTCATGCTCCCAAAGGGACCGGGATTGAAGTCGCGGCGCTTTCGTCGGTCATCGCGAGATGGCGGGGGGCGGTCGACTCGGTCGGAGAGCACCATGCGCGACGGGCGAGGCTTCATGTTGTGCGAAATGAAGCGCTGGGACACCCACGGCAGCAGCGGGGTGCGCATCACAGCGATGGGACGGCTCGTTGAGAGGCAAAGCGAGCATATCGAGTTTACTGTAACGCGATGCATTTTACTGTGAGAGAATGGCCGCTGTTGCGTGCCAATCCGTTGCTGGAAAAGTCTCGACAGTGATCTAAGCTTAGTTTTTCCCTACTACTACTAAGTAAAGTCATGGATGTCGGTAGTCGGAGCCATTGGGGCCGTGGCACGTGGGAATCCATCCACAGTGGCGCGGGCAAGTACGAATACGGAGCTCCAGGCTAGAGCCTCGACGGCAACTCAGGATTCATACATGGCTAAAATGCAATGAATTCATCAAGGATTTGCAGTTTGATGATAGAACTTCCTATTTAGACACAATAACGACGGTAACTCGATAAAAACAGCATCCTAACCTATTGGCTGTTTGACCAACATCTATATGCTGGTTGCTCCTAACTTTACCAGTCATCTTGCATTTCTTGAACACAATAGGCTGGCTAGATTGGTCTACTCGCGTCCAGATTGGCACAGCGAAACTCGTACGGTGCCAAACCACCCGGAACAAAGCACCATGAGCTCGGGTAAACGCGCACCAGACCAAAAGATTGACAAGCTGTGTCCCAAGGCGCTGCAGTGTTTCCGAACTGCCTCGCTTGGTGTCGTGGGAAAGCGGTTATGCAAGAGAATGATTCCCGATTGGCCTTCAAGGCCGTATGAAGAGCTCGCCAATAGCATTGGTGAGCGTCACTACCGCTTCACTAGAACACATCTTGCTTCGCCTCCATGATGTCTGGAAGGGTGTCATAGACTTTGTGCGAGCCTTTTGAGGGTTGGGATGACGGGACTCCAAATAGAATCACGCTTTGTCGTCTTAAGGATGGGCGGGGGGCACTCAGCTTGCCAAATGGATTATAACTTGGACTGTAGAACTTCCATATCCTTCGAATCGACGATGGTGACCTGCCTTATATCCAGTCAGCAGCTGCTTCAAGACTAAATTATTATTGGACATAGACCACAACGATGGAAATAGACGCTGCAATAACTTGCGCCAATGCGAGTGCAGTTCCCCAGTCCCCCTCTCCCCCCTTCCAGAGGACTACGCAAAGCCAAATGGCGGTAATTCCAAACCAGGCAAAGGAGATTCTGAACGGTAATTCTATCCTCATACGATCTTTCTGCAATCCTAGAACAAAGTGTAGGCCTCTCATCCGAACTGTTCCCTGGAATCTTTGATGCGGAAGAGGCAGCGCGACTTGATTCGGGCCCCTAACTAGGTCAGAATATCATCGCTCCCATAATGAGGGGGAGGAGAGATGGAAGGAGAAGACGCTACAAATACTTTGTGTCGTAGATGCAACTCTCTTGCGCCAAGCCTTCCAACGTATGCAGTCCATTAGCTTTTGTCGGGTCCCGAGCACAGTCCTTTAGGAGCGACAGAAACAGAAGCCGGTTGCGCCGCTGTTCTGCTTTCTCTGCGTCAACCCTGATACACGGTTGGGACCACTCCTCCATACCAATGAGGCATTGGCTACTGTGATGACGGTCGTCTAAGCATACACCGTCAATATCAAAGTATGGGCCGGTTGGATGCCTCGCTATAATCTTCTCGCACTCCTCTGAGACGTTGTCAGGCTTCACTAGGTCCATCCACATAGGATAGCGCCCATCCGGTTCGATAACATCGGCAAATTGAAACTGTTTTCTACAACGTCAGATCTGTCCACTAGCACGATGTGTTCAACCTTTCGTTGACCTCTAACACTTCAGTGATTCAGTAGTAAGACAGCCATCTCTTCCACCAGCCCAGATACTGTTAGCATGTGTCCACCAATCGCCGATAGATGTCGTTATCTGACTCGCAGGCACTGTCCCAAGGCATCACTCCTCATATGGTGGTTTCGGATTGTCGGAAAAATAATCAGACTGTCCTACCACCCGGCAGGCCTTCGCTAGTCGAAGACATGGCACGAGCGCAGCATACTATCCCTGTCCATGACTCTCTAAGCAGAGGAAGCAGCCTTGCCCCGCTCGATCTCTCGAATGTCCGGTATATTTTTGGTAACCTGTGGAAAAGCCCGGACACCGAGGCCGGCCTGGCGTTCAATATCGTGCATGTGAATGATAGAAGGCATTTCTGATGAAAGCAGTGGAATACTGGCTTGAAATAGGATGTGGTTTGTGAACATGAGAATGGCCCCTGTGGGCCTGCCTGATGCCTGGAGGAACGAGCCGTGTGGCTACTACTCTATTGTGACCTATAAGAGTTGTGGCGTAGGAATTATTGCAAGCACTTACTGACTGGCAGCTCATTTGAGGATATAACGTAACTGGTACAGTCTGACTGTAGCTCATTAGGGCGAGCTTCTTTAATGATAGTGGGGGAGTACAGAGAACTCCTTAATGAGATTGATAGAATTAATATGCTACTATCTATAGCAGCTCACCTTAGGCATCAACAGTAAGCTCTAGCGGAACAGGCCATCCTGGGGGGCGCCAGATCCGCATTTCCTTCTGGTCTGATGGGAATACGCTCTACCTAGGGGTTGCGGCCGCCTAGGCTGTCTTCTGTGTTTTGACGCTGTGGTTCCTTGGATCGATGCGTCTGCCTACATCGCCGCCGGAGAAGAAAGGATAAAGGCTTCCGCACACTACCGGACCTTGGGATGAGCCTGGGTCTGAGACTGTGACCAGAGAAGGTAGGATGCTTGGGTAGGAAAGCATGGTTCCTAGGAGGGTTTCAGCATGGCGCCAGACCTTGAAAGATGGTGTAGAGATTCTTCATCGCCGTCACTTTCGTCATGATGGCAGCCACATATTCGATTGGCGGGCGAGGACCTAGGCTGTTAGGAGGCTGCTACCACGCATCTATCGCCGAGCTAGCCAAACAAGGGCAGAACCTCATAGCTATTTTAATTGACAACGCAGTGCTCAAGAAAAGCAGCTGGATTTCACCAACTTCACGTACTCAACCGTCAAGCCAGATGATTAGAAGAAAGGAGCAGTTGATATATTATGTCCTTGATCCCTCCATCATCCTCATCGAGCAGAGTCTTGAATGATCTCCCCCAACGCCTCCCACATCATGGTCGACATGACAACGGTCGCTCAGCGGTCGCCATGTAACCCACAGTCGTTGTCCTCCATTATGTAGGCTGATTATATCCAAGCATTCACACTGGGTCAAATAAGCTCATCTACTTGTCGGATCCCTGCCAACCCATGCCAACAGCGAGCGCCACTGCCCCAGTCGTCAGGATGCTATCAACTCGGTCAGCTTGCCTCTTTGCCTCATCAGGGGAGACTCATTATGCGTACATAGGGAGCTTGTTAGCCAAGGCTCTGTTCACGAGCCACCGGAGCCAAGCTCCGAGAGGATTTTGATATTGGATCACCTCCGGACGAGGGGTCTTGTGAGAAACTGCAGAAAACGCAGATTCAACCGGCGCAGAAACGCTGCCGAGGTCGTGATTGCTAGAATCGGTTTCATCTACAGCTTCGGAGCCAATTGGCGCCGATTCGGCAAGTCCCCATGCGCCTTTTGACTGCGAGTCATCATGAGTAGCTTGGCTAAGTCCATTCGTCTCAGTGGTGTCGAATTTGGCGCGCGATTGGTCGGGAGCTGATTTATCGCTTGCGCCTTGAGGCTTACTAGCTTTGTCTGCAGAATTTGCCTCCGAAGACTTCATCACCACAGCCTCGTCTTCTTCGCTCGGGGGGGACCGTGGCTCCTCCAGAGCCGATGCGATGTTCGGGTTTGGCAACGAGATTACAGGAGGACTTTGCGGCTTCGTGTCATCTCCTTTGGTGTCCTCTTCGGTGTCTTCTTCGGAGGCCTCATCAGCATCGGGTTTCTGCTCCTCTGCATCCTCCGCGATGGAACCCAAGGACACTTCCGACCTGCTTCTTCCAAAACTGCTGTGGGAAAGGCGATGCTCTCGCCTTCTGGTGGCGTTGAGGCTCACGAGGATTGGAGAGAGGCTCATATCATCCGTGGAGTCGATGCTAGGTCTACTGGCAGAGACCACTCGGGGTGAAACTGGAAGATCGGTAAGATGTGGTTGGTCCTCGCCAAGGTGAGTCTGTATCGTTCGCAATGCATCGAGGATAGAGGTACGATCGGACGGAAATTTCTCGATTGTAGGGTCGTTAAGGTCAACGTCGACTGGGCTGTAGTCGCCCGACTTCCGTTCCGTGTCGCGCCTCGGGGAGGCGCCTGAGCACGCCTCCTCCTCAGACTCTTCGCTTTCAAAATCATATGCCCCCAAACATTCGTGGGCAAACAGAGGCGTCTTCAGCTCATCTGCCACGTCCTTGCTACTTTCAGGGTCGGGGTCATTAAGTTTAGTGATGAGTACTGGGGGCGACGCCTCATCCGGCTCGGCTGTGACGGATTCGCCGTTTACATCAGCGAGTGAGTCTGCCTCGCCAGAAGAAGGCTTTGGAATGGTGACAACGCTGTTCTGGTTGCCAGATTCATCCGTCACTAGTGCCAATGTGAGTCCGTGTAGTATACATGGGAGGGTTATTGGGAAAGGGCATACCGACGGCATAGTTCTCAGCTAGGATCCACCAACTGCCTTCACCTATTCGAAGCTTGAATTGATAGTCCTCGCCGGGTTTTACCATGACCTCAGACTGGAAGGTATATTCTCCGTCTTCCTGCGCCTCGTGCTCCATCTCCTTGGGCTGCCATTCCGGGTCGGAAAAGGTGCCGGCCAGGAAAAGAGGCGGCACAGTCCCTGGCTTCTTGTAGGTGATGATGAAGGGAATCTTGGACGAAGACATGATGGGATGCGATGGCGGTACTGCTCAGGTTTGTGGGTCTCGTTCAGGGTCTCGTTCGGAGTGTCGGGATTATTGCACGGTCATGCCGAAGCAGGATGCTTTAAAAGAAGGCCAGATCAGACGAGGAGAGACGATGGCGGCAGCACGATGGACACGATGGCGATGTAGTTGTTCAGGACTGAATATGGATGCTGGAACGGCATCGCGTCAGTTCTGGTGTGAGATGTTGCGAGGATCAGACGACGAGCAGGGGTTACCCACCTACCTCTGGTGGCAATGCTATGGTTTTGGGTGTCGCAAGGACATTACAGGGAATTGGCGGATGAGAAAGACGGATGGGGAGAGAGTGAGAACCGAGGTTGCGACGGAAGACAATGCCAATGTTCTCAGTCGTTCTGGAGGAATGACGACACGAGCACGAACCGGGACTGGGCGGCAATGTCGGGATGGAAGGTGATGAGTTCAAGTTGGGGTAAAGCAAGGCACTACGCCAGAAGGCAGGAGTGGGAGCTGTTGAGCACGTGAAAGCTGGAAGGGATGGATGGAACGGTTGCAGTGGACTGGATGGGACGATACACCTACCTTACATGACGCGGTACATGGGATCACATACTTTCTTTGCCCCGGAGCCAAGTCCCGGCTCCAAATGAGAAGAATGGGGAGACCTGGAGAGTGTGGCATTTGTCTGGATACGCACAAGGGTGTTCCAGGTACTCGACGACGTAACAGGTAAGGGGAAGGTACTAGAGGGAACTTTATGATGTGAGCGAGAAGGCAGTTAGCAGGCAACTTGAGGGAGGGATGGCAACCGGGCTGGCAAACCAAGTCAAACAAGTGCCGGAGGGAGGGGGTTGGTGGCGTGGAGAAGGCGCACCAAAACTAAATTGAAGCGGGCAAACACTATGAAGTCATTGCCAATCAATGCTTCGACCGGAGAAGATGGACCGATGATGCGGAGGGACGATAGGTGAGCTGTGGGGATGACGGCGATGATGTCGATGATGATGACGCTCGAGGTGGTCAATACCAACCAAGCGCCAAGGTGCCTACCTCACAGCTCCTGGACTGTTTAATTGCACTGGAGCTTCATGTTTGCAGGCTTGATGCAGTAGGTATGTGCCTAATTACAGTACGACGGATCCAAGGATGGTTGGTCGATCCAAACAGCAAGCCACACCATAGGTCCCAGTGACCCTGCTTTATAGGCAAACAGAGAGTGTGGAATCAAGTCTCAGAAACTTGGAGCTTGCCCAGGCCTCTAGTACTATGTAAAGCATTGGCACTTCAGCCACTGAACCCCGCATTCCATCAGCGCTATGCGTTATGCAACCTAGAGAGCAGGCTGTTTTTGGCAGTGTTCCTCGACATGAATCGAGTTTTCTTATCCCATCGATGTCGCTGTCGGGGGGCGGAAAGCTGCCTTCATCGTCGTCTATTATAGATATTATAGACAGGTACCGTCCCAATCCGGCCAAGCACCAACAGAGCTGTAAGTAATTAAGTACCTACCTAGACTATGCAGTGGAGCAAACCCCATCAAGCCATGCAGATTACATAGTACCGCGGTGTCTGTCTCTGATATCTCCAGTGCTCACACACCAAAGGAGAACGAAGAAAATGAACGAAAATCAATGCCAAATACCGGATATAAACAAATCAAACTGTCAAACCATCAACTGTAACTTGGAGGTCAACAACTGTGGATTTATTCGTACTCGTTCCCAGATCGCCCCCCCACTGAAGCTCCCGTCCGCGCCTAGAGTCGGGTTCCAGCATCTCCACCCCGGACCACGCTAATAAGCTGCCACTAAAGCCCCCACTATCCGGGTGAGGCTCTCAGTGTCCAAACTCCCCACATGTGAAGCCAGGCATCGCAGCAGAACCTTCGAATCCCGATATCGCCGCATCCACCTCCGAACCACATGCCTCGACACCTCAGACTCTGAGACCCTACCCACCTCAGACTTCAGAGATATCGTCTCCGGGGCCTCTTCTTATCTCGTCTTCCCATCTACGCTCTCGACTTACGATTCTTGTCTCTCGGCTTTCCATTGGCTGTCCAGTCGGAGGTCCCGAACCGTACAACGGATAGCACCGTCTGAACATCCTCCAGACATGTCTATTCCGCCCCAACTCATCCGCGTCAAGCGCAAGCGTATCGAAGAGTCCCCTGTGACCTTCCTCCGTATGTCCGCTCCCATAGAGCCGTCCCTTACCGCCACGCCATCTGACTTTGAGCAGAATTTGACGAAAGCGCGAAGCGACACCGCACCGGAAGCAATTGGGTCTATCAGCGCAGACATCCTGGGCCGCAGTCACCGACAGATGCTGCCGCAGGGGCCTCCCGCGACGCCAAACCCATTATCCACGTCTCGGGCCCCGACGATGACCTCTCCAAGACGAGAAGGCATAATGAGGGACAGGGCACGTACCCAGCAGGCGGTATCCCCGTCGCCCATACCCCGAAACATCTTGAAACCGACAGATTGCCTGAGCCGCGACGATTCCATATCTCTAAAAAGATGATGATGCCAAGTGGAAGGACCACGCCGGGCGCAGCAGGAGTCTCCAAGAAGGTTCGGTACGGACCAGCTGTGTTTGTCGAGCGCAGTCGCGCCAGGGCAACCAAACGAGTCTCACGAGCCGCAGTCTCGTCCCAATCACCACCCTCCGCATCTCTAGGCCAGCACGACCAGACAGAAACGACTCGCGATAAACCGGTGGAGGAACAGCGCCTCAAGAAGCCTGGCATCAGGAGCAGGTCGCGCTCCCCCCTAGACCCCGGCCATCGTGCGCCGCTGCCGGCCTCCGTCACAAGCCCTCACAATGAAGATATGTCCAAGGTTGTGGCCGACATGAACGACTGGGTGATGAAGGAGATTGGGGCAAACCTTCACAGCATGGAACAGGAGAAGCAAAAGTCAGAGCGAGCCAAGTTCAAACCAAAAGCACCGACAAGGAGATATCAGGAGCGCCATCCTGGATTCGCTCCAGATCCTGCTGAAATCGACACGCCGATGAGCGATGGCAGTGATATGGATGACGATGATGACGAGTGGGTTATTGACGAGTACGTCCGCATTCCCGCGCATGCCATGGCTGTGGGCGTGGCCCCTGCGGACGTGGGCTTGCTGGTGCTGGATGGCAAGGAGGATAGCACCCTGTTCTTTGGGCCAGAGCGTGACGATGAGGATGACGAAGACCTAGACGACGAGGACGAAAACGGTACGTTCCCGTTCCCATTCTCGGGCGGACAGCTCGGGAAGAAAGTCGCTGGCGCGATAGGCTAATGTGCGAAATATGATAGCCGAAGGACACTACACGGCGGACTACCCCGAGGACGAGGTCGACTCAGATGACGAGTACGGTCGCCAACCCTACGGGTACCGCAATGGTAACGCCTCGGACGACGAGGAATTCGACAACGTACAGTACGAAAGCGAAGACGAGATGGTGATAGAAGGGGGCGACGAGGATGCAACCATGGCCCGCATCAAAGCGTACATGAAACGAAGCCGCGCATTCCAGTAGTGCAGACGGCAGCCACTCGGGCGCTGGCCGCCGCAAGATGCGACGCCTCAACCTCAACGGGTTGATGCTCCAGCAAGTGCAGTATGCAATACCCGGCATGAATGTGAATGCGGGTGCAGCTTCAACACGCACACGCTGTGCAACCGGCCGTCCGCAAACTGTGCCAGCCACACCGCCAGACTCCCCTCGTGATCCGTGACACCACCGTTATTCGTCCGCTAGCCGAACGTGCAGCAGAAGCCCCGGGGGGGTAGTCGTTGGGCCTGACGGTTGATTGCTCCTCGTTTCGAAACTCGAGCCATCCCCAATCGCAGCCTTGTTTGCGCTGGGAATACGGGCAGATGCGCATGGCGGCCTGTCTGCTCTGCCCTGGGAATTGCGGTGACACGGGAGGCGTTGTATCAAGTATCGACGGGGGTGAGACACGTGCATCCGACGGACTGGGCTCTCTTCAACTGTACGAAGTAGGTAGCAAGCAGTCTCTTCCCTCTGACAGCACCACTCCGTGCCCTGTTCCCTGAACCAGGAATTTTGTGTGACCAGGGTGCGGGCCACGCGGGGGAGGGCGTTGTAACAATGGAGAAACTAGATGAATGATGAATCAGATGTCAAAAGGATAAAGCCGTAGCGGAAACTAGGATGAGGGAAAAAATGAATAAGTACCTATTGAAGCTCTTTGTGGAGTACATCACTACATGCTGCCTATTTACCCTACCTATCCAACGCCCCATAAACAACTGTCATGGTCATGTCCGCCTCCTCATTATTCATATATCAAGCCATCTGATAATACAACGGTGGGAATGAGGCAACGAGGACAGCAAAGGCCCTCTAGCCCCAGTCTCAGCCCCCAGCAGGCCACCCCATTCCGAAGGGATGCTACTCCGGGTCTTTTCTTCTTCTCCCTATCGTCGTTTCCATCCATCTCTTGTCGAGGAAATAGTCATAATAAAGAACAAAGGAAAGGGGTGATACACATGTGGGAATCAGTACATGAATACATAAGATGTTCATATCGTCGGAACGTGCGTCCGGTCGTAGTAAATAATTGGTTGAAAAAGGAAATTCGAAAGTCTTTGTGTCGAGGATGGGGACCAATGCCGCGCTCGTGCGTGTGTGGCGTCAATGACCTCTCTCTTTGTCTAAAGCTTCATCCGCCGGTGATCTTTTCTGCGTCTCCGGTCTCGTCGCTGTTGGTATTGCAGAGCACGTTTCGCAGCTACGTATATTGTCAGAATAAAAACTCCTTGCTAGGGTACCGTTGTCTCGCAAAGTGAACTTACCCCAATCGCGGGACTTGTGTTTCAGCTCCGGGTCAACCCAAGGGTAGTTGACAGCACGCTCTGGATAGCGCTGGGCTAGGCCGAGAGGCTCCATAGGTTTGTCCTGGCTGTCGCGCTCCCGGCACTTGATGCCGACATGCTTCGGCTCGAGGTCTTCCTCGTTGTCAAAGAGCAGCCAGCCATCCTGATCCCATATAGGGATGCGCTGGTTCATGCGGTAGTACCAAGCCTGGAGGCCTTGGACGGTACGCTCGGGTGTACGGCCGAAACGCGTAGCAAACTCTTGCTTGATCCGCTGCCACTTCATCTTCTTGTCATGCCATGCGTATATGATGAAGTCTCCTTCTTCGGTCGTGTACTTCTGGTTGATGTGTCTATTCTCGCCCTCGGGAGGTGGGCTGGGGTAGCAATCCATGTCTTGGAGCGAAGGGCTGTGCAGAGAGTAGCCGTAGTAGTTGTCTGAACCACTGTAGCTCTGAGATGGTTGCTTGGCCTGGTCGGCCGTGAGAGCGTACTGGCTCAGGCTGGTGATGGTTCCCCGTCTTGCAGCGAAGAACTCGCCGACAGGGTCCTCAAAGCTACGTGGCCAAGAAGGTTGATATGGGGTACCCGGTTGCGGTAGCGAGGTATTTCGAGTCACGGTAGATAGAGGCGACGGAGGAGCCCAGGAGTTGACGGGTCCGTGAGTCCGCGCCAAAGCCTCCACGCCTTGGTCGAACTCCCCCAAACTAGGAAGCTGGACCTGAAGGCTGCCACGCGAGGGGTTGTGATGGAAGAGGCCAGAAAGAGAGTTGTATTCTGGAGAGCCTGAGTAGAGGCCTGGTTCTATTAGCTACGGGAAAGCTCTACAAACAGAAAACCACACAGGGAAGACTCACCCTCAAACTTGATTCTGGGGCTTCCAGAGGTTGACCCGGGTGGGGTGTGTGGTTGAACTTGTTGCTGGGCCAGAGATGCCGCGGAGAAGTTCCCCCTTGTGGGGGCTCCAACAACGTCAAGAAAAGGCTGGATACCCATAGTGACGGAGACTAGCTGAAGACCAGACGAAAATGAGAGACGGCTTCCACTGCGAAGACAGTTCCAGGAGGACGGTCGTCCCCTCTTTAAGGGTTATAAGACAGAGCAGGTGCGGGTCGAGTCCCTTGGAGGGAGATGCAGCTCAGGTGCAAAAGAAGGATTCTGGGACAAGCAGCACGAGCCTGTCGAAAGCGGACGGGTATCAAGCCACCAGCTTGAGGCAAAGGGAGAGTAAAAGTCTTAAGTGGGAAGGGAGGATCTCCAGGAATACTGAATACACCGGGGGGAAGTCTAGATATTGCATCGGGATAGGAGGGGCTGTGGCTCTCTTTGTACTCCCGGCCGGCAAAAGCGTCGATGCCCTGGCCAAGTTGAGGGACGTCTGATCGCTTCTGCTAATGCAGGCTGGTTTCTTCTGCTCATGGTCGGTACCTGAATCAATTGTGATAAGCCGCCCACCAGAGGAGAATGGCACCGCGGATTGTCTTGACTTGCGAGGTCTGTGTGTCACCCCTGCTGGATACGAAAGAGACGCTACCAACATCCAACATGGGTTGGGCAGAACGCCTCATCTGGACACTGGGCTGCCCCCCTCCTTCATCCACAGAGCAGGGTGGGCCAGTGTGTAGAATTCGGCAAGGGCTGTACCTGCGGCCACGAGAGACAGGTACTTACAGCGTGCAGTAGTTGTAACTGGAAAGAGGGCCTCCCGAATGTTCTCACCAGCACTGTAGGTGTAGGCACACTCCCGCCTCCGAAGGGATAGACCTTGTTTTGCCATAGCCGTTCTCGGGCTGCAGCCAGGCTGACCGGCTATCGTCCATGGTGGAGCACACGGGGATGTGTATGTATCATATGTCCAAAAGAGCGTAGCATGTACGTACAAGTCGGCCTCGAACTAGTTCCGTAGGAGAAGCAAGACGAGGCAGCCCCGGGGCTGGTGCTGTGAAAGCTGCGGCATGTCATCAGGCGTATGCGCCAAGCCGCCGTCTCAAGAACAGCCGGTTCCCGTTGGCAGAGGCAGGTAGACTTTCTTCGCCTAGCAGAACGCTCACCCATGGTGACAGAGAGAGACAGAGTGAAGCACGCCCTTGGTTAACAACCTCGTCATTTTTCGAAAAGAGGCCCGCTCCGCCGGCAAGCAAGGGGAAGATAGTTAGCGGATCGACCCATACAACGAAAGCTTGCTAACTGAACTGGACTGTACTGGCTGTACTGTATCATGTAAGTAATGAGCACGGCGTACATGGGTCCGGATGTGGAATACATTGAAGAGTCGAGCCGCATGGCCCTTCAGATTAACGGCAGACAACTGTTGACAAAAGTTGAGAAGCCAGAGACGATGGCGGCTGAAGCAGTGAGGTTGCTATACTCGGCACTGTGAGTGGAGGCTAGGCCACAAGCCTGCATCCAAGGCCGATTGATCCAGCCGGCTTGACGCACATTAGATCGTGCAAGCCTAACTGGCGCAGTCCAGGGCCAACCCTGTCGCTTAGATCCATGCCAGATCTTGCTCAATTGGCCTGAGATGGCTGTGAGTGGCGTCTAGCAGGGTCTCGAAGCTGGGGGCGGCCACTGTGCTGGGGCACTCCGAACTCCCAGCTATTTTTCGCAAACGCGGTGATGAGCGAGTGTCAGGGTGGTGATGACCCATGGCGATATTGGAGAAACTTTGTTTGCCTTCCCTTGCCTTCCCTTCCCCTCTTCTCCTTCGATCCATTGGTGGTAACTGGAGGCGGCAATCGCCTGTTACCAACCCGCCGGGACAGTGTTGGGTGTTGGTAGAGAGGCTGTGATCAAGTCCGTTTCGAGAAGTCTCTACGAAACGTCCGTGGTACCACCCTCGACTAGGCAAGCAGAACCAGAGGAAAGCTTGTCGCCAGTGGAACGGGCAACGGCAACGGGGGCGACAGTCCGGGTAATCGACTAGGCGTCACGCACGCGGCAAGCGGAACCCAGTTCAGCCGTCTCCGTCTTACATATGACAAGCGCTCTTGACAGCCGCCGCCACGGTCGCAACGGACTCATCAATAGTTTTGTGGGGGCGAGCACCGTCTAGGATTCGAGGCCGCTCATAGCCCACGAGCGGGCTCGGTGGTGGGGGAGCAAGATCGGCCGTTGTGGAGCATGAAGGTCGGTGGTTTTGTCCCCTACCCCGCCGTCGGCCTATGCTACTACGCAATTCGGCGAGAGAGGATCAAGGCAAGGTAGGGCATCGGCGTAGCTCCGAGCCAGGGCAAGGGTGGCAGTGTTGACAGGCCCAGATATCCGAGGGAGAGAGGGAAAGAGAGGGAGGGAGAAGGAAAAAAGCGGATTGAAATCTGACAGGTATCTTACTTAGAGTACCAGCTCCGCTAAAGTGCAGACAGCTCGACAGCGAACTACGCGGTCAAAACTTGAGCTTCTCGACACGTCGTTTCTTCTGGGAGGCGACACCACTAGCCGGTGTGTGTCTTATGGCGATGCAGGGTCACCCAGCTTTGGAGAGGGGCGCACTGGAGGATTGGCGAGGAGTGACCGGAGGGATGTCATCGCTACCAAGGGTTCATCTCGGGTCTCCGTCACCCCCCCCTCCACCCAATTTCTCGGTGATTGTGGCTCTCTCTCCAGGTCTTCACCAGGGCCAATATCTCTGTGACATATGGCGTTAACGCCCCTGCCTTCCCTGCTTGGTTGGGGTGGCGCTGCTACTATGTATCAGGTTTTCAACGCGCTGCTTCTTGGGTGTCCCCAGCCTCCAGGGGTTAAGCAAATGCCGGTGAGCATTCAGCATCGGGTGGCAGATGGACGGGTAGCCGATGAAGTCTTCGTGAGGCCAGATCAGATCCTGCCTGCCGGACAAGTAGAAGGGCGCACCATCACCGCCGACCGGGGGAGGGGCGGGCATCGGGGCGTCAAGGCGAAGGCATCGCAAGCCAAAAGCATCGCATTTGCATCGTGTGTGTGTGTGTGTGTGTGTGTGGGCGGCGTGGGTGGGCGACACTTGGGGCATGCAGCAGGGCGTCATCGAACTCCTGACAGCGTGGTAGTAGACTCAAACTGTGTCGCCAACAGCTGAGCACTTGCTGTTTTGCTTTGTTTGGTTCTTGGCCAGTCCTTGGCGGCCACGGACCGCGTCCACGGCTGGGTGTTGAAGGGAGCAGATGGAGCAATGGGGCGCACTGGAGCACGCCACCACCCGCTACCAACCCAATACAGCCAGCGGTGCAGAACGTGTGCCGGCTGCTGCTGAGGCGTAGCTAAAAGCAAGTGGTCGTAGCCGACAAATGCAAAGTGGGAGTTGACCGGCCTGATGCCTGTGCTGCTGGAGATGGCGGGGAGTCTGCCAACTAGGAAGTGCCCTGTTGCGTTGCACAAAGACGGTCGTCAACGGGGCCTAGACAGCTAGAGCAGCTAACGGCCGCGAGCATTTGGGGCTTCCATTCTGTAACAAATGAGGGAGTATTGCGGTTTCTCGGCCCTTCCGTCATCTTGCTTTGATGGGCAGTCTAGTCCTCAGGCATCAACCCCCCATCCCCCTCCATGCCCGTCTTCCCTTCCGTCTCCATCTGGCTCCGGCCCTTCCATTCCATGGAACGCAACTATCTAAGTACCATTCCGTCTGTTCTGTACGAATAAGTAAGTAGGTAGATTTACTTCGTCCATTATCAGATTGTCTCGGTGTGCACCCAAGCAACAACTAGAAAACTACAACAGCCGTCCACCTAACAACCTAGGCGAGGTTTGCCTCGCGCGACAACGCCAACGCTACGGAAGCGCTATTCGTACAAACAACCAACAAAACAACGACAACAACAACACCAACACCAACCCTAGCACCGGCCAAAGCATGTCAGCGATGGTTTCTTTTTCCTCCGTCATCCTGTCCACTCTAGCCATTCATGACCGTCCACTGCCTCCCTCAATGAACCATGGTACGGAGCCATCCCCGAGCCAAGTCTAATGAGACAAGTGAGTGACCATGAATACGCTTTGCCAGAGCCGAGTGAGTCCCAAGTCCTGTTCATCCTATCCCAAGGCCATCGCCCGTCTTCTCCTCATCTCCATCCCCACTCGCCCCGTTCACTTCAGTGCACTTGAAGTCCACGTATCTACTCCATGTCTCAACCGGGCGGACGGGCCGTTCACTTGGCGGCTCGCAGTAGTGAGCACAACACTGCACTCCAGAGTTCGCTGTCTGTCTAAGTCTCTGTCTCTGTCTCTGTCCTTTGTTTTGGCCTGCGTGTCTCTGCCTCTACCAAGCAACTGGACCTAAGACAGGAAGCTCAACCGTCGTCACACCTAAGTAATCACCGCCCGTTCCCATATGCCAAACCACCGTCTCTGTCTCTGAAATATTGCTTTGCTAGTGTTCTTAGCGCATGCTTTTCATCCCGAATCTGATCGACGTCGCCCAGGGGTCCGATGATCCCAATACACAGTCCACACCCAAAAGGGACGCACGACGACCAACCCATCCAACCAAGCACTCGACAAAACAAAACAAAGTCTCTCATCGGGGAGTTTCTCACCTTCTCCGGACCCGCAAGCAGGTACCGCGCACATATTGACAGCGACAGCATCGAAAGAAGCTCCGAGAGGAAGAGAAACCCCGGTCCATGTTCCCTCCCGCCCGCGTTTACCCAGTCTCTTACCAGGACGGTGGTAACATGACGCTATCTGACTTGGGACGGCTGACTCGGCGTGGTGCTTTGCGCTTGTCAGTTCTCATTTGGCACTTTTGCTGCACTTGGTGCTTCGGTTATATCGGGAATTACCAATACGCCGAAGGTTCCCATCAACTTTTGAGCCGGACGAGGGTACGGAGAGAGTCCGTCCGCGAAGACCTGCAGCTGTTGAGTGGTCAGTCTGGCACTCTAGCTTCTAAGACCGGAGACTACTCGATGGCTACCGCACCGTGACGACGGACACTATTCTTGGCTCCGCTCCCAGTCTCCCACCATCACTTAGCGAGGCTTAAGCTCGCATCTTGCAGCAAGGGATGATAGATGGACGCGCGGGCAAGGGACGAGACCTACAGATCGACGGACATCCCGCGCCGATCTTGGCTAGTGCCGGGGCCGCGACCTGTCCCCGGGCGTTCGTCCGAATCGCATCATGGCGCCCAACTCAAGGTGCCTAGCACACAGTGACCTGCCACCTGCCACCTGCCAGTCCCTCCAGGTCCCCTAAAAAGCGTCCATCTGGGTCCAGCAGAGACCCCAAGATACTTTGGATCATGGAACCGCACCTATCGTATGCAATTGTGCATGCGACATGACGTAGGCAGCTCTACGAGTACATTCACATATTCGTACCTTGTCATGTGAGTTGGTTTTTCTTTTCTTGTTTTTGCTCCGAGGACTAGCAAGTGTCCAACGAAAATAAGCAATTATAGCGATCCAGAATAGGCTCTAAGGGTTCCTGGAAGGTTCAATTGGAGGATAAACAATCCTCGGCCCAAAATTTGGAGACTAAACTGAGAATAACACCGCAAATAGTAGCAACGAATTCTCCGACGAGAAAAGTCGATGGACAACACAGAGATCGATTCAGAGACGTCTAGGCACTTGCAAACAGCCAGCTAGAACTCACTCAATGGGGTTCATCTCAAGTCTCGGGATTAATCATTCCCATGCCCACATCTCAGGATAAGGGCCTGTCTGTGCACCAGACATGTCTAGAATATCAGGCTGATACATAGGACACAGCCATTGTGGGACGCCCTCGGCCTCACGCAGCCCTCGTAAGCCTCACGATGCTGCACGAGGGCCAATCAATTCCTATTTCGTCCTTTCGAATTGGGAAAGTCTGACATTAAATGCGCCAAGTTGCAAAGTACCAGCCAAATCGGCCTCCACCACCGTTATCTTAGCCACCCTGGACGACAGCACGACCTTGATGGCGGCATGACTCTAGAGTTTGGCGTCCGGTTCCGCCTGGGACATCGATCCAGTCCCGGGAAACGATTCGTCGCCTGAAAATCTCCTGATCCTGACGTTAACACGGGCCGAGATTGACGTGACACCTTTTAGTGGCGGGGGAAAGCAAACATAGATGCTGCATGGAACTTTGACATACCACCCTCGTTCCGCACCAGAGCTTAGGAAACTGCAATCGCTATTCAGCTCGCATTCCCACTTTCCCATGGCTTCCGGCTCGCTAGTCGCCACACCAGACGCATCTGCCGTGCGGTGGTTGTCAGAATCCCTGTTGCGGCCAATACGGGGGCGCGCTTGGCCTGCGAACTCACCCGTTATCACGCTGCTGTCCTGCATGTCTCGTCGCCGGTATACGCTCAACCCGCAGGTGAAGGCGCCAAAATCGTCCGTGTCAACACTTTCCGGAATGCGCCCGGTGAGAACGCGGCCCAAAGCAATGACAACTGCCGCATGGGTGCATAGCACCACTGCGCGTCTTCCCTCGGCATCACAGCGGTTGATGATGGCCTGTGCTGCTCCTGCAACTCGCCGGTAAAGGTCGTTGATCCCTTCGCCCTTTCTCGAAGGGGTCAAGGCGGAAACGTATGTTTCATCGTAAGCCGGGAAGAAGGCCTTGAGCTTCTCGGGCGGCGCTGGGATTGGGTGGTGGAACGGAGCGGCCCCGAAAAACTCACAGAGCCCATACTCCGGGCGGATAGTAGCAGCTGAAGCCTCAGCGCCGCAAGGTTCTGTTTCCAGCTGCTGCTGCTTGAGCTCGACGAATGGGGTGATGGTCTGCAGACACCGATAGTAAGGGCTAGAATACACGGCATCTATTGGGGGGTCCAGGGTTGCCAAGTGACTGCCCATTTCCTTGGCTTGCTTAACTCCATGGGAGGTCAAAGCTGGGTCTGCGGGGATGCCTGTGGGGGACGGGATGGAGGCTGAGTAGATGCCTGTCGAAGAGTCGACGCTCCAGGTTGTCCGGAACTGGTACCAGGGCCTCCATGTCAACACTGGACGGGAAAGGGGGAGACGAGCGACTCTCGCTAGGAGGCTCTTTCGTAGTCGAGAGCACCCCGTCGACGGAGACTTACGCCGTGGCGGGTAACGTAGATGACCTCGAGAGGCATTTTGTTCAAGTTTCCCTGGGGACTGTTGCTGTGAAAGGGTGGCATGCCGAAGAATAGGTCGCTATGAGAAATTCCGCGTTGGTGGTCGATGAGAGGTAGTAAGCTTTTGAGGCTGATGCAGTGCAGGATCGATCTTGATGGACCTCGGGATCTCCGACGCGGAGAGAGAAAACAACGATCTCGTGCAACGTTGGGCACGGCCCTCGGGCTACCACCTGCCGACGGCTCGGCCCCCCCAGGCGGCGCCCTTCCGGTCACAAGAATGCGGGGATCCGATCTTCAAGATATCAGCGCCAAGCTCTTACGGGTGAGTTTTGAATGATTGGAAGATGGAATTCCCATTTCAATAAAATTTCGTATTATTCGGCCTCGTTTGCAACTCCTTCACCAATATACAGCATATATTCACCCCTGCCTTTCGACCTTTGCAATGTCTTCAACTGCTATGCCCAGTTCCCCAGCGCGACCCCTCACCTCCTTCTCGGTGCTGCCTCTGGATATCTACGGCACCCTCATTGACTGGGAATCGTCTCTTTTCGACCATCTTCAGCCCATTCTCTCACGCCTCCCAGACTCGCACCCTCTCAAATCCTACAGCGAGGACGAAGACGGCAAGATCTCTGTCGGGAAGGCCTTTCTCGAAGTCGAAACAGGCCTGCTGCGAGAAAAGCCAGACCTCAAATACAACCATCTTCTTACCCAGGCATACATTCGCTTTGCCCATGAACTGGGCATCACTTCTGGCGGTGACGCGCATGGTTCTGCCCTGAGTCTGCAGCATGAGGCTGAGGCCCTCGGGGCAAGTGTCGGTTCTTGGGCTCCCTTCCCGGACACAATCGACGCAATGAACCGTCTCCACAAGCACTTCAAGCTCGTGCCCCTCTCCAACGTCGATTCTGCCTCTTTCCGAAGGACCTGCGAGGGACCCTTGAAGGGCATAAGCCCAGGCTTCGACGCCATCTACACTGCTGAAGACATTGGCTCGTATAAGCCATCGCTGAGGAATTTTGAGTATTTACTCAAGCATCTCGAGGAGGACTTCGACATTACGAAGGACCAGGTTCTGCACACAGCTTGCAGCCTCACACACGATCATGTACCAGCGAAGCAGATGGGGCTCACTAGTGTGTGGATTGCACGGGGACAAGAGCGCAGAGATAGACTAGCCGGCGGTGTCGACGAGACCATCAGGGATGGCAAGGTTGCCTTTTCTTGGAGGTTCAGCACACTCGGGGATATGGCCGATGCAGTAGAGAAGGAGATTGCTGAAGGAAAGTGATCATGTTTTCGACGTTTGAACTGGTTCAATTTGGAGGCAAATTAGGTTTGACAACGGCTGTAAATATGTGCAAAGAATATTTCAACTGGGGGTAGCCTCTCTGTTGGATTCGCTCGTTTACTCCCAATAAAACATTGTCGCAAGCGTCTTCGGTCTAATTGTCAAACGTTGAGGGCAGGCTTCTGTTAGTGAGGTTCGCAATCCTAAACAGGACATAATAGATATGACTGAGTACTAGTACCTTCCAAACAGCTCAAATACCGACTGTAGTACATAAAGTATAACAATGCTGCTTGAAAAGTACAAATGTGTCTTTCGATCGATCTATAGTACTCCAAGAAACCCGCCAGGCCAAAGCCCGCCAGGCCATTACTTAGGTATGTGTAGGGTGGCTCTCGCGAAATGCGATCTTCCAAATGAGGAAATTCTGAGTCAGTGATGAAGTGGATCCCCGTAATGCAGTGGCTGACATGAGCCTTCAAGACAGCTTCAACCACAACCATCCGAAGCCTCCAACCACAATGCCTCAGAAGATCCTACAGCTTGGACCTCACTCTTTAAGATGAGTGAAGAACAAATATTGGATCTTCCGGGTGACGCAAAGAAGACCGTAGCCCCGGCCTCTCGGCCTTAGGCCAGCGGGAAGGCCATTCGTCGCAACCCGGATAAGAGGAGGTTGCAGAACCGTCTGGCTCAGAAGACCTACAGTGAGTACGAATGGTCTAAGCGGGGAAGTTTTTTGCCGAAAACAGGAGGTGAGAGACGGGTCTTGCGCCGGCTATTGGACGAGGACTCTCCGAGATAGATGCTCGGATGAAACTAAGACGAGCAGTCAGGGTTGGTTGATATGATCCCATTTCAGGGGGGAAACAAAATAAGGGGATTCAAGAGTTGGAGCGTCTGGCCGAAGCATCTGACGCCGTGTTGGACCCAGCTACTGCTCCTTCCGATGAGTGGCAGATGATATTGAGGCATGGACCTGGTCCCGCCGACATCTCAGGAAACTCTTCCCACCTCGATGCGCAGACGATCAACCCGCAAACGAGCACCAACAGCTCCGCCACTGGCTGTGCAACCGCCCCATAAGAAGTCGAAGAAACATGGGATAACGACCTCCTCTCATCCAGCGTCGACCAGTGGCTCACGGAGGCGCATCCCGCCGACACCTCCGAGCCCCCGGTCATCTTCTTCAACTGCGGCTGTCCCGTCCTCCACATCCGTCCTCTTCCCGGTCGTCCCGGACGCGCACGTGAACGCGCTCCGCATCGAGATCATGTGCTCCCTGGCCGCCCTCCTCGAGAACTGCCTCCAGGTCGGCGTCACCCAGAGGATGTCCTGCTCCGACGACTCGTTGAATTGCTTGACGTGCTGGGGGAGCGTTAAGGGGGCGCACACTGGCTCGCCGTGGGATAGTCGACGCTGGGAGGCCAGCGAGATATTTCTCCAGAAGTGGTGGCTCATCGTGGGCGGTGAAGATGGCGAGTTGACGAGGCAGTCTCGTTGGTGGAGGTCGCTCAGGGGTGAGCGGGTAACTAAAGTATCGTAACTATGACCGATGTCTCGGGGATTACAGCGCGTTCTACAGATGCATTTGATGCAAAGGAGGCAGTATATATACACAGGGGGCAGCTTTCAAATGACGAGGTTGCCATGATATAGTTTACTTTATGATGATGATTGACGTCTTAAAAGGAATTTGACTGTCTATAAAAGTGTGCCGGTGAACCGTCGTCTAACAAACCGAGCAACCCGTGCGCCGATGTAGATGACATGATTTGCTTGTACGCACAAAGTATGCTCAGCGCCCCAAACCGTAGGCTCGCACCCGAAACAATCCAGACAGAAAGATGCAATGATCTACCATGACGCCGCCCGCTGGAGTAAGAAATAGCAGGCCAAAATATCCCGTCCCTTGAAAATGGAAAAAAGAAGAAGAAATCTGCCTAGTTAATCCCAAACCTATATTTACCATGCTCCCATCCTTATCGCCGTGCATATCTCATGTTCCTCGGTAATGTTCCACAATATCGGGATAACTCGTCATATTTGGTGTCGTACTTGCGGCCCAAGACTTACATGACCGTGCAGGAGCCTAAAGTGCGGGCTCTGCGGCGGCCATTGAGGCCAAAACCGCCGTCCTCCTCGTCTAGATGGAGGGCCTGAGCCTCCCGGGCCCGACGCCTGCGTCTTCGGTATCCGGCGCCTGTGATGCCGGCTTCCTCGGTGGCCTGCATGTAGTCCGCCCACTTCCTCTCCAACCTGCCGGCGGACGCAAGGTCGTTGCGCAGAACGCGCTTCTGGTGCTCGTCGACGGTCATCTGGAAGCCGTAGAAGCACTTGAGGCCGATCACCTCGGTTGGGTAGCTGACGCGGCCGGGATGGCCTACTGCAGACTTGACCTGGGTGTTCCGGAAGAGAACTTCTCGGATGCCTGCCCAGGTCACGTTCTGACAGTCATAGACATCCATTTGAAGGGTCAGCTCCGGGCACTTGTCTGTCTTGAAGGAGCGCTCCGAGCGCTTAGTAACCATTGATGCTGCCTCGGCGAGGACGAGGTCACTAATTCGGGTGTTGTCCAGGTCAACACTCCTCAGGGCCATGCACTTTTGCATCACAGGAAGCACACCCATGTCGCCGAGGTTCTCGCAGTAGCTTATAGACAAGTGCTCCAGGGTGTCGGCGCAGGGAGCCTTGGCGAGGTGTTCTGACAGCAGTGTGTTTGTGAGATTCTCGAGGCCTTCTAGCTCGAGGTGCGTCAGACGGGGTGCGGATCCGAGAATGGATTCGAGGGCTGTGTCGGTCAACAAGGTGCAGCCCGAGAGCTGCAGGCCTTCCAAGTTTGGCACCTGATGGCCTAGTGCTTTAACACCGGCATCTGTGAGCTGAATACAGTTGCTGATATCCAAGTGGCGGAGGTTTCGGGGAGGAACAACGGGAACATCCGTCAGGATATCAATCTCAGGGTTGGTCCCATGTATCATAGTCTTGAGAGCCTCGTCGTTAAACTCCGTGCAACTACTCAAGATTAGTCTCTCCAGGTTGTTGGTTTCGAATATGATCTGGGCAGTCTCGATGTCGTCGAAGCCGCCGACCTCGCCAACTCGAAGGTCCTTTAGTCTGGGACATCCCGCGACAACAGACTTGACACCTCGGGCATCCACCTTGCGGCACCAAGAAATATTAAAGACCTCTAGTTGGGGGCAGGAGTCCGCAATTATGGCGCAGGACGTGTTGGACACGGCAGTAAGCCCTGTCAGGTTAAGGCTGACTAGTTTCTCATTGCTCCTCAACAGCGTGTCAAGCGTGCTCTTATGGAAGTTCAAACATCCCTCAAGTGTCGCGTTCATGAGATTCTTGCAAGCCTTGACAATGACCTCTGTGCGTTTGTAATGGTCGACCTGGACGCAACCTCGGAGATTTAGATCCTTGATGAAGGGGCCCGCGGCAACAATGATCCTTGATAGTGATTCGGCTGGGATATCCTGGTAAAATTCGGATGCATCTAGGGAGGTCCAAAGCTGGCCATCGAAACAAGACTTGTAGAAGGCCTTCGACACTCGGGATGCCTGGACCAGCTCCTTCGGGCGGAGGAACGAGAAGACGTGGATTTGAATTTCGCGGGGCATAACATCCCAGAGGCGGAACGGGGGCTTCTGGACCTGCTTGGCTTTGAGGTCGGCAGGGAGCGGAGCGGTTGCGTAGGACGCCGGGGTGCCAGTTTCGACTCTTCGAATGGCTAGGTGGCTAGCGATGCTCTCGAAGGGAAACTCGCCGGTAGACGTGTGCGTGGCCGTCGAGGATGCACTGGGATATCCCAGAGCCGACGACTGCGGGGTGGACGATTGGCCGCTCTGAGGCGTCCCCGGAGGTCCAGTACCCGCGAGGCTGACGCAGGAAAGGGTGCTCCGAGAGCTGTAGGGGCTCCCGACAGATCTGGAGCGGCGCAGGCTGGTGAGGGACGGCGAAGAGGATATGCGCTGAATGCCGCGGAGCAGCCGGTGACGGCTCTTGGGCTTGGCCGGCATGTCCGGTGCAGGCCGGGATGAAGGCGAAGTGGAGACGCTCTCTGGGGCCGGGCTCGGACTGCCGGACTGGATCTCGTCCACGTCGGCCATGGCGGAGGATTGGATGAAAGCAAGCAAGTAGAAAGAAGATGCGAAGAAGGTATTGACTCCGACTCGGATTTGGATTCCCTATGCCTCCAGCCGTAGCGACGCCCTATGCTCGCATCCAGGTGGCTTCGTGGGAGAAAGAATGAAGAGAAAAAGGCTCTCGGGGGAGGCTGTCGCCACTTGTCGGCGGATAGTGGGGGGGGGGGGGGGGGGTTTTGTTGGACAGGTTNNGGGGGGGGGGGGGGGGGGGGGGGGGGGTGGTTTTGTTGGACAGGTTCTGGTCCTCGGCGGCGGAACACAGTCTATTTCATCGGCTAGTGAAAGATGGCCGAACGAAGAGAGCCACGGGGACGCAAAGTTGCAGATGCAAAGACAGCAACGGCGAACGGGGATAAACGAACGACGCGATTGCTCGAGGATGGAGGAGAGTGGTCGGTTTTGGGGGGGAGTTTGACCCTGGAGGACGGGGGGTGCGAGATCAGCAGACGGACGAGGATGATGGGAGAATATGCCTGGTGAGCGACGGTGGGAGAGGGGAGGAGTGTCAGCGGGCTGTAGGCGTACCTGAGACGGGTTCGTAGCAGTGCACTTGGGTGCGTAAAGCAGAGACAACGGACGGATTGGATGATTGGATGATTGGTCTGGTAGACGGACGGCTAGACAGAGACAGACAGACACAGTGACAGACAGAGTGACAGACGAGACAGACGAGACAGGCAGACGTCTAGGTGCGCGAGTAGGGGCACATGCCCATGGCGGAGGGGAACATGACTGTGATCACCGGAGCAAAGGCGAATAAAGGAGAAGGAGAGGGAGAGGGAGAGGGAGAGTGCAAAATAAATAAAAAGACGGCTGCCATGTTTCTTTTCTTTCCCTCATTGACCTACAACAACAGTACATACTGTACCTCGTACCTATAGACTACTAGACTCTGGACTCTGGACTCTGGACTCTGAACGACGGCCCCGCGGCGTGACTTTGGGAGGATGGACCCTGTTTTCCCGGCTACGGCGCTGGCTATCACTGGCTTATCGCGGGGATGCAGCTCATGGCGGGGCTACCTACATTGGAGGCTTGTACATAAAGCGTCTTACGTGAAGCTCCATCTCTGCCCTGGTTCGAGTACCGATTGTTTCTATGCATAGACGGCTCTACACTAGGTACTCCAGGGCCAGCAATAGCACCGCAACGCCCGGGCCACCACATCCACCACACACTCTCCCCCTCTCACGCTTTCACACGAGGATAAGACTCCAAGGACCGGACCCGAGGACCAATCAGCCCGCGGCTGTCAGGGGGCTTACGGGGTCCTCGGAGGGCTCCTGGGGTCTTGGAAGGGTCTTGGAGGGGTCCTTGGCGTGGCTTCCTCATTCCCATGCCGGGACGATATCGCGACCGGGTCCTCGTGACCGCGTGGCACGCCTTCGTGCGCTACTATGAGGAGTTCGTGATCAGATGGTCACCGTTCGGTTATCTCGGTGAGGGCGCTAGACTCGGCTGTTGTCGACTTTGACGCTGTCGTTATCTCGAAGCCGTTTGTTCAGAAGACCACATTCAGGCACATGGAACCATAGGTTCGCGGGATGGCCAAAAGAGGCTACTAGCCGTTGCTTCGAGACTTGCCCTGGTCTACGAAAAGTAAGTACCAGATGGATCTCTGACTCGAGAAGGTGGGAATTTGGTAGGTACAATGATCCAAGGGTCCTTGACTCCAACAAGTTGGGACCCTGACTCGAGAGCATCTATCTAGCCCGTCCCAGCCCAGTCCAACCCACCCGCCAGTCATGAGCCTTTGAGCCATGCTGACCGTCCTCTCCAGTAGAATCGCGCTGGTCCCCCTTTTTTTTTTTTTTTCTCTCTCTCCTTATTTGGAGGGCGGTCAAACAGAAAGCCGGAGGCCTTTTATTAAGGTGGCCGCATTACATGGTACCGCAGGCACATCACGGTACTGCCGTGTGCACATTAGGGGCCACAGGGCATTGGATAATCTACTCAAGGTCCGAATACAGAACGACCAGGGCAAGACACGCGGATGCATCATGTCATGAGCGCCACCTCCCACATCCCAGTCATTCTCCCAGTGTCACATCGCATCGTTGGTTTCGCGGAATGGGAGCCGGAGCAGGACGGGACCCTTACGTTTCTCAAAGCAGGAGACCCACCCCGTCCGTTGCCCCTCATCCCCGGAGAACGGGCTTGACCCCGCGCCGCCTGGACTCTTTATCGCAATCGCTTCCATGCCATTTTGCGCCCCATGGTAGGCTAACTGACTGACTTATTAGTCTAAGTTAGTCTGCACCGATGACCCTTCCCAAAGAGGTACCGGTAGTCATCTAGATATCTACTATACCTAGATAGACTCTAGACAATATAGACTACCTGGAAGGACGTGACCGGGCTGGACTTCTTTCTTCCTTCGCTTTGGTTTCGGTCCGTTTGGCTGGCCTATTTGCCTATTGGTTCTGATTTGTTGGCCCCCACAGACAGACCACAAGCCCCATCTTCAACGTGCCGTGCTCCCCTTGCTTATTTTTCCTTTCTTATAACAACTCTCTTCTTTGGGAACCTGCCGCTAAGGATAACAGACAGACTTGTCGCGAGTGTGGCAGACCATCAATAGGAGCTGCACAGCTCGCAAGTTGACCCCCACCTAGGAAGCTTGCGAGCAAAGAGGTCACTCGTCGCGTGCCCTCGTGAGTCAGCGTGCCTTTCAGCTTTCAGATACGCAGGGCTGATGATGATCTCCTGACTCCCTCACGCCGGTTAAACAAGGCTTGGTTTCATTTGAAAGATCAAAATGTGCACGAGGGTGATGGCGAGATCAGATGCATCTTTCTGATTTGTGGCTCTCAAATACACCATAGTGGTTGCTTGTCCTGACCACAAACGACCGAATAAAGGAATATAAGTCGGGTCCCGATAAGTTCTCGACTCCCGAGGACACCCTTTTCTTCTTCCTTTTTTCTCCCGCAGATAATCACCACTCGCGTGTTGTGAGTTGCGTGACGTGAGATATGAGCCATCTGCTTTGCCGAGAAAAAAAGGCTCGAGAACTTGTGAGCTTGGGAATAACGAGCCACAACAATTTACCGGCAGAGGGGCGAACAGTGGGCCCTGACGACGCAATCCAGAGGCATGATACATAGTCTACAGAGGGATAGCGATTGGCACCAGTGCTTTCAGGTTAGGTTCGGACAGGTCGGCGGCGAGGGCACCATCTACTGTAATCAACTAGGTATTTAGCTCCCACGTGGCCGCTGGGCGACAGGCATGGATTTGTCCCTCGCGTCTCATATGTTCATCTAATCTATGCTGTGCCGTATTTAAGTCCGCAAGTCTCCATCCCGCCGGAGAGCCCGAAAAGGTAGTGAGCCTGCAAGGTGCCGGCATGAGGTCCCTGAAGACGGGGAGAATGGAAGCATCCATCATCTGTCTATCTTGTCTTGTCTTGCAGCGGGCCAGCCAGTGATGACGGCGCCGAGCACTGACCAGAAATGCGGTCATCGGCTCCGTGCCTCGTCTAATAAGTCGAGGGAGACGGGACGGGAGGGTATGTAGAAACACTGAACTTGTTCGTGGGACCCCGAATATTAATCTACATAGTAATTAGATCTAATTATATTTCGTACGCTATGATGAGATCTGGTGAGACTCTCTCGAGGTAAGCACCCTGCATCCGAGCAAAGCTTATGCACGATCTGTTTGTTATCTTGGCTACCTACTATGCACATGGAAATGAATTGGTCACTCGGTGAGGTGGTATGGAATTGCCCGAGGGTGCCGCGTCGTTGCGGGCGTCCACCGCAGGGAGGATCTACAGGCACGAACGGAGCGCTGTATCCTGTGTGTCCCGGGCCATTGTCCACTGCATCTACTAGCTAGCCCGCTGAAAGAAAGAGGAAACCTGGGCGATGCCAGTGCGGGATGGCGGGCTCTCTTTTGCCCCAACCAGAACGCCGTCTTCTTCCACCCACCCCAATTCATAGGCCGCAAATGGACTCCAATCCACCTAATCATCATCACTCCCAGGACAGCACCACCAGTGTACTGCCCAGTGCACCCACACGCACGAGGTCGCTCTCAGCTCAGGTTCCTCCTCCTCCACACGAAGTCGGAGTGCGAGACGGGCAGTTTCCAATCCTTGCCTCGACTGAGTACTCATCCTCCAACCTCCCTCCTGGCATCGCCAACCAGCCAGACGCTCCCGTCTGCTCCCCCTCTCTCCGTCTCCCCTTTTCTCTCCTCTCCTCAGCCCTCGCACTCCTCTTCCGCCCTCCCCGAAAACTATACTCTGCAAGTCACCTGCAGCGTCACCTGCAGCGGCGTCGCCAACCCTCATCCACCACCAGCTGTTCTCCATTCATCCCACGCGGCGCCAGAGCCAGAGCCAGACCTAGACCTAGACTTAGCAGCAACCAGCAGCTGGCAATTTCAACCGCAGCCGACCCAGCACCCAGCCTCTCCCAATCGCCATCTTTCTCCCCTCTCTGGCCGCTGGTGTATAGATATTCCACGACCAAACCGAGTCCGACCGCCCGTACCACCCGCCCTGGTTCTCCCTCGTCGTTCGTGACAGGGGGCCCTTTCTTAGTGGCGGCCTCGATTCGTACCCTAGCTTTCTGTCAACCAGACTGAGATTTGCTGTTCAACCCCGCCATCCGCAAACGACCCGTCTCTTGCATTCTCCCGCCCTACGAAGTACCCGACCAGTTGCTGCTGGTTCTCTTCACCCCGTCTCCAATTATGCTACAGATGCATGGCGGACATCATGATCATGGTATGCCTTGCCCTGCCCGCCCGCCCGGCTTACACCGTCTACCCACTGCTGCTGGCGTTCTGCCCCCCACTGACAGCTGACCATGACGCTCGTTGCTCGCACAGGCGCCGAAAACCACACGGGGGACGAGGAACGCGGACGAGGCAGGCTCGAACCACAGCTCTCTCTACCCAAGAATCGCAGCACCGGCAACTTGGCTGCCACCGCGGCCGAGCCCGCAGACCGCGGTCGATATCGGATGTCGTTGGACGCGACCGCTGCCGCCTCCATTGCCGCCGACCTCGAGTCAATCACCAGGTTCGTGCAGAACATGTGTCACTGGGCCCGACAGTGGCGAGCTCTCCGAGCCTGCCTCCTGCTGACCACCCCGTCCCCTCCAGGTCTCCCATCATGACGGACCACGAGCATGGCCTGGGTCTATCTGGCCTTCGCCGGATAAGACAACAACATCCTCCGTCTCGAAACCCAACTCTTCCCGGTTCCAATGCCCCCTCCCGAAGCCCATCCGTCGCCGCGCTCTCCCGCTCCACCTCAATGACTGCTATGGTCTCGAGCACCGGCACCCTGCCGCTGGCAGGCCCGGCATCCCCCAGCTTCTCCGAGGACCTGTCCCGGTTCCCCTCTGAATCACTGCACTCCTTTTCCTTCGCCCACCAACCAGAAGACTTCATGCAGAACCGCCATAATGTTTTAAAGCGGTCTATAGAGTTTATGAAGGATCAAATGGGATTGTCGGTCAACTCGAACCCCCCCGGACTTACTAGTCCATCGACCAAGCCTATTGGCGACTTTGAGGCTCAGAACATGCTGGACTTGATTGCTCGAGCACAATTGCTTGGCTCCGGGAACTCGCCAAACCCGGAAGATTCTACCCTTCTAGGGCCGAGCACAGGCTCAGCATCATATTCTGACGATCATGTTTTTGACAGGCAGTTTAGCCCTCGAATGTCGAACCTAGACCTCTCAAGGTCTGGGCCAGTCTCCCCGGGTCTTGCTCATCCTTCAAGGCACGACGGCAATTCCAACATCAACCCTGCGAACCCCACGAACTTAACGTCCACGGCAAAGATTGCGGAGTTGGGTCGTGACTTGGGAAACTCTAGTCGAGCCTCTATAAGTGAGAACGAAACGGCCGCCAGAAATATTTCCCTCGCTCCTCCTCACAGACCTGCCAGCCTTAAAAGAACCTTGACAGATACACGTTCCATTTCAGTCCAAGACAGATCGATAGACAGCATGGGCCAGCCTTTCTTCGCCGGTCAGCCTATTTATCACGAACCGATAGGATCTCCCATCTTGCAACCAACCCCATCAACCGCCTACTTCCCTTCCTCAATGGGTCCCTCCTCACTAGGTCATTCTGTCCACGGGAACACAAACCGATGGGTTCCCGCTGCTCAAGCCATCTTCACGACCGAAGTCAAACCACCGTGGACGATTATCGCTGCCAACGATCTTGCCTGTTTAGTATTCGGCGTCACAAAGGCCGAGGTTCGCAAAATGGGCATTCTCGAGGTGGTGCAAGCCGAGCGAAGGGCGTGGCTTGAGCGGAAGCTACTGCGGAAGCCCGACGACGACATCGGCGAGGGACAGCCTTCTCCTGGGCAATCCACGCCGGCAGCCTCAGCGGCTTCAGCGCTTCTTGGTGGCCGTTCAGGCATAACTGCTCAGTTGCTGAGCAAGCCAAACTCCAGGACTCAGTCGGGTAGCTACGCTCAAAGGCGCGCCCAGACAATTCATGGCGGAGACCCTAATCCTCCCAAGGCACGAGGTGGCAGTCACCATCGAAACACCCTCTCAAGGGGGGTTCTGCTGTGCGGTGATGTCGTTCCCATCCAGAAGCGGAATGGTGCTACAGGTTCTGCTAGTCTCTGGGTCAAGGAGAAACGGGTCGGTCTTATCTGGGTCTTGGAAGAGATTCATGAGGACGTGGCCTACATCACCCTAGACGAAGAAGGCATCATCCAGACCGTCTCTGGTGCGACAGGTCCGATCTGGGGTGTTGATTCCGCGCCCACGGGTTCCGACATAGCAAGGCTCATCCCTCGGATTCCCCGACAAGGCATCGACCCCAACACCGGCGAGATCGATTTTGCACAGGCCACGCGACGAAGGTACTTCACGTGCCCTCACTCGCCCAAGATCAACGTCCCGTGCACTGTTGAGCAAGTACGAGGCAAACTTGAGCTACGCATCTCAACATTTCCTCACATGGCAGGAATTGTCGTGGTCGAACCAGAGAGTCTCGAGGTCCGTAGCTCCAACTCCGTCTTCTGCGGTGCTCTCTTCGGTTTCGAGAAGGCCGAGGGCATGTCCATCAACTCGTTGATTCCGGATTTCGACAAGCTCCTGGAGTCCTTGATGGAAGAGGACGGGATTATGCTCCTGGATGGTACGGTGGTTCCTGAGCACCGATTCCGGAAGGCCTCGGCATTCCTGGCCCTAAAAGAACATCGCCCCGATGCAGCTGCGGCGTTCCTCAGCCCTGCTGGCATCCGCGGCAAACACCGTGACGGTTCAGACCTAAAGATTGACGTCCAAATGCGCGTTGTCAAGAGCGAAAAGAAGACGCGGATCATGAACGAAACCGTTATCGAGGGCAGCGATGAAGAAAATGACAACCTCGAGGCCGGCGAAACCTTCGAAGTAATTCATTCGGAGACAGTGTATGCCCTGTGGATTACTTACTCACGCCATCTACACGGCTCGCAACCTCATCTCAGCATTGCCTCCCCTTCCCCATCCGGAAGCAACACGCCACTGCACCAACCCTCTCCAGGGCAGACCCCGGCCCATACTCCCATGGAAATCGCGTCAGACGATGACACGCCCAAGAAGGAGCTGCTTTCGACAGCAACGTCGCTCTCCAAACAATTGAGGGATGCCGCCTTCAATGCGGCGGCAAAGCTTACGGGGCAACCCAAGCCTGCACCAAAGTTGGTTGACCAGTCCCCCGTTGCCAAGGCCAATGAACCTCCCCATAAGAAGACCATAGACGATTACGTGATACTCGAAGACATGGGCCAAGGAGCCTATGGCCAAGTGAAGCTTGCTCGAAACAAGAAATCGGGTAAGAAGATTGTGCTGAAGTATGTCACCAAGCGCCGTATTCTCGTGGACACGTGGACCAGGGATAGGAAATTGGGCACCGTCCCATTAGAGATCCATGTCCTAGAGTACCTACGGAAACCGGAGTACCAGCACCCCAATCTCGTTGAGATGGAAGGTTTCTTCGAAGACGACGTGAACTACTACATTGAAATGAAGCCCCATGGATTGCCCGGGATGGATCTTTTTGACTACATCGAACTTAGAGCCAATATGGAAGAGTCCGAATGCCAGAGCATTTTCGTGCAAGTAGCCCAGGCCATCCACCACCTTCACACCAAAGCCAAGGTGGTTCATCGAGACATTAAAGACGAGAATGTCATCCTCGATGGCGAGGGCAACATCAAGATCATAGACTTTGGGAGCGCTGCTTACATCAAGAGTGGACCCTTTAACGTGTTTGTGGGAACCATTGGTAAGATCACTCCGTGCAGCGTTGATCCCCGTGCCATGACTGATTGTCTCAGATTATGCTGCTCCCGAAGTGCTCGCTGGCAAGCCGTATAATGGGACAGAACAGGACGTCTGGGCGTTGGGCATCCTGCTGTACACAATTATCTACAAGGAGAACCCGTTCTACAGCATCGACGAGATCATGGACCGCGACCTCCGCATCCCGTTCGTCCTCAGCGAGGAGAGCATCGACCTCATCCGCTGCATGCTCGACCGCGACGTTACCAAGCGCTACAACATCAACCAGGTGCTTGAACATCCTTGGTGCCAGATGGCTACTTCATGAAGATCGGAGGACGAATCACCGAAAATGAAACGACGACAGATCATGGACAGAAACTCACATACCGCTTGAAACCTTTTGGTCATGATACCCCCTCAAACAAGGAGACCATCCCGTTTTTGTCTGTTAGAGAGAGATGTGTTTTGCTTGCAACGCCGGAGAGATAGAGATTCCAAACGAGAAGAGTCAAGATGTAACGCCTTTCAACGCGAGAATTGCGTGGGTAGATGGGAGAAGGGGAGCATCGACGGGAAGATTTATATACTTCAATTGGGGTTTTGGGGGCGGATTCGGGATGACATGATAAGCGATGATGGGCGAGGAAGGCGATGCCCCTGGCGTGTTTGTTTCTGCTGCTGGTTGGGTTGCAAGAAGATGGGAGGACCAGACGGCATGCAGCTTGTTACTGGCCAGCGATACAACTTGGGTAAAAAGCCTTTGCGGGAGGGAGGGGACGAGGGTTTATAATAAATGAAGCAATCTCAATTGTTCAGCCCTGACATCGCTATGAAGTCTCCCGGGGGCTATGAAACCAAGAGATGTGTTCCTTTGCAACGCAGCTCTTTAGATCAGTGGTAGCTCAACTCCGGGTTCGCTCTAAAATTACATCGACATCGACACTCGGGCACAGGACACTCGACGTGCCGGGCGAACCACTGTCTCGCATGGTCGAGGTGCAGGACGTGCTCGCAGCGCAGGCAGAAGGTCGGGAAGCGTCCGGCCATGCGCGTCTCCTCCTTCTCCTCGGGCTTGTCGGAGCGTGGCACGCCGACGACCTCGAGACAGACGACGCAGCGGGGCAAGTGGCGGCCGCAGTTGGGGCAGCTGACGCCGGCGCTGATGCTGGTGGCGAGCAGCGGGTTGCGGGCCTCGAGGGCCGAGGGCGCCGAGGCGGCGGCGGCGGCGGCTGCCTGCGGGCCGAGGCGGGTGTTGGCGAGCGACGTCTCGGCGTCGCAGAAGACGCAGCGCAGGGCGATCTGGCGCGACGGCGGCTTGAGGCTCGGGGCGCCGTCGCGCTTGGAGCGCTTGGTGGACTCGACGTCGAACTTGGTGCGCTGGAAGAAGAGCCTGTGGCGCTGCAGGTGGGCGCGGTAGGCGTTGCGCCAGGCGCCGCAGCGGATGTCGTCGATGTACCGCGGCGCGCAGATGGAGAGGATGAGCGTGGCCGTCTGGACGTCGTGGAACTTCTGGACGAAGCGGGCCAAGATGTCCACCATGGTCTCGGTGATGCCCGTGAGCACGATGCCCTCGATGTCGCCGTCGGCCACAGCCTGGGCGACCTGCTGGCCGAGCCAGGCGGCCAGCTGGTCGTCGTCGAGGTTGCGGACGGCGACGTAGGCGCGGTCGGAAAGGGGCAGGGAGGGCTGGTTGGCGATGGCGGCCCAGTCGCCCGTGGCGATGAGGGCGGAGATGGCACGGAGGTAGGGGTCCGTCTTGGACGCCACGGCCTCGTCAAAGTCCAGCTGCTCGGCGGCGGGCTTCTTGTCTCCGCGGCCCATGAGTTGGAGGGCGAGCGAGACGAACAGCAGCTCCGGGTGCGCCGTGCTGGCCTTCTTGAGGATCTGAATGGCCTGCTTGGCGTCGCCGGTGAAGAGGGCTCGGGCGGCCGCCATGGTGTGGATCGTCGTCGGATACTCGGGGTCTGGCTCGCGGTTGCGGCCCTTGGGGTCGTGCTTCTCCGAGTCGCCCCAGCCGCAGATCTCGAGGCAGAGTTGCCGGTGGTGAGGGTACTTAGTAGACGCTCCGTCGAATTTGGGCAGATGGTTCTTCTTGCAGTATGCTCCGATGCTGCGCTCCCAGGTGGATCGATCTGGCACCGATACTCCAGCTGGCAGCCTCAACGCCGGACTGCGGCCTGTGAATGGAATGTCAGCGGCGTCCCGTCCCTACTACTGGTTCTGCTTCCTACCAAGGTCGTTGCTCCATATGGAGTGGACGCCCATGTAGCTGAGGTCGATGTTGGACAGAATCAAGCCGCCGTCATCTGCAGACTCTTCTGCACCTGAGAAGGGTGGTGGGTTAGCACAAGGGCCGAACACAAAGGCCGACTAACCGATCAACTCACCTGCAATCCAATCCCACGCATACTTGACCCAAGGATCATCCGCGACAATGTCTCTGTTGGCAACGGCGTCGAAAAGGTACTTCTCCTTGGCGCGCAAGAGCATTGTGTGGTCAATGATGCATTGTGCCTCTCTCGGCAGACCTTCTGCCTCGGCGAGAGATGTCAGCAGAGCATCGTGGATCTCGTGACATGACCCCAGGCTATCTGAAGCCAAGGCCAAGTCCGTGGCCTCGGAATGAACCATCTTAGTGTCGCCGACGCGTGGTTTCACACGGTTTCCCGAGGCGGACGGCTGGACCTCATCACGGACAAAGGCACGCAAGGCCCGGATCTTGGCGCCAACTGCAGGCGCGCTGTGAAACTCTTCCGGCAGTGGAGTCTTCGTTGCTGCAATATCATCGACCATGACTGATGATAGAGCGTTGGACTTCAGCGCCGTTTCCAGGTCCGCCCTGATCTTGGCGCTCTCCGGCCCAAATAGAGGTACATCCGCCAATCTCTGCTCTATAAGAAGGGGTCCTAACATCCCAGAAGCCTGGGATGGTTCGAACTGCATCATGCTATGATAAGGGGCGCCCTCTGTAAAAGGTTAGAGATCTGATCATATTCAGCCAGTTCCTTTGCTTGCCTTCTAGCCCACGATGGGGTGCTTGCCACGGCACAAGCTTGAAGACGTGATCCGCAGTGTTCGACGGCTGCTCCAAAATGTCAAAGTTGCCGTTGGCTCGTAGCACAAGCAGCCTCGGTCGTGAGACAGTGGATCCTAATGGGATCCAGTCAAAGGCAACTATCCGGTCGTTCTTCCTTGAAGTCTCCACGTAGGAGACATCCATCTCATGTGACTTTTGTACCTGCAACAGCTCGGGGCTGGTTTGCGCGATGGCCGTCGGCGTCTCCTTGTTAGTCTGCAGCACTTTGAGCTGTCCGGTGCGTGACAGCACAGCAAGGAGGCCTCGGTGATCACGAGAATACCTGAGTGCACGGATGAGGGAATGCTTGCCCTCCGCTAAAAAGGGGTCAGAGTCGGTCTCAATAACGCGATCAAGTCGTAGAGCGCCACCCCACGGGAGCTCGTCCTCGTCAACCGCCCCCAGATAAGAAGGAGACGCGACCGGTCTCGAAGTCGCACGCCTATCCCATATCATGACTCCGGGGCTGTCGAGGGCAGATGAGGCGAAGTAATTCGGGTCATTGTCGACTGTGAGATTATTGTTACACTTGGTCTGGAAAGTGATGACACTTCCAGGGTCTGTCACACAGGAGCGAGTTCGGTCAGCGTGAATGCATATGTCAGTGACATGGTGAAAGGGGTGTCTCACCTCTAAGATCGTGGATTCGCAGTCCTTGGGCCTTGATGCCGACCACCAGGGTTTGCGGACTGTCCTCGAAAAACTTGACACTGGACACTGAAACGCTGGGCTCGAGGCGGTGCTTCGGATCTGTGATATTGGCGGCGTCCAAGGGGAATCCTTTGGTGTTCTTGTCCAGCGATGACAGGCGACTGACATCCCAGACATGGAGGCACTGGTCCATGCGGACACGGTCGAGTCCAACGGCCAGTAAGCCCGTGGTGTTGAAGGCCACCGCTTGACAGGTACGGGACATCTTAAGGCCAAGCTCGACGTAGGCATTGGAGCCATCGTCAATCTTCAACAGATTCACGATGCCGGTGCCGGTGCCGACAGCCAGAAGTCCCGGGTTGGTAGGGGACCAGTCGTAAGTTGTCAAGGGAGGAACGTCATCATGTCGGTTGACCTTCTTGTAGTCGAAGCGGCCCGCACGCGCATGGCCAGTGGGCTCATATACCTGGACAACGCGGTGTTGGAGGTTGATGTGGATGAAACTGTCGACCGAGGAGTTGGTGCACCACTTGACCAGGCCAGGCTCTGGTCGATCCATGATGGATGTAGATTATTGAAGCTCAAGGCTTTTAGATGAGGAGAAGAGTGAGATATTTTCAGGAGTCAAGGGGAGACGGATTGCGATGGTCGAGTATGATGCGTTCGATGGCAGCAGATGTGTATCAGTACCAGTATCAATATCAGCCGACAGCTTCAGGGGGTCGGAAAGCCTTTTGGTTTCTAGTTGAGACAGGCAGGTAGGCGGCTCAAGTAATGAATCTGTCTAGAAGCCGCGACCGGGTGCCATTGGAAGTGAAGGACATGTATCGCATGGCGTCTCAATGAGTCGCGGTTCAAAACGGAGGCGAAGGCGGAGAATTGGCCGAGGCGGTCATTGGTCATGAAGCTCCCCAATCGGCTGCGAAGTCTGGAATAGCTCCCTCGCCCAAAAAATAGGCCCCCCCCCCCCCCCCNNCCCCCCCCCCAAAAAAAAGGCCCCCCCCCCCCCCCGCTACCGAGGAACTTTGCGCTAATCCATATTTGGTCACCGCTGATAAGATCTGGACTCGGCAGATCAATTCTTCCTTTCTTCAGAAGAAAAAAAAGTCCCCGTTGCACAGGTTAAGGTACGATTTCATGACACCAGCCTCGAGGCGTTTCTATTCTCCAGAGCATTCAATCATACAGCCAGCAGGCCCCAATACATAATGGCCAGCAAGAGAAGCTTCGACCAGGTAGTCGGCTCACCCGAGCTTGGCTCTCCCGAACCGCATTCTTCCAACGACGCCGGCCCGTTCAAGAAGCAGAAGCAGCACACCGGCAAGGCCAAGAACCAACCGAACGAGGGAAGCTCTCAATGGGCAAGGAAACGCGTGCGCAACATCGAACGCCTGTTGAATCGAGACCAGGATTTGCCCGCCAACGTCCGCAACGACCTCGAACGCGAATTGGCCGCGCACAAGACCACCATATTAGAGAAGGCCTTCCAGAAAAAGCGAGGTGCCATGATTTCCAAGTATCACATGGTCCGCTTCTTCGGTACGTGCTTTTCAATGGAAAGGAAACCCGGGGGCGTGGGATGCTAACGCGCGAGCCGCAGAACGAAAGAGGGCCATGAGACTAGCGAAGCAGATCCGGAAGAAGATCGAGCAAGGCAGTTCCCCCGAGGAGACGGAAGAGCTGAAGCGGCTCTTACACATCGCGGAAGTGGACGAAGCATACACTCAACACTTCCCCCACATTGAAACATACGTCAGCCTCTACAAGTCCGAGACCACCAAGGATGACAGCATAGAGGACAAGGCTGCCAAGACGAAGGCTTTGCTAGACGCTGAGAGACCGCCCATGTGGTCTGCAATAGAACAGGCAATGAGGGAAGGCTCCTACGCCTTGCGAGCGATTCGGGAAAAACGGCCATCAGACACCTGGCAGGACGGAAACAAGCCGGAACGTCGGCAGCAAAAGTCGAAGCCTGCCACGACACAGACTAGGCCTGCGACAGACGCACAGCCTAAACAGAAACCCAAGGGAAAGGCGGCGGCTCAGGACAAGGGCGAAGTGCCGGCGAACAGGAGGGAGCGCAGGCGGCTGATGCGCGAGTCCGGGGCGGCCGCAGCAGCCAAGGCCGACGACAGCGACGACGGGAGCTTTTTCGAGGAGGATTGAGGAAGGGAGAAGAAGCAAAAAGAAAGAGGAAAAAAAGTACTTGGTTTGCATGGCAGAGGCCTGCAAAGTGCATACACACCGGTGCCAGGCAGCGGCGTTATCATTTGCATATCGGTACAGTTGATACCTAGATACCCCGGGGTTGCTCGGAGAAACGTCATCGGGCTTATGCGTCCGGCTCTGTTAGTATATTCCCGCAACGAGGCCCTCGCAGGGTCCCTATACGCCTTCGTTGCTCGCCTTTTCTCTTGATGATATCATGACTTGGCACATCTCTTTGCTTTTGGGATGGCGGTGTAGATTAGATGGTCGAACTAACTAGTACCCATCCTCACATCTCACATGTACGTACTGTTACCTAGAAACGAGGTAGCATGGTAAGCTACAGCTGCGGGACGCCATTCGCTGCACAGTGACCTTTCCGCTTGTCAACCCAGCCTGGATGGTTCTCTGCTCTTCTCGTTCTCACCTGCGTGGCCGCAAGTTGAAGCGCGAGTGAGCCGTGGGATAGAAATCAGCCAGGCCCCACCGGTGTTGGCCAAACTCCTTCCAGCCACGGCCGCGGGCCAAGCCACAGCCTTCTTACATCACATCATATCACAGCGCAGCGCATCGCATCGCCTCACACTCCATCTAGGCATCTATCTTGCTGCAGCCGAGTTTTATTCGTTGTTGTTGGTTTCGACTGCATGAAAGCCCCCTCTTCCTATTCGCAGCCGAGTTGAGACCTCTCTCCCAGTCCTCGGATGCCTGATATCCCGCTCGCCGCTGCGCGCTGACGACGGCGTCGAGTCACCCCCGCGAATTGGATAGAACGCAATTGCGCAACGTCTGTTTCTAGCCGACGTTTCCTTGCACCGATTCCCTCTTCCTCTTCCTCTTCTTGCGCTACCAAGTAACATCCAATTGTGCTCTGACTAAAACAACTCGAAGTAAACGCAAACGCAGACGCCATGGCTCACAACAACGCACAATCTAACAACACGCCCGTCAAATTGAACGTCCTTCAAGAAAAACTCACCACGTGGATGAGATGGGAGAGAGACAACGGCAAGCCCATGCCCTTCAGTCGCGCTGATGAAGCCGCAATCAGACTTCTCACCGTAGATAACTCGGAGCCAAACCTCGATAATCATAACTACATTGGCGAGCTCCAAGGCAAGTCCTGTCGTGATAACTCCTACATCTCAGCTCTCTTCTAAGTACCTTACAACAACAAACCCCGCTGACAGCCTCGCGAACCAGAGTACATTCAAAAGGGAAAAAAGGGCATGCTGGGTGCGCCCCAAGAGGAGGAGTTGACGGTACCCTCCACTGGGCAGAGGCGCTATCGCGTCACTTACGAGCTCCCTGGTGAGGAGGGCCAGTTTCCCCGTGAGGGTTTCGGATATAGACCTGGAGAGGAGATTCCCTCTTTCTCGCAAAAGAAGGTACGGTATAACCCTCAAATACAGTGTATTGACGTGAAAACCCAGACGCTAACCGTCGAGGTAGAAAGCGAAGCAATTTGCAGCGCAGCAGGCTCTTGCCTGGCTCAAGCGCCCACCCACTCCGGATCCCAGTCCGGATAGCAATGAAGACGATGACGACGATGACGAAGTGGATACTTCGGACTCTGTCCTTGAGAACGATGACAGCGACAGTGACGAATCAAGCCATTACTACGAGGCAGATGACGGCGATAGCGAAGACGATGATGACAATAGCAAAGCCAAGCCCCAGCAGTCCTCGTCGCAGCACTCCCCGAAGCGCAAAAAGGTCAAGATCGAAGACGCCGAAATGCAGTACGGGACACCCATCAACCCCCCTCGGCACTCGAAGATATCTCGCCGCCCTGGGCTGTTCGCCGCCGACAACGACGACGATGACGACGAAAGCGCAGCCCTCTTTAAGAAAGTTGAGACGCTGTGCAAGAGGCTGGGCATCGATCCGCCACGATACGGCATCGAGTGCGAAGCGAACGGCCTCTGGTGTAGTCGACCGACCTTCTGGACCGACGGGTTGATGCCCGAAACTCTAGGCTGTATCCAGGACGCCCCGACTAAGGACGAGGCCAAGGTCGGCATGGCTAAGCAGATACGCGCGTGGCTGGAGCACGAGGAACGGAGTCGGGATGGGAAGATGCAAGAAACGCTGAAGAAAACCATGACATCTCAGAGCCTAATTGATCCTAGGCTCCTTGATAGTGCGGAGTACAGGTGTCGGTTTTGATACTACGGATGGATGGAGGGAACTTGGTTGGGCTAGGGTCATCACTGATGCCTAGGTAGATAGGATGCGAGTCCCAGGAGAGATCTAAACTGCGATCATGTCTTCTTTATTCTGAGGATATATCATCTCGTCAAGAGCCACCACGTCGACCCCCTCTTCCTCTATCCCGTCCCTTGCCGTTGGGCACGTTCATCTTGATGCCCGCCGGCAAGTCCGCCACCCACTCGCCGTCCTGCCACAACACGCCCACGTCCTTCTGCCGCCCCGTCACCACCTTGAAGTACCGCGAGCTCAGCACGCCTTGCACATCGCCCTCGGTCAGCAGCACGCCGTTGTCGCTCCTCCACCACGCCACGCCCTCCCGCAGGCTGGCCTCGACGTCGATCTCGACGAGGAGCTCCGCGTCGCGGCGCATGCCGCTCACGACGCCGTCCTCGGGCATGCCCGTCGCGCAGTGCACGTGGTTGCGGCCCATGACCTTCAGCCCGCCGGCCTCGACGATGCTAGGCCAGAAGCAGAAGTAGGTCCCGTGCAGGACGCGCGGGGGCACGTTGCCCTGCTCGAGGGTGACGGGCGCGAGCAGGGCCGACGACTCGAGCTTGATGGAGTGGCCCTGGTTGGCGCGGATGAGGTAGTCGGCGGCGTCGGTGCTGGCCGTCGAGGGCTCGGCGTTGGTGCCGGCTTTGGGCTTCACGGAGAAGCGCTGCTTGTCGCTGGAGCTGACGACGGACTGGATGTCGGCGAGGGTGACGTTGAGAGACTTCAACGGGCCCCAGGCGAGCTGAACGAAGGCTGTGTTAGTCTGGGTCCTTGAAGGCCGAGACGGACAGAAGTCCCGAGATGAGAGTGCAAGTCCGGGCCACTCGACCACGAGCGCAAACGCACTCATCGCCGCCATTACGAGACACCCGGGAGCCTTACCACGCGATCCAGCGGCGCATAGCCCTCCCCGTCAAGCCGGATCTTCGCACTGTCGGCCTGGTGCCGCAGCAACTTGGACAGCGCCTTGGACACCAGCACCTCGCGGCCGGGCCCGCCTCCTCCCTTGCCGCGGCCACCACGACCCCCGCCTCTCCTCCCCCGCTCCGCCTTGCCGAGCGCCCTGTCCTCGAGTGCCTGATGCGCCGGCTCCGAGGCTCCTACATCCTCCGCCATGGTGCGTGTGTGAGAATGGAACTGGTGAGGGTTCGGTTGCTGCGCGGACGCTGCACCTGACGCTGAACCGTAGTAGGCGGAGAGGCAAAATGGAGCGACGTTTCGGAAGGAGGCGTGCGATACGGAGGACGCTTTCGAGCAACAAGAAGCTCGGGATGTAGATCGACTCAAGTAGATGAGAGACATCTACCTATTTGACTCGACGTTGAGGTTTACATGGACCTACTAGGTTGTGGAGCCTCTAATTAATAGGTAGGCAGGCGGGTGCCTGCTTGTGGGAGTTCTGGGAGTCAAACCCGGCGTGACTCAGCATCAAACCCATTGGAAGCCAAGGCAATGTCTCCAACGATTCACTACTAGACTAACCGCCACGAAGAGGGTTCTAACATACAAATACATCACCCTTGTCATTTAATTCAACTAGCGAGAATAGAGACGTATTCCGTGGTCAGGCTAAAAGGCATCTACTATGTAGCCATATGCAGCAATTAGCCCGTCACGTAAGTAGCTGGATAAGTGGGATCCGAAACGAAAGCAAATAGTCACCCCGACACAATACATGCTCTTCATTAACCAAAAGAAAAGGATCTGCTTTAAGCAACCCCTGCTATATCATACAGTAGTCTCAGTGCCAGTAGTCCACCCATGCCAGAAATTCAACCTATTCACTCCTCCCCCCTGTCCGACATTTCCTAAAGAGACCCTAGAGTGTATGTTCTTGTTTCTGCTGAACCGCGGCCCATTCGCTGTTCTGCGTGGTGCCAGACGCGTTCCGACACCATTGCGATTCATCTCCCCGTGGTTTTGTTCGTTTTTCCGTGTATGTGTATGTATGTTGTTCAATGCTTATGTACATCTTGTTGCACAGCGGTCCAAGTCGTTGGCGGAGTTGTTCGTCGTGAATCGTCAAGTCGAATGAGATGAAATAGGGAAAGAATTCGGAAAGCCCTCTTATACGGGAGCCACAAATATGACCACGCTTGCGGAAGAAGTACAAAGCATGTATAATAGTACAATCATGAAATCGGTGCAAATCGTAAAAAAAAAAAAAAAGGAAAAGGAAAAAAGAGGTCATCTATAGCCGCCAGCAGCCGCAGAAGCCTGGGTTATGGTGACTGCACTGTCCCGATTTGGCCTTCTAATCATGCTACTGGTTCGGCCCAGCATAGACTGCCCCATGGACAAGTGGCGTTGTCCGCGGTCTTCGGTGGGCCTTTCCGCCATGCTGTTGTTGTTGTTGTTGTTGTTGTTGCTGCTGTTGTTGCTATCGCGATCCTGGTTTGGTCTGTCAAAGTACCTTCTTGGAGAAGGCACGTTCGAGGTAAGAGGCGTTGTCAACCGTGAAGGATTCAAGTTAGAGGACGCAAATCTTCGACGAGGAAGCGCTGAGGTTGCCAAATTGCTGTTATCCAAAGGTTGGGGCTGCGAGAGCTGTTCGTGAGCCACGTTCCGCGTATTGAGATCGGTATGAGCCCGTGAGGGGGAGCGAAATATCGTTCGGTCATCATCCTCTTCGCCGAGGGTCCCCCGGCGGTTGCGGACAAGCAGGGACGTCTTCCGTCCTTCTTCCGGCTCTTCGGTGCCCGCCCGTCTAGTCCTCAGCATTATAGACGATCTTCTGCCATCTTCCGGCTCTTCGGTGCCCGCACGGCGAGTTCTGGCCACCAGGAGTGAGGATCTGCGCTGCTGCGAGACCGGCTCAAGCGGGGTTGACGGCGTTGAAGCAGTAACGCGAGGAGCGGGCAGATTGTTACCGTTAAGGAGATTGAGTCTCCTTTCCTCGAACTTTGACAGCGTCCTAGGACTAGTATTAGACCTTGCCAGGTTCTCTGCGGCACTAATGCTTGGGCGACGTTGAGAGGTAAGCCCGGAAAAGGTCTTGTTGAGAGTGGGCGTTGTTGGGGCATCGGTCGGCGCCGGAACTGAAGCAGTAGCTGGAACTTGGATTTGAAGTACTGGTTGCGTCCGTGGTTGGGTGTGGGCTTCGCCCAAGGCAACGCAAAGCTCTGTCAAGCTGCGACAAACGCTATCGGCCTTGCGCCTCAACTGGCGGTCCGTTACTGTTGTTCCAGAACCAATTGTGCTGGCTCCGCTTGAGATTGGGCCGGGTTGGCCCGGTGAGCCCGTCATCGTCGAGAGCGCCATGGCATCATTCGCAGCAGATTCCAGTGCCCTGAAAACCTCCGCGTCGAGGAGTGGTTTGGACTTGGCGAGGGCGGCGTGAAGAAGAGGGTGTGCTTCCCGTTGCGTAGACGTGGTGCTGACCACATCGGTGGCCTGGTGTTCATTTCCAGGTCGCTTTGGGGACGAAGATACGGTGGTCAATGCCGTGTTAGCTGTAGGCGGGCGTTCATCCGACAGTCTCGAAACTGCCGCACCAGACGTCGAAGGGAGTTTTCCCGTGAGCTCAAGGCGATGTATCCGAGACTTGAGGTCGTCAAGCTCGTCCCAGACTGTGGATGGTGCAGTCGTAGAGGTTGTTGATTCGGTTCCATCACGGCCACCTTGGCTAGTTTCCTGGACTTGCGGCTGTTGTTGCTGAGGGAAATCAAATGACCGAACCAGGGGGGATGAGTTGTACGTCTTGTTATGGCTGTGCGAAGCGACAGGTGTCCTGTGTGAAGAGCCTCGAGCGTGTACAGTGGAGTTGTTGTCAGTTATCGACGATCGCCGGCGCGAGTACGTCGAGTTATCGGTGTCTTGAAAAGCCATGGAGCGTGGCGTTACGGGGGTAGAGCGCACGACGGAACCGCCAGTTCGCGTGCGACTCTGGTCATCTGCGGGGTGAACCGAGGCAGCTTTTTCTCTTGCAAACGTCCGATAGGTGGACATACGAGACACTTCGCTTACTTTGTCATCATCGTAGTGTCTTTGGCGGGAGGTCTCTTGTTGGTCGGAGAGTCGTCGGCGGATCTGAGGGGGGGAAGTCGGCTTGTTGGTCGGGACTACATTGGAGAGAGGCCGACGATGCGAGGGTCGTGACACTCGCGACATTCGGGACTGTTCCGGTCAGCTCCGAGCAAGGCAACGAAATATAGAGCGACCAATTGCAAGTATAAGGAGTAGTAATGAGTGTAAGAAAAGGGATCCTGGGCTTCTGCTGGGGATCCCTCTTGGGGCCGAAGCGGCGGTTACAGATCTGCATCTCTCGACACACATGGCGCTAAGACAGACGCCGAGACAACATTTAGACGCAAGGGAATAATGACTTACCACAACGCTCTGGGATTCATCTAGGAGGCGCTCCTCTTGTAGACGTCTGGGCGACTCCTCTCGGGCAATTTTGAGGAAAACATCACCGGTGTCATCGCCATCTAGGGCATCGCGACGACCCGAGCCAGAAGTGGCCGAGAACAGAAAATCCTGATCGGGTCTCCCCTCGAGTGCGCGAAGAGTGCGGTCGTGATTGGAGTCAAGGGGGTCGTCCCCAAAATCATACATGCGGGGCCTCGAAGGCATGTCGAGGGTCAAACTCTTGCGGGAGCCAGAGGAGCGGAAGCCTCGAATGGGGGGGACGCGAACAGGCGTTGACGTGGACGGCTGTGTGTTCTGGTTGACAGGCGGTCGGTACGAAACTGGAGGACGATGCGAGACAGATGTTCGCCTGTCATCGGGGGGACTAGAGTTGGAAAGCGTCTTGGGCAAGAGCAATTCTCGCTGGCCGGGGGGCGAGTCCTTTGATGACCCGTCGAATGACGGGTGGGCAGCCTGAGCCGCCTCGACGGCCTGCAGACGCTCCGTGTTTAAAGTAGGCGGCGGGCCGGTGGACGCAACACCATTCGATCTGCGTGACGCCAGGGATCGCCGACTGCGGGAGCGAGCGGCAGTGGACTTGGAGTGCGGGGATTCCGAATCAGCGACGTCTTGGACGGGAGATGCTTCGGGGACCGATGCGGTACGCCTGGCTTTGGTTGGCGGCTCAACAACGGGGGCGGAGGAGTCGGGGTGGCAGGAGGACGTCCTCGAGCGGGATCGCAAGAGCGGCGGTGAGGCGGTAATGGTGGCGGCGATAACGGAGGTCGAGATGGTGGCGGCGGCGGCGGGCGATGGTGCAGACGTGGTAGACGCGGGTGCAGATGCGGATGCAGACGACGCAGACGCAGACACAGACTCAGACTGTTTTTCGATGTGGTGTTGTGTTGTCGGGTGAGCCAGAGCCAGGGCCTGAGCAGTTGCCAGGAGCGTCACTGCTGATACCGCATCTAGGGAGCCACCGGCAGAGGCTCGGGGGCCCGTAACGGCAGCGACGGGGTGCCCTGGGCCAGTGGATAAGCCTGCGGGCGGGCCTGCGGACGAGCCAGTGGATATGCCTGGGATTGCTGGTAAAGGGCCTGGATGTGCTGATGGGAGTTGGACTGGGCCTGCGACCAGGGCGGCGCCGGGGCCTGTATTGGGTGAGACAGGCGAGGAGGACTGGGCGCGGTACGCTAGTGACGGGTGCGACAGCGCCGCTGATGCGCTGGGGCCGCCGCTGTTGTCGCGGTTGTTCTCACTAGCGGTACTATCGTTGTCGGGGTTGGAGACAGTGCTGTCGCTAGTTGTGCGGTCGGCGAAGCGAAAGGACGGTAGCTTGGACGAGCTGTGGTTTTGGCGATGGGAGTGTGGATTGGCGATTAACGGCGCTGGCGCTGGCGCACGAGGAATCGCAGTAGGGAGGTTTTGTTGTACCTGCTGTTGCTCCAATTGCTGCAATTGTTGCTGCTCGTGCTGGACCTTGTCGACACCACCGTTGATGTAAGTGTGACCCAAGTGGCCCGCACTGGTGAAACCGACCTTTGCACTCATGGTGTTGCCCGCTGTGGCATCCCAGCAAAGTGCTTTAGCAGCCTGTGGACGGTCGAGTTTGGGGCTCGCTTTCACCTCCACAGGGGTCAGGCCCTCACTAACTCACTCAAGCAAGTCGCTCGGAGCGTGGTGCAAGCCCAACACACTCAATGACTGATGACGGCGACGCGGGTTTCGTTTCCGGCTTTCCCAGTCCGCCCGTGATCTAGTCGGCGTTTTTTTTCTCGCAGAAATTAGAGATTAATTCGGTAGGTAGGTAGGTTCTCGGGCCTCGCTCCGTTCCATGGAACACGGCAACACGGGTAAGACAAGAGATGGCTTCCGGGCGCCTTCTAGGTGGATGTCCTAACTTCGCGGCAACTTCAGCATGAAACGGTATCTTTCCTTCGAGCGGCGAACAGCAAGAGACCGCGATGGTTTCGTCGTTCCGATAATGGCCTGGGGTATTGGGTTAAGTAGCAAGGAGCCCAACCACAGCGGGAGAGGTTGGTTTTATCTGGGGAAGAGAATCGGATCGGTGAGCGACGGCAAGATAGGCGGTGACGACCACAGGCCCGTGGATTAAGGAGGAGAGAGGAGAGCGAACGAAATAATTGAGCCCCGGAGAGAAAGAAAGTATGAGAAGGAAGCGCGCTCAGAGGAGGAGGAGAAAGCCCATGAGCCAGGAGGGAGAGAAGTGGAAGAGAGCACGAGAGCAAGACGAGGTGGAGGGGTCTTGATCAGAGTTGGTGCCCGCGCGTGGAGAGAGAGGTCGACCACGACAAGGGCTTGAGGGCCACTACGGGTTGGTTTAGATCCAATGAAGACCAACGCAGCCAGGGCGGGATCAGAATACGTAGGACGGATGGATACCTGCCTGACCTTTGGGCGACGACGAGACGTTTGGCATGCTGGCTCTGGCTTGCTCGTTCAATTCAGTCAAGGAAGAAGCCATGGATGTTGTACCTTGACCTCGCTACCCTGTCTGTCACAGCCCGTCTACTAGGTATTCATACGTACCTAGGTGGGTAGGTAAGTATTCGTAGGCAGGTACTGAAGACGCCCGACTACAAAGTATGGACAGGATGGATATCTGTGGTGCGTTGAAAGCCCGGTAAAATTATGGCATGTGGGCAGTGGGCTTTCTGTGTGGATGCAGTTCGCGGCGGCGCCTTTTTCCCGAACCCAGCGCCAAACCCAATTGCTACGGAGAACGCACATCAAGGACAGGCCCGAGTTCCTTTTCCCCCTCCCCCTGCCATGGGTATGCACAGGGCGCAATGTGCGTGTGCAAGCTGCGGCTTGTGTCACTTCTGTCACTTCTGTCACTCGGCATCAAACACCAAACGCCAAACAGACAGAAACGCCGTGCTACCTACTCTGCATGCGCGCGTAAGAGGTAGACTACTAATAGCGGCGCTGCGTCTTGCTCTCTCTCCCCTTTTTTGCTGTCCGTCCTAGGTCGCATCGTGGTATCCATGGAACGAATCCCGTCTTCCCCTAGCTCTGTGCTCGATACTCTTCGCGAGGGCCAAGTTACGCTATTCGGCCGGTCTACGTAGCACGATAGGAAACGGCCTGCGATCCCTCCCGAGTTCAGCTGCTCTCCCGACGACCACGACGACGAGGGAACCTGGAAGCCTTTCCCTACTAACAGGGTTACAAGGGGGGGGGCAACCTCGCCCCTCTAACTTTGAACTGCGTCGTCCGAACGTCGCCCGTCGTTGATAGCGCGGGGGGAGGGACCAGGCATGGGGGGAGGGGGGGATCCCAGCTTTTGTCGTTCGAGGGGGCTGGGGTGGTTTACTTTGCAATTGCAAACGGGGAATAGCGTCAGGAGCATCGGCCAGCCGGTTGTCTAGCCTCGTGGGAACGGGAATCGCTTGCTGAAGTTACTGGGGCGTTCCCATCTCCAATCCCTGCGCTGAAACAAGAGGCTCACTCTGGGGTCGGTTGACGGGATGAGGTTGTTGGCGCTAGAGGGAAGGGATTCGAGGGCATCGTCCTTGGCGGACGATTCTCAATCCACCAGATACCAAATGCTCCGAGGGGCCCGAGAACTACTAGTAACATCCCAAGCATCATCTTATCCAGTGGGTATTAATTCATACTTGATGGTTATCCCAACGGTTTGCAGTCCACATCTCAAAACTCCCACTGCGCCCTCGCCTTGAACGAGGAATGTTGCAAGTGTACTACGTACCGTGTTAATGTCTTCGTCTCCATAATAATCAAATCAAAAAAGTGAGGAGGCTGGTTGCAGTTTAGATGCAACCACACAACTCTAGGTGGTCCATGATCCATTTTCCATGCAGTTCTATGCCCAGTTCTTGGTTGAGCTGCATTAGCCTGGCCTTTGTGCAGAAGACAATCATACCAAGTCTGTACTTCATAGTCTACGTATGTACGAATAGGTATGTCACGGTGATTTCTCCATCCTCTTCAACCCCCTTTCTTAGCCCTTGGTCGTCGGCAAGCGTCTCTCTCTCCGCCTACCATGCCATCGCCGTCCGTTCGCCGTCCGTGCTAACTGTGTAAAGCCCGCAATCCATTGTGCCTCTTCCGAATACTCGTAGCGAGCCAAGTTTGTACCGTCGCGACTCCATTCTCTACCTACTAGTACACTGCACCTGGCTTACTCGGCCGGTCTGCCCTTGCAACGGGATGCTGACCTTGTCACAGCCATAGGCTTCCTCTCGATGAAAGGACCATCCGCGCTCTAGGGGCCCCTTGTTGCGACAGGACCACCGCTAATTTTCCTCCCCTGGTGCCTCGTTTTGTCCCCTCCCCTGGCAACTTGGCAAGTGTAGATCGCAGGACCACCCTGCAGCGAGCAGCACGCAACACTTTTACTCCGTAATTATGTATTCGTACGGAGGGCCCTTTCAAAAGTCATGTCCCAAAAAGAAGCTCTGATCACGTCACGTGACAGCAAGGTACGCAGAGTACATCGCATCCTTCACAGCTCGCTAAGAATCGCTAAATTTACAGTGGCATACAGCCAGGCTCTAGAGGCCTAAGCTCACTATAGCCCCTGGAAGTATAGGGGAGTTAGCGGGCAGTCTGTGATAGCTGAATAGCGTATGTTGTATCTCAGGTCACTGACAGGGATGAAGGGGTGTGGTGCATTTAGCGTGGGACACGACTTTTGAAAGGGCCCTCCGTACATAGTAGACGTATCCATACATACGTCCTCGAGTCCTCTGTTGGAAAGCAGCCTAAGTGCTACCGTAGTTACATCGTCAAATCCGATCCATCATATGCTACTAGTCAAGACCCCGGATGGCTTGCAGCAAGCAAGTAATCGCTAGTACAATGCAGGCTCCTTTTTGCCTGCTTGATACTCCTTCCAATCGCACCGCACCATATGACTCCTTTTCTAGTAAAGGCGCCTGCTCTTCACTGCAAGCACTCTATTCGTGCATCACCTTATACCCTCCCTGTTTAGCTTATAACTTACTCCGTACTGCAAGGCCAATGTCCAACCGCCTCGGCGCCACCACGGCCCGGGAGAGGTAGGGGTTGTGACGGAAAAGTAAAGTTCCAAGCTTTCTCTATTACAGCCAGACGCGAAATAAGATGGCTCCATACCTACATATCTAACACATAAGTCTGTGTCTTTGGCGAGAATCGCTCCGTGCTTCTTATGGATACATAGTATGTAGTCAACCGTCCCAACAGGGGGCAGTACTTTGCGGGCTTAAGCTAAGTTACAATGGGGCTCCAAACCGTTCGTCCTAACCCAAACCTCATCTCGACCGAGATACTCTTCTAGTCTGATTAGGATCATCTAGGATCATCAGATCTCCGTGCTTCGATATGCGCGAAGCAACGTCCCGAGCAACTCTCGTCTTCCACGTCCACAATATAACCACGTCCATAACAGGAGTACTTCGTCTTTCGGAGGGACTACGTCCAATGTCCAGTCAAGTTGTATTTGATATGCTTCGCGAAACACTGAGTGTGATTACAAGTTGAGCCGTTCGAGAGCCAACGACCACGTATAAATATTGACAACCAACGCTGTAACCATGATTATTGACATGTGAGACTGTTTACCAATTGCTATGGCAAGGTGATACCTCCGCTTTTGTTGGAGTGGTACAGCTCAACAGTAACATCTTGCTTCCCTCGTTTAGAACTTAGCGTTACCATTATAAGCCAGTCAATTCAACGAATCTTTTAGCTACTATCGTGGCAGAAAACAGATGGTCGGATCCTGTGATGTGAATTTTCCTTACTAGCCAGCCTACCCTATACCCATTCACCAAGTCTCGAGGCCTCGCAAATCGACTCTCCCCCCCCCCCGAGAAAATTCAGAGCCAACATTAAACGTGCGAGCGAGTGCAACTAGGAAGGTGAATCGAGCTGCCCGAATCCTCGTTGCCTGCTCTTTCAATAGATGAAGGTATGATATGTCAGGACACTTGATTATTCTGCCTCACATGCCGAGACTTGGATTTGAGCTGCCAGCGGATGTAACACACGGCTTGATAACGAGTTGCCATACCTGGGAGGAACTATATCCACGACAGCTAAATGAGTGGTACAACTCCTCCTGCCGCATTTCAAGAGCCATATCCATGTCACTCTAGGTTACGCAACGACATCGAAGCAACACAGCTATGGCCTGACAGACCCAACTATGCTAATCTACACCAGCTGCATCTCTTGCGGACACCTGCGTGGCACCGGGCCGAGTAGTGATGGCGGCGGCCGGGCTAGATGCGGAACTTCACAACGGTGCAGATGAAGTGCAGATGAGTTGCAGTCTGGGTCATGGTGTTCATCTTGAAGCCGAAGGATCCCAACTAGATTCTCACGATACATGCACCGTTCTTCCCCCGGACAACACGTTGTTGACTTGGTCTGAGTTTCGGGACGACCCGATGCACCTGAAACCCCAACAGGGGTGGTTGATTTAAACCTGCCGGACTCTTGCACGGGATTGGTAACGACACAGCTCGCTTGAACTGGCTGTGGCCTTGCCGCTGCCTGACCATCGTGCGTGGAGCAGGTTTGAGAATGATGGCAGTAGATTTTCCGATCCGTCGTTTGTTTTCGGTTGCTGTGACAGAAGATGCTCGGATCATTTGGACGGGGTTGTTTCTAATCCGAATCTGACGCAACGCAGACTGTGCCAGCCTCAACCTGGTTTCCGAAACGACCTCCTGATGTCCCAGCCTGGGCTCCCTGTTTCCAGCTAGCTTACCCGGGACAGCTTGGGAGTGATGAATCTGTTGAAGGCACGGGACCTGTCGATACGAGACACGAGAAGTATCCTGGTTGGCGAAAGTTCAGGGTGAGTAATTACTTCGTACATAGTAGGTGATTTCACGACGATGTGACCCACGCCATGGTCACGCGCAGCCTGCAACAGGAAAACCATGTGAGAAACACACCTAGGTAGGTAGGTAGCCAGGCCGAGAAGCCAACTTACACGACCAATTAATTACTGTACGAAGTATAATCCCATCCAAGCTTTTTTAAGCCTGTTGGGAGATCTCGTATCATCCGACCATACGTTCGTATATTCTTGGCATGGGGCGCAAACACGACCAGTGTGGCAAACGCATGTCGTGTCGTCTTTGGTAGACATCCCAAAGCGAGGTCGGATCTCTCGCGGCGAAGATGAAGAAACAGCCGCAGAGCATTTCGTGGATCGAGAGCAAGGACCAGATTGATCCGCGGCAACGCGAAACAAGCATGGAGTATGATGATGAGTATGATGATGAGTACTGGTGGTGGCGTAATTACTTCGCCCTTCGTACTCCGTACTTTCGTATGTAATGGGCGACGCGACCCCGTTAATGGGGAATCTCGTTTCAGATTCGACGATCCATTCTGGCGCGTGCCCCGCTGCGTCCCAAAACGCGTCACTCCAAATCTCATCTCCGTCCGAAGAAAAATTGTCCAGGGAACCCTGAAGAAGGGCGGAACAGTGCTGCTGCGGCTTTCAGGTGGCTCATTAAGCTGGACGGTTAGACATTATGCATGCCTCCTGGCATGCCTCTGGCATCCCTGGAATACGTCAACGACGGACAGCCGCAGATGACAGCTCGAGTTGCCGGTACGAAGTACGTATTGACAAACAGCAGGGCCAGTGCGCTTTGCGGCTTTGGAGCGTGGACGAACCCTCCCAATCGCAGGGATGATTCGATTCAATCTGTGGTCAGCGACGACCGAGACAGAGCCAACCATGGCGAGGACGGGTGAGTGAGCTAAAAATGCTTCTTCTCTTTGTTGACGTGGGCATGTTCCCCTAGCTCCATGCAATTTGACTTGCATCGGATCGCCAAAGGTCCAATCTTACGTACATATCTGGGTGCAGCACTGGACCGGACTCATCGAGGCGTGGGGGACGCGGGTAATTCGTAACTAGTGAGGCTGAAAAGCGATCGTTATTAATTAGAATATCAACAGTCGTCTTGGCGGTCTCTGCTGGAAGAGCCTGGGCGACAAAACAATCAATAGAGCCATCCTTCGTAGGGGGTTTCGCCTGTCCCCATATCTACGCAACTAATCGCTGTGGCTTGGGCTGATCCTCCACTAGTAGAAGCGGCTCCATCCAGATGAGGCTAGGAATGAGGTGTGCCAGTTTGCCGCTGGGCTTCTTCAGCTCTTTTAAGTGCCTAGGTGGCTTGGAACAATGAAGGGGGATAAAATGCTAGTCAATATATGGTTGCAAAGGGAGTGTCCCAGGCGGCAATGACGAGTCGTTCCGACAAAAGAGACGGGGAGGTTCTGGCATCCTGGCGGAAAGTTGCAAGCAGGTTGGCAGGGGAAGGCATCGAGTCACTGCGGTGGCGGATGACGATGGCGAATGACGACGAGTAAGACGAACAAGGAAGGGGTCTGCAGAGTTAAGACAGTCGCCAGAGACATTGATTGATCCACTGATTAGGGCTCTCCATGGAGAATCTGACGGGCTGCGAGGTGCATCTAAGAATACCTTAAAGCCTTAGTTAATTGCCTTACCCGAGCTTCCTAACGCGCGTAGGCACGGCTTCGGGGTGGCTCGCACTCTGATTAGAGGGACGCTTCAGGCCACCTACAGTACCTTAGCTAGTAGGTAACAAATGAATGCAAGTCGGTAGGGATGAATGCATGCATGTTCACGTGTAGGTCACTGCAATGCAACACCGCGCAACCCAGCGCGCGTCTCGTCTGTACATACGATGCCGTCCAGCACAGTGTTGGCGCCGCCGTGCCGCAACCGAAGACCCGGCCTGGCCACGAGGTCCGGGATGGCAATGACTAATCTATGTAAGCCAACCAACCGGGAGATCAGGGATCCTAGCATGTTGCTCATCCTTCGGGAACCGACAACTTGGGCCAACTGAGGGCTCGCGGGCCTCGGCCCCCCGACCTTGCTCTAACGTTTGTCGAATCTTTCAACGTTGGAAGGCGCCGAGGCTTCGAGGCTTCGAGGCAACGAGTGTAAAAACAAAAACAGACCAACCAAAGCGGACAGCACGAGCCCTCGTTAGACTCTCTGGGCACAGGGCGTCTGACGGCTCGCAGTATATTTAGTCGACGGTGGGAGCGGCCCCCCTCTCTTCGGCCCCCTGCTCACCTGTGACGCCAAACGCCCAAATCACCCAACATTGGATGAGACGAGGGGACGGACGGGGGGAACCGGACGGGGCATGGGACTATGGGGTGCCGGGGGAGGGTCAGCCAGCGTCCTAGACCTGGTCTGGTCTGGTCTGGTCGGGTCTGTTCTGGGTGCAAGTTTTTGGCTGCTGGCAGAGCGGCGCCCGGCAACCGTTTTGTCAAGGATGTGGCGATCTTTGTCGGTGTTCGTCTGCCGATGAAGTTTGGAAGAGTTGGTGAAGTGATCGAGAGACCCTTTCGTCAGCCTGGGGAGTAGACCATGCATGGCTTGCGCCTCACTGCCAGCATCAGTAGCAACCCTGTCGGAAGCGTTGATATCCTGTCTGAAGAGAAATAGACCGACTTGCTCGCCCGGCAACCTTCTTGGCCCGATCAATCGCTCGCTCTCGGATATCTGTCACTTAAGGAAAAACCCCATCTCATCGACAACGACAAAGTGGGCGACATCGCACAGTGCGTGCTGTTGTTGCATCTGCAGACGGAGTACGGAGTACTCGCCGGAGTGTTAAATTTAAACCCTCCAACCCTCCAACCCTGTCCGCCGGCCCCTGCAATTCCGAAGCCCAAATTTGGTCACCACACCGTGATTGGCTAGGAGTAAGCGCCTACCATGCTGCGCGTAGTCTATATTTAGCACCCCCGGCTTGTTTCGCACCTCATCCCTGCCCGCCGCTGGCCAGTGAGGGCGACGCGCGACGCAGCGGAGGCACTGAGGGCCGCAGATGGCCTAACCGGGAAGGGAAGCAGGGGGCTGTGAGTGGTCCCTCGTAGCGCTGCGTCGAGGGAAGAAACTGGGTCCTCCTTCGCTCCTCCTTCGCCTTCAGTCTTCCCAGTCTCCAAGTTCCATTCATCCATATTCTCCTCCTCCAGTTGGCTGGTTGTGTCTTCTGTTCACTTCTACTGGCCCAATGACAGGCCAAGAAGGCAAAGCACTGTATCCCTCCTTCTCGGCTCGCCGGGCTGGGAACAGTTCTGTCTCCATCAAGTGCGAAGTCTGGGAGTCTACTACGTACTATGTAGGTAGTAAGCTACTACGTAGGAGTCTTGTCGTTTAGCTCCGGGTCCAGGGGTTTGAATCTGGGCCATCCCTCCTTTGCTTCGCTTTGCTTTGCTTTGCTTCGCCGCGCTGCCCCAGCTGCCGTTGCTTGCTGGGCTGCCGCTGAAATCGCTGGATGCAGTTGGCTTAGGTTGGGGGGTTTGGGTGCCGTTGGCTGGCTACTAGGTACCTAGATAGGTACTGGGTCGGCAGCTCAGCGCTTCAAAGTGAATGGGTTCGACTCGTTCGGGGTTCTGGTGGCCCACCCCGCGGGCCTATGTACGTACATAGATAGTACATCCATCCACACAATCGCACAGTAAACGTCCGCCTACAGCACAGCGAAGCGCGCCTCCACCCCCCCAAGTGCGAGGTACCCACCACCACTCATTCCCACCTCACTCCCACCTCAGTTTCCCATCAAGCCCAGTGGCCCAAGTTTCAGTGCCTACCTTACCTTCTGTAGATATGTAGGTACCTACCTGCCGCCCGCCTACCGCCTACCCACCACCCCCAGCGCCTGTTTTATCCTGCCCTGTCCGGGCTGTTACCAGCCAAACTCAATCTAATCCCAGAACGCCCTCGTTCGTCTTCTCTCTTCCTCCTCTCTTCCTCTTCCTCGTTCTCATTCTCATTCTCATTCTCGTTCTCAACTCACTCTTCTCCATCCACTTCCTCCCTTCTTCCTTTGCTCGACGCCCAAACCTCCCCAAGAGTCGATCTCCCCAAGGGAATCATGATCCCGTCGTTTAACGGCGCCACTTCCAGTCCCGCAACCGCTCTCCTTCGCATGGTCTTTCCGAGGCGCCGATTCTTTGTCTCACCTCGTTTTTGGGCCCCGTCCTTGTTCCTCCCTGCCAGAGTCTCGGCCCGACGACAATAGTTTCCTCGCCTGTTTCTCGTCGCATCCCGTCATTCTTCCCCTAACAAGAACCGCCCTTTTCGCCCTGAGCGAGGCTCCCTTCTCTTTTTCGCATCACGACCACGGATCTTCCAGGGATTCCCCGGTGCTCGTTTCAATCGACACCATCCTCACGTACCCCAGTGACAGGATTCAGCTGCGCTGTCCACCCACACGAATACATTCTCGATCGGATCATCATCCGCGAAGCCACTCTTTCCCCCTCGGTTCGAATACCTCCCGTCACTTCTCGAACATACAATTATAATTCAAACGATACTGTCCCCGGCGGAAAGTACCGTGCTCAACCGAGAGAAACGAAGAAATTCAGCGACTGCACCATCGGGAGCAGCACCACACATATTCCTTCATGACCACATACACCTCCGTGCCGCGTCCCCTCGCCATGCCTTTAGCAACCGACCGGAGAGTGTACGAGGATCAAATACCGTCTTTCATGACCGTATTTGATCTCGATGCTGAAACCATGGCCGACCAAGAAACAGTCACACTCGTGGACCCCAAGTTTGCCGACATGGGATCAAAGGCACCCAGCCTTATGAATCCTGCCCACCAGCACTCTTTCCGTGCATCCAGGATTCCAACGGATCCTACACACAAGCACCACGATAGCATCTCTACCCAGACCTCTGAGTCGGCCGACTCTTCCCCCACGACAACACTCTCCACAACTGACTCCTCGTCTCTCTCAGACCCTTCTCCATCATCGTCTCCAGACTCCCCCATCAATCTCATCCCCCTCAACAGCTTCCCCGCCACCACTTTTGGAAACGTCTCCAACAATAATACTACCACCATGAGCAACAACGTCAGTTTGGCAGAGCCCCCTCGCCTGCAGCGGCCAATGACCTCACCCTCGCCGCGCCGAGGCCGGAACATGAAGGGTCTCTCTATTCAGCCACCTTTCGCAGCTTCAACAACGACGACGCTCTCATTGGTGTCGGAACCTGCCTCTCCAGTTTTCATCAAGCCCATGATTCCCGCCATGAAGCGAAAACCCAGCCAGCTGAGCCTCAAGACGAACACAACCGACTTCATCGCTAGAACTACGCTCGAGGTCCCCTCGTCACCGGCAATGCCCCCAATGTTGGCGCGTCGTGCTCTCAAACACTCTACCTCGTCGCCTCACATGTTGTCAGGCCTGCAGTCATCGACATTCGGCCCATCAGGCGGCATGACTTTCCCCAAGGTCTTGAAGCGCAACGAGTCGGGTCTGTCGGAGGTTCTTCGACCGATGAAGTCTAGCATGAAGCTGTCGTTTGACACTGCGATTACTGAGGAGGAGTCGCCCATCAAGCCTCAAATGGCCAACCGGTCAGAGTTGGAGCCGTTTCAGGAGAACGAAAACAACGAGGATATGAAGACTCCAGGCTACCCCGACGGGCCCATTGCCATCTACGGTGACGACGTTTTTCTTTACTTGGAACCCACCGCGGAGGAGGCATCTCGCTTCGATGTTGTCATTAATGTCGCTCGCGAGGTTAGCAATCCTTTTGAAATTCGCAAGGCAGCCCAAGAACGCCAGTCAGGATTCAGCCAGTTCCGACGGTCCTCCCCCGAGGAGGATAGTCCCGTCCCTGACACCGGCATGTCTACCGCCAGCTTCGCAACGGCCTTTGAGTACCCTCCTGCCGAAGACTTCTCAGTGGAGACGCCGACCACACCGAAAGCAGTCTCTTTCAAAGACCCGGAATATATCCACATTCCCTGGGACCATAACACAGATATCGCACCGGATCTGATGAACCTGTGCGAGACTGTTGAGAACCGGACCAAGGAGGGCAAGAAGGTACTTATCCATTGCCAACAAGGCGCTAGCCGGTCCGCCAGTCTCATCATCGCATACGGCATGTATCAAAACCCGTCCTTGACGGTGAACGATGCGTATCATGCTGCACAGGGCAAAAGCAAATGGATCAGCCCAAACATGAAGCTCATGTACTCACTTCAGGATTTCCAGAAGCAGGTGACGCAGAAGCGATCTACGTCATTTTCGTATCGACCTCGTGTTGGGCGCAGCCCGACCAAGCATCGCCTGACACTCTCCGCCGATGGCATCGCTATGAATCACAAAGAGCCGAAAACTGCACCTCTACCCGATAAAAGCGATCGGTCTAAGCAGGATAGCCCTGGACAATCCCCTAATCGACTTCGAGGGAACTCCACCCCTGGTCCTGAGCCAGTCTCTTTAGGTCCCGCCTCAGCGCCTCTCAGTTACACGTGGGCAGAGGAAGCTAAGCAGAAAACCGAGGAGCATTTGGCTCCCTTCAGGCTGGCCGATTTGCCTGCGAGACCCAAGTCGGGCCAAGGTAGACGTCCCTCAAGCCTGGCTCCTGCTCCAAGCCTGGCGCCGGCTTCGCCCCTGGCACCAGCTCCTACTCTGGCATCAGCCTCTGCTTCGAACCCATGGTCTAAGCCTCCTCCATCTCCCGGATTTTCCTCCCCTGGAACTTTCGGGTTTTCGACCCTATCATATCCCCGATTTAGCGACCAACTTATGACCAAACCGAGACCACTCGACGACAAGCCCGTTGAAAGGATAATTTCCATACCTGGTGGATATCCCGACGAGGACGATGCCCTTATGTCTCCACGGGTTGAAAAGATGACAAAAAACCCACTACACGCTTTCCCCGACGTTCCCAGCATGCGATTCGTTGAGTGCCCTCCAACACCAGGCGAGGGTGGCCTTTTCTCTCCTCGCGCCGGCATGTTTCCCCGAGACCCGTTCTCATCGTTTGGGGGACCTCAGGTTGTGTCGGATCCTCGAAGCCCCCCCACAATGGGAGAAGCACCAATCGTGCGCTCGATCGACGACTTATTATAGCGCGGAGACTCCGAATATGCGCGGCGCTTCGTAGCCCGTCTGACCTATATCTTTGCGGAGACCTCGATACCGACTCTCCTGTTTTAGTATCTGACGAGCGCATTTTACTTGTCGCATAGCCCATCGCTATTTCGACGACACTTTTCACACGGCATTTTCAGGGCGTTATAGCTACATGGAGGGAGGGCCTACTGCTTGTGCACCATCCGGCCGCCACCTAAGCCTGGACGATCTCGAAACATTGACGTACGACGATACGTTTTCAACCAAAGTTCTTTTGTTACCACCATCATACCAATCGTTTATACTCGGCATAGGCCGTCTACCATCGTTTCCTTACCGGCGAAGCACAGTGTGCGGTGCCGAATGGCGCAGACATGGAGCCGGCGACGTGCTGGCCCAGCTAGTGTAATTTAGACGGTGACACGTCTTTCACTTTTCTTTTTTTTCTATTTGTCTTGCTTGGTTCGTGTCGCACTTGGACTATAAAATGGAGTGGCGTCTGAGCAGCTCGGGGAGCAGCTCACTTTTGATTCAGACGGCGAGGGGGGATAGTGGACTGCAGGGGGAGGCAAGGAAAGCGAATGCCAAACGGGCAATGGCACTGCTATCTTGGGTTATAGCAGGGAGTTTTTGGAAGCAAAGGGGTTCTTTTCCCCAGGGTAGGAGATTAGGCTTGAGGTAGTGATTCGAGAATCACCCAAATGAAATCAATGAGATGCTCAATTACAGTCAAGACTTGTTTGTGTATTTACATTCCAACAAGTCTTACGTTAATATCGAAGTTGATTCGCTGAGTTTTTTTCCGTGAACAAAGATAATGTATGTAGATGCGAACGCAACGCCTTTCCTGTATACAGCCTCTCTAATGTTACATTTCTTCAACACCCCCCCCCCCCTNNACCTTTTTTTTTTTTTTTTTTGGCTGTATCGTTGGCGCCTATAGATCCTTTCTCTCGCTCTTGGCCGCCTCCTTGGCAATCTTCTCCTGGCGCGCGATGCCAGCCTCGACGCCGATGCCGCCGAAAACGAGGGCGACGCCGAGCCACTGCATGTGGGTAAGGCGATGGCCGAAGGCGAGGACGGAGAGGATCATAGTGAACATCTTGCGGGTGACGGTGACGGTGACGAGGAGCACCGAGGAGAAGGTGGAGAGGGTGTAGACTGCGAGAAGGGTGAGCATGTTGCGATTACGAGACGGACATGGCACGCCTGAAGAAGACTTACAGATGAAGACCTGGCCTACGGCGCCGCACGCCGCGAAGCCTAGGACGTCCTTCCACACGGCCGGGTACCGGCTCATAAAGTCCAGCGCGGCCGTCAGCTCGCCCGCGTTGCCGGCGACGTCCATGCCCAGCCAGTCACCGAGCCCCGTGGCGCCGAGCCAGGGGCTCACGAGGAGGTAGGCGCCGGTGGCGAGGGTGCCCATCATGTTGTTGGCGCACATCATCTGGGGGCCCGAGTAGGGGCGGAACGTCTGGAAGATGTAGTCCTGGGTGCTGTTAGTCAGGCCGTCGAAGAGCAGGTTGATGCCCAGCAGCAGCAGGCCCCAGGCTGCGCTGGTGCTGGCGTTGTCGACGGCGGCCTTCTTGCTCTTCTTGCCTGAGTGCAGCGTGAAGACGGCGACGCCGAGGGTGACGGCGGCGACGACGAGGTACTTGTACAGCGGGTAGCGGCGGCGGAAGAGCGTGATGTGCAGGAACATGACGGGCAGCAGCTTGCAGCTCTTGGCGAGCAGGAAGGTGATGTAGTCGAGGTGGGCGAGGCTGGCGTAGCCGAACGGGCTGGCCAGGCTGCTGGTGACGGCGACGAGGGCGAGGGGCGCGAGGATGCGCCGCGACGGGATGATGGGGGCGACGCTGGCGCCCGCGGGCGTCGACGCCACGAGGTACACGGCGCCGACGCCCGCCGCGAAGACGGACTGGATGGTGTTGAGGAAGACGGGGAAGTGCCACACCTCGGGCGCGTCGGCCGGTCCGTACGGCGTCGTCGTGAGCTTCTCCTGGAGGTACGCCCACGTGAGGCTGTCGCGGCCGTCAGCATTCCATGTCCTGCGACGGACCCCCAATCGTCGGGGAAAACTTACAACGAAGCGTAGATGCCAGCCACAGCGACGACGAGCTGGACGACGCCTGCGTCAGGCTTCTCGGGCGCCGCATCCGCCTTGCTCGTCATCACCGCGCGGCCATTGGTCTCCTTCTCGCGGCGGCCATTGGGACCCTCCCAGGTCGCTGTGGTCTTGTTGAAGTACTCGGATGAGGCCTCGCGCTTCACGGCCCTTTGCTTTGTTCGGGCCATCGTGTCTAATGGGAAAGGAGCTAGGAATACAATATGCAAAAAAAAAGGTTCGCAACTTGACAAACGTGGCCGAAGAGTGGGCGCTTGATTACCCGAAGCGAGCGACAAGAAAGGTAGCGAAGGAAAGAAGACAGCACCCAAACACGTTTCGTTTATTACCGTTGCGTTGCCATCATGAAACTTGACAGTTGGCTTCAAGACCCAGAAGGCTGAGGAGCTAATTAGCCAACGGGATGTCCCCCACCGAACACGCCACAGCCCGTAAGGGTCCTAATGGTCCCACTGTGGCGCACACGTGGCCATAGTGGTGTTACAGCCTCGTCTATTTCGTACATGGGATTTTTTTATGAACACGTCGTCTCACACATTCTCTCATGGCTACAAGCTACAAGAAGAACATCTTGAAGGTTTTTACACCAACAAGCGCACCGTCACTGGAACTTGGCAACTGATATATGCCCAGATAGTTTTTATTTTATGGCTCATCGCTCCAAACTAGATACACCCCCAGCTAGACATCCTATTCCGAAATCCGGATATGATATCGCGGGAGCATGGGCGTGAAGAGGCAAAGAACAAGCTTCAGAGGGGTGAGATGAGCGTTGAGAATAAGGGGGGGACGGGGTATGTTAGAGCGATACGTGATTCGGGATTATGTGAGCGGCAATGTCGGTAGGCGCACGTCGCGTGACGGTGTCGAATCCCGATTGTGTCAGGTAAAACCAGTTGCGCGAGGAGAATGTGAAGGGAACGTGTCGCAACGGTTGAGGAGGAGTTTCAAGGCAGAAGACCGGCATGCGCCCTTCTAGACCCCTGAACAGAATGCGCCGTCTAGAGCACTACCAGCTCTTTTGGTAAAATTTTTTGGTCATTAAGCCCCAGCCATCTCGGTCCAATCCGAAATGGTGCCATCAGTCGTTAGAAAGAGTACTATCTCATGTCGCGGAGCCATGAAACTGTAGCCCTGTCATGAGAAGGAGGGTGCCGCGAGAGTTCGGTCGAGAGAATTTGATACAGACGGTATGCCACGCGACAATAATAGCGATTAATCGCACCGCTACCAAAAGGGGGAAATTCGGTCAAATTGGGGGGGGGGTTGATGAGGCGATGTAAAGAAGCAGGGCAGCGAGGGATGCGATGACCCGCAGGTGAGGGTCGTTTGCAGGTTGCGCCAGCGATGTTGTTTTTGTGATAGGAATGAGAAGGAGAACACACAGGAAAGAGAACGGCGTTGAGGTAATGCGGTTTAGCGGAGTGGGGAAATGGGGTGCTCGTCTTTGTGTCGTCTGATATCGTCCTCGGAGAGACAGAAGCGTGCAAAACTCAACGTGAGTGCCAGGTGGAGTAGGAAGCGCCTACTCGGTTTCCTGGATCTGGCTTCGGCGCATCTTCTCAGCCTCCAGGTTCTCGTATAGAAGGAACAGCGCCGACTCGTTGGCTTTGGCAGTGCCCATGATAGTGAACATACGCTCGCCGGTCTCGTCGTGAGGTGCCTAGAGGGTAACGCGTGTGTTAGGTGGCCGTGGTTATCGAGGGTTTTACTTTCAAAGGGTACAGCTGTTACTTGCCTTGGCAATGGAAATGCGGGCGCCCGAAGTCTTGCGAATCTCGCTGATCTTGCTGCCAGCACGTCCGATGATGCAGCCCACCATGTCGGCGGGGATGCTGATGTTTTGTGTCTGGATCTCCTCGCCGTTCTCGTCGTGGGTGGGGGGACCCCGAATAGCTGCGTCGGAATCAGAACGGCGATTGTAGGGCCGTGTGTTTCCGTTGTTGCTGAAGTCGGCACCATTGCCTGTTCGCATCACGCGAGGGCTACCAAATTCGCCTCTGCCCCCTGAATTTGCGCTGTATCCCACACCGCCGGTACTGCTGCCACCAACGCTTCCGGTGGTGGTGGCGGGCTGGGTGCGGACAACAGGGTTGTAGAGGACAGTCCCGGTGCCGCGCTGCCAGTCATCAACCAAGCACTTGCAGATTTCCCAGATGGCTCGCTGAATACCCTCGGGAGTGCCCTGAACCTCGACTATCCTTTCGGTGGATTGAGGGAGCATCTCCTTCTGTGCAACCATGCGAACGCCCGAGGCATCCTGGATGTGCTTGATCTTCAGACCTTGCCTTCCGATGATGGTACCCATCTGGTTATGCGAGATGAGTAGCTTGATAGCTACGTGGGCATGGTTAGTGGATTCGGGAGGAGTGCAAGGTTAGGGAACAATGTCAATGGGACGTACGATGGGTGCCGTTGCTCTGAACAACGCCTCCCATGCCCATGGAAGGAGCGCCCTCAAGGAGAGCACGAGCGACGATGGCGTAGGCGCGAGAGATGGCATCGCAGCCACCGGTGATGGTCAAGACGCGGTCGTGGACGCCCTGTACCACCTTGCTGACGCCAGCCTTGACACCGGTCTCATCTCTGAGGTCAGCGACGTTCTTGCCGCCCTTGCCAATGATGACACCGGCCTCCTTGGAAGACACAATGGCGCGGAGGGTCAGTTGAGCCTGGGCATACTCCTCGTCCGTCTTAGGGGCGGGTTCGCCATCAGGGCCGAGACGGTCCTCCATGCGGAGCTGGTCCATGGGGTCGAGAAGGTCGCTTCCGTTGGAGGGGATATCCTGAGGGACCGACATGTTTGCAGATTGATACGGGATCGGAAGATGCGGGGTGAAGTTGTTGCGCGTATGTTGGAAGAGGCAAGACGGCTGCTAGGTAAAAGGAGTTTTGCCTGGGAGGAATCTGGTTGAAAGTTAGGCCTGACTATGAGAAGAAATGACTTGTCGGAGTTCCAGCACACGAGCATGTGTGCTTCATGCGACAAGATACTCATGAAGCGCAAAAGTAAAGCGACGATATACAGCGACACCGAAACGCAACTGAGAAAAAAAAACCAAAAAGGCGTCTACTGACCTGGTCGCTGACGCTGGGAATGGCGAGGGCGTTGGAGGCTGGCGGGGGAGGGGACTGGAGACGGGGCGGTACAGTACTTTTTTTTTCCTTTGCGGTTCGTTTTGCAAGGCGGGATGGCGGGGTCAAAGAGTCGCGAGCGCTGATGACGAGGAAAAGCGGCGGGACACTGAGCGGAAGAGAGGCGGAGGCGAGTCGGCTTTGGTGGGTAGAGAGGAAGGGAGAATGAGGAGGGAAGAGAGAGGGGGGGAAGAGAGGAAGTCGGGAGAGGAGCGCGGTGGAGGAGGTTTTGGGGATGACGGAGAGGATGGAGGTTGAAGGTTGGAGAGAGGAGGAAGAAGAAGTGGTGGTGAGGTGTGGTAAGGTGAGGTGAGTGAAAGAGAATGGAAGAATGGGCCAGCGCCAGAACCAGTTCAGTCGCAAAAGAGGAGACGCAGACCCTGGCAGCGAGGATGGAGGGGGACGGCGCGGAGGAGACACAGAAAGAAAGAAAGAGGCACGCAGTAATTACTTACTGCGTACAGGTACTACTACCCAGTAGGGTACTTCACTGTACATCAGGCCTAAAAGGGCTCTGCGACGGGAGTTCAGCGACTTGAGGTACCTGGACTTCTGTGGGCTGCCGCTGTCTGAGTGGGTACCTGCCTCACCTGCCGCCAGCCATTGGATTCAACCGCCAAGCTCCATTCCATCCATCCCACTTGCCGACATGACACACCCAGCATAGGTATCCACCCATGCTCACGCCAATCTAGAACTGTGACCGGTTCCGCGGTTCTCAGCGCTTCTGCCAGCATTCAGACCAGGTGAAGCAGTCCATGGCTTAACTAGGTACCTAGGTCTACTTAGATAGTCTGGCAGAAAACTTGATGGGGCTCTGCTGTTGATTCTTACTTAGGTACCTACGGTTTGGGTAAGTAGATAGGTAGAAGCAGGGACCAGTCAGTTACGTACTAGCACCTGGCTGCTAATGCTGCGCGCCTGCGCCAAGGTACGTCGAGGAGACCAAAACCTTGCCATGATGAACAAAGGCGGGGAACCCAGGGCAGGTCAGTACCTTACTTTTGCCATCACCTACCAGCCGCAGATGGGAAGTACCTAAGACAGGAACAAACAACAATTGGTTCTGCCTGCCGTCCCCTCAAGTCCGGAGCACCAGCTTTTGGGTGGTACCTTCTATTAGAGCCAATAGTACTTAACATGACACCACTTTCCATGTGACCTACTCTGGTCTCTCTCGCACAATGCTTTTGCACCGAGAAACATCGACTCGATTTGAAGCCGCCCCGCAAGGCCGTGACTGAAACTAAACCCCACAACCCAGACAACATTCAACATCAACATCAATAGCATCAGAGGCAGAAACCAATCCATAGCGGCTCTCCCGACCTACTATGGTCACGTCATTCTCCGGCTGTGCCGACCCTCAATGTACAGCAAGGCAGCACATTCTTACCCTGGTGGTGCCGCCCCCCCGCGCAGAGGCGCCAGGGGAGGACTGCTTCCTCTTCGCAGGCTGTATGTCTGTTGTACGCTGTGTGTTATAGACCAAGGTATGTTATACCTCGTCCGTCGTACTCAGTACTTGGTCCCTCTATCACACCCTCTCGACTGCCCATGCGCAAAACTGACGGGGGTCTGAAGCCGCTTGATAGCTGTCAACTTCCTATCAACTACGGAGTAGGCTAAGTAGGTACAGTAGCTAGGTACAGTAGCTAGGTACAGTAGACATCGCTTAGTCTAACGCCGGGGTTGGAATGGATGCGACGAATTGTCATGTTTCCCCACCCACAAGCGGTTGAGTCGGAAGTTTTCCTACTTGGTGGGGTTGGTTTAAACGCCTCTTCCAAATCCCCCCGTCCAATGTCGATCAGTTGCAGGCAGTTCGACCTCGCCCTGCTCGCTCATGACGACGATCCTTGGAGCCCCAATCTACTATGTACATGGTAGCAAGGAAGACAACCAGTTGTTTGAGGAGCCAACGTAGACTGCACATCTGTCTCTCGAGCCCGGTTGTGAGACATAGGACTCCCTGCATCGGCAGTATAGCACTGCAGAGGCCAATGTCGCATTATTATTCAAGCCAGGTAGACAGCCTTATTGGCCTCCTGCGACACCTCCGAGGTTCTTGAGAAGTGACGGACTCCAGCCATTCCAGCCTCGTCATATTTTCATTTGCCCAAGCAGAGTCAGCTCACTCTGAGCCCGTCTCCTATGGCGACCGTCCCGATGGCGTGTCGCCAGGCCCCCGAAAGCCTGTCAGATCAAGCTTGGCCTGGACAGGCTGAAAGCCTAGGCCTAAGCACTCTACGAATCGCTTCAAGACTGGTTTTCAACCACCGTCACCGGATTTAGTCCACGCCTCTCTAGATTGGCCACTTTAAGACTTTCCACAGTGGCTAGGTGGTAATGCCGGGGGGATTCTGCAGCCATCACTTGGCCATGCGCCTCAGCGCATCACGATTTGTCCGGATGGGCAGCTACACCTGCAGCGTTGTGTTTGCCCCCATGTCGGTTGATAGAGACATTGCAGATCTGCCATGTATCTTGTACCTTGCCTTAGCATCAGGGACACTGCCGGTGATGCTCCCTTGCGTTCAGTGTAATATTGGCCTAACCGCCAACACCGCTTCATCGAAAACGAGAGCTGTACAGCAACTACTCAATAGCAACGTGCGGTCGAGGCAAGTTGTAGCATTTATGGGACAACGGAAGCATCTCTGGCTGACAGATGTTATGACTTGTAAGCTTCGATAGCCTGATAATTGATCATCTCGACATGAACTGCATTCACCTGCTGTAGCTGTATACCCCTATATTCGACTAGATCCTCCCATTCACCTAAATTCTTCAAGAGAGAGTTAAGCGATCATCGCTGTCGCAGCATCTGCTCGTGTTCTATCCAAAAGTTCTTGCACGCCTTATGGCCCCAGTGATCCGCCCACCACTCACCAAAGCTGTCCTCCACCTCGTGATCCACCTTGGCCACACGTTCCTCCCTCTTTAGGCCGCAAATGATGCACGCCTTGGGGGCCGTCGGTACCATCTTCGCCGTATGGACATGCATGGTCTCGCTGATTTCGGGGACCCGGAGCGTCGGCGCCTTGCCGGCCCCCTTGGCCGCCGCGACGGCCGACCGCAGCCGGCCGACCTGACCCCGCCACACGGCCGCAACGTCGGCGGCCTCACGGTCCTCACGCGCCGACTGGGTCTTGTCGACGCCTGCGAGCTTCATGCCTTTACTGCCGGCCGCGGAGATGGACATGCTTTTGGCGAGGATCTTGTCGCGATGCCAGCGTTGCTTGCGGCCTGCAATGACACGCGCCGCTGTTGTCGCTAGGAGGATGTAGGCTTCAAGGAAGTCGACTGCCTTGGGATCTGAGAGTATTCGTTGTTTGATGGAAGCATTCTGGCCCGACATGGGCTTAAAGAGGGCGTCGCCAGTGTTCAAGAGTTCCGGGAACACGGACAGAATAACGGACGGAGGGGGGACATTGGTTGGAGGAGGGGCGTTGTTGCTGATTTCGGGGCTCGATGATTGTGGTGGCTTTGGTGGCCTTGATGGCTTAACATTGTCAACGGCATCCCAGTCCCAGCCCTCCGGGGGCTTCGCCGAGTCAACATTATCCCTTTTGCCATCGGCGGCTGGGAACTCATCCCAAGCCCCCCACCCCTCCTCGTCCTCGTCCTTGTGCGCCTCTGGCTTGGCCTCCACCGCGCTCTGCAAAGTTGGCCATGCCGTAATTGCCGAGGAGGATTCGGGCGCTTCATCCTTTGGCGCGGGGCCTGTGGGCGTTTTGATGGCTAGTTCAGGGAAGGGGTTGCGGTCCTGGAAGGATGGGGATTTGGGTGCCTGTGGGTAGTTCATAGCCGTTGTGCCGAAGGCGAGAGTCCCGAGGAGGTGACTCGGTATCGATTTCCCTTTGGTTGGTTGTGGCGGAGGCGGAGCTGGGTCGTCTAAAGAAAGGAGGTCCATGGAGGGAGGAGGCGGGTATGTGTTTACAGGAGCTGGTGCCGGAGGAGCAGCTTTGGGTGGAAGTGGAGGAGCAGGAGACACAGTTTCGAAGTCACCGAACTCGTCATCATCATCTTCGTCGTCTTCGCCCTCGGGGACCTGTAGTTCAAAGTCCTCGGCATCAAAAAGCACATTCGGATCGGATGGCTCCGTCTTAAGCTTTGCTTTCAGTCGTGACTGTGTTCTTCTCTCATGGGCTGGTTGCTGCTCAAACTGCTCTCGGAGCTGCTGTGCCGGCTGCTGCCCCCAAGATGTCCCTGTGGGTTGTTGAGGCAGGCCACTAGTATCAATGAGGCTGTTGGACATAAGGTCAAGGGTGGAAGCCCGCACAATCCGGGTCCTCACGGGTATTTCTTGAGTAGTAGTCACTTGAGGAGTTGGGGCTGGGGATGGAGCTGTAGACTGCGCTGGGTTCTGCCAAGTTATTGACGGTGAGCCACTCGGCGCTAGAACCGCAGGTCGAGTCGCGCTCGGCCATGCTATTGAGGACGAGGCGATCGGGGCTGGAGTTGGAGCTATGGCCTGCGTTGGGCTTTGCCATGCTATTGACGACGAGATACTCGGCGCTGTGACTGTAGCCTGAGCCGGACTGTGCCATGCGCTTGATGGCGATATGCTTGGAGTTGGGTCGGGAGCTGGAGCTACAGGTTGCGCCGGACTCGGCCACGCTATTGGCGACAAGAGGTTCGCAGCAGCTGTAGTAGCCGGACCCCGGGGAGGAGCGGGAGCCGTTGTTTCGGCTGTCTCAAAGTCGCCCCAGCCATCATCCTCCTCCTCGATCACTGCCGGAGGCTTTGGCGGGGCCGCGGGAGCTACGGGAGTCGACACATTTCCCCAAGAGCTGGTGCTCACAGGCTGGGACCAGGCAGGCCACGGCTGCAGCGTCGGCTCGACCGGTTGCGTGACGGTGGGTGAGGCATGACTGGCGGCGTTGACAAAATCAAAGGGATCCTTGTTGGGAGGGGCCCGGAGTGCAGGTTGGTCGGGCTTAGGTTGGGCTGATGAGGATGGTGTTGAGAGCTCATTGAACTCAGCAAACAGATCCGCGGACATGGTGAAGCACGGAGCGATGCATGCTTCCGACCTCGGGGGTCGCGAGGCCTGCAAGATTGCTATTGGTGTGTGGGTGGGAAGAAGGATGAGGGGTGAAGTGAATTAGGATGAGGATGCGGATGAGGATGCGGCTGACGAGAAGGTGCTCGAGGATGCCACGAGGCGACCGAGTACCGAACTGTCCGTTAGCTATCTAGACGGCGTGGTCTCTGGCTGTACCGGCTGCCTTTAGCCCCTGAAATTGTGGAGGCCTAACCCCCCATTGTGCTTAACTGCTCAGGGCATTTTTAAGTTAATAAACGCCCCTATTACCGGTGGTAGTTAGAGACAGTCACGGGCGTCTTAAGCGCTGAGAGCGGGGCCCGCATTCGCCGCCCAATATGGTGTCCGTAGGCCGAACTTCCGCGTGCATCCCGCGTCTCGCAACATATCCCGTCCGCTGACATCAAAATTGGAATTACGCCTCACATTTGACCTCACCCGCCACCTGATGAGAGCTGAGACTCGACTGCAGACTCGACAGCCGACTGCCGACAGCTCGGGTCTTGTACCGCGACGCAAGACTCTACTAGTATGAGACCTCTCGAAGAGCTGCTGTAGGTTGCCACCAGACAGAAGCCCTTCCATGACGACACTGGCGACTGACATCAACCGCGCCTGGTAGGTCGCGATGGCGCGAGACGCAGACTCACGGAAGCCATCTCCCCGATCTTCAACGTGCAGTCAGATACAATGGACCTTCGAGCCCCTGTCTGTCGGGCTGTCGCTCCTTGTGCTGGAAGGTGAGTCGCTACCCTGCTTAGATGAGATGCCGTTGTGCAATCTGAGCTCACCCAAGGCACTTAGACGTTCCTGCTATCGAGCCCTGCCGCCGGCATGAGCTGGTCTCAAGCCTTGGATGAGGGACGGCGCATGTACACCGAGAAGCATCAGCACTTTCTCAAGTTCATCCTGCATCCCGAAGCCCTCACCGAGCTCACCATCGACCCTCTGACGGATGACCCCGACGTGAGTTTCGGCGTCGCCCGTCTCCATCGCGCATTGCTCTGCTGACAGACCCCGAGTCGCCCTGGAACACTGTTCGTCAAGATGAGATTATCCGCGCCGAGATCAAGCAGGATGTTCAAAGGCTCCCTGATGAAGTGTCTTACCATGACAGACACGTCCAGGCCATGATCCTAGATATCCTCTTCATGTACTGCAAAATTAACCCTGAAAGGGGCGGCTATCGACAGGGCATGCATGAGCTCTTGGCCCCCATGGTTTATGCCATTCAAGAAGACGCTCTTGACATTGCTACTGTCTCCTCAGATGTGACTCTAGACGACATCTTCAAGAAGACCCTAGATGCGACCTTTATTGAGCATGATGCTTTCATTCTCTTTTCTATGCTCATGGAGCATGCCCAGTGCTTTTACGAGATCAAGGAACCCCCTACCAACTCGGCTCATCCGACGCCAGGTTCAAGGATTCCGGACCAGAGTTCCGCAATAGTGGAGAGGAGCAAGTTCATCCACGAAATGTGCCTGCAAAAGGTTGACCCGGAATTGGCGACCCATCTCACCAACATAGAAATTCTGCCACAAATCTTCCTCATGTAAGTGTTCGGGCAGTCCATGCGTGGCAGGATGCTAATTGAGAGCCAAGCCGATGGGTCCGATTGCTATTTAGTAGAGAGTTTCCCTTTGAGCAGGTTCTGGTGCTTTGGGATACAATCTTTGCCGTAGATCCGGCATTGGAACTGATAGATCTCGTCTGTGTCGCCATGCTGATTCGAATTCGGTGGGAATGTAAGTTAGAGTGCTGTTACTCCGCATGATCGCCCAACTTCTGACAAAACCTCACAGTGCTAGAAGCAGACTACTCGGTTTGTCTGCAATTGCTCCTCAAATATCCTCCTCCTCCCCAGCCTCACGGGCCCCATACGTTTGTCGATGATGCTCTGTACCTGAAAGACCACCTCACCCCTTCAGGTGGAGCGTCTCTCATAATGAAATACACGGGCAAGATGCCAACTGTATCGGCATCACCCGATTCCTTGCGACATGCAACACCGAGCTTCCGAGGCTTCAACTCACTTCGTCAACGAGGTTTCGGCGCGAGATCACCACTGGCCTCACCGACGAGATTCATGCAGCAGCAAGGTGGCATGGAGGCCCTGTTCCAAGGAGCCGCCAAGGGAGCGAAAGGGGTCCTGGAACGGGGAGAGAAACTCGGAATCAACCAAGCAGTCAGGGATGCCATGGGTGAAATCAAGCGTAATCTCAACGAAGCGCGAAACACGGCCATGTCTCCCCGACAAAGCTTGAACGAGGAGGGTGCTACAAGGGGTCTTATAGCATTAGAGAGGCGCAACCAACAGCTGGCGACCATGCTTGAAGAGACCGTCAGCAACCTCAAGGCACTATCCATGTCCAGCCTAGACGACAAGGCTAAGAGCCTCGAGCTTATTGAGATCGCCGCTGCGAAGGTCCAGTTCGTCAAGATCTACTTGGAAGACTCGTCGATGGACGTGCCGATGCTTGATTCCCCGCCGCCCGAAGAGAACGACCAGATGCCTGTCGTGGTAGACGGCGTAGTTTCCGATGGACCAGCGATCAAGATCCTGTCCGACGTGGTGCTTTCAACCCCGGCGGATGTCGACATTGCTGCTCTCAAGATAAACGAGGACGATCCCACGCTGAAGAAGGACGCCGCCTTGCCTCACCCAAGTTCTGATCTCATGGACACATCTGGCGATAGCGTGCCAGGGGATCTGTTAACGGCTGGCCCTGTGACCGAGCCTCGGCCGTCAGGCCCCGTTCCCACACGCTCTACCTTGGCACAATCATCCTTCTCTTGGATGCTCGAGCCGGACGAGCCCGGACCGCCACAACCGCCCGCATCTGCCAAGAAGTCGCCCCCGGTCCAGCACAAGAAACGCATCTCCAACGCTAGTCGGGACAGGAATGCGTTTTTGTTTGGCGAAGTGACATCAAGTGCTGACAATCGAAACCCGCCAAGTTCAGATGAGATATTCGGGCTCCAGCCGATTCGAAAACCGAAGGAGACATGACGAGAACTATACATGAATTGAGATAGAGCACTATGTACATTACAATGCGATGAAAACATTACCGGATATAGACCATCATGCCTGTATGTCGAACAGTTCTGCAAGTGGTCGAGTTGAAGAACCAAGAGACAGTTAGGGGTAACACATATTGCACTAAGTCTTATCTAGTTTCTATTTCAGTACTCGGAACTATTCACAATACATTAGATATATCTTCAGGCCACTACGGTCTCTTAAGTGGCTGGCACTTTGGCATCGAATTCGAGAGGACATCACCAATAGGCCTATGCTTCTCTGTAGCTACGTAAAAGTGAGTTTGTGCTGTGCGAAATTTTTTGGTGTCAATGCCTGATAGGATGTAGACCTATTCATACTACTGCATCAGTACCCGATGTTCACCTTTTCAGCGGCCTTTCTTTAATCCAGAAGGTGACGAAGAACGAGGTGGTCAGGTACACCAGGAGTAGCGCGAATACACCCAGTGTAGCTACTTGATAGCTTGACCTAACTTGGTCGGCGATGTGTGGAGGTAGCTCTTGTATGTAATCGAGGCTCTAGCGCACTTTATCCTCAATGTCGTGGGCGTCGTTGCCGTTCGGCAGCCGTGTGGCAAGCTGCGCTTTGAGCACCTGCTGGAGGACTGCCGAGCCGGTGCTGATGCCGATGCTGGAGCCCAGGGAGCGGAAGAGATAGGAACAGGCGATGACAACTGCCGTATCCTCGACGACCGCGTTGGCGAGGAGGCCAACGAGGGTCGTGGTGATGCCTTCAGATCCAGTTAGCGAGTTGGACTCTGCTTGCTGACTGCAGTCGGGCGAAGATTCTTACCGCATCTAGCCCCAGTACCTCTCCGGGGGTAGACCTAAACACCACCGACAGACTCAGGGGCAAGAGCGCAAAGAGCAGCATCCTATACCCGGACACGGTAACCCAGTAAAACCGCCCAGTGCGCTTTATCAACCACCCGCCGAACAGCGAAGCAAGGACACCGGCGACCATCCTCGGCACCAACAAGGCGCCGCTCTGGGTGGCGCTGTCCCCCTGGACGGCCTGGAAGAACAGCGGTATGAAGAAGAAGATTATGGCCATCTGCCCCGCCACGCCGAAGAAGTTGACAAGATAGCAGGCGAACAAGCTGCGATCGAAGATGATGTGCCCGGGGGCAAAAGGATTCGCGGCCACTCTGATCTCGACGAAGATGAAGAGGGCAAAGAGGGCCGGGGCTGCCGAGAGCGCGACAAGAGTGATCATGTGCGACCAGCCGAGGTTGGAACCTGAGTCGAGGCCGGCGAGCAGGGCGGTGACGGCTAGGACGAGAGTGAAGGCTCCGAGGAAGTCGATTCGGCGCATCCTGGTGAGCCAGTGGTCGTGCGAGACGGGCGGGAGGTCGAGGACGAAGTAAACGGCGGTGAAGGCAACGAAGCAAAGGGGGACCTGGCCCAAGAAAGACCTTCGGGCAATGAGTTATAGCAGGCCTCTGGACGAGACAATCGAGGCAAAGGGTTCAACAACTCACTATCGCCAACCAACCGAGTCTGCTAATAGACCCCCCAGCGACGCCCCCGTCGACGTCCCCGCGGCCCAGAGGATGTTGATGTATCCCTGCCAGACGCCGCGGTCTCGCAGCGGCACTAGGTCGCTGAGCAGGATCGACACGACCGAGTTCATGCCGCCGCCGCCAACGCCGGCCAAGGCACGAGCGGCGCACAGCTCGCCCATGGAGCGGGCGAGGCCGCAGCCCAGACAGCCCAGGGCGAAGACGGAGTAGGCGAAGAGCAGGCAGGGCTTGCGGCCGAAGATGTCGCTGAGCTTGCCGTAGAGGGGCTGGAAGCTCGTGAGGGTGAGGAAGTAGCTGCGAGAGGCATGTAAGCGGGCGAAATACTCGGTGGAGGTGTAAGGGGAGCGGAAAGACTTGCGCTGTGGCGATCCAGCTTGTGCTGTTGAGGGCATTGAGCTCGTTGCCGATCTTGGCATAGGTGGCAACGGTGAGGAGTTGGTCAACGGCGACCATGTAGACCTGTGATCCTCGTCAGCCCAACATTTCTTGCTTCATTTATGAGGTTTGTGGCTGGTGTACATACTCCGAGACCAACGGCCGGGATGAGGAGGTGCATCTTCTTGGCCATGGCCGGGCGCTCCGGCTCGCTGTCCTTCACCCGGCCATTCTCGGCGTCACGACGGCCGAGACTGTCACCATCACCGTCACCGTCACCGTTACCGAGAAGAGGAGATGTTTCGGTCGGCGGGCTCAATGCGGCGGAGCCGGAGGATCCGGAGCCCGGCATTTTTTTTGCTTCGGCGGAGCGGGGTTGGCCGATCTGATTAAGAAGCAGAATTACGGTCCCGAATCGGGAGTGGATATTGGAAGTCCGGGGCGGACACGGAAGCAAGGATAAATTAGTCACGACGGGATGGAAAACAAAGAACTGGCTACAACTTAGGGAGGCAGCTTTGAAGAGTAGATTATCTCGGCCATCGGAGTCAATTCTGGGCAGCGATCGGACATGAGTGTGTGCGCCGTGCCGGGCCGTCCCGCAGGTACTGCAAGAGCGGCTCTACGGAATCTTTGATAGGACCAAGACCAAATCATCGTGGGACGGATTGTGCCATGCGAGAGACAAGAGGCGTGACAGAAGAGACTCGTGCCTCAGGACCAAGACAGGGCCAGACGATTCGCCGATCCATTGGCAGTTGGATTTTGAATGTCATTGAATGATGGTGAAAGTTAGATCCAACACCCGTCCGTCATGCGAGCCGCGGCATTGACGATGTAAGAAGGCTAGAACAACACATTTCTCAATGAAAACATCGGATCTGCAGCAGGGCCTGGACTAGGCTAGGTTGGATGGAGAGTGGGCAGTAGATACTTCGTAAAAGACTCACTCGGGAGATCCGGTAATTATCAAGGGGATGTTGCACGAAGTAGATTGTGCGGATGCATCCTTCTGCAGGACAGGACCACTTATTAATGTTATTGTCGTGTCCTTTGTTGGGGCCTGTTGCACGTGTGCAGCTGGTGATTTCCTGGAATAGCCAAACCAATGGGGACAGTTCGTCCAAGCATCAAGCCGAAACACCGGTTGACAAGGAACAGCCGCTGTTGATGATGGTCATTTCGTGCATCGTACGAAGTACGTAACTACACGAACTGTGAACGATTACTTACTACATAATTAGTTAGTACGTAGGATAGTTGGATAGGTGCCGATGGATCGACCTCGCTTCTACTACGTAGCAAATGCTTGTTGGCGGTTCTCGAGTGGATACTTGTTAGTACTGTAGTACTGTAGGTATCAAAAGTCCTTGTTTGATCGGCCGGTAGACGGAGATATTCCTCTCGGCTGGCCGTGACTGAGACCAGCAGTGCGACTGTGACGGGTGATGCAGTGCGCTTGTAGCTAACAGTAGCTAATCAGTAGTTATCTAAGGTAGGCCGTGTCGCCGCGTCCCTGTGACACGGCACGGCGCGCATCACTCGGTGTAGAGACAACAGCGTGTACGGGGAATACGAGAGGGCCTTATCTCCTAGGCGTCGTCCAACCAAAGCAGCAGCCGTTGAGAATCGACATCCATTGTGGCTGACCTTTCGTCATCGGTTAGTGATGATCTGCTCGCACTGATCATCCGATGGCGTGTGCATTCATGCCTGGCATACATACATACTTATGTATGGTCCCAGACCTTTCAGGGTCCACGGGTCGAAGGGATGATGCAGTGGGGAGGTCTCGTCGGGAGGCCGCACTTGTAGGCTATGTATGTACGCATGAACGAGTGGACGACGTATGTATCATGTTTGGATCCCGGATGAAGGCCCAGGGAGGATGACACCAGGCCCCTGGTCTAGCTGATGAATGGGGATCGATCGCCCGGAGGCGTGTGGGCACCCGAGTGTAATTAGTGACGCGACGATGCTTCCTTGGCTTTTTAGTGTGCCGACCATCGCCACTGCAATGAGATCACTCTCTTCCTCCCCGGGAAAGACGCCGTGGTGATCTTCCATACACCGGGGGACACAACGTTCTAATTTCTGCACTCTCCTGAGAAGAAGAAGAAGAAGAAGAAGAATAATAATAATTCACGTCAGATGGTGCCTGGCTCGTACGTGCAAGGTGGTTGGTGTCTCGTACAGTGCGAGACTTGAGACCAAGGAAGGGAAATCACAGCCACCCCCTCGTGGTTGACGCAGATTTCGCGATCCAAAAGACGAGATGAAATGAAGAGAGAAGAGCCACGAGAGATGGCTGCAAGCAACCGCCCTACTACTAATGCAGTACGTACGTAGGTACCTAGCCCGGGGGCTGTAACGCGCCCGACAACGTGGAACCGAGGTACATGTACGTACACTGACGTAGCACCGGCATGGACGTGACCCGGGGCACTGCAGGTACGATCGTGGGCGTACCTACTAGGTTCCCCAAGGTTCCGAACAGCCCGGTAAATTACCAAGGCTGAAGTGATATTAGGCACGCTTGAGGAGTGCTCCTGCTCCCTGGTCGGCATTCCCACATCTGCAGGAATGTCTCAGCGCCAATGCCGTCGAGATTAAAAGGGGGAAGAGAAGAGGAGGAGAAAATATTGAAAACCCGGCTCCATCAGGTTGCGAGCAGGTGGGTGTCGGGTGGGTTCCTCGATGCAGGGTGTTCAGCTGGCATTGTCCTGCATGCACATATGGAAGTCACTGCACTGAAGTGGCTTGTTTCAGCCGATGAGGGCTAGTCCCTGACTGCGGAGGGCCGGGGTGGCTGAGGGAACCACCGGGAGCCACAGCGGACGATGCGCCAAGCCGCTCGGAGTCCCGCTCAGTATGTACATGACCAACAAGGCGTTAATATGTACTAAGATCACAGGCACTGCGCCTTATCCCACCTGCCCACTGCCGACGGGACCTAAGGTTATTAGTAGTGAAATCAAGGCAGCGACGGAACAGCAGAGGCAGGTTAGAATGCTGGAAGGCGCAGCGAGGGCGGGCAGGTACCCGGACCTCCTTAGGGCCTACGGGGGCACTGGCAGTTAGAGGTTGGTTGCTAAAATGCCAACCCACACTGAACAATTCCATTCTCGGCCTGTCGAGGCAGCCCAGCCCGTCCTACTGCTAAATCATTTCTCGCGACATCATCCATCTTCCTGCTTCTTCATTTCTCGTGTTTCTCCTCCCTCTGTTTCCTATTCCTGGCCCTTCTCGCTGTTCCACCGCATCTACCCTCGCAGGGCCGTCCTCTCTCCCTCGTCCTTGTCCTCGCCACCGGATGCTGGGCTACCGACCGCACCCAGACAGCGGCGCTTTGTGATTGCGCATTGCAACGCCATTGACGTCCCAAACTCGTTGGCCATTGACCTCCGCTCTGCGTGCGCACCCTCGTCTGTCCTGCTGCATCTCGTGTTTCGCATACTCGTCTACCTCAAGGCGAAGGTGAAGGTGCCCCCGTCGGCTTCCGACTCGTCGGCCAGTGCCCGTCATGCCCGCCATGTTGAGCACCAACTCTCTCGAGCCGCCTAAAACTGGCGCCTCGCGCTGGTCCAAGGCTCTCCCCGAAGTCCCGGGCATTGACTTCAACGACATCTACGACGAATACGACTACGACTTGTCTCCGGTCACCTCGCAAGACAAAAACCTCCCCAGGCTTCCCATTGTGCCGCCGCCGCCCAGGTCAACCAGCATGGCTAATGCGAAGCCTCTGCCGCCGCCGCTGCCTCCGTTGCATCTCCTCAACACTGCCGTGGCTCCTCTGTCCGGCCCGCCCAAAATGGCAATCCCACGCCGTCCCGTCGGCAAGCAGCCTTCGAACCAAGCGCAACAACTCCAACAATCGCCTCTGGAGCCCACGTCGCCAGCGCAATCCATTTCCAGCATCTTGTCGGCCTACTCGCGAAGTTCTGGCGAGTCGCTGATCAGGTCGTCCGATGCGGCCACCAACAGTGCCCGTCAATCCGAGGCGAACGCCTCGCCTAGCCACCAAGCTCCACCTGCCAGCACCCAGGCCCGGACGCTTATTAGTCCCTCCTCCACCAAGCTGAGCACCACCCGATTACCGCAGACGCAACAACAACATGGTGCACCAAACCCTCCCTTCGAGTCTAATCGTCCACCACCACCTCCCCCTTCCAAGGACACCAAATTTGGCCTGCCGACGTCGCCTGCACCGAATCGGACCCCAACCCAGGGCGTCGACACGTCATCACCACCCCAGCCACAGCTCTGGCGTCGTCGATCAACCAAGGCTGAGCGGAGCCTGGAGCTTCCTGACCTGAAGCTGATTGCGAGTCACGGTTCAACCGCCGCTACGCATCCCGCTGTTCAACAACCAGCGGTCCAACAACCCGTGGCCCATCCCGTGACTCGACCATACCTTCCTCCTGGCGTCGTCGTTCAGGTGTCGACCCCGGCGTATCAACAACTTGAGAGTAACAATCCCCAGGTAGCTCCCACGCAAAACCCTCAGCGCGCCGCCGTCCCGGCCCCAGAGCAGGCAGCCGAGACTGAGACCCAAACCATGGGTAGCGGCAGCTCCAAGCTCAACCGTCTCAAGGACAAGCTCCACACTCTTCATCGCAGGGGCAAATCCTCAAGTGACACCGCAAGCGAGTCCACCATCCGGCCTGGCGCACAACGGCCACCAACACCCGAGTATCAGAAGCAAGATGTCAAGACGCCCATTGTTGATGATTTCATTTCGCCCCTGTCCCCAGCCTCCTCCCCAGAGCTAATGACGGACGTGTCTCCGCAATTGCCAAGGGAGCCCCCCAAACCTCTGCCTCAAGTGCCCATACCTCATGAGTCTTCTCAGGAGCCCACCCGAGTGCTCTCGCCGAATGGTAGCCCGGTGGATACCAAGCCACTCACTCGCAAAGCACTGCCACCACTTAATCAATATCGCGATGAAGAAAAGCCTCTACCAAAACCAGAAGAGGTCCCTGAGTCGTCTCCCCTCCCCCGGGCGAATAATGAAGTCGCCAAACCGCTCCCGGAGCAAAGGCTTCAATCAGTAGCCGAAGCTGAAGCGAAATCCCCAATGAACGGCTCTCTACCGCCGTTGGTAACAGAAGAAGTTCGATTTCCGAATTATGGCATTGGGTCTCCGACAAGCCGCGCACCTCCTTCTGCCGAAATGCCTACCATGTTTTCTCCACGAGGTTCGTCTGTACGATCTAATGCGCCCAGGCCGTTTGAACAATCCCGACAGCCCGCCGCAGACCTGGATCCGCGGCTTGTTTCGTCCGAGTCTCAAGGGTTCCTCTACAAGGGTCGAGATGGAACCCTATATCCCGAGATGAAGGTCACACGCGATGCCGATCCCGAGGCGGCCTACTTCCCCAAACAAGCCGATGGCTTCCTATCAGGGGGCGAAATATTCAAGGCACCGGCGCTGAAGGACTCCCACTTCAACTGCTATCAGCGGCATCGGACAATGAATCGACGGACCAACAGGAGTTATTCACTCACGTGCCAGACCTGTGGGAGGCCGGACGGCGAAGACCGGTGGGCCTGCACGTTCTGCCACTTACGAATCTGCGAGACATGCTTCATAGCCCTCGATAGACAGCAAAGGGAGCTGCGGCACCTAGTCGAAGGCTTGAACCAAAAGTTTTCAGCACAACATACTTGAGCTATGGTGTTGCTACGGTGTCTGAGCGACACCATTTACAGTCCTTGATCTTCTTCTTATATTGTCACTTTACACCCAAATCACCTTGTTTCCTTTGTCAAGGCCTAGAACGGGCTCGCAGAACTGAAATACGGTTTCATGTATCATACGAGGAGGATTGCGCCAAAATGGGTATATGGGAAACATAGAAGGCCCTTGGGGAGATTTTCTGTGACTTTTGACGATACCAATCTTCAGCCCTCGGCGCACATGGCTCGCTGGGGCTGACTGGGAACGGAGGGCTGGCTTGTACTTAAGAAAAGAAAAATGAAGTAGTTACTCCGTAGACGGCGGCGCTGAGATTGATGTCGGATGATGGCGATTTTTCTTGGCCAGTTCTACTATAGGTATCGGTATCAATACATTGTTGCGGCGTCCCGGACGGGGATGACCTGTGCGCTGTTGATGAATGCGAGCTGAGGAAAGCTGTCGAGTTGCTTCCTCTTGATGACTGAATGATTGGATGATGCGTGACGATTGTCTGATCTTACGGCCATAATCACAATCCATTCCGTCATGTTGTCTACAGCAGTACGAAGTACTTGTGATGTATTCGTAGGCTCAAATATGTACGGCTCTGGTGTGGGTCCGCGGTCTTAGCATCGGGTCTTGCTGATTAGTTGCCGTGCCGTCTCCACTTGGCGGTGACACCTCCCTTACGGACTACCGCAGCCAAACATTGATCCCTTTGCGGCAACTGATCTGATCTGATACCAAACACAAACAAAAAAACAACAACAACAAGGGGCGCCAATGTCCTCCTCCCTCCAGCGCTCCCGGTCTCTCCGGAAGCCCTCGACCACAGCCTCGACCTCCGACCCGACCTTGCGGAAACAGGACGCCGCGCCCCGTCATAGCTCGCCGAGTCGTCTCCCCGTCAAGCCGCTGACTCGGAGCACCACGGCGGCCGCCACCGCCACTCCCACTCCCACGAGGACGCTGCGCAGCGGCTCTACCGCCGCCAGCGGCCTTGCTCGCTCCTCGTCCGGCAAGCAGCCGACGGCCCCGAAGGAGCTGCCCCCCAGGAGGGAGACCAGCCGCTATCCGCCGTCGACGACTACCAACAGGCCGCGTCCGGCGGTGAGACCAACCTCCTCCGATGGACCGCCCACGCCGACGAAACGAGTCGCTCCTCATGTCCGCGCCAAGAGCACGACAACGGCCACGGCCGCGGCCACGACTACGGCGTCGAAGCTCAGGGGAGCTGCAGTGCCACGACCGTCCTCGGGAGGTTCGCACCCCAGGGGAACTCCAGTGTTACGCCCGCCATCTGGAGGCTCCAATTCGTCCGCATCCTCTACGACAACCCGAACACTGCACACCACCCGGAAGGTCTCCGGCCACGAAAAACCGCCCACCGCTGCCGCCGCTCCCACGCAGGCCCAGCCCCGTCTCCGGCCGGCCTTTTCGACCCTGCAGCAGCACTACTCGCCCGCCAAGTCCGCCGCCCCGAAGCCCCTGACCTCGACGTTCCTCGCGCCGCCGTCCCCGTCCAAGCTGCCGGCCAACGTCGCCGCCTCCGCCGAGACGAGTCGGCTGCAGACCGAGCTGCTCCAGCTGCACCTCCTGCACCAGGACGCGGCCGTTGTCGACGCGGAGTGGCGCTCCAGCGCGAGGCAGAAGCTCGGTGCGAGGTTTGCGAAGCTCTCCGCGGACGGGACCCAGGCGGACGAGCGTGAGAAGGCCGAGGTGGAGCGGGAGAACGTGCTAGCGCTGCGGAGCTGGGCCGTGGGCGGCGGACTCGAAGACCGGATACAGGCTCTGGACGCTGTGATAAACGGCGTGTGGACGCTGGGCGAACCGGGGGGCCGTTACGCCCGCGTCATCAGGCGGTTTGAGCGCTGGGTCGACCGCATGTGCGAAATCGAGGACGTCCGGCGCGGCGACGGCGCCCTCCTCCAAGAGCAAGACGTGCTCTTCATCGGCGAGCTGGACGTGGCGTGGAAGGACGAGCACATGGGCCTCGTCCGCCGCTTGGACGGGATGAAGCGGCAGCTGGACGAGCTAGGCCAGGTGCCCGACAACAACAACAACAACAACAACAACAACAACAACAACAACAACAACAACAACGAGGAGAACAGCCAGGAGCGGTCGAGCCTACGGCGCATGATGGAGGATTCTCGGGCGCTAGTCGAGGGCATGCTCGCAGAGTTGACTCTCATGGAGGAGATTGAGCGGGAGGCGGTTGCGCGGGAGGACGCCTGGATCGAGAAGATGAACCGTGACGAGGATGTTGATGATACCCCCCGGGCTGGCGCGATTTGGCGAGTTGTATAGCGGACGAGCAAGGTGTTTCCCTTTTCTTTGGCACTAGGACGAGTGTGGCACGTGTTGGACTCGTAGGGCCCTGGATATGCATGCGTGGGCGAGCTGCGATATTGATGACAACAGCGCAGTGGTTGCGTTCACTTTTCATTCATAAAACACCACAAACATGAAATAAACTGCTTTTTTGTCCGTTTCAGAAAAGGCCGCTTTAGCTAAAGACGTTTGAAGAAGGAACCAACGGACTATCCCGCTCCGGGCCCCTGTCATCAGGACCGTGGGATATTAACAAGAAAATGAATCAACGTAGCGGCGAATGTATCCTCCCATTCTAACTTTCAGTGTGTCATGACTTCGGCGGTTGAGCAGAAATAACCCCGCTTCACAACGCCCTCTAAATGGTTTCCGCATAAATAGTCATCAAGCTCGCGTTGGGGACAAGGGGTACTAAGGAAAAGGCAGAAAAAAATGAACGAGAACATTTCCTATCTCTATGATCCGTCAAAAGTGAAAGCCGCACGATTTCATGAGCGTTGCTGATGTCTGCATCTAAGCAGTGGTAAGTGCAGTTCCGCCGCAGTGGTGGCTCGTCCACCCCGCGCCGATGACAACATATGCCCCCCCCCCCCCCCCCCCCATGTGACGAGAGCACCCATCGCGGGGCAAGAGGTGCTCTTCACTGGATAAGAGTCTGAAACTCGGGAGGGCGGTTCACAGAAAGGCTCGTCGGGGAAAGGTGACACCTTCAACGGCAGGCTCGTCGACGAACCAGCTGCAGCGCTCGCCGGTGCCTTCGTTGACCAGGGCGCAGGGGAGACCGGCGTCCTGGTCAAAGATCTGCTTCATAATGTCTTTCTTGCCGCCGCCGGTGGCGATGAAGGCGACGCGGACGGCGTGGTTAACGACGGGGAGGGTGAGGGTGATGCGCTTGGGGGGAGGCTTGGGGGAGTCGTCGATGGGAGAGACCCAGGCGCTGGTCTCGCGGAGGAGAGGGTGGCCGGGGAAGAGGGAGCATGTATGGCCGTCGGGCCCGCAACCGAGGAGGAGGAGGTCGAAAATGGGGAGGCGGACCGAATCGCGGGAGGCGAAGCTAGCGACGAGGACTTGCTCGTATTGGTCGGCGAGCTCCTGGAGGTCGTCGAGGTGGGCAACGTCGATGGGGTGAACGGTGGGCTTCTGGTCGGCGGGGATCTTGTCAAGCAGCTCGGCCTTGAGGAGGGCGTAGTTGGAGTCGGCGTGATCGAGGGGCACGGCGCGCTCGTCGGCGAAGAAGATCTCCCAGCGGGCGAAGTCGACGCGGTCTTCGGGGCCTTGGGCGGGAGACAGGAGGGCCTGGGCGAGAGTCTTCGGGAGAGAGCCACCGGAGACGGCGACCTTGAAGGCACCGTGGCGGGCGATGCCGGCGGTTTGGCTCTGGACGATGTAGGAGCGGAGGGCCGGGGCGAGAGTGTCGACGCCGGGGAAGGCGTAGAGGTTGGGTTGAGTTTTGCCCATTGTGGCGGTGGTTTTGTGGCTTGTGAGGGAGATGTGGGCTGCGGGTGGGATAGACGACGTGGGGGGAAGAGGTGGCAAAGATCGAAAAGGGAAGTTGAGGAAATGAAGGGAGCGACAAGTGACGGGGTGTTTATGGGAAGGGGGTGGGAAGGTATGAGGATGAGAGATAGGAAGGTAGTAGAGATAGAGTAGAGATGAGATGGATTTTGGGATGGGATGGAGGGGGCGGGGTTTCGACTTTTGGAGGGGGGGGGGGAGGTATGTAGTGGATTATTAGAGCTTGTGGAATTTCTTCCTTTAGGCTGGGCTAGGCTCCTAGTACCTTTGTAACGAATGACAAGGTACACCCCCCCGTGGCCGGTAATTGTTCGCCCGACAGGAGGGACGCAGAAAGCGAGAAGACGGGGCAGGTAGGCAGGAAGGACCTTGGACATCTACCTCATGGAGCCGAGGTAGGTACTCAGTAGAAGTTTGGACCCAGCCGGGCGCTAAGGCGGAGGAATGTTTCCTGCGATGTTGGACGGGAGGTTCCAAGAAGACGCAGGGACGTACGGAGTAGAGGCGCAGAGAAAGCCAGTTGCCAGATCTCTACAATCACCAGGATTGGAGGAAAGCTTGGGGGGGCGGGGGGAAGAGGTGGATGAGTTCACACGACAACGGGCGCAAGAATGATGAGCGCAAGTGGCGTGCGGTCGGGTGCATGCACGCGTGCGTCGTCGTTGTGTGAGGTGGGATTTCCGACGAGGCAAAGAAGGCTGTTGTGTGCTGTGCTGCTTTCCCTCCAACCGCCCGCCCGTCGAGCAAACACAATAGTACTCTAGGTAAGTAGGTAGAGTAATTGTCTACATTACTACTACATAGTATGACAATTGAGAGTCATTTAGGTAGGACTGGCTAGTAGTAAGCATCCTGGGCTAATCCAGGTACGGTGTGGTTACTTTGGATCTGAAGATGCTAAATCTGCAGATAGGTAACGTTAGTTAATCCACTATCTGGTGCGGCTGCTGTCGTTCAGTTTCCTGCACTAACAGCAACCAACTCGATTTCCTTCCCTCGCGTCCATTGTATGAGAGTTGGTCCGCTGTTACGTGGCAAGGTGGTGTCTAGCGAGCGGAAGAAACATAGACCACATGCATCAGGGCATATCGTTGATTCGGCGTCGACCGCGGGTGGTGATGCCTCATAGTATCCAGACGTCATGACGTAGTGGGGCCGGGTTCCTTCTCTAGTGGGGAGTCCAGGCCTCTCCTCCCGCAACCCCACCATCGTGACCCCTCCATTCCCACCCGGAGCTCTCCCACACTCGCTCCGGCGGACCACGCAACAAGTTGGGAATTCTCCCGCCCCAACGTCTGCCTGCCTTGTGGCTGCAGTGGCGGTGACTATTTATGTTTCTTCTGACGGGATATCTACTACACGATCCATCCGGGACTTGTCGGGTTCGGCGGCTAATTCCTTTTGCGCCATTGCATTGCATTGCATTGCATGTCATGTCACCCTCTTGGCTGCTCCCGCAAGCATATTCGTATCCGGACCATGATTGCCCAGGACTGGTGCTACTACCCGCTTCACAGCACACTAACTGCACTCTTCCTTGACGATGCCTTCTCGTGGTGACACTCGGTAAGAGCACTGAGCTTTGTTGTTGTCGTTGTTGTCGTGCCGGACTGACCGACCCAACCGAAAACCCAGCTCCAAGACGCACTGCTTGGCGCACATGTCAGTATCTCGCCTCCAATTTTTAAATAATAAAAATTCTTTTTCTTTGGCCGCTGCACTTTAGTTGGGTAAGAAATCGGCTAGGGCGCAAGGCTCGGCGCGCGACACTGAAAATGGCTGCTGGTGGTTGGGTGGGAATTCTCGGCTTTGATTTTCAAAGAAACCTGCCAGGCCTACTAATCTACTCCATCAGGTTAACAAGATCGGGCAAAAACTTTTTTTTTTTCCCCTTCTCTTTTTCTTTACTTCCCCCCTCTCTCCCATGCGAATGTGGGTATGAAGTAGACTCTTGGCTGGACCCTTGATAACCAAATACCTCAGCTTTTGCAAAGTTGCAATTGGGCATAATTAGGGAGACCCGGAATAGTTGAAGACTTTTTGTCTTTGATATTGCAAGTCAAGACGAGATACGAACCACGATACAACCCACAACCCCCAACTTGCAACACACACACCATCGACAACGGGCAACGCCATAGACATTCCGGGATACTGCCGCTTCACTATCCCGTCACGCCTCACTCCTGACTCCTCACATCTCACATTCCCTTAGCCAAACTCTTCACCTCTCTGTACCCTTCCTCGAGCCACGCCTCGGCATTCACACATCTCAGTCCCCCTCATATCATACCCCTCTAGCATCCAACCCCAGATCCATTCCCCCTTCAGTGGCTTCAAACTGGCTCGGTGCCTCACGTTGCGTTCATTATTCAAGCCAACCACTCACTCAGTCACTTGAACGCCCGCCCGCCCGCGCCACACAACACAACACATGCCCAACACCATCACAGCGGAGTGGGTGCCAGCGTAGCATCTTGTTCCTTCTGGCCTGTCTCATCTCTCGCAACTAAGGCTTTGTCACTCTCCGGGGCTGACTCCGCCTCCCCGGCCTATCACTCCGGAGTTTTCCTATACCTCGTTTCCGCTCTTCTCCATGAGAAGCCTACGCGTACCGACGACCCCTGTCTGTTAGCCAGCTTTACCAGCTTGGAACCACCATCACCATCCCCGACACCGCTTCTAGTGATAGAAGACATCAGCTTTACTACGCAACCGCCTTTGACGTTGCCCGTGGCCCATCCCTGTCAATCCTTTCAAACCCTGGTCCGGGGCACTTAGACTGCCGGTCCAACCCTATTCTAACTCGGTCTTGGTCGTTTCGTTTCTCGGCTCTCTCGTCTCAGCCTCAGATCGACCAAGACTTCGCCTAGTTGTCACAGCCTCGTCCTCGTCCTCTTCCTCTACCCAATTCTGCACCCGCCTACTCTGTGAACTGCTCCAGCGTCGAAGCCCCGACAATCCGGCCTCCAACATGGATCAAGCCGCCCGCCATGAGCAGTTGCTCGATCGCCGCTCGCAGCTGACCGAGGGCCTCTCCAGCTTGCCGTACGACCTGGTTCTCTATCTCGACCGAGCCGTCGTCCACTCGGACCTAGGCTATCCCGATCTCGCCGCCAGCGATGCTTACCGCGCCCTTCTCCTCGTCGATGAAGTCCTCAACGAGGGCTTCGAGTATCATCAACAGGCCCTGGAATCCCTGCGGATGTACACTGCTGTGCCCCTCCCGGACGTCTTGGCCCACGGCAGTCTCGCTGGAAACGAGCCTCCGAGCTGCCAGAACGACGTCGGAGCAACCCAGGACGTTTCCAACCGCCTCGCAACTCTGGCCTCGGTTCGTGCATATCAGATCCTCTCCATGAGTCTCCTCCTCTGCGGCTGTCTCCAAAGCGCCGCCAAATTCTGCCAGCGCGGCCTGCAGATAAACCCCAACAACCAGGAGCTGCTCAACACCAAAGACAACATCGGCACCGTGGCCCGTCGGAGACTCCGCCGCGACGACGTCGACATCAATACCGCCAATCTGCCAGACCGCGGCCTCGTTCGTCGTGAGATATATCCCTGGAACGACCACGAGCCAGACCGCTTCTCCCCCAAGTCACTTGCGGATCTGAATTCGCACCTGAGCTACATAGCCCCGAAGTGCGCCATCGAAGTGGCTACCCTGCCAGTCCTTCTCGAGGGAGCCAGCAACACGGACAACTACGACATAATCCCAACCTGCAAACAGCTGGGGCTCTTTGCTCAGGAGGACATCCAGCCCGGCGAGGCTGTCCTTACCGAGTACACTCTTCTGACTGCCAACAATCGCCTCAAGGACGCACTCTGCGACGCCTGCAGCAGCGACCTGCCACCCCTGGGGAGCGATAACGAGGCCGTCAGCTGCCCCGAGTGCTACGACACCGTCTTCTGCACCCAGTACTGCTTCGACCAGGCCCATGAGCGCTATCACCCTGCCGTCTGCGAGAAGGATGTCGACGTCATCGCCCGAGACCCGGACGCCTTCGAAGCAGACGACACGCTCTACCTCCTGCTCCTCGCCCGCGTCCTGGCCATCTCGGCGCACGAGCAAGTCCACCCCCTGGACGTCCGCGAGGTCAAGTACATCTGGGGCGACTTCGTCCCGACGCGCTCCAACGACATCAACGTCTCGCCCAACGCCGGCCCGCCGCCCGAGTGGACGCTGCCCTTCTCCTTCAAGTACAACATCGAGACGCCGCTCCACGTGCTCGAGAAGATGGACGTGGACATCTACGCCACCCTCGCCGACTACGACCTCTGGGCCCTCAACACCCTCTACGCCAAGTTCCGCGGCACCGCCTCCGCCCGCAAGAGCCTGCGCGACGGCCGCCCGGACGTCGCCGCCGTCCACCCGTACTGGTGCCTTGCCAACCACGACTGCGACCCCAACGTCGGCTGGGAATGGGGCGGCCGCATGGTCCTCGAGGCTCGGCGCGAGCGCGTCGTCGGCCGCCGCCCGGGGGGCATCAAGCGCGGCGAGGAGATCCTCAACCACTACTGCGACGTGAGCCTGCCCGTGCAGCAGCGGAGGGAATGGGCGCGTGGGAGTCTGGGCGGCTGGTGCATGTGCAAGCGGTGCCGCGATGAGGCAGCCGAGGAGGCCAAGGCAAGCGAGACGAACCACGCTTGAGCTGACGTTGAAAGTGGATGTGATGTATATATCAAACACCAAAAAGAAAAACACGGCGAAACGGGTCCAGATCAGCTCGTTGGACAAGGGCGGAACAGGATTTGAAATGCGAACGGAGTATCTATAGACAGAAAAGTAGACCGTCAGTTTCAGCAAGGAGAAGAATTCTCTTTGGTCTTCTATTATATTGTCAATCACCAAATGTCCCTTCCACATGTACCACACACCACACGACAGTCAGTCACCAGCATTCGGCAAGTAGAATTGGGCAATATTCACTCCGTTTCTCGCTGTCCTGCAAACCTCCGTACAAGTTACGTCCTTTACCTCGGCTCCGGGAGCGGCCTAGGCCCCACAATCTGCCTCCGCCCAGCTCCGATGCCCTGGCCTCCCTTGTTCTGGCTGTCGCCGCCCGTGAAGCCGCTCCACTGTCCGACGTCCCACCGGCCGCCGATGCCTCCGCCGATGCCGTCCACGCCGTCGCCGTCCCGGACAGCAGCCGCCGTCTCCTTTTGCGAGTCCTCCCACTCCTTCTGGCGCTGGCGCTCCATCTCCATCTCGCGCTCCAGCAGCGACTTGGACGCCCAGCCGCCGGCCTTGGTCTTGGCTTGGCTCTGCGCACGCCGCTGGTCCTCCGCGTCGCGCTCTGCCGTCGCGCCGAGCTCCCGGGAGTAAGTCTGATGCGGGGCAACCGGAGCGGGGGCCGGGTTGCCTACGAGAAATCGATCGGTACGGCTCGGCACTGCCGGCTTGGGTGAGAGGAGCTTGGGCGCAGGCTTGGGCGCGGCGGGTTTCGCGGCGTAGGCCGTGGGATCGGGGAGGGGACGACTTCCGGTGTTGTGTGTCTTGACTTGCGGAGCGGCATTTGGCTGAGGGAGAGGACGACTGCCAGTGTTGTGTGCCATGACCTGCTGTGCAGTCGGCACAGGAAGGGGGCGAGGGGATCGCGGAGGGATGATGACGGCTTCGCCATCGTGTTCGTGGGGAAGCTTGGTGCTCAAGACCTCGCGATCAGACCTCGACCATGAATCCTGCCGGCTTGGAGGACTCGCCAACCGGCTCCTAGATCGAGGCCTAGCCTTGGCATCAGGGACCCTTGCCCTAGATCGCGACCTGGCCTTGTTCCGGCCGCCATGTTGCCCTTGGCCTCTGTCCTGGCGCTCTCGCTCGTACTCTGCCTCGCGTTGCCGTGCCAGCTCCAACTCCTTCTCCAGCTCTTCGACGCGGCTCCTATATCCGTCCGCAGCCCCGTCCTGCGATGTGGCTTCCTCCGCCCGGTACTGGCTCAGGAACTGGCCGCGCAGCTTAGCGTCGCTTTTGCTTCGGGTGCGGTTGCGCTCCTCGGCCAGGCGAGCCTCGGCCTCCGCTTCTTCCTTGTGTCGGATTTCTTCGTCTAGTTTCCACTGTCGCTCTTCTTGCTCCCAACGTCGCTTCTCCTCTTCGGCATCCTGTCGCTCCTGTTCACGTAGCCGCTGCGTTTCCTCTCCCCATCTCCGCTCCTCTTCCAGACGCGCGCGCTCTTCGTCAGCCACCCTCTGGCGTTGCTCCTCCTCGGCCTCCTGGCGAAGTCGCTCCTCCTCCGCTTCTCGTTCCTTGCGACGGCGCTCTTTCTCCGCTAGGTTAGGCACGTGAGGAGCAGCGGTAGTGATCTGCCGTCGCCCGCCAAAGGCGATGCCAAGGTTCCCCTGACTGGCTCCTCCCAGGTATCCGTACTGCGCAATGTTCCAAGCCGGTGAGGTAGAACCCTCGTGCTCTCTCTTACTCCAGCTAGTCACCGCCCTAGGCGACCCAGCTTGAGGACTCTTAGTAGGGCTCTTGGTTGGGCTCCACCGTCCAGACGGGGAATCCCCAGTTCTGGAGGGAAGAGCCGCAGCATAAGCCGACGATGAGTTGCTGGTCACCGAAGCGCCCCGGTTGCGAGATCCGGACGGCGTTGCGGGACCAGTTCCCTGCGGGCTCAATGCGTCAGAACGGGACCTAGCTCCGATGGCCGTAGGGAAGCTTTGCGGGTTCGCGGCATTGGCAGCCCTGCTGAAGGCGACTAGGCATTGCAGAACCTGCGCTGGGTCTTTTTGCTCGTATAGATCGACGGTGAGGAACGTATCGTGCTGGTGGAGGTTCAGGGGCGGTTGATGACAGGCGCGAACGAAGAGAGAGATGTTCTCCATCTGCACGAACGGCATTGCCGATTTTTTGAACCTGACGCCGGGAGGGGGGAGAGCGAGGTTGGCGAGTCTGCCAAGGGAGGTTAGAGCCAGGATCACGGCACGACAATTGGGATAGCACGCACTTGCAAAGAGCGACGCCATCTTTCAGGCCCTCGAGGAGATCCGAGGATGGCAGCCGTTCGCCTGTGATCTGTTCGACCCATGATCGGGCTTCGTTTGCAGCCGCGGGAGTGTATTTATCGAGGCGCATCTTGCGTAAATCTTTGTCCAGGGACGTTACCGACGCCATCTTGGATGAAACGGGTCGATCTTCTTTCCCAAGGGTTGCTCGTCTCCGACAGTTGCCGGCTGATGAAGGAGGTGTGTCTTCGTGCGGTTTCTGCGCAAGCTTGTGATGCGTGGTAGTTGGAGGAATGCAGTCGCAAGAGGCAGGAATGATACCGGCTTCAAGTTGAGCGCTTTGCCTAAGCTGGAGTCTAATCTGGAGGACGTCGCCGTCTCTTCGGTCACGTCGAGGACTGGTCGCAACTGGATATGGCGGACGGCGGCTGATGGGAAAGGAGAAGGAGAAGGAGACGAGTTGTTTCTCGCGAGCAGCTATTGCGAAAACGTCCCAGTCAGTATTGCGCCCAACGTCTTGCCGAGAAGTCCGCATAACCGGTACCTAGACTAGGTATCTACTTAGGTAGCCAGCCCCACCGGGCATGACGTGGGCAGGGGGGCTGGTGCTTGGGTGGCGCACTTGTCCCCAATTGCCCAATTTATGCGCAGGCATGTGTGGCACAACTCCCTAAGAATGGTGTGGCTGGTGTGGCTGGTGGAGTGCAGAATCCTGACTTCATCACGCCGCAAGCCCGAAAAAGCGCCCGTTCCCCGAAACCCTTCCGGCGACAACCACCGCCGACTCGCAAATGGCCCCGAACCGCATAGGAACCGTCGCGCAAGCATGGTACAAGTGGAAGGCCCTCCGCCTGCCATGGCGGAAGCGCTTCTTGATGGGTAAGCATCGCTCCCCGTTCCCCGTTCCCCCCCGGGCCCGCAATCGCCGCCGACTTAGCTTGACTTACATGGCTCAGGCTACGATCTCGAAGGCAACACATACTGGGAGTTCCGCCTCACGCGCGGCGCCGAAGACGGCGAGCGCTGGCGCCGCATCGTCAACTACCCCCGATCGACGCACTACTCCCAGGTCAAGGTCAACCCGCAGTGGCACCAGTGGCTGCGACACACGCGCCGCGAACCCCCGACCCTCGACGAGCTGCAGGGCGACGTGGCGCGCCAGGCGCGGATCAAGGTGCTCGCTGCCCAGGCGGACGCGCGGTGGGAGGCCAAGCCGCGGGTCATGGAGGCGCCCGAGACAACAGCGCGGAGGCTGGCGTCTGTCAAAGCCAGTGGGGCGCCGGCACGGCATGCTACGCACGCGAAGCCTGCTGAAGGCGAGGCTGAGAGGAGCGATGACCCCTGGGCAAAGGCGGCCAAGGCACAAGGCCCGAGCGAGAAATGGCAGCCTGCTGCTTGGAATCCAGCAGCGGCCGAGAAGCCGTGAGGTGGTGGGCGTTTGGATAACGGGCGTGACGACTCGTCGGCTTGGCTCGGTCTATCCACGAACAACAATTGGCCACGCTGGTGCGCCGACTGTAACTCTAATGTATATTCGTACAAAGGATCCAAGGGATATCAGATATTGAAGTGCCAGAAGGGAGGAGCCCGAGGCCCACGCGTGGTCATCATTCGTTACGGCATGAATGGTCATTCTTCCTCCGCCTCACTCGCCGTTTGCAGCGCTTCCAGCAAGACCCTAATCCTATGCCCTGAAGCCTCCAATACATCCTGCGCCACAGCGTCGCTTGCATCCCCCTTCATCTTGCCCGTCCGTCGCCTTTTTGCCTTGGCCTCGCGAGCGTCGATCCCCTGCTCCGCAGCCTCGGCAAAGCTTTCGCTATACTCCAGCATGTCGCACATCCATAGGAGTTGAATTGCGTTCTCCACAACCAGTGACAGCTTAGCATTGTCCTCTACCGCAACCGTGTTCGCGTGGTTGAGGATGTAGCATTGCTCTAACATAGGTGTTGTCAAAGACCCTCGCAAGTCAGCTTCACGGTCCACTTTGGCCGGGTTCTTATAGGAAGCCGGCAAAAGGATGTGGAATAGTTCCTTGGCGATGGTGATGTGTGCCGCGGGGATGAGCACGTTTGGTCGTTGACTGACAATGAGGGTGAAAGTCTGCAGGGGCAACAGCTTGATGGAAGCGGCGTATCCTTCGTAAAGGCGATCGAGGTCTGCTCGCTTCCGCATTGCGTACGTGGCAGCCGACAGCAGTTTGAACAAGCGCAACCGGAGGCTGATGGACTCGACCATTCCAGGTTGGTAAGCTCCAGCAGACCCAGATCTCCTTTTGTCCTTGGGTTTTTGGGGGGTGGGGGGTTCGGAGATGCCGGAAGAAAGGGATTCGTCCTCGAAGTAGTCGCCGAATTGGTCCTTGTCTAGGTCAAGAACCTGCTCCCGCTTCCGCTTGCCGGTCTGCTTCCTCCTCGGGCCCTTGGGCTCCTTGTCGAATATTTCCCTAAACGCAGACGATGAGATTTCGCTGCCATCCGCAAAGAGGGCCCTGAGGATCCCCTTGATCCCCTGTGTGCGACCGTCCTGTTGGTCCATATACATGAGTATTATGGCTTCCCCGCGCGATTCTCGGGGCATCTCGCTGTCTTCTCCGGGTTTTCCATGGGCCTCCCTGTCGCAGCGTTCCCGTTCGGCCCAGTCGGCCTCGAGCACATCCAGCATAAACTCCAGCCAGACCTTCCAGTACCGCCAGCGATGCGGGTACAATGTGCTACAGTTGAAGGCCCAGCCGACGGTGGACCAAAAGTCCTGTCCTCGGCTCCACACGCTGCCCTCGTTCGAGATCTTGCCTCGAAGTCGCTCTTCATCTCCGCTCATCTCCCCTTCGGACAAGTCGCTATCGTTCGCGTTTGTGTGCTGTCCCCAACGCCGGCCAAACCTAGGTATTGAGTAGAAACGGAAGGCAGTTTTGAAATCCGCGTTGATGGGGCCGACAATGTTGAGGAGGTTGCGCAGGTAGTCGAGAGCTTGCGATGGCACGTCGAGGTTCTCTTGCTTCTCTGCGCGGGTGGTGTGAGTCGGGTGGACGATGAGGGTATTTAGGAGGGCGAGGTGAGTTGGTGGAGGAACCGGAATCGACTTTTTCTTCTTGGTTGGGGCGCGCTTAGATGCCCCGGAACCCGCGATGGTGTTGAGCAGATTGATGGCGCAGGTGTCTATGGAATAGTTAGATAAAATGCGCCGTCTGGCGACCAGCTGCTGCACGTACATAGCTGCTCTTCGAGGAAGATCTGGCAATGCGCCTTCAACTCGCGCGGCAGGGGTCGCGCATCGCGATACGGGCAAGGGTTGTCCTGGACGGGGCTGCTCGCGGCGGTCGACTTATCGAGAGCAGAGTGGCGGGCTGTCACAAAGGATTTCAGGGAGGACAGCTCAGAGGATGACGACACCGAGGCCATGTCGACCTTGAGGCTGTCAACATTGGTGGTGAGGATGAGTCTTGGGTGAAGGATGTACGTCGATTGCGATGATGGAACTTGGACGGCGGCTTTACGCGGTGAGATGGACGTTGCCAGCCACTGCGCGAAGCGCGCCTAACCAATCAATCCCCGCTATCGAGGGTACCTTCAGAGGCACGCAGGTACACCCCGCTGTGCGATGGGTACATTACAGGCCTTAGGCTTTAGGTAGCGGGGCCCTGCGAACACGGCGCCAAAGCCAGAAGAATACTGTGCGCAGCTTTGGGCATCACACACGGTACAGTCAGTACCGGACTTAAATCGGTCTCTCGCATCATACCGCTGAAGACTATCGACCATCAAGTCAAGTCTAAACAGTGAGAGGCGCTTTCCCTTGCTCAAGGGTAGCAACTTCACTATATGCTTGCTCCATTGGCTACGCTTTGGGCTTTAACACTAAGTCTTTTACTTCAATAGTATGCTAAGGGCGTCTTGCGACCTTGTGGTGGGGGCGTAACCGCACAGCCCCATCTATTTCAAACTCAACTAGCAAGATTGTTGGCGCATATTAATTTACTTTAGATGTGCTATCTGTACGTAGTATATTATAACATAGCTGGTATATATGAGGAGCCCTTCTCTAGGGCTCTTCTTGAGGTAGGGTCGGATACGTTCTCGATCCGGAAGTTCTAATACTAAGCCACCACACACCTCTTCCTATGAGATCCCAATTTCTCCAGTGGAGTGTTTCTCTAGCCATTCTATCACGCGTCCTAGCGTATGAATCCCAGAACGCCGCCCAAATGCTGATTACCGCACCCTGCACTCTGCAGAACCCTTGCTGCGACTGGAGCAGCTCTATAGTTACTGGGTATCCCACGAACATTTAATAAAACAAAACAAAGCAAACCAAAAAAAAGGAATAGACAATATAAGTATGTAGTGAGCAGGGGTTGCTCCCGCCTTTTCAAGAATGATATGTCGTTTATCATAACAAGGGGGGAGCGTCGTTCGATTTGATATAGTTGGTGGTTGTATGTTTGTGCTTACTGTTCCTTTGTAAGACTGCGAAAGATGGTATTGCTGTGGCGGCGCGAGGCGTTGCTCTGTCGGCGCGAGACGTTGCTTTGCCGGCGCTCCTTCTCGTGGGCCTCGGCCTCGGCCACGGCCTGCTCCTCGGTGATGTCCTCGTGCGTAGTGCGCATGCGCTGGAGAACGTTGGCGGCCTCGGCGGCAAACTCGCACTTCATGCGGATGCGCTCGCCGTACTTGTAGAATAGGAAGGGGAACGGAACGCAGGCCACAGCCAGGAATGCCGGGATAGAGCTGGCCCAGTGGTTGCCGAGGTTCTGGTACATGTATGTTGTGAAGAGAGGGAATGCGGCACCGAATAGCGATCGGAGAACCGAGCTGGCAGCGAGCACAGAAGCAGCGAAGATGACATCTAGCTTTAGTTAGTGACGAGTTCAAGAGCTCTGCCAGGGTTTCAGGTAAACTCACAAGAATCGACGAGGTAGTTCATCAGCGAAAGGAACACCAAGACAAGGCCCGTGGCGAAAAAGGTCGAGCCAATGATACAAACGATCCAGTGAATCTCCGGTCCGTTCGTCCAGGCGAACCAGAACAGACCGACGGGGATGAGAATCGATCCAATAAGAGTAGGGGGGAGCCGAGCCTCGGGGGGCGCAAAGCCACCGGGGGACGCAGCAGCCACGCGCTGATAGCGCTTGTTATCAATCAATGTGTACGAGACAGCAAAGACCATACCGACGGCGATACCAATAAAGGCCAGGCCGCCCTTTCCGGGGCTCCATCCACGGCCTTGTTGGAACACGATGGGGAAGGCGGCAAAGCACATGTACAAGGTGCCGTAGATGATGGCCATGTAGATGGAAGTGAGCAGGACGATGGGCTCCTTGAAGAGCAGAATCCACGGGCGAAGGAGGGAAACCTTGAACTGCGTGGCAACGGAGGTCTTGGGCCTGCCCACATCGACCTTTGAAACGTAGACCTTGCCAGTCTTCTTGGACAGAGCTGCAGCGCGCTTTCGCAGGAGAACGGGCGCGTAGGTCTCGGGGATAACGAGAGAGTTGACGATCCAAACGATACCAGTGAATATGGCCATCATGCCCTCAACCCAGCGCCAGCCCTGATGCTCGCCGAGGAAACCACCCGCAATAGGACCTGTTGGTAAATAAAAAGTCAGCCCGGCTCTCTCCCTTCCGTTAGTTGGATGTTCTACTAACCAATGGTAGGGCCAAGGAACGGGGCCATGGCGAAGAGGGCGGTGGCCATGCCTCGCTCATTGGCATCGAACATGTCTGCGATGACTCCGCCGGCGTTTGTCAGGGGTGAGGAGCCAAAGGAACCGGCAAAGAAGCGCAGAATGATGAGGGCGGCCATTGTAGGCGCACCGGCAGCGCCAGCGTTGAAGGCAGTCAGGGACATGTAAGAGATGAAGAAAAGAACCTGACGGCCGTACAGCTCCGACAAGGGCGCCCAAAACAGGGGGCCGATGGCGAAACCGAGGACGAACATGGAGATGCCCAAGATGACAACCTCGGTGGAAACGTCAAAGTCGATGATGACTTGGCTCAAACCGCCTGAGTACGCAGTACTGACAAAGGCGACGGCCAGCGTGGAGATGGCCTGCAAGATGGTGATGGTCCACTTCTTGGTCTGAGAGAAGAGCAAAGCATTGCGTGGGTCGTTGGGGAGGAACTCGACAATATATGGCGACTCGGGGGTTCCCTCGCCGGCATACTTGTAATCGAGGGCGGCCTGGTTCAGACCGGCCTGGTCGAAGATGAGATCAAAGTGAGATGCCTTGACCTCTGGCTTTTGGCCTTCGATGTCGGTGTCGTGGGCCGTCACCGAGGACGATGACGAAGAAGGGGTAGGCGGCGACATCGTGGTCGTACGGAGAAGCGTGCTGTCGTGATCGGTCGAGGTGGTTGGTTCGTGGACGGGAGTCCTCGACAGTGATAAAGGGCCAGTCAGGATGAGCTGGGTTGTGGTTTACCAAGGGAACGGGGGTCCGGACGCAATACAGATAGATATATATGGTACGCCGGCAAGATTCTATACAGGGTTCGTTTTTAATCCAGATCCACCCCGAACCCAACGACGCCCGTCCCGATCACGAAATGGGTCGTGGATCCGTCCGATGTCCTGGGTGGTGTGTGTGCCTCGGGCCCGTACGATGGATGCTGCAGGCTGACAAGGCGTCGGTACGGATTTGCCAGCACAAACCCCGTTCGCAGGATAGCAAAGAGATGGATGGATGCAAGATCGGAGGCTCGGCGGTAAAAGGCGCGAATCCCAATCCCGGTCGTCCACGACACGGCCCGGGCCCAACAATCCGTCCCATGTTACTCATCTCGCGTGTCGTTCCTCTGAATGCCGCACTGCCGGCATCCTTGCTTGCGGAGCCTCGCCGGAGGGCCAGGGTCCTCTACAAGCATTTGTAATAGAGCATGGCACGCACGGAGCCTAGAAGCCCAGCAGAAGGGAGAAACAGAACGGCGGGTGCTTGTTGGAAAGTCCGTTCGGAGCATTGTCTGCTTGAGGGTGCTCGTCTCAGCACGCCCGAGGCAGGGACCCGCAGCCACGGATTCACAACTCCAAATTAGGTATGGTCGTACCTCGTAGGCGGCGTGGCGCCGAGGACCGCACCGTCGTCCGTGATTTCGGCTCCGATACGCCTAGGAAGTGTGTCTGAGTGGCCATGGTGTGTCGATCCCCGTTGGACTTTCATTCCAGCCCTGCTCTAGCGATGGACCAAAGCCGATAGCCCTGTCGATAGTCTTGGGCTAGCTACGCCCCAGTGCCAGAGCCTCACGATTAGAGACATCAGGTGCCCTGACCGGCCGAGATGGCGGTACAGTAGGCAGCAGCAGATAGCAGACTCAGGCCACCATCGCGCTTAGTTGCCATCGCGAAGCCGCCCGTCGGCCGGTCTTATTCCCGACTGAGGCTGACGCGAGAACCTTGTAAGTATGTTGTACGAAGTACGGCCCCTCCCTCCCATTTAGGGCAGGGCGGCGCATCCTGGTAATTTCCTAAGTGGGAAAGGATCGAGGGCGGGATTCGGATTTGACGTGATCGGACGCCGGCCACGTTTTCTTTTGTCAGCATCATATGGCCTGAGATCAGGAAAAAATGACTCGATTTAGCATGGCCTTGCGCGCCAGGGACCCTGAGCCGCCTCCGCTATCGTAGTCGTTCAAGGGTTGTGATTCAGGGTTGTGTCGCAGTGCCTCGGCACGTACCGTTCGTTTGCAAATCGACCACTAGTAGGAAACCCGGTCAATCTTAGCTTGACGTCGGTCGAATTCTATCTTCCACGCCGCTTCCGCCATGGCGGATCAATCTCCAAGCCCTTGCCACTCATCTTCATCTTCATCTTCATCGTCGTCCATAGCTGAAACCCCCACCCCGCGATGGTGTCTTGAATCTTTGGAGATCTCTGCAGATCTGTCGTCGCTGGCGTCGCTATTGCTGCTATCATCATCGTCGTCGTCTTCTTCTTCTTCCTCATCCTCCTCTTCTTCGGCAACGCCCTTCTGCTTCTCCCCCTCAGCTCCAAGCTCATCTCGCGCGTTATAAGAAACCGGGGCTCCAGTAGATTTCAGCACCGGCATCCCAAGCACATCTCGGATGATGGCACCGTCATCGTCTCGTAAGTATGGGCCCTCGTCGTCGTCCCCAGACCCGGCATCTTGGGCACCAAGCCGCACGAAGCCGGCGACGAAGAACCCCATGACGCCTTGGCCGTCATCTTTGTATGAGCGGATGCATGCGTCGGCTACCTCCCCGTTGTCCCCACATGCCGAGGTCAAACCTCGAACGGGCCACTCTCTCATACCGGTGACCTGGTCTTTTCTTAGCATAATGCCCCAGCTCCTCTCCTTTGCAATATCCGATTGGAGGGCCCGCATGACCACGCGCTCGTTCTCTTGCATGTGAACCGAGCATGTCGAGTAGGTTATCTTCTTCGCTGAAGTAAAGCGGAAGGCATGCAGGAGCAGGGTTAGCTGAAAGCCTGACAAGGCCTCCAATCGAGCCTCGAGATCCTTCTCGGACTGCATGACCGTCTCATTCCCGTCGTCATCCACAATGACGTTCCGGGGCTCCTCCGCCTCGACCTCCGCATGTTTCCTCTTACGCTTGTTTGCCTTCCCTGTCGTCCCTTTCTCCGTGGTGCTGGAAAGTTCTGGTAGATAAAGATCTGGCATGGAATCTCGTCCAACAATGCCGCTCCCGGAGCAACTCGGATCCAGCAGAAGAGCTCCCACGGATTTGTATCTCTCCGCATGTGGGTCCACTTGTAGAAAGTCCTGACCAAACCCAATGCGTGTGTCGGTCTTTGAGCCAGCCGTGGTCACCATCTTCTCCAAGGTCTGTGCTCGTCTGGAATCCTTCTCGAATGCATAGATGATCTGTGGGGGCGCCTCAAACTCCGGCCGGTGTCCTTTGAGAATGGCTGCCAGGTGCGTGGTCTTGTTTCCAGGTGCGGAGCAAGCATCGATCAAGTCTCCATCTTCAGGTCGGGGGTCCAGTAGATAGGCTGGAAAGCAAGATGCCTTGTCTTGGAGAATGATCTTGCCCGAGGTGTAGGCTTCAGTCTTTGTGAGGTCGATGCCTGAAGTAACGGCGACAAGGTTGGGGACGTGCGGGTCGATGAATATATGCTTGCCTGACTTCGTGATGACATCCTGAACCGAGCCAGCCCTCGTGAAGGCCGAAAACGTCGTTTCCAGCTGGTCCTCTAGACTGCTTTTTATCGCATTCACGCGAACCCAACGCGGATAGTTGGCTTCCTCGCCGGCGGATTCCTTTTCAATCTGTTCTTTCAACGTCTCGAGAGACGCTACTTTTCTTCGTAATCGAGCTCGCGTAAGCTCAGAAGTAAGCCGGCCTTTGTGCCTCTCGACACATGCTCGCAGTCCATGGCTCTGGGGGAGAGCGATGCCCTTCTTGACTAGCAATAGATCATGCGCCAAGAGCAATGATAGTTCCGGCGTGAGCTGGTGATCAGAGTCAGCAAATGTACAAAGGGAGCGGAAATTGTTCCGATCGGGGGTGCCAACCTTGCGTTCATGTTTGAGAAGCTCCGACTTCTCAATGACTTCTTTGAGGACAGGACTCCATTTGCAAGTCTCCAAGACAAGAGCATACAATTGGTTGGGTGGAGACTTGAGATTTTTCTTCTTGAAAACCCGGGATTTGAGACTACCCCCTCCAGACGATGATCCGACTAGGAACTCGGCTGCCTCATGATAGAGGGACATGTTGAGGTGTCGAAGTACAGACACAAGTCGCTGGCGAGTTGTTGCTGGAGTGAAAAATGCTCGCTGCCAGTTGCGACAGGCGTCATATTTACCCGACATTCACCCGCTACAACTTTAGGACTTACAGCCTACAGGCGACCTCCTAATTAGCCCCTGGTTGTACTTGGTCCTAAAAAGTCGAGGTCCTCTTCCTTGCAGCACCTTGCTCTCCTTGACGTTCGTATATGCATCCTACCAAAGGCGCACTATTTAGTTATTCTTTGTCAAGTCTTAGTTTTCTTTGATGTCACGTTTCACCAAAGGCCCAGGACATCACCCAGTAGAAGACGTAGGAATTAAGCGGTTGATAAGGTACACAGATCATGCTCATATCCCATTTGGGGGCCCTAAATTCATAACGGGCAGGGGTTGCGTCTGCGCGTTCGCCCTCGAGAAGTGAAAATATGTCTTGTCAAAATTTACAAGTCAAGAATGGAATATCCAACCCCCATAGGGAGTTTGGTGAATGAGGAAATGCCCCAACCAAATCGTTCCACGCTTTTACCCTTCCCGCCACGACAGATTCCTTCAGATCCATGTGCAAAGTACCTCCTCGGGCCACAATCATCACGGTACGAGGATAGCCCCAAGTCGGTGTACCACCCGGGCTTCCCTAGCAATGTTTTGTTCAAGAAACAGGGAACTCAACAAAGTAAGCCATTTCAGAAGCGGCGACGCCCGTGACTGTGCATATGTTTTCGGACGAGATCGTGGTCCCTCTTGTAAACAGCATTGTCAGTCTGGGTAGGAGCGCTGGGCGCCGTTTCGGTGACGGTGACGGTGTTCCAGACGGTATGAGTCTTGCGCTTGCAGGTAGATTTGTGAGTGTTGCTATAGATGGCAGTGGGCTTGACAGCCTCGGTCTCAGAACTGACAGTGACGGCCTCGGGAGCCTTTGAGTAAGAAGCAGCCTCAGAGGTCGAAACAGCCGCTGTAGAAGCCGATACGGCGTCGGCGGAGTCGGTCACTTTGTAGGGAGCCAAGGTCGTGGTTTTGTCTGCGGCCGCATACTTCGTAGTGGTAGCTGCGGCGCGGGAAACATCGGCGCTGGAGGAAGCGACCTTGGAAGCGCTGGAGGAAGCGACCTTGGAAGCGCTGGCGGTAGCGTCACCCCCGGAAGCCTTGCTGCTGGCAGATGTGGTTGAGCCACCGCCGCCAGAAGAGTTGCCAGAGTCACCGTTGCCATACTTGAAGCCGGCGAGTTTGCAATTTCCAGGCAGCTGGCTCAAGGTGCCGTCGACCTTCTCGTCGACCTCGGATTTAATGGTGCACTTCTCATCGTTGAGGCCGTAGAACAGGCCCGGGCAAGTGTCCATGCCACTAGTACCAGTGTTGCAAGTGTCGATTATGTGCTGGAGGAGGTCCTCGTCCCATCCAGCCAGGAAATCGGCATGGCTGCTGTAACCAGTCACGTCGCCGTTGGACCAGACAAAAGGCTGCTCGCCCTTTCCCTCTTCCCAGCGGCCCTGGAACGGTTGAGTATCCCAGTACACCTCGTAGAAGAGCTGGGGAACATGAATGTAGCCCTTAGGGCAGTCCAGCTTCCCATCATTGTCTGAGGGGAACACCATGTTCTTCTTGTAGTTGGTGAGGCCGGCGTCGGGGTTGTAGCAGGACGGGAAATGGACATCAGCGCGCAGAGGTGAAAACGTGCCGTCGCAAGTTCGGTCGGGGAAGCCCACGCCTTCGCCGAGGTTTATGGCATCGCCAACACCGGCCATGGTACCGTCAGAGTCGGCAGGCCAGGACGGGATGTCATATGACTGGCGGGGGCAGGTCATCCGAGCAGGGTTGACAGGTCCCTTCGAGGGATCGAGGTTGACTTTGGAACCAGTCTCGGGCATGACACGGGTCATGGCGTCACCTGACACTATGTTCAGGCCGGCAGGGAAAGGCTTGACATCGTCGTTGGTAGCCTCGAAGCTATGTCCCGTGTTAGCGACTGACTTCCGAGAAGGGGCCCACACGTCGCGTAGACCCAAGAACTGCCAAGGGGAGAGTCAGGACTCACAAGTAGTAAGCGTTGAAGTAATAGAGGTCGACGGATTCGAAATCGCCGGTGTCCGGGTCGTGGAAATAGAGCGAAGGGAACCAATATGCGCTATTGTCACCCTTGACGAGGGCGTTACTGCACTTTGATTTCAACATGTCCTTGCCAGTGGCGCTGGAGCCGAAGCCGCTGCCACCCATGACGCTGTGGACGTGGCTGAAGACCTCGCCCGGGGCGATGATGGGATCCATGCGACCCTTGGTCAACTCTTTGCCGTTGAAGTGCAGGACGGCGAAGGTTCCGTCCTTCCTGGCCACGGCGGTGGCAGCCAGCACCGCGATGGAAGCGGTCGTGGTGAACTTCATCGTACCGGTGTTTGCGATTGGCAACAAAGGCGCACCAGTTCCACGATTCAGACGAAGGGTTGGTGTTTCTGAGGGAGAAGCAGCGCAGAAGACGCAGCTATGTTGGTAACGGTCTCAAGGCCTGTGGCAACGAAGAATGAAGTCGGACTTTCTCTTCACTTGGGGAAGAGTTAACAAGGGAAAAGAGGAAGCGGAGAGACTGCAGGTGATACCGGAGCACCTGAGAAGAATGAACGTGTTGCGACCAACTGCGTCGCAACGAGTGTGAATCAGACCAGAAGTCGACGAGAGGTTAACGAAGGGGATGAAGGAGTGGAACGAACAGGCGGGGGCCTGCTGCAAAAAAAAAAAGAGAGAATAAAACGAGAGGACGTGCTCAGCAGGTTCTGCGGTGTACGAAGGAGAAAAAGAGGGTGAAGGAAAGAAGAAGAATAAGAGGAGGGCTGTGTTGGACGAAGGTGAGGGTCTTGTGAACAGAAAGATGGGCAACCTGAGATCCTTGGTTGCTTTGTTAGGGCAGGTACCTACTACCCAGGGAGCCGGTGATCTGTGAGGTACCGGGCCTATAATCTGGGGCCCGGGCTGCAGGATGGAGCCCGCTAGACTCTCGGTCGTTAGCACTCCTTCCACTGGGCTAGCCCTGTAAACCTTGGAAGCTCAGTGGTCCGTGGCCCAGGTAGTCAAGGCCATGGATGGGTCCAGGCGGTCTCGCCTCGCGCGCGCGTGCCTGGGCACTTTAGGTGGCATTTCTTGACCCTTTCGGGCGTTCCAGCCAGCTGAGCGATGGATGAGGATGCCGGGCTAAAATATGGACGTCTCGGCAGCTCTCCTGTCTCCATGATACCCACGGCAGCGTCGTAGCTCGACCCGGTGACGATTCATCCCCACGAGGGCCTACTACTACGATATGGGATAGTACGGAGTACAATAATAGTGTGCGTGTGCTAACCAAGCACTGTTGTTAAGGATTGGGCCAATAGGGCTCTTGCTCACGCCACACCTTAGGTTGTGTTGCGCTCTTTGTGCTGTGTGTGCACCCCTCTGGCTGTTCGTCAAAGATGAAGCATAACACCGCACATGGCATTCTCGCTGCTGGGCGGCCCAGGTCCGAGATGTTTTGCAAGGTTTTCTTTGATGGCTCTCGCCTGCGCCCCGTGCCTGCTCCGTACCTACATTCAGCTCCCGCATTAACATGGCAGATTGGGCTGAGGCTGAGGCTGAGGCTGATGGCTAATAGCGTAGAGCATGACGGGGGATGGAGATGGGATGACGGGATAACTTATCGAGGGGTCTCGCACTTCAAGGGTGTGTAACGGAGCGGAAGTGGAGGCTCGGCAGGCTCAACAACCTCTCGGCGGGCTTCTCTGTTCCTCCAGTACAGAGTAGATAGATCCGCTAGGCGTAGATGTACGAAATACTTGCTGGAGTTTGTGCATGGCGACGATGTGCTGGCTTTTCGTGTCACTAACACTTGAGGTACACGGACTCACACTCACACTCACACTCACACACACGTAACATGGCTCACGATGGCGGTCATGGCAAAGGTCTGCTGCGTACCTAGGTAGCTTGCTTCTAGACGCTCGTGACCTGCGGCTCGTGCTCTGGGAGACGAATGAATCATCCGAGCTGTCCGTGCGAAGTATACTGCCCGGAGGATTGTCACCGATTGATCACTGACCTACAGCCTGACGAGTGACGGACGATATTGGAGGATGGGGAGGGGGGCGCTTGCTCCTGTTGTTGCACAGCGTCGTCTCACACAGACGAACAAGCAGATGGACTGTGGACTCAAGAGCCCCGCGGCCGACCAATGCAGATCATGGAGATTACAGGGTTCGTATACGTTTCTACCACTCCGAGTCTCCGATACCCTTCGTAGATCTCGCCTGGACTTACCGGTGCAGGGGTTTGGCGTCGATGCCAGCGATTTAGGTGGGGACGGGAGGGTTCCTCGGCTTCTAACGAAACAGACAATGGAAGTTTGGGTAGAGCTCTAATCGACAACTAGAGCAAACACTTGTGCAGCTTTCTTTTTCATTTCCTCTTTGCTCTCTCTCGCTGCGTCTCAACGTTAGACTTGAGCTTGCAAGGGTGCCAGCAATAACGAGTAGATGAAATAATCATATCAACGTAAAGAGCATATAAGGTATCTAGGCATGTGCTTGCGGGAAGCGAAACGAACCGGGCGTTTCAACCTAAGGCGGGCAATACCAACAGGCCGGTCGACAGACTAACTACCACCCTAACAAGAAATCCCACTACTGCATAAGTAGATACTACATAGTAGTAAGTACTAGTACCTACCTATGTATGTACTTCGCACACCTGAATCCTTTCTTCCCCTTGCCCACTGACCTCGGGTTTTCCGCAAGAAGCCAAATAAGCTCATGCTGCGGATCCCAGGTCCTCAGCCCTCTAGCCTGGGGTTACCTGCTAACTTAGGGGATGCGCTCAGGGGCAGAAAGCCTGAAACGCGCTAGAACGCAACGGCCGGCTCCACTTCTGCGGCCGCTTGCCGTTCGTTCGTCATTGGACCAATCCTGAAGAGACTCAATGCAGCTGGTCGTCCTCCCTCTCATGCTCCTCCACTCAGAAAACATTTGCCTGCCTTATCCAATCAAGCTTACGAAGTACACAGGCCGCAAGTTGCAACGTCAAGCCATCAACCTCGAACAAGGGCCATCAAACCACCAAACACTGTTATCTCTTCTGCTCAATAACCGTCTCGGATATAAAGTAAACATAGCTCAAAGCAGGCTGGCTACCTGCACAGCGCTGGCTCCTCAAAGACCATCCATGATGGGTCCACTCTTTCTCATTCACTCCCAACTCCATGCCTCAAACCACGCCCTGTCCGTCACCAACATGTCCGTCCTTCATTGACGCCGTGTCTATGGTCAGGAAATCGGCCATACATTCCATCCACATGTTCCTGAAATGAGTGCCTACCTGTACAACTTCGTACGTCGGTACTACGTGATAACCCCCCAAAAGGAGCAGGTCGGTTCTCAGCCATCACGCCGAAGCCTCAACTGACTGACTACCAGCATGGCAATCCTTCCGGTCCTCTGCCCATTGATAAAGCGGCATGTGACGTGTGGCATTGAGTCTAAACGCCAATTAATTAGCTTTGATGCTGCCGAGGCTCTTGGACTCGCCGGTCCGGTCATGCTACTGTCCGGCTCTTGATACCCCTGTCACAACCTCGTCCTTGATGATTTCACCGTTGTCAGGTCAAAGCAAAACATCTACGACGACGCGAATAGTATCACGGCCAACGCAGCACAAAGCAGCTCCTCACGCATACCACTCTTGTGACTATGCGAGTCTTCGCCTCGTCAAGCTCTCTGCAGCCACCGGCTTCAGCATGCGTCGCTCACCGCATCGCTGCATCATCGCTCCCAAGGCCGTTTGGGGCGGCCGCCTGCCGTGCTTGTGTCCAAGCCACACCGGCGTCAGGGACGTTCAGCATCTAAGCCTGACTACCACGGCATCCTGGTCTTAACGGGACGGGTGCGTGCCCGGGCGCAAACACCCCAGACCGCTTCGACCTCGGCCAAGACCACCGGCTCCCAAAGCCAATAGGCGCAAAGGTGACTGAGCAAGCAATGCAGGCCCCCGTGCAGATTCAGCGAAGACCTCAGGCACTTGACCCTTCGTCAGAAACCAGGACCGGGGTTGCTCATGTTATCAAGACGCCCATGCTACGTATCCTTGATAGGGCAACTCGAGCCGGGTCGTCGAGGTGAATCATGTGCGAGGTGATCCGTGTGACAATGGTGACCTCCTCACGGAATTCACTGCGTGGCTTGTCCCTCGGCCGTATATGCAAATGGTTTGTGCCTACAGCTTCTGCGAAAACCCACGGCATGGCGTCCCCTGACAGGTGTTCAGTTCGTACGAAGTCCTTTCTCCTGTTACATGTTTGTTCGCTGTAGGCCGGCGGCGTACGGATCGCACAACGTTCATGACCTTCCACTTCATCCCGCCAACAAAGCTATCGTTCCAACATATCCGCATGTCATGAATTTTTAGCAATACAACGGGGTCTGTATAACCATTTTCTACGATCAACGATCTAGTATTGTCTTATTGGATTGAACAACTTAACGCTCGCCCGTCCTGTGAACTAGGCGAGAATGTCAGAAGAGGGCTACCGCCTTCGACTAGTCGTTGTTTACGATAATTAGATTGCCTACTAGTGTTTCTCAGTCAGGTATGATGTCGTGTTTTGACTAGGATCGAGAATACCAGAGGCATAGCGATCAAACCTGAATCCCGCTGTACAATGAGCAAACACGTTGTGCTTATCCGTGACTTTCTAGATGCGCCACTGCGTCACAACGAAGTATGACTTGGCGTTTCCCCGTAGCCGAAGCCATTGAATATCGGAGATATCGCGGCCTCTGAGTCCCATACTCGCGCAACCTCTCTCTTCAACTGCTACCGGACTTCCTATTACGAGGGAGGGGACGCCGACTTCAATGGTCTGACCACTTCGATGTCCTCGATGCGTTATGTGTTTTGTTTTATCCGCTAGCGTTTAGCTGTTAACCTAGAGAGTTATTTCTAGGTTTAAGTTGCCAGTGTACTGGTATCTCCTGTTCTGTCCGTCCCAATACCTGCGTACATGTTCACGCCATCCAAGGCCGTCTAGAGAGGCATGATTTATGTGCGGGTGAGACACGCTTCAGTCATCTGCTGTATTGCTGTAGATGCTAGTTCTTCGTGTCATATGATCGACAACCTAATACCGGTTCTAGAACTGATACCGATATCCCAATTGGAGCGCACACGGAAACCTGTTAACAAAACTCGTGAAACTACCGTTCATGACATTCCCGCAAACACCAACTCATTATACTGGACGTAGTAGGACTAGCAGAGCAAGGCCTCGTTGAGTTCGACTCCTGCCAATATTCATACTAGTGGTATGCATTGTGTTAATGGAACCCGCGACGACCGCGAACTCTAGGTTAGCTCTTTCAATCACGATATCACGAGCAGTCCTCATACAATCGAAACGTGTTCGACTCGTTTCATGTTGGATACCCTCCCCGGACGTTACCAGCTAGCGAGCTCACCAGGCCAAACAATAATTCCCACGGTTTTGCCATCTTGTGTCTTCCGTTCACAAAACATGGTAAATTACCAGCTGCAGACGCCAATAGGGAGCTGCTGCCAGGATCCCAGTGAACGACTTGGGGGGGGGCTCAGACTATTGTAGGCTCGTGCTTGAGCGGTCAATTTCGACTAGGTACATATGCAAGTCTCGCAGCCACACGCATCAACGCCAAAGACAGAGTCAAAGATGGCTAAGAATGCTGTCTTACCCCTGCGGCAGGCAGTTGAGAGATCAGCAAGTCACCATGAACACTCGATTCCCGAATGTTTTACAGACGGAGCTTCTTATCCGCGGGCGAGACACTTTCAACACGCCCATCAACAGAACTACTAACAAAAAGGTCTAGTACCTCCTAGACCCGTGACCGGCGAAAGAAAACAAGTTTTTGTCAAAACACAACGCGGGAGAGAACGTGGGAGAACGGCAAACGCCACAAAACGCAGGCTTGTCCCGTTGTGGGGGGAGAGGGGCCCCAACAACCAACAAGCTCTCGCCAAGCATCGAACGGGTGTGGGACAAGTTAACAAGTTAAGAGAAAGCTCATCAGACAGATCATTTTTGCAACAGAGCAATCCGGGTATGAGTAACCCATCCATGACATACCCGGGTGGTTGAATGAATCTGCCCAATAACGAGCAAGAAGGGGTTTGCTCCCTATCTGTCTACCCTGAGACGGAATGCTCGCGAGGCGGAGTCATGGGAAAAGAGCTTGCGTCATCTCTGTTCTCGAAATCTCTTGAGAGCGGGGATCATCGCTCCATGTCGGATGTATCGACAACTGAGTTAGTATTTCGCACTTAGTACAGTACATAGATAGAGACAGTTCTGCGGTTGCTATCAACACACACCCCGCAGCCAATCGACAAGACGCCAAGTCATCTGCAGGCTGCATGCAGATACATATCTAGCCGAGTGGGTGCTGGGATCAGAGCAAAGGCGAGACACGCACACACGCACGCACGCGCACACACACGCAAGCAAGCAAGTCTGGGCGTCAACTGCCACGCTCTCTCACATGTGGTCAATAAAGTGGCTTTCCCTTGTCTCTTGTCTCTTCTCCTCGTTTGAAACCATGTCCATGTCGCATTCGGCATTTCGGTCCCCCTTGGCCCCCGAGCGGAACACCCCTTTGAACGCGACGAAGACCGTTCATCGTCAGATCAAGAAAGTAAATAAAAAGAATGACCGCTCTCGTGGCTCTCATAGGCCATCTAATAGTAAAACCCGATCTCGTTAACCCAGTTGCTAGGTTACGTCCTCCTCTGCGCTAGTCTACCTGGCCAATCGGGTGCCCTGGAGTGATGCCCGAAACAAGTGCGATTCTTATGTAACCCTTGTGGCATTGTCAGATCATCACAGCGCAACCAATCTACTTAGGTTGTGTAGATTATTAGATAGTCTAAGTAGATATCTACGGTCTTCTTCCGTCTTTTGTGACATCTCCGGCAACTGAAAACCTCGGAGGGAAAGGCTGGGCCGCTCATTCAAGTTAAGTATATATATATCCTTACGAATACAAGCGTTGCGTCCATGCCCACGCCCACATCTCCATGCCCATCCCCATGCCCATCCCCATTGCATGCATTGTGCTTATGCACTGAATATTTTCTCGTGGGGCTCTATCAGAGTTTCTCGTCCCGAATTACCTTGTTGCTGGTGGGGCATCGGCATTTGATCATGTCCTCGAACCAGGCGCTCGCTCTCTGCTGTGGAATGGACGCCACCTCCAACTGCCGTGTCGATGGCTGCCCAGCACAGCACGGAGTAATTCCAATTTCACTTTACCACCTGCCGGGTACGGACTGACTTGAGGCCCCAAGATGATTGGCAGCCTCTAGTAGGTGACCCATTCCAAGGGGCAGCCATCACGCCCCCCAACAAACCCGGAAGCACTCATCAGTTTGCGTCTGTCAGCTCGGGCGACCTCCTTGGACGCCTGACACCCAAATTCCCGACGGCTGTTCGTGACAGGCTTGGCAAAAGAGAGTCTGACACCTGGCCACCAAGCCCACCTACACAATTACAGCTCTGCAGATCTCAGCCATCCATCGTCCGTCCCCCAGATCAGACACCCAAGCCACGCCAGGTCTCGGAAAGCCGGCGTGCATGACTCTCTACAAACACGGATTCGCAGACTCGTCAGTTTGTTCAGTCTAAAACAGGTTTTGGGGTTTGATTGATACAACTCCACACCCGGAATCTGCTTCGTAGTGTAATAGTAAACACGTACAGCGTATTCGGATCAAGTCCCCCAGGCCAAATATTGATTTCGATTGTTCGTTACCTCGTGAGCCATCCTCGCGAACCCGTTGCAAATAAGAACACAATAAACGCTATCCGTGCGTTCCATAGTCTCTGTTACGTGTCAGACCAAGAAAAAAAGACAAAGCGGCCAACCCAGGAACGTCCCAACACCTTCTTTCTCCCTTCTATAGCACTATTTCTCCTAGCCCCGATACTATTCTCTTTCGCCGAGAGAGAGAGAGAAAAGGGGGGCGAGCAAACAAAACAAAACAAAATCAACTGAAAGGAACGATTTCGACGAATCATTAGTCAGACCAGGCGGCGGTGGGTATCACAGCATGAAGAGGTGTTCCCGTTGACGACATGAAGGGGAAATGGAAGAAAAATTTGCAAACCCATAACCAAAAACAGTCCGCAATTCCTTGTAGCCGCCCTCGCCGTGTACCTCCGAAACATGATTACCTCAAAACTGATCCAAACTTCACGTAAGCAACTTGCCTCATGTAACTATTTTTGGCCCGAACGTCGCTGTCTCTTGCCTTGAGACGATCCTCCCGGTTCGTCGTGCTCCCCATCGCTTGAGTCGTCATGGGCCCTAGAGATTTTCGACCTGTCGTTGCCTTTCTTGATGGAGATGATGCACCCTTGTTCCTTGAGCCGCTTTGTCAACTTCGTGCTAGCTTGCATTCCGGGAAAATCTTTGGCACTGTAGACAGTGAAGACATCGCTCTTGGCCTCGATAAGGACCGGAAAGTGCAGCACGTTGCTTGCTCGAGGGGGGTCGATCATGACCAAGCTAAATTTCAGCCGAAAGGCTCCTGGAGTTCGACAAGACAGATCGGGGAAGCAAAAGAAGCACCCCTCTCTGTCAAACTCGTCCTTCCCCACGAAAGGGGCACCAACCAGCGAGCCCATGAGGCGTCGCTGTTGTCGGTACTCCTCAGGCATGAATGCTGCATCTCGAGTGCCAGTCTCGTCGTAAATCGAACAGGTCATGATATAGTGGGGATATCGTAACCGCGAAGCAATTTCCTCTTTGTTGAGGACAGAGCTTTTGATGAGGAGCTGGACGATGGGAGGTGGGTCAATGACTCTCCTGTCCCTCTCCCCGAAGCCACATGATCTTGCAGCTACTGGCTGCTGGCGGATGTCCAGGTCGTACTCTGCATCAAGATCACGGGCGCGCTTGAGGGCGGTGCTGGTAGTGCTGGTAGTGCTGCATGTTCTATCGCCTCCATTGCTCAGGAGGTTGGGAATGCTCATGTGGCGTGGTCTGGACTCGGATGGAGAGACTGGAGGACTACTAGATGCCGGCGTATGTATCAAGGAGGTCGCGCTCGAGGGCCCTGATTGTACTTGGTAGTCTTGGCGATGATGGCCGCGGACATCGATAGCAGGAGGACGTGGAGCTGGAGGAAGTGGTGCTGGAGGGCGTGGCGCAAGAGCGAGCGGCGTAGGTTGGTGTTGTGGAAGAAGTTGCTCTCCAACATAATGTGAATTCCGATGACCTTGGAAGACGTGCGGCACTCGGTTCGAGTCGGAAGGGAGGGAGGGCGGAACCTGGGCCTGCGCTAGATGTGGTCCATAGAGACTCTGCTGGCCAGCTACGAAGGCCGGATTGTAGTGAGACGGCACCCCGAGCGGAGGTGGAGGTGGAGGATGTGAGACGTGTGCAGTGGAGGCCGGTATATGGGCGCCCTCGTACCTAGGAGCAATCCTCGGGGGTTGTGGAGAATGTAGCTGTGAAGGGCCACGGCTCTCGGGCGCACCAGATATCAGATTCGTTGGGGGAGGCAATCGAAGGTCCTGCTGTGGTTGATTGTTAAAGTGAGAGGGATGTTGGGTCGGGTCGCGAAGGTAGTGACGAGGGCCAGGAGACCAGGGAGCTGAGTATTGACGAGCCATGGATTGCGGACTCCCTAACGTTAAGCTGTTGGTGGCAGTCTCGAAAGCGGTGCAGGACATGGACGGTGAGCCTTCAGAGCGGGAGGCTTGTGAATTGTCAACAAGAAATATGCATGAAGGAAGAAACAAATGTCCAGCTCGACGAGGGAGGCAAACGGTAAATGGTAAATGGCGGCTCAAATCGCTTGCGTCGATTGAGCAAACTTACATGGGCAGGTTGGCCCTATATGGGTACCCAGGTAGCATCCAATGGGGGGGGTGAGATCGGCCGGATCAAGGAGACAGCGCGGCGGGAAGCCCCAGAACCTGCTTCAACCAGTTCCCTGGTTGGGAGGAGGAATGCGGACGGATCCACTGGGCGGGTGATGATTGTCGCAGGGCACCGAACCAACAACAGAGGCACCTTGGACAACCCGGGGAGTGTAGTGAGGCGTAAGCTGGAGAGAGAGGGGGGGGGGGGTCGCGCAAAGGGCCGGACAAGACAGCAAATTACGACCCGGTTGAAGACAGGGAAGCTGTTGGAGAGACACAGACGGCGAGGGATCAGACAAGACGAGGTGAACGCTCAAAGACTCTCCGCGGGCGACCGTCACCGGTCAACTCCACGAACAGCCGGATGCGGCGCCTGCCAAGACCAGTGGCGGCGAGACAGCTAGCAACCAGCGAACGGGCGAGCTGGGCGAAGTGGGCGGACGGGGCGTCCCCTTGGGCGTGAGGTTAACCTAACTGACGGGCGATAGCGACGGAACCCGTTTCACCAGAAAGCGCATTCCCTTCCAGAGATAACTAACTACCAGAGGTGGAGGGGACGAAGGGTGTCCGGGTCAGTGGGTTCAGGAGCTGCAAATGTGGCTGGCTGTTGGTGCTGTCCGGCGGGGATAGTTTGGGGTTGCAGAGTTGAGAGGAGCATAGAGCAGAAAGATGAGTGGGTGTGCGTGGCCCGGACGTTGCGGGAGGGGAGGGAAGAGAAGAGAAGAGGGCGCAACTTAGTTACTACCTAGGTAAGCTACTATGTAGGATTGGGAAGGGGTACGGCGTAGCACGGGCAGGATATGTAAATGCAGGGCAGCGGCAGGCAGAGGCAGAGGCAAGGCAGGGTTGAGCTGGAGTGGACTGGAGTGGACTGAACTGGACAGGGCCAGAATTTTGAATGATGGCAATGGTACCGGTAGTGATGTTGTATGCGGGAGGTGGAGGTGGAGGTGGAGGTGGGAAGTGGAAGTGGAGGAAAAGCATGGGTATTATTACTGCACGAACACTACTAGTAGTACTTCTTACCTACCTCGCAATGTACCTACCTACTGGGTAAGTACGTGCCACGGCATGGCAGACGCGAAGTACCTACAGTAACGGTACCTGCTTGGGTAGGTAAGTAGGTGCTAATTTCAATAAGTAGTGGACTCCATATCCCAGACAGCTCCAAGTCAGTACCCACGTACCCGTTCCTCTGTAAGTTCGTACCCGGTATGGATACTGGCAGGTTCCATCATGTGCTTCCTTGGGCAGGCAAGGGTGATCCAACGAGGCTGAAGGCTGAATTGCACCAGTGTGCCTCGTGCAATTCTTATTTGAAATGATAAACTCTGCATGTCACCCTACCTACCTAGGTAGCCAAGACCTGCTTAGACTTACAGCGGCCAGGAACCCGAGTGATCCGGGATCCGAAGAGCTAATCGCTCCTACCTGGGCACTGGGTCACTTCAGCTCAGACATGGTTCGTCTGTCCACCTGAAGAGGGCGGCAAGCTGCCTGATCCGACTTCGATCCCAAAAGGAAAGCTTGTTCCCGTGTGCCTGCCCGGTCAGGTAAGGCAGTCGGGTAGGTACCTAGGAAGTGACTACTTATGTAGGCAGGTAGTTACCGGGAAACATTGAGGTGTGGACGGTCAAGAAGGAGAGGGAGTAGACTTATAATTACAATAAAAACCAGTCGTCGTACAGATCAGATACGTCCGGCCGAGCATGCATCCCTGTCCAAAATGACACCCACACCACCACCATTCACAATTGCCATCACCAACACCAACGCCAATAACCCGGGCGGCATGCCGACCGTAGCTCTCAATTCTCACTCAAGCTCTCAGCCTGGCGGCTAGACTAACTAAAGGTACTCCAGGGCTTAGTTGGTGCCTAGGTACCTAGTTGCTCACTCAAGGTCAACTAGGTGAATCAACTTACAGGCAGTAAAATACCCATGACGCTCCTCGCCAGCTGTGCCCTCCTCGCCTCCCTTGCGCTAGCGATACGCCTTGGTTTTGAAAACCTCGGAGTACGGAGTAAGTATAGAGTACGAAATACTGCGTTCGTACAAACGGACACCACTTTGGGATGGATGCTTGCGAGAATTATACTCCGTCACCAGGGCCAGGCAGGGAGGGCGATCCGCATCCAGGGTTGATTGACTCAGGCCATGCCCATTTGGGACCGGGAATCTTGTGCATCTGGTCCCGTACCAAGCCAAGCTCAGAGAGGCTGAGGCTGACCGTTTGTGCATTGTGATGGCGGGGCCAACGTACAGAATAAGTGCACTACCGGTGCAGGGGGGAGGGGATGGTGTTGGTCTAGGACTTTGGGAAATTTACGACTTGGAAGCACCGATTTCTTTTCCCCGTACGAAGCAGTACGCAAGCAGCATAATCGGTTGGATGTGAAACGCTGAATGGTCCTGCAGAGCATCAGGCATGATGAGCAAACCCACTCATGCACATTTGTATCAGAAAGGAGCATGCGGTAATGTAACAGATGTCTACCTCATGGCTTCCCGTCGGTATTCTTACCAAGTACAGTCACCGTCCTTCGTACTTGCCTCGAACAAACCGTTCGTTCAAGCTGTAAAGGTACACTCCGACCTACCAAGGTAGGTACTTACCTGCGGGCCCTAGTACCGTCCGTGAGGTTCTGTGGATGAGGTGCCCAGCGGGAAGAAAAATATCACAGAAGATTAGGTACCTTAAGTACCTAGTAGTAATAGGCACTCAAGTGCTACTAGTAGTACTGCAACGGGCCTTGTGCTCCCCCTCCCCCACCTTCCTTCCTTGCATTGAGGTATGTAGCCGTCCCACCTCAGAACCAAAAACATCTCCTTCCATACTAGCACTACATACTGAGTAGTAGTTACGACGCGCATTTGTCACTTAAATAGATGCCGTACTACAACACCTTGCCCTAATTAGGTAGCTACCACCTACCTGTTTGCAACGGACTTTTCTCTTGCCGTGGCGTCTTTGGACCCATGACTCCCTGCTCCCTGCCTCCGCATCTCCCGCTCGCCCAGGATCCCAGTTTACCGGTTGAATGCACCCCAATATCGAATCGGCTTGGGTTGGAGCTTTGAAACTACTGGACGGCCACGCAACAAATCACAGACGGTGTCCGGATAGCTTACGGCCTCGGGCGGCAGCTCCCCGGATTAACCCTGTTCACCCGTCTTTCCATGACCAGTCTACCCTCCCAACCTTAACTACCATCCATCACCGACTTCATATCTCACATCTCTCTTACCTCCACACCTTCTCCCGCCAGTCGCCACCGATCTATCCTATCCCGGGTAGCTGGACTCGTTCCAGCGTAGCATTCAAGTTGGTGATGTCTCTTCCCTCTCTCAAAGGTACCGTGTATACTTCGCACATGACAGTCGCACTCCTCACTCGGCAGAGGGCGGCCCAAGTAATCCACCGCTTAGTACCGAGGCGGCGACGACGACCATAGACAGCTGTCTCATAGGTATATCCTCTGCAGACCCGCCTAGCACCACGCCGCCTATGCGGTCGAGTCGACCTCAACTGGAGACCTTTTACAGCTCATCAACTGCCATGAACGAAACCGATACCGGATGGCGTCAGGCGAGCTCCATGGGATTCAGACCCTCGGCTGGCTGACACATCCCCGCGTGATGCTCTGCCTTGACCGGTCTCCTACGCACAGCAAGACCAATAGTCGGTCTAGTACAAGGAACTCTGCAAGCTACACACCGCTATCTTTTGCAAAGCGCTGAATGGACAAAGTCCCACGCCTTGGGCCTCGCAACATAAAAGAGGGTACATACGCACTGATGAATCCCCATCCACGAGCAAACAGGATCAGATCATCAGGCATTTCATTCAGCTGGCGCCGCGCTCGGCCTGCCTTTTGTTCCCTCCATCCCCTCTTCCCGCCTCGGCCTCCACCGTACCGATGACTCGATCCTACATATACGGAGTAGCGGGTGTGGGTGAGCTGGTCGCTATTGTGACCCCTGATGGATTATACGTGGTAGGGTCGATGAGATGCCGCGCCGCGTGAGTTGCTCCGTCCCTAGTGAGCGATCATGAGGGGCGGGCGCCAGGGACCCGGACCGTGGATGATGATCATCCGGCACCAACATGCAGTGACAGCATGGCCCTGACCTACAGTTGACTGCCAGGTGCGTCTTGTTTCGCCAACTAATGTATACCTACTTAGTTATGCACTTACTGGGTGCCCAGTGTCGTGAATTGACTACGCCAGACCACTCTGAACCTAAGCCTAAGCTTGCTGCAAGTGCTGGCGGCTGATGGTGCGGCCAAATTCACCCACAGCAACAGGAGGGAGCACCGGGTTGCCTCAATAGCTCTACTTATGCCGGCAACTAGGGTCTTCCTATCGGAGTCAGTGATGCATCACACATCCAACGCAGTCAGACGGCGTCATCCATACTCTGTGTTGGTCAATACTTGACAGCGAGATTATTTCCTCTTGCAGATATCCCGCACAACCTCCTCGGCCGGTTTCCATCATATGATTGGTGTTGGGCGTATGATTTACTCGATCTGCAGCAATGGATTGTCCAAGACGTGACGGGCTGAACATGTTGGATTGGCGCCATTCTTCGTCATACGATAACCATGGCCCTCAGCCCGCATTGAAGAGTTCTCCCCCATTCCCCCGCTCTGGGCGTGTTGCAGTAAGTCGCGTCCCTAGCCAAGCACCGACGATCTTCGTTCTTTGGGCAGCGTTGCGTGGACCAAGTACGTACGAGCATGTTGGTTGGGATCATGAACCCTGGCCAAGGATCATGGACGAGAATATGAATGAATGGGATAATTGAACTGGACATGCCCCAGGCAGTTCAACCTGGGCGAACAGACTCGCACACATTCAGGTCAGAAGCACTCCGGACGCGAGACACCTTGCAGTGTTTACATCACGTTCATCTCTTAGCCGAGAGCATGCATCTTCCCATTCTGTCATCGGGTTTCCTTGGGTCGACCCCAGCTAGCGTGCCCGACGCCGAGAAGGCTCGGGCCGGAATGACAAGCGTCCCCCTGACGTCGCCATCATCAATCCGACATGCCAAATATAGCCAATCCGCAAGGCCAGGTGCATAGAGGGCTCTGAACCTCAAGTTTCTTCCCATCTCTCGGACACGCCTCTTGATACTACTGCGCAAATTTCTGTCAACTGCTGTGCCGTTGCAAACGACATACGTACCGGCACGTGCGTTTATTTCCTACCCAGGTACCCGTATGTACCTAGATAGCTGACTTGATCTAGTTAATCTAGATAGTAAGCTACGTAGCATCAACAGGCCTCATATGGAAATCCCGGCATGAAGACTAGACTACTTACCTGAGTAGGGGTAAGGTGAGGCCTTTTAGAGTTCACCCGGGCATCAAGCAACGGTTTGGATCCCTGCTGTTGACTAGTCACATGGCACCCGCGGAATGATACAGTAGCAGGCTTCTAGCCTCCTGAACTGATCTTTGCGCCTCGGCGCCTTGTCTGGCCACGATGAACCGGCGGAACCTATCCAGCAGCTCAGAGGATGCCGTGACGGAGCGTCGCGGACCAGGTTCCAACACCTGCCTTTTCGCTAGCAAGGGAACGACTCGACTTGCCCTGACCTTCGAAGCAACCGAAGTTGGCAACGAGACTAGGAACTCCTCAGTTAGTTATACGGGCAAAAGGATGAGGAAGCAGGCCGGTGAATGGGGTTGGCAGGCGGAGAATCGAATAGTTGATCAATAATTAGGTCCTTCTGCGTCTCAGTCATCGACAGATGTAACCCAACAAACGCGCTATTTACAGCAGATCACACCAACGGGGAACATCATGAAATTATTTTCAACATGTTTATTCTGTTTTGGAGTTTGTGGGTGTATGCCATTTACCCAATCTACACCTTTGCAGATTCGTTCACGCCTTGACTTCATACAGGAGCCGTATGTGATTTGCACCACACGAGGGCCGCCAGGCACGTAGGCTGTTTCTTTTCCGTCCTGGATCTCATCCAACAGCTTGCGCCGTGTTCTTCTCCAATCCTCGTCGTTAGGATGTTCATGCGCTGAAAACGCAAGTCTTTAAAAATCCAAAAATGCAAACTCCTAGCTGTGCTCGCTTTTGGTCATCGAATCCGGCTCATTCCGGAATGAATAATAACAAGGAACAGTTTCCCTCCACCGGTTCAAGATTAAAAGGGCGTAGTGTGACGCAGCTTCCATCGTGATTATATAACACGAGCGCCGCGATGACGATAACAAAAAAGAAGATTGTATGTTGAGAAAACAGGGTGAGGGTATCAGAGTCGTAAATATATATCGAGGTCGAACATGTCGACAAAAGAAAAAGGCGGAACAAATCCAAAATGAAGGAAGTTAGTTCTGCAGGCGTTGCGATTAAAAGTAATAAGATTAGAGTCCTTGTTGAAGCGTCGAAAATGACGAGTTCAGGACCAAGGACATGACGTGAGTATTCCGTTCATAATAGAGTGCTTATCAGAGCGGCTCCCCCGAGTGTGATCAACGCCGTCCAAGATGGCCTGAACATGGCGCTGGCAGATACCTCCTCTGCGGGGAGGGTACCGTTGACAAAGTCCATACCGCATATCGTGTTGACTTGTCGAGCTGCGGCCTCGTACGTGTTGGATATGAGTTGGGATCGATCGGCCGAGGCTGAGTGGAATATGGACATGGTCTCTTGGACGCACCAGCTGCAGGCGGGAACGGTGCTACCAGGAAGCGTGAGGTTGTACGGAAGGTAGTAAAAATAGGCGTTCGAGGCCGTAGTGAGGTTTGTGACAGCATTTGCGTAGCAATACATGTCATCGTCGGGGTCCTGGAGACATGTGGCCTGGTACATCATCTCGTACGCCTGGAGACCGAAGAGAAATTGTTTGACGACGCTGTCGCCGCTCTTGTATTCCTTCTTACAGTTCGCCTCTGCAGTCAAGTTCGCGGCTGCGGCATTGAAGAATTCGGTGCAGTACGTCACGTTGGCGGCGCAGGTTGCATCCAAGACTCGGACGATGCTGAGCAGTTGCTTCTGGGCGTTGAAGAATTCCTGCGATGTCTGAGGTTGCGTTAGAATGCGGAGCGTAGCGCGCGGGAGTTTTCAGGTGCGTTGTTGGAGGGCTTAGGCTTGCTTACCTGGAGCATCATGGAAAGGGGATAGCAGGCCTCGTACGAAGGGTCGGCGAGAATGCCATCGAGGAAAGCGGGACAGTTGCTGCTAGACTCGCTACTCAACTCGGCGTCGAGGTCCCCGTCAAAGGCCTCGGGAAGTGGTGAAGCGGTGGCATCGGCGGTGGAGGTGGCTTCGGATATGGAGATGGTGAGGGTGGTGACGGTCGCGGTCGCGGTGTGCTTGGACTTGGATCCCGCCTTGGTCGAGGTCGAGATGTCTTCGGATTCTTCATCTTCGCTATTCTTTGAATCTGCACGCTTCCAAACTGCATCTGGGACGGAGTTGGCGGCGGCTTGGTACTTGGCGCAGGTGCTCGAAGCCTCCGGGTTGGAGAGAGCTGGTACACGACGAATGTGGGGATGACGTGTCTCACCCCGGGCCAGTGTTCCAGAGGCGAGACAAGCCACGACAAGCAGTAAGCAAAAGGCAGCCCGGAGGCCGGAGAAGCTTGGTGTAGTAACGCGGGATGAGGGAGCCGAGGCGGCCATGATAACGAGTGACGAGGCGAAAAAGTCGCCCAACTGATTAAACCAAAGTGAAGATGAGAGCAGACGGCTGCTAGCGAAGGGCCCAGGAATTGCTATGAGCGGTGCTGGATGGCTGGCTGGCTGGGAATCAATGCGAGATTGTTGCGTGTTTCACCACGATGGACCCGGCCGATTCGATGGGGGGCGTGGTTGGCTCGGCGGATAATGGTGTAGCACAGACAGGCAAGCCGATGGATGACCGTGTTTTATGTAGAAAGGCAAGGTCGTGATAGCATCGCGCGCTTCCCAATGAGAGAAGGAGACGCGGTTGGGCGACGGATCAGAAGAAGAGAAATGGCGAGACTGATCACAAGCCGAGCGAGAGTGGTCGAGGCCTCAACCCAACAGTAAGAGAGCGGGTTGATCTAGAGACACAGCCAAGGAGTGAAGCTGATGTCTCAAAGGTCGGATCGTCGTCGAGGTGAAGTCGAGAACCTAAACGGGCGGGCCCTGAAGGTAGTGATCGTCGGCGGCTCTGGCAACTACACGGTTGCGCGAGGGAGAAAGGAGCAAAGATGGGCGACGGGCAGGCGGGCAGGCGGGCAGGCGGGCGAGTGGAGGAAATAACCAAAGTAACATCTACGGAACCCGCCAACTGGGCCCAGTCTTGCCGGGCAGTCTCTCTCGCAGACGCTCGCAGCGCGGGTGAGGCCGGGGGATATACCAGCATGGATATACCAGCAGGGACAGGGACAGGGAAAGTGGCATGGGTGTGGACAGGGATCTGGGTTTCGTATGTGGGTGAGAGAACCCAAGTGAAAAAGGAAAAAAAAAAAAAAAAAAAAAGGACAAGCCCGTAGATCGGGACTATGTAACAGCGCAGGCCCTGCTGAGGACTAGGTAAGTAGGCAAAGGGGGTTCTCCGGGATGATAGGATTGCCCTACTAAGTAGTAATTAGATACCACCCCGGCCGGTATTGGATAGTTACCCAAGGTAGGCACGGTTGCCTCTCCTCCATTACACGCACGAGCACTAACCCATCGGTGCCTGTGGTAGTACTCGGTCCGCACCTGACGGAAAATGAAGCTGGTGAGGGTAAACGATGAAGGAGGTCGAGGTGGTTGTTTGGTGATGAAGTTGGTGGGTGACACACTGCCGGTAGTGGCAGTAACGGTGGAGGTTGGCGGCGAGGTAGGTGGGTGGGGTAATTTGCAGCGCCAACCACTGGTACCTGAACTAAGGTAGGTAGGGCAGGTAGGGCAGGTAGGAAGTGGCGTGAGTGGTCCGTCCTGTCCGTCCAGCGGTGCTTCCCCCTTTGGAGTTTTCTGATGGGTTGCAGTAGCGCGGCGGTTTATTGACTGGGCCGTCAGGGGTCTTCCGTCCTACTCGAGAAGGAAAGCTCGATGAAGCTCGATGCAGCCAGCACCGGGCGGGCGTGCAATCCCGTTGTGGCGCCGCTGCTGACGCAAGTGCGACCCAGAGGGTTTGTTTGACCCTATGTACCAACCCACGCGCACAACTGGGAACCAACCGAATCGTTGAGACTACAAGTTCGCATTCGGATTGGACGGGGATGGCTCCGTTGTTCATCGCACAAAATCGCACTTGCTAAAGAAACTATTGATCTGCCCGGCCAGCAAAAGACGCCATCGCTGCCTGCCTGCCTGCCTGCCTGCAGTACATAGCCATGCTCGACCAACTTCAACGAAATCCACTTGCCCGCTGCGATCGACATCACCAACGCTAGAAGCTGCGGAGATCCATTCGCGTCTAGACTCAAGGAGACCCAAGTTGCCAGGTAAGTCTCGCTGGTAGGGCTTATTCATTCTCGGCATGAGGCCAATTGCGCATGTACGCACTTCATCGGGGGAATGAAACCCTCCCTGCACGACAAAAAGGCGGACGGGGTTGGAAATCACTTCTCTATATACGGAGTAGTAGCTCTATATTTGTGTGTGTGTTTCTCTCTCTCATTTCGGCCCGCGCGGAAAGACGTCGAGACCGGATGGACTGACTGCATGCTAGTAGTCTCACATTCGTACAGTAAATAACCAAGGTACCTAGGTAGGTATGTACCTTACCTCGCAGATAGCACCGTTCATAAGCAACCGTTCGCCCAGCTAGAGTCGCACTGCATGACTCCCTCCCTACTTACGTATCTATATTGCAGTACTAGTACGTATACGCGTTTAGACGGACAAGTTAGGACTATTTAAGTACTAGTAAGGACGAGTTATAATTAGAGCGAAGAGGCCTGCTGGTCCCGGACCCGAACCACCTCATTGGGAGGGCGTCAAATCTCGCTTGCTCGGAGGAAAGACGGCCACCATGCCATGGTCAATTCACCACCTGCGGCCGGGTCTTTGTTTCTCTGTCTGTTTCTCCGTTTGTTTCTGTGTTTCCCCTTTATACTTTGTACAATTTAACCGTTTACCGGTCTGTCAACTAACACTCTATAGATTCACGGATGTGTCTGTCGCCTTCACATGCCAGAATCATAAGTCTACTCTACTCAACTCAACTTGGCTCACTACCAACGCTAGCCTACAATCAACCCACTCACTTCCTCCGCCAGTCTCACCGTTCCCGTCGTCTCCGGCTTCAGGTAGTCTAGGTGCTGCCGCGTAGTTGAAAAGGCTCCTCTCTTTCCCCATCTCCACCCCTGCGTATAGTACTACGTAGTGATAATGGATGTCTCTCCGGTGGCGTGCATCCCCCACCAAACCGCGCCGCTTCTTTCTCTTTCACCGCGCCACGCGATGCGTCCAATTTCCGTCTGTGTTGTAGCGCCTTCCTCTGTCTTACTTATTCTACTCACATACCTAGTAGATAGTAAGCAGTAAGTAAGTACTACTCGCATGGTCTCGCCCTACTAGTAGTAGCCTATCCGTTCGCCAGCTCACAGCTGTCATCAGCTTCCGCGTTTCCCGAGTGCATCATCTAGATTTCTCAACTCAACTAAGTCTCCTTGGTCGAGAGTCAAGCGAGGTTTATAAACAAGAATTAAAAAAGCCTGGCCTCTGTAATCAGTACGAAGTAGTATGATGTACCTTGCCATGTGGCTGTCCATGACCCCGGCACCCATCCCTCGTGGCCCTAAACGCCAAAAGTCTTACTCCTCAACACGTCGCTTCACCCCTAATTTCACAGCATCCCCGCAGATTTATCAAGTTGGAAAGTGAAGTTGCAATTGCGTCCGATTTTTGAGCGGCGTCGATGGGTAGCAAGGTAATGTACATAGGAAATTATTACATGAGTGTAGAGATTGGCGGCCTCGCCTCATCTATAATAGTATCGCTCTAAACGCCACCCAATGCAAACACATGTATGTCCCAGGCCTTTGTGCCATCTGGAGAAACGTGGAAAAGAAATCGCAAGCTATTTATTTATTGCCGCCCAACATCAACTTCCCGCTGGCGTTGCCCTTTTATCGATGCTTCTCGAGAGTCTGCAGGTTGACCAGCTCCGCGTACCGCCCGTTCTTCTTCATGAGCTCAGAATGGGTTCCTTGCTCCACGATGCGACCTTGGTCGAACACGTAAATCACGTCCGCCTTCTGGATGGTGCTAAGACGATGGGCCACAGCAATCGTAGTCCGGCCCTTGGCAGCCTTGTCCAGTGCCGCCTGCACCACGTGTTCCGACTCTGAGTCCAGTGCCGACGTCGCTTCGTCGAGGAGCAGGATCTTGGGGTCTCGGATCAGCGCACGGGCAATAGCAATGCGCTGCTTCTGTCCACCCGATAATAGCGCACCCTTGCTGCCGACGACGGTGTTGAAGCCCTCGGGCAGGGATACGATGAAGTCGTAAATGTTGGCCTCGCGACAAGCAAACTCGATGGCCTCGTCTGGGACGTTCTCAACTGGCGTCCCAAGAAGAATGTTCTCCTTGATGCTTCCCTGATACAAAGTTGGCTCCTGGCTTACAAGCGCGATATGCGATCGGTAGTCGTTGATGTTGAGCCCGCTGATCTCATGGCCGTCAATGTAGACTCCGCCAGAAAGGGGATCATAGAAGCGCTCCAGCAGAGCAATCGTTGTGCTCTTCCCGCATCCGGATGCTCCTACCAGGGCCACATATTGTCCGGGTCGGACCGTGAGGTTGAGACCACGGAGCACGGGTTGCTCCGGTCGGGTTGGGTAGCGGAAGTGAACGTCTCGGAACTCGAGAGTACCATCAACTTCTGGCAGGCGGTGGCCACTCTCTGACCACGTATCCACTACGGGCTCTCGGTCGAACAGCCTCTTCAACTCGCCTGCAGCCTGGTATGCCTTGCCCATGTCAGGGGCAAAGGAGAAGATAGTACCTGCAGATTGCGCACCAAAGATAACGGCCATGAAGCAAAGGAAAAACTGAAACATGGTGTACTCGTGCTTGGCAATCAGGGTACCACCATACCAAAAGCCGAGAGCAAAGCACGCGAATAGAAGCGACTGCGACGCCGCGTACAGGGCCGACGACTTGATGACGGAAATCAGACTGCGGCGCTGCTGCTCGGCAAGGGACTTCTTGTACTGGTCTAGGACATCGTTCTCGCGAGTCAGGGAAGCGACGGTTCGAATGGCCGAGATAGCTTCTGACGCAAACGTCGCCGAGGAATCGTACGCAGCCTTTGATCGCCGCTGGAAGTGTGCTAGCATCCAGAAGCGGAAGAACCCGCATCCCAGGAGGACCGGGATGGTGGAAATGCACACAAGCGACAGCTTCCAACCGATAGCCAGTGCCATGACACATGCGGATATGAGCGTCGTGAGGACCATCAACAGCGTGCCCAGAGTCACACCACTGAGGCCAGCAACGTGAGTAGTCTCGGTCGAGAGAAATGAGGTCAGCGCACCAGCGGTATTCTCGTCTCGATCGAAGAACGCCACGTCCTGTCGGAGCATAGTTCGGAAGGCGCGGTCCCGGACGCGGTGAATAAGTCGTTCAGAGCACTTGGCGAAAAGGACACCTTGGATCATAAAGGCAAAGAACTGAACGAAGGCCAGCATTAGATACATGGCACTCCAAAAGTCCGAGTCCTTCTTTATATGGTGACGATTCTCAGGGGTGACTGGCACAGACAACGTGATGATCTGCTTGGCAAAGAAAACTGCACGCAAAGGTCAATTCCGAGTGTGAGGGGGGGCGCATGTTGAGGAAATGCAACTTACCAGCTTGTGTGGGATTTCCGCCTCCACAGATAGCGGAGAAGAACAAACCGATCAGCATGAACTTCAACTCCGGACCGTTGAAAGAAGCAATCAGCTTCACCAACGTCATGAGGCCGTACTTTTCCTCGTCTTCAGTCTTGCGAATTTGAAGAGCGACACTGGATGCAGACTTGGAGGTCGTGGTGCGGTCGAGCTTGGCGGCGATGTTGTCATCGGGATCAGCAACAAAACCAGCCTGGTTGGTCGACATCTTCCGAATAAGCGTCTCTTCCTCAGCATCGATTTCGGCTTGCTCCTCGGCCGTCATCTCCTCGGCGGCAGCAATGTTCTGCGCAGACACCAAGTTGAAGTATGCGCCCTTCTTCTCAAGAAGGTCGTTGTGTGTTCCTTGTTCGATAATACGACCCTCGGCCATGACGACGATGTTGTGGGCGTCTCTGATGGTAGACAAACGGTGGGCAATGGTAATAGTGGTACGGCCCTCGGCAGCAACTTCAAGGGCAGCCTGCACGACGCCTTCGGACTTGGTATCGAGTGCCGAGGTGGCCTCGTCCAGGAGAAGAACTACAGTGGGGTGAGTTGATGATGCCAGCGGTTAGAAGAAAGAGCGGCTTACTCTTAGGGTCAGAAACAACGGCTCTCGCAATTGCAATACGCTGCTTCTGGCCACCAGACAGAAGAAATCCTCGCTCGCCGACGTTCGTTTCGTAGCCTTCCGGAAGAGCAGTCACAAAATCGTGAGCATTAGCCTTCTTGGCTGCTTCGACAACAAGTTCTCGGTGCTTCTCCTCGCTATCGTGCTCGTGAATGGTCCCGATGAGTCCGTGGCGGATATTGTGGAAGATGGTGGTACCGAAGAGGGTGGGTTCCTGGCTCACCAGAGCCATCTGCTGGCGCAGCCACCGCAAGTTAAGCTTGCTAATGTCGTGGCCGTCGAGATAGACAGAGCCCTCGATCGGATCGTAGAATCGCTCAACCAAGCCAACAATAGTGCTCTTGCCAGACCCAGACGCTCCTACCAAAGCGGTGGTTTTGCCTGCAGGGATCTCGAGGCTGACATCGTTCATGACCACCACGTCAGGCCGGGAAGGGTAGATATGCTTAATGTTGGCCAATCGAATGCTACCCTCGAGATGATCGAGCTTCTCGCCCACATCATTGGTGGGGTTCAGGGGAGACACGCGATCAATCGTATTAAAGATCTTGGCGGCTGCGGCAACGGCGTTGGTGAAGGCTTGCATGTTCGGGGCGACGTTGCCCAGATTGAAAGCACCAATCATAACAGACATGAGAATGGTCAGAATTTTACCCAGGGACGTCTCGCCATCAACTAAAAACTTGCTGCCCTGCCAGAAAGCCAGGCCGTAATTGAGGTACAGCACCAGCATCATGCCGGCAATCATGACGGACAGTGCGCCCTTGACGCGGAAGCCAAAATATTCAGCTTTGACGAGATGGCTATCATACTGCTTGGCCAGACGGTCCTGGGTGCCAAAGGCGATGGCATTGCGAATCGAACTAATAACCTCGTCGGCCAAGCTACCGCCGACGGCGTACGCCTCGAGGTTTTGCTTGTTGTACTTCATGATGAAGGTAGAGCCGCCGCCCATGTTGAGGAGGAGGGCAACGACGGTCGAGAAGAGGATCAGCGTCAGCTTCCAGTACCGGATGAAACCAATGACAAAGGCCGACACGAAGGTGGCGACTGCAGAAAGTGTGAGGGAGACCTTCTCGGATATGCCATCCTGGATGAGGTTGGTGTCGGAGGTGATGCGAGTGGTGACCTCGCCGGCGCCGAGCTTGTCGAAGAATCCAATGTTCTGGCGCATGCAGCTTTCGAGGTAGTGCTCGCGAATCTTGGCGCTGATGTGCTCGCCAGTGTAGATGAAGCCGACAGTGGAGATGTAGGTGACGATAAACTCACCGACGCCCAGGTAAATAAAGTACAGGACAAAGTGGACCAGCTGGTCGGTGAATTGGTCATACGTCTTGAGGCCGGTAAAGTAGTCCTGGAAGATGCTCTGCAGGTTACCAAAGATGACTGTCATGAGAGGAAGGGCGGCGCCGGCGCCAATGGAGCAGATGCCGGAGACGATGATGATGATGATGTCGTTGCGGGATGCATAGCGGTACAGGACGGCGACGCCCTGCTTGACTTGGGGACTGACGACCTGGCGGCGCAGGATCTCGGCTTGGTGGGGAGGCAGGTGGTCGAACAAGTCGTCGGAGGTTTGCTTGGGCGGGGCCGCAACCTTGGAATCAGCCTTCTTGAGGTCAAGCTTCTCGGGATCGGGAGTCGATTCCTTCGCGTGACGGGATGCATCCACTTCGGTCGAGTCGCCACGGCTGGAGGGCGGCGAGGGCCCGGTGCCGGAGCCCTTTTCAGACGATGCGACGGCCATTGTTGGGAGAGGAGGTGAGGTGTTGCCCGTCGCCTGTTGCCGTAGAGGACAAGGCCGTTACGCCCAAGGCAATGCAAGGCAGGGCAGGGCAGGGCAGGGCAGGGAGGCGGGGAGGCGGTTGTGGAGAGTGCGCTCGCGAGGTCGAGGTTGAGCGTGGCCACCCCGAAGGTGTAGGTGTGCGTTAAGAGGAACGCAGCATGAATGATGCAGATGAAGGTGTCGAGACAATGACACGGAGGAGGGGGGGAAGGCGTTACCGACGGGACAACGACAACATGGCCAGATGAAAGCAAGACGCAGTGGAGGTCTCGGGGATGGACTTGGAGCAACGTGGCGGTCACTTGGAGACGATTAAATAATGGGACAAAAGAATCCGGAATCCGAGCAATACGGAGCGAGAGGGGATACGGAGTAGGAGTGCAATATACATACCTTGGGGTCGCCTGGTAGGAGTTCGGCGGGATACAAAAAGGGTCCCGATCGGGAGTGCACATCCTCCCTTGCTCTCGAGTCTAGCGTCGCCATTGAGTCCTCGCCGTAGGTCGTCATCTCCATCTTCCATCTCCCATCTCCAGCGGACCGGGTTCTGGAACCACGCCCCCCACCCCCCCCGGGTGAGCACGCAGGGGAGAAGGTCTCGGCCTGCACAGTGCACCGCCTAAGTAGGCCTAACTTGAAGTTGTGGATGGGAGTGGAGGCTCAGGACCTGTGGTGCAGTGGCGCGCAGCAGTGCTGTCGGTACACCCAACATGGATACAGTGGATAGCTTACATGGTAGAAGTGCAACAGGTCATCCCGTCTGCATCTGTGTTGGCCATCATCATGCCCGGTTAACCGATTCACCAAGAGTACCAAGTACGAATAGGACTCTTGAGATGGCTGCAACACGCCCGAACAGCACAAATAACCAGTTACGACTGCCGCTGTCCATGCACGCCTCTGCCATGTGCCTGCTAGGTGCAGAGAACCAAGATTATCGAGTCTCTCTCGGGCCCGGTCTCACCTCTCTCATCCGTAATCTCGCGGCCGAGTTCAGTCTGTCGGGGTCTTGCACAAGCCCGAACCCGTCCAGCAGCCTCATCCCGATAGACAGAAAGAAAAAAAAGAAAAAGGGCGGCCGCCTAGGGCTGATGGGATGAGCTACTAGTATGTATTACTTCGTAGGTAGTGCGAGGTCAAGCCCAGCGCCAGATAGACAACCAGAGTTACTTTTGTCGGCCGAGGGGTGGAGAACCGGCGTTGACAGCTCGTTGGCCCGCCGCGCCTCTCGTCTCTATTGGATCTCGCGAAACGGCTTCTGTTTTCGGGTGCGAGACCACACTGGACGGTCCCGAATACCGACCCAATTACCACTCGCCAGGTCTCGGTCTCGCTTGCACCACGCGGGCCTTTGCTTCTGGGCTGTCTCGAGTCTTTGCAGTCTCGAACGGGGCGTACGTCATGATGGTAAATGGAAATCGGCACTCCGGCACCAGCCTGACTCCTGTCTGTATTTGCATCCCTGCCTCATCTCAGGTCATCATCTACTATCTATGTGATAGTATGTAGGTAGCCATGGGATCCATCATCTTGTTTCCCCTTATCACGACCAGGGACAAAGTACGAAGCTACGTGTTAAGTTAGATAGAGAGGAAGTCTGTTCCGTATCCGTACTTCGTACATACCTACCCATCCCAAAATACGAATAACCAGGTAGGTCGGCACGTCGGGTAACATGGCAAATCTAAGGATCTGCAACTTTACCCCGACGCTTATTCCCACTAAAGGAAGATAGTTCTAGCTTCTCAAGCCTTGGCATTTTCCCACTGAAATCGGGTCTGAAAATATGGAGGCCGCGACTCTCCAACCGCGATCACATTGTACGAGTCCGATTTAGAAGATAGCTCTGCAGAGTCGCACCTCGATGAGGCTCGAGGGAGCAAGGAGATGCCCGTGGCACCATCTCGTGGTACCATAGACCTCTCACCATCACCCAGCCCGTAGAACCTCGCATGTAGCACATTCAAACGGTCCCTCGTCCTGTGACCCCCTTCGACGCTTGCAGGCTGGTCATCGTCTCTTACTGCGTAGGTAGCTTACATGTGTTTTTGACTCATACCGACTCACTGATCATTTCCATTCGCGGTACGCCGTGGTTCGCATATCCCATCCATCCATTTCCGCATCCATCCACCTCCGCAATCCTTCACCAACCAAGGACCGGCCGGGCAGTCGGGAGGCCAGCTTCCCCGACCGGATATCGGCTCTTGTTATCACCGGTCGCCGCGATCCTGCAGCTCATCCATCGCATCGAATCCCCGTTTGGGCCCAGAGCAACACCACCGCGTGCCCCGGACCCGGGCGACGCTTAGACTCGCAGCACCCGGTGCAGCCATGTTGCCGAACCCCGGGCTCAATCCAGGAGTCGACAAAAAGGATCGCTGCTGAGTGGACAGAGTACGACGCGCAGGTGGGTCTCATCCGTTGAGCAACTGTCATTGTCTCTGTCCCCGTCCCCTGATTCTGCTGCAGTGCGCTGCTAAAATATGTGACCGGAATCTTGATCCACAGATCCAGCGACGGAACTCCGCCATGGCCAAATGGTGCTAACAGCACGCCCCTTCCGGACGGACCGTGGGGTTTTCATGAGATGCACTGTGAGAAGGCACTGTGCCCTGGTTGGTAAGTAAGTATGCCTGTTGTCCATCAGCCTCTTTTTTGCCATCAGGCCCCGGCATCCAGGCAGCATCTTGGAGGTTGGAGGTGGTACTGCTGGATCTTAGAGTTACTGTGAAGCCGAATCCCGTCTGCACAACCCTGCCGTCATCCGGCACGCCGAAATACTGTGTGACTCAATCAACGACTCACTTCACGGCAATAGCTGCGTCCCTCATGCCTAGCTAATACTGCAGGCTTCGTGTATGCATGGCACGAGCAATGGCGGCTGCTTGTGCTCATGCTTGGTGATGAAGCTGAAACCCGGAGCTGTGTTGACAGTCACAACCTGAAATACGCCCGTACAACTTTTAGCTTATGGTGTTGAGTAATGGGTCTCGGTGGCAACGTAGACATAATTACCACACGCATGACGTGCGACGAATACAGGGAGAAAGGGGCAATTCGTGAGGCTGTGGGGTTTTATTCCAGGTACAATGGTTGTTGATGGGTCTTTCATGTACGAAGTACCTTACCTTATGGGTTTGGTTATAGAGCATACAACTTTACCTAGCGAGCATACATTATAGCTTAGCTAGTGGGTCCGTTCTGCTGTGGACGCTAATGCTTAGCCCCCTATATAAATTCACACCAAATCTGTAGTGCAGTTATCTTATAACTATTAACCCCGCCAACTTACCTACCACTAAAAATACATACTTTATCTAACCTGTCTTTTAAGTCCTTTAAGGCTGCTTATAATACTATTAATAACTACAGGAAGGTTATTAGCTTTAGCTTTATTATTCTCTAGAAGAGGCCCCTAAGAGTAGGATTTACTTAGGTTAGACTATAATATGCTAAAGGCTAGGCTTATATTAGTAAAGCTAAAGCTAAGGTTTATAAGTAAAAGAGGCAGAAGATAAGCAGCTAAATAACTAGCTGCCTAAACTAGCTTATAATAGTTAAAAGCCTTAGTAATAACCTTTAGAGACTTAAGGTACTTACTAGTAAAAGTGCTCTTTCTTATAATTATAAGGCTCTACCTATAGAAATATTTTCCTAGTATTATACCTAGGAAATTACACTTATAATCCTAATAATCCTCTTAATATAGAATAATAATATTAAACCTGCCTAAATCTTAATTAAACTTTAAGTAAATAATAATCTAATTATTACTAGCACTAAGGCTTAAAACCTAATAAATATTTTTATAAGGTAATATTATATTAAGCTGTAAGAGTATATACTATTAGAGTGGTTATTTAGCTTTCTTTAAAAAGAGGGCTTTTTCTTTTATTATAAGAGAAATATAAGAGGTTACCTAACCTGGCTTTTTTTAGCCTTAGGTAATAATATTTAGCTTTTTTAATATCACTTAGATATATTACTTTTTAATAGTATATATAAGACTAACTGCTTTAATATACTATTATTTAATATATATAAATTAACCTTTTTATAGTAAACCTTTTAGGTTACTACTGTTTTTTTTAGTAGGGAGACTTATTATAACTTTTGCTAGGCTTTTAACACTCTAGATAAGCTTATAGCTAAAAACTATATCTTTTCGCCTTAAGTTATAATCTTTAACTATAATCTTACTCTTATTAACACTCTTATAGATTACCTAGCTTTTTATAGTACCTCTTATATTTTTTACTAGTAGTATATAAATATAAATATACTAGCTAAAACTAAGTGTTTCTTTCTTAAGGCTATAATCTTACCTAAGACTATACAGGTAGTATAACACTTAAGCTTTTCTGCCTTTCTTACAGCTTAGAATAAGCTTATTATAAGTAATAGTACTATACTCTATAAGAGATAGCTCTAGCTCTTCTAGTAGAAAGGCTAGCACTTTTAAGGTGCTATTAACTATATAATAAACACCTAGCTTACTCCCTAAAGTGGTAGTCTTATCTAGTATACTATAAATTAATATTACTACTATAGTTATACTATAATCTTAATCGTAAAATCTTTATATACTAATATAAAACAGCTATTATAGTTAAGCTAAGGTAACTTAATAATAGTCTTTAAGAAGCTAAGTCTCTTCTAGAGGAAGTAAAAGTTTAATATCTATAATTAGATCTTATAGAGAAGAAATAAGATATAATTTACAGCTAATAGTATTCTCTTCTTAATTATTAGGCAGCAGATTTCCTCTTATACTCTTACTCTTATATAGGAAGAGCTTTATAAGCTACCTTAAGAGACTAACCTAGCTAATACACCTACTAATACTTATAAGCCCTGCCCTATTTAAGTTATATATAAGCTACTATATAAGTATAAGCTGTAAGACTATCTTATAAAGAATAAAGCTATCCTACTATAATATATAGCAGCCTACTAGCACTAGAAGCGAGGCGAGAAAGCTAAAAGTGTAAGAGATATAAGTATAAGCTCTACCGTCTTAGACCCCCTTCCTGTTAGGAGAAAAGAGCAGCCTAAAGGGAGTATTACTACTAATAGAGGTACTACTATCTTAAGCACCTAGTGAGACCCCCTCTTAGTTAAGAGGGTCTTAGTATATAAGCAGGCTAAAAGATAAGTTATTAAGATAGCAGCTTAGGTAGTAGTCTTACTACTACTATTAATAGCACTTACTACCCTTCTGACTATACTATTATTATTATTATTATTAGGGCTATAAGCTAGGCTGTGTTAGGCTGGTTAGGATAATACCTATAAGGCTAGTATAGTTATATAATATGCTTATTAATAAGCTTTCCTAGTAGATAACTATAATAACTCTAACCTTAAGCCTAGCCTTAAGCTTATAGCCTTAATACTATAGCCTAGATTAATACCACTCTAGTCTATAGCTATCTTAGACCACCTGTTATAGTAGTCTAATACTAATACCCTTAGTGAGACTTAAGGTGTAACTTAGCTAGGCCTTAATCTGATAATTAATACTAAATTTAAAGGGGAAATAGATAAGTAGATTAAAAAGAGAGATATACTACTAGGAGAGATAAGAAAAGAGCTTAAAGATAAGATACAGCTAGCTGATAGTGTTAGTAATAACTTTAGCTAGCTAGGATAATATCAATTAATTAATTTAGTACCCAGGACACCTTAAACGCATAGATCCTGTTGCTCTCATACAAAATTTGCGGGCGGCTACGGTACCAGAGCCCAGCCACTATCCAAGCCACAAATATATGCTCGCTAGGTAAAGTTGTATGCTCTATAACCAAACCCTACCTTATTACCACCAGGCAGCTCCCGGGCATGTTGGTTGTCGCCCGCAATCAGGCGTACGTGATTGTCAAGCTGCTGGACAGACCTGTCGTGCAAGCAATCGAAAGCAACAACACGAAGGAGCAGGAACACCACAAAGAAGCCAGAATAACATAAAGAAACCAGAATCCCACAAAGGAGTTAGAACAACAAAGGGAAAAGCAAGAAAGGGCTGTGGCAAGGGATAAACAGAACCCTGAATCTCGTAGATGCTAAATTTAGATCTTCATCCAGATTCCTGAAGGCAATACAGCTACCCTGTACCTTTTGCAGTGAAATACCATTGGTGCTTTTTCTTTCAAGTTTCGACGTGGCAGTCCAACAAATCTCCACCACTTCAGCCCTGCAGCCTAATAACCGCCACTTCACGTGTTTCGTTTATATCATTTATATCGTCCGCCTGAACAATTTGTCCCTCTCCATCGCCCTCGAGTCATCACACATCTAGCACAGCGTACCAGCGTTCGAGCTTTGGGCGCTGCAACATTATTTCAGTTTGTCCACGTGCCTGGCCGGCAGAACCGTGCACCACCATCATCCTAGAAAGCGTCAGCATCGCCACTATCACGACCACGACCACCCCGCAGCCATGATCCCCTCCACGCTCGCCTTCTGCCTCGCCCTCCCCGCGCTGGCCCTCGCCGCCGCGCGCCCCAAGAACGCCATCCTCCTCTCCGACGTCGAGTCTCTCACCCTCCGCGGCGACGGCGCCAAGACGGCCCACCGCCGGGTCTCTGCCATCCCCCAGCTCCGGTGCATCTCGTCCCGCGCCATCTGCGACCTCTACCAGATCGACGTGCTGCGCTGCACCAACCAGGGCTCCTCCTACGGCGACGAGGACATCGAGTGGAGCTGCACCGCCTCGCTCCCCGAGGAGCTCAAGCTCGGCAGCACCGACGTCATATGCGAAGGCTACAAAGGCCCCGACGACCCCTACATCCTCAAGGGCTCCTGCGGCGTCGAGTACCGCCTCGCCCTCACCAGCAAGGGCGAGCGACGGTATCCCGACCTCGCCAGCGGCGGCGGCTGGTTCAATGACGGCTCCGGCGGCTGGTTCAATGACGGCTCCGGCGGCACCGACTGGGGCGCCTGGGTCTTCACCGTCATCTTCGTCGGCGTTCTTGGCTGGATCATCTACTCGGCCTGTATCAGGGGCCAAGAGAACCGGCTGCCTGGACGTTTCCGTGCGAACGGTGATGGCGGCGGTTGGGGTCCTGGCTGGGGCCCCGGCAACGATCCTCCTCCTCCTTACCCAGGCACGAAGCCGGGTCGTCAGGACGGCTGGACCCCAGGCTTCTGGTCCGGCATGGCTGGAGGTGCCGCAGCTGGATATCTAGCCGGAAACCGAAACAGCAGCAACAGCAACAGCGGAAACCGTGATAGTTATGGAAGCATTGGACGAGGCGGGAGGTCGTCGTCGAGCGGCTCAAGTAGTTCTACCCGCCACGAGAGCACCGGCTTCGGCTCAACCAGTCGAAGATAAGACAAATCATCACGTCTCTTCAGGCGACGAGTTTCAGGATTTAGGACAGTTTCACACAGCTTAGCCATGGGGACCTTGTTATTTTGTAGCTTAATTGACACCTCATTTATCCAGCAGACTCTTATTCATCTCCCCCCGCAACCATCCTCCGACTTCGCAGCATATACACGCCGACGAGCAATTCTTAATGCTCCCCCCTTGGTGAATAAAAGTACACGGGACAACTTTCCAAACATAGCAGCCATATAGCCCAGGGAAGAAGATAAAACATGGACGTTCTGTGTCGAGCCGACCCCCATCTACTCACCACCATTGAGGGTTGACCCTCCTGGACAAGCCAAGCCATCAGAAACAAGTAGCAACGAATTGTACAATGCTCGAGAAACGCAATTAAAGTGTAAAAAAAAGGGAGGTATCGTGACATAATTGTAAGAAGGGGGCGGGCTTGGCTTGACGAAAAGGGAATTACCCCAGCCAGTTAATGGTGCACTGGCATGACGTCCATCTTGTCGAATGCTCGGGAGCAAGTCGGGCACTTGCGCATGCGGTTGCTGATGCGGTCGTCCACGCACTGGTTGCAGAACAAGTGACCGCAAGTCTTAAGCGCCGTGTTCTTGAAGTTGTTGCGGCAGATTGTGCACAGAGCAAAGGTCTAGCAACAGGGTTAGTAGGGTCCTAGAACATCCAATGTCAATGATCCTTACCCGAAGCATTTCCTCTTCTTCGGACGAGTTGCTCAGTGCTTTGTTCTTCCAGCTGTCGCGGTCCTTTTGTACATGCTCGACGCGAACCTTGAGCTTCTCCACCTCGGTCTCTTGCATCGTGTTTCGCTCTCTCACCACCGCAGATGCAGCGTCCTTGGATTTGACTAGGTTGGTCAAGTCGCCAACCTGCTTGCTCAAAGACTCTGCTCGCCGAACCGCCTCCAGGCTTGTCGTCTCCATCTTCTTGTTCTCCGAGACTAGCGTCGCATTTGTCTGCCTCAAATCGGCTAACTGCTTCTCGAGGTTGCCCAATAACGTCCGGTTCTGAGATTCGAGGTCCTTGAGTTGCGCAATGATTTCTGAGCTCCTGCTATTTTGATGTCGGAGGGATCGAATTTCGCTGTTCCTTGTGTCCGAGTCCTTGCGGGCAGCGAAGTATTTTTGATCCGCCTTGGCCTTTTCTGCGTTTAATATCGTCACCTTTTCCTCCATGGCAGCAAAATCCAGGACCTTTTTCTGTCCCAGATCCTTCATCTTCCTGTACGCCTTTTCTATTGACGGTAGTTCTTGGTTGATGAATTGGTAATCTCGCTCCAGTTTCTTGTACTCTCGTAGAAGTTCGTCGAATGAAAGGTTCTTTTCGGCCACGTCGGTCATATCCGTGTCTTCGCTTGGTTTGAGGCGTGAGATTTCGGCTTCGAGAGCCGAGATTCGGTCGTCCTTGGCACTTACCAGTTCCGTGATGTGGCCCGTCGCAAACCTCTCTTGTTCCATGTGCGCCTTGCGTTGGGTGTTCTCTGCGAGAATTTCATCTCTTGCTGAGCGAACGCGAGCAAGATCCTGGTCTCTAGACATAATTTCCGCTTCTAGTTCCTGAGTAACTTGATTTGCATCAGCTTCCAGCTGAGTGCGGAATACGGACCGCTCCGCCTGTAGCTTCTCGGCTTCTTCTCGTAGTTGCTTATTCGTGGCTTCTAGGTTGTTGATCCTTTTGATGAGGTCCTCGTTCTGGCTCTTGAACTGCTTGAAAACGTCCGTTCGAATAAAGTCCTCGTCCGTCAGAGTTTCCCTTCGAGCTTTGAGACTCGAATTCTCATCTTGCATGGTTTTGATTTCCGCCAGGATCGTGTCTAGTTGCTCCCTCTGCTTCGTCACGGCAGCCGTGGCCTCATCGTACTTGAGTAACAATTCGCTAGCGTTGCCGTTAACGTCGGTGCCATCCGAGCCACTGTCTCCAGACGCAACCGGGCGGGTTGCATTGGCAAAGGCTTGCTGCTCCATCTTCTGAACTTGTGAGCTCTTGGCGCGATCCAGCTTCTTCTCCGCCTTGAAGTAACGCAACGTGGCTGCATTGAGTTGTTCCGAGAGTTGGTCCTTTTCGCTGCTTAGTCGATCCAACTTGAACAAATACTCCTTTTGCGTCGCCAGAAGCTTGGTGATCTTGTTCTCCAGCGCGACTGCCTCGGGGCTCATCTCTCCACGCTTGGCAGCTAGTCGAGCGAGAAGTGTTTCGGCCTTGGATTTAATGGCTTTGCCCTTGTCTTGGAGGTGTTTCTGGAAATCGTGGAGGTCCTTGAAGCTCACGCCACTCAAATAGGGTGGATCTGCCATCACATCAGTAGGCGCGCAAAACATGGGGGGAAACGTTCGTACCGGAGGTGGTTGATGTGGTCGAGACGGTTGACTCTGCAAGGAGTTCCAACTCCTCAAGAACCTGCCTAATATTAGTCGTGATCAATCAAGGTCGCCTTGCATAACGAACCTGTCGCCACCAAGCATCGATAATTCTCAAATGGTCGTCATGGTGTACGGATCGTTTATGGAGTTCTTCAAGTCGCGATTCAGCCGTTGCTGCCTTGCGACTGTATTCTTGCATCTGTCGATAGATGGATCCTTTTGTGTAGGCCTGGTTCACCGAGGTCAGCGGCAGTTCGTACCCAGCGCGTCGAACAACGTGTACGGGGTTGCGGAGGAACAAGAAGAGGCGCTGGCGATCGGTTGCATCTAGGACGCATATTCAGAGCCGGAGATTGCTGTCGCCGTGGAGCAAACATCATCGCTGGCTTGGTGAGCTATGTCGTCCAGCATCGGACTCTGATAAGGAGATGCAACGATCCCGAGTGCGCAGGCCCTCATAACAATAACAAAGGAAAGATGGCAAGACGGTAGGGCGGGCCGCGAGCACTCGCAAAGGAAAGGGTGTCGTCTGACACTTACCTCGATCCAGCCCTCCTCTTTCATTTCGAGGGCGTCATCTTTGGCCTTGGACCCATTGACAGCGACTCGTTTGCTAGGAGGAGCCAAGTCATCAGCACCGCTGATGGCAGGCCTCTTCCTGTCCTCCATCTTGGCGAGCGTGGATGGGCGAGGCGAGGCAGAGGGGGTGGCTGTGAGAGGCATCAGAAGTCGCGTGGCAGCGGGATGCAAACGGTGCGAAGAGTGAAAGAAGAGCGAGGGCTCGGTCCTAAGAGCGCAATAGAGCGAAGTCCCGTCCCGACGCAGGCCGTGCGTGTCGTCATGAATGGGTGGCGCGGAGAAGTCGTGTCGTGCTGATGGGACGTTCCCTCGGGCCAGGAGTTGAAATTTCGAAGTTGAGTTGCACATCGAAGAAGCGCGCTCCCCACCTCAAAGGGGCTTAGTGGTAAGCTAGCCTGATTTGGACACTCCCTTATCGATTTGCATATCGGTTAAACCTCGCTAGACTAGGCTGCCTCCACCATCCCGCATTTTCTGTGAGACTCGCTATATACAAATTTCCAACCTCTTTCATGTCCCAAGTCGGAGCGCACGATGTGAGTAGACTTACTGGCTCTCAAACCCTCGAAACTATATGGGCGACTCTCCACGGCTACAATGAGCTCCATGTTCAAGAAGAAAGGCGGGCTCGCCTTCAAGCCCAAGATCCCCTCGGGTCGAGCCCGCCCGGCGGCTCCAGCAGCACCATCTCAACCATCACAACCAGCGAAACCTCCACCCAGCCAAGATCCTGTTGATTCACAATCGCCAACGGCGCCTGAAGAAACTCAGGAAACGACTGTCCCGGCAACCCCCCCTATCGACTCTAGCGCGACCAAGTCGCCGGAGCCTCGCGAATCACCCCGCAGCAAATCTCCAATCCCACCAGAGTCCGTTCCTGACCGAGCGAAACCCGACCAAGCACCAAGCGATAGGCCCCCCGTACCCGAGGCAACAAGCAAGGACACATCTGAGGAGCGAGAAACACCCACTGAAGGATCGAATACCCAGCCTGAAGCGATCGCGCTCAAGTCGGCACCGACCACCGAACCTGAACAAGTCCAGCTAGCTCCAGCAAAGAAGGTTGGCTTTTCTGATGACTCGCAAGATGCGCAACTCTCAAACACACCTCCACTCACGGAAGTTTCAACGCTTGCGAACGAAGTTAGAACCGAGGCAGAGACGACAGAGACTTCTGCCACGCCCTCGATCGCCTCCGCGGAGTTGAGTGAAACTACGCCACAACCACCCAAAGAGTCTCGAAAAAAGCCAGCCCCGAGACCAAGAACCAGAAAACAGCTTGCCAAGACTACACAGGAGGAAGCTGGCGAGGGTGAAGAGAGCGCTAGACCAAAAAAGCGACAGAGGAAGACTGCGAAGGATGAAGCGGACTCGGCACCAAAGCAGCCAAGGAAGCGTAAAGCGCCCACCGAGACCAACGGAGAAGGCCAGCCCAGCAGGAGACGAGCCCGATCAATCACTCCCGAGGACTCGGAAACCCAGACCGTGGATTTGCAGCAGTTGAAGATGTCTGATCTTACCAAGGACCTGCACATCGGTAAAAAATTTAGCCGCCACGACGAACTCCGAGAACGGGAGAGACGGGCTAGACTCAAGACGAAACTTGCGATAGAGGCAGACGGAGAGCGCGACGCCTCGGCCACTCCTGAAGGAACCGAGCCAGGCGCGGACAAAGATGCCCCCGCGACCTCGTCCGCCCCCGCCCCTGCATCGGGCCCTCAGTTCCGCATCGTGGACGGACAGATTGTGGTTGACCAGAGCTCTCTGGCTGTCGATCGACACGCTCGTGCCGCTGCGGCGCTTGGCGATGTGGAGACGGTGGAGGAAAACGACTTTACGCGGCTCATCACTAGCAGCTCCTTTATGAACACGTCCAAGCTTAAAGGCCCCAACATCTGGTCCGAATCGGAGACGGAGCTCTTCTATCGCGGTCTCCGTATGTTCGGCACCGATTTTGAGATAATCTCCAAGATGTTTCCCGGCAAGCAGCGGCGCCATATCAAGCTCAAGTTCAACCGCGAGGAGCGCCAATGCCCGCGTCTAATCGATGCCGCCGTGGTCGGTGAGAAGACCATCAAAATCAACCTCGACGAGTACAAGGCCTTCACGGGTTCCATATTCGAGTCCGTCGAGTCCATAGAGGCCGAGCAGCGCAAGAGGCAAGAGGACTTTGAGGCAGCGCAACAGCGTGTCATTGACGAGCAGACCGAGATCATGCGCAAGAAGCGCGAGGAGCTCTTTGCTGAGGATGAGGACGATATTGCAAAGAAAAAGAAAGGCAAGAAGGGCAAGCAGAAGGTTATCTATGGGCTAAATGGAGAGCCCATCACCGCGGAGTCTTGAGAGCCCAGATCGCAGATCGGCAGGTGGAAGGTAATAAAACGGCGCAAAGGAGACTAGCATGGTGCCCATCGGGTTTTTATGGTATGGAATAGGAACCAATCCTGTTATCGATGACATGATTCAACCTCTATCAGGGCAGAATTTGAGGCACGCACAGTATACCAGGACGGCGTAGCGAGGCAAGTGTTCTTTAGCTTTTTGAATTCGTCATACTCGTCGATTGTACTACGTTGCCTCCGCACATATCATGGTATTCAGACCTCCTCCGTGATAGGGCGGCGCCATCTCGTCGTGCCATCTCGACTCGTTGAGGCGTCTTTGTACCAGCATGCCCGCGCTATCTCCAAGCCAGACTGTTGTCTGGCGACCATATTACTTTGGCAAAGGCCTGGATATGTCCCATTCCCTCCTGTCATAATCGTAACAAGCACTGTCTGGCGCAGCGACCCTGAACCCCTCCTTAGTTTCCAGGGGCAGGCTCGTCGTCCTCTGGTTGATCGAAGAGGAAATTGGCGGCGAGTTCTTCATTCTTGTCGCAGGCAAAGTAGGCCTGGATGGCCTGGTCGCGGTCGAAGCCGAGTCGACATAGCTGTATGACGGCGGTCAACAACAGAGCTCACGGCAGGTGGAGTGTTTAGGGGTCCTTACTCGCTCGATAGCATCTCGCTCCTCCTCTGTGACAGAGATGGCCTGGGCACCAGGGGGGAGGGGAACATCGTCATCACCAGCATCTTCGCCAAGAAGCTGAAGGAATTGATCGGGGTTTGAAGCAATGAGCTGGGCAAGTTGAGGGTTTCCGGCGCCAAGCTGCTGGAGGATTGGCTCCAGCATCTGGGGTTGTTGTTGGACGACTTGGCGCAGCTGCTGGAACTGTGCATTATGTCGCAGGAAGTCCAGGTTCCCCAAATCACCGCCCTGACCGGCGGCAGCAGCAGCGGCGGCGGCGGCAGCGGCATCCGGGCTGGTGCCACTTCCTCGGGTAGAGCCACCTCCGTGTTGAGCAGCAAGGTCAAAGAGGTTCACGTTGCCGTCGTCACCACCCTGAGGAGCAGCAGCGGCGGCGGGGACAGCGGCAGCAGGGAGTTGAGCACCAGAACTAGGGGCGGCGGCAGCAGCTTGACGTTGTTGTTGCTCCTGCTGGATGTTGTCGGGGATGCCCTGAGCAATGAATGTTAGCGGTTGCATTGTGTGGTCGCGTGGGGATGTGCGCCCTTCTAAGAACCTACATTCAAGAGATATTCGACTGCGCGATCAGGGTTGTTGAAAGCGGCGCGCATGGCGGCCTCAATCGCAGGCTTCTCAAAGCCCATGGCCTCCATGGTGGCGATGGCCTCGGTTCGAGCGGTACCCATGGCAAGAGTCGAGGCATCATTGGAAGGGGCGCCAGCTGCAGCATCGGCGGAGCGCTGAGGGGTAGGGGTCGCGGGAACAGTACTTTGATGCGATGAAGCCTGAACAGGGGCGGCGGGAACAGCCGGGGTGCTGGCGACGGGTTGAGCGGGTGTCGCTGGGGGAGCAGCAGAGGACTCGGCGGCAGGCGCGGTAGGTTTTCCCTTGGGCTATTGAGAAGAAGACGTCAGCTAAAGAGAAACAAGGAGGGAGTAGAGGGGGTGGTTTGGGGTGTGTACCTTGTTCACCATGCACACAACGAAGCCCTTCTCCTCGATGTTGTAGGAGCCGACAGTCTCATCATCCTTCAAGATCTTGCCTAGTATCAAAGTAAGCGGACTGAGAGGCGAACGAACGTAGCTAATGGCGACCGAGGGAAATACCAGAGTAGATGAGCTTCTGCAGCTTGGGCTCCCAGCCCTTCTCGGCGGAAATCTTGTCCTTGACAGCAGAGATCTGTGGGTGAAAGTCGTCAGTCGAAGCTCGCGAGCGAGGGTGGCGGGGAAAGGATAGCGCGGGGTGGACAAACCAGCTCGGTGGGTTCGACGTCGAGCGTGAACTTTTGCTGCTTGAGATCCTAGAGAGCGAGGGGCAAAGCAGTTAGCAGCCGGATTGGCTTGCGAGAGCTCCCGCGCAGGTAGAGAGGCACGAAGTTTAGAGGAAGAGAGAGGGCGCGGGTGTGACGCACTTTGAATGTGACCTTCATGATGGGCGAAAAGAGTCTGCGAAGCGGGGATGCGAGGTGAGCAGTGCAGTCGAGAGAGAGCACAGCAGCCGTGGGTCGGCGGAGGCAGCTGCAGCTGGAGAGGGTCGAGTCGATAAAGTAGGCGACGAGAGTGGAAGAGGAGGAGGATGAAGAGGAACGCGAAGGAGACGAGTGTGGGAAAGGTGAATTTGGGTGGAGAGACGGAGGCTGTGGCGGAGAGTAATGTAGTCTCGGTAGGTAGATTAGACTGCTAGGCTACTACTAAGGTGATGCTGCATGCTGCTTTTTTGACGTTGAGACCCAAGCCGCCTGAGCCACACAAGCAATGGAGCGGACAACGGGGGCACGGGGGGACGGCGTCAGAAAGAGCCGGGCTGGGCAAAGATGAGGGGCGGGGTGGGGCCAGGCCTGCCTACTTGGTAACTTACAGAGGAGAGGCTAGCTAATTACCACCTGGCCTACAGTACCTAATGGGGGTCAACCACCACTCCGAGGCTATGAGGCTCCAAGGCAGCCAAACCAACTTGGAGTGGCGGTGCACGCGTCGCTCTGGTGCCTGGTGAACCCTCCTGTCGTTACCTTCCTTGCGTACTTGCCTAAGGTATGCATCGCATCACAGCGCAGCAAGTGCGAGCCTCAATGGCACTAATCACCTTGAGCTGCTACTCCGTGGGTAGTGTACGGTACCTACTACTTAGGTACTAGTAGTAACCATGGATCTTTAGCCACACAAAGCCTTTGTCATCTATTGCGGCAGCTGTCCATCCGTTGCATATTGGTTAGGCAAACCATCATCATCACCAGAGGCAGGCAGGCATTCACGTGGACCTGCACATAATCACAGTCATTCATTGACTTTATCTCCTTGTTTTTACTTCTTTTTATTGTGTGCTAAGTCTATCCTTTTTGTCTACCGTTTCATTACCGTCATTCACCTCTCCCGCTCCTCAGGCGTGGAGACTGGCTCTCATCATAAAACGCCTCGCTGAGTTTTCCTTCTGGTATCACCCGCCAAGGCCCAACCCTGGGCAAAACCTCCATGTCCCAATACCGAAGAGAAGAGAAAAATAAACAAAGGAAAAGGAAGAAGAAAAAGGCACCCGTGACCACAAGGAGGGAGTGGTGAGTGATCGGCCACTGTTGTTAGTCCAAGTCATGATCCTGCCTGCTGGATATATTCATCCCCGCATCAATAAGTCGTAAGTTTGTTTCCGTCCATCTTCCACTGCTCCTATTCCTCCTCAGTGCTTCCATCACCCTCAGGCTTGACCTTGCGGCTGTTGTATCCCGTCCAACTCGACCGAGTGCCTGCACCCAGTACCCACTCTGGAATCGGGGGCGTCATTGTTCGCTCCGATGGTGTCGGTGTCGGATCCGTCTCCGCCTCGGTATCTGTGCCTTCCTCCGCAATGCTGCTGCTCCGCTCCTTATTTGGCGTGCTGTCGCGGGTGCTGAGGGGGCTCGAGAATGCCAGCGTACTCGATACACGTGTCTGATTCAGTGATCGGACGCTCTGTCGGTGCGTTATAACCTGTCCTGCGTTTGGCGATGCCGTCACCACGGTCCCCGGCGTAGTAACTGGGGGTGGGTCGGGAGAGCTGGACCGGAACAGGGGATGGATGTGCAGTTCCGCCATGGAAGGCGGCGGCTGTGGTATAGGGCTCGAGTGCTCTCGTCTCAGCGGCGCGGGGCTGTAGCTGCGACTCCGTGGCCGGATACGAGGGGGCTCAAAGGGCATCGTGCTAACGTTGGGGCTGGGAGTTCGGCTGACTGTCGGGCTTCCCGGGATCGTCTCGAGGAAGCGACCGTGGGTCTGTGGAGGGGTCGACACCTCCAAGACAACTTGGCGGTTCTGGGTATCAACCGACGACGTGTCCCAGGAGTCAAAGGCATCCTCGCCGCTGGTTCGGTGAGCGTACGAGTCCATCGAGGCCGGTCGTCGCGAGTCCTTAGCCGACAGGAGCTGAGTCTTGGAAGTAACGGGGCGAATTGCATATGAGAACGATGACTTGATGGAAGTCATGGTACCCGACCTCGATCGTCCGCCAAAAGATGATGGAGCCTGGGAACTCAATGAATTCAACCGAGCTACCATCTCCGCGTCAGGGGATGTTTGGCTGTACCGAATGGCCTTGACCCGGTTGGAAGGTGTCTTTCTTTCCCCCTCAAGCGAGTGGAGAGACTGAGCCTGGTCAGAGGACCGGGAAAGAAGGAAGTGAAACAGAAGAAAAGTAACTTGAGAAGCGAACGAGAACCCAAGGGCAATCGAGGAACCCACGAGGAAGTTATTCTTGTTAGCACCGAGGACCTTGTCATCTGGATCCACGGTTGTTTTGCTGAGCTGGATGAGAGTAGCCGCGGCTGCGACGGTAGCAAAGGCGATAACGAGAAGACAAAGGCCCTGGTCGACACCGAGACATCTCTTGGACCAATATCGCACCGAAGCAGAGGCATACGTGGCAACCAGCCAACCGAGGCAGGCAAAGACGATGGCCTCGATGGCGACAGACACCTGCGACGATGTCCGGCCACTAGCGTGGGGAATATGAAGGGCAAGAACGGCGAGGACTCCGATGATGCCGACCGTGGCAAGCAAAGCCACCGAGCCCGCTGTCACTGAGATGGTACGACGCATAGCCGTTGTCTGAATGCGAACTGAAAGTCGAATTGACTTGACCCAAGTTCACCGGGGTCAAAAGCTGTCTAGGGACAACCGTCCGCTCGGGAGATGTCAACCCTTTTGGGGAACAGGCGGAAAGGGGGGTTCTGAACTAGTAACTCTTTTCGAAAGGTGGGTTGAAAGGTTGTGACATGGCAGGCTGGTGGCCAATGTACTCTTTTCAACTCGAGACGACCAGAACCGCTGGTGGAGCAAATCCACGGCTGTAAGGGGTGCTCGAGTAGCCGGAAAGACACAGCCGTTCGTGGCAGCTTGCAAGCAAGTGCGGTAGGGCTGCTATTCGTTCGTATACGGGAACCGAGTTGCCTGCTGGGTTGAGCCTTGTGTTCCGGGACGATATATGAACCGCAAGGATGAAGCGGATACTGTGCTTCAGTCACGGATATAGGATGTATGAAAGCGAGTGTCGGGGCTCTGGAGCAAGACGATCCTGGATAGCGAGAGACGTAGAGCCGAAAACCACCCGACTGAAGAAGGTATTCAGAAGGAAGAGTAGGCTCAGTTGGATATGAGGTAAGGGCCAAGCGAATGATATGGGCTGGGAACCAAGCCGAGAATGGGGAAGAGAAAACCGACGAAAGAAGAATGAGCGAGAAGAAACAAAGGCCGAAGGATGGAAGGAACCGGCTGAGGCAAGGACTAATAATAAAAGAAGAGACGAGCGGAGGTGTGTGAACGAGGAACGAGGGTGTGGAACGCGGAGCTGATGGAGCACGAGCACGAGCACGAGCGAGAAAGTCCTTGTCCATGTTAGTCAGTCACTCAGTCAGTGAGCGCAATCGTTCGCCTCCTCCACCAGCATCCCCTCCGCCTCCACCACTGGCCACTTGATGTATTGCCCCCACCCAACCCAACACCAAGTAACCAAACCACCAAGTCACCAACGGCGTGTGTCCCTCCAGAAAAGCAAGCCGGGTGTGGGATCGAGGCCTTGCTTGCCCTGGTCTGGGAAGAGGAATATGGTTGTGCGCAGCCAGCGCTGCAGCGAAGCGTAGCGTAGCATTGCGTGGACGGGTCGCCGGCGCCAGGCTGGGTTGGGCGTGGTCCGGGGCGGGCTGGCCTCTTGTCTCACTCTGAAGTCTGAGAAAGAAAGCCTTGGAAATCCCCCTGGTTCCTGGGGGCTCTAGCAGGGATCACCCTACCCCGTCCGATCTTGGTGTGTGTGTGTAAGTGATGAAAGGGCTCGTAATATATGGGGGGTGGAGAAGGGGTGTGTTGTGGGTAAAAACAGCCACGGCGCCTCCAACGTTCTGTACTATGTATGTACTACTATGTAGATTACATAGATAGTATGCCATGCCAAGTTGGGTAATTAATAATAAGCTGTGGGTGAACAGGCTCCTTCTTGCTCATAACCGCAGTCTCCGTCCGTGTCCATGTGCTCAAGCCAAGGAGGCCAACAAGGCCGAGGTCAAGGTCAGTATACAGCAGACCGACGTTGTTTGCTCGCTGTAGCTGCCAGGGTCCAACTGCCGTTGCATGCATCTTGTATGTACGTGGGTGGAGTGCCGTTGTGCTTTGGGGAGATTTCGTGATGTCTCTTTTCTCTTAGTCCCGTCGTCCCCGACGTTAGTCTGTCCGTCCTAGCTCCCAACGACGACACACAAGACACACACACACACACACACACACACACAAAATCATCATTGCAATGCTCCAGTCGTCCATACGAGGTTGATCGTCCTGCCAGACCGGAGAAACTGTCTCGGAGAGAAAATGGTCAAAGCCCTAGTCTACAAAGTACATCGTCTCTGTTCATGGATCCTCCCTCGCTAAGGCGCAGATTCGGCTTCGGCGCCATGCCCTTTTCATCTCGATGCTGACGACATCATTGGCATTTCCGCCAGCCCGCCCATAACGGCGCCGGGCCTTGTGCTAAGGTATACATACTACTAGTATGTACTGTCATTTGCTAGTAGCGGAGTCTAAATCTGTTGCTACCCTTGGATGGTTGTTTTGTTGACATTGACGTCGCATCCAACGCGTTGGAAGTAAAATAACAAGACCGGCGATATGACTAGCGTCCATGTCCTCTTAGGGTTTCGGCGAACTGCTGCACGAGATGGAGTCTCCAGTAGCATCTACAGGCCGGTTCAGGTCCCGATGGGAAACGATGTCACCCTCCATGAGCAGCAGAAAAAGATGTGCTCTTAGGCCCATTCATTTCCAGCAAGCTCGTCCATCCTGTAACTTGGTCTACATAGTATCTACATAGTACGTCAGAGCGTCCCCTCGGCCGAGTAATGACAGGAACCGGCCACTAGTGCTGCTACTAGAGGAAGACAAGGCACGCTGTTGACGAGATGCCAGCTGAGAGGAAGTTGGAAGGATTAGGAGGGTTTTTGGCCGTGGGGTCTGGCTGAGCGAGGGACTCCCCTACCAGCCTGACAACCGTCCCGCTGTCGTCTCGAGCCGTTGTCCACATGGGTGTCCGTACTGCCCGTAGCCTGGTAGGTGGGTTCACCGTTATGGTGTGCGAGCGTCTCTGTAGAGGGACGGAGACTTCCAATTGGACTTGGAGTGAGCTGGAAGACTCGGAGTTTCCAGGGCCTTGAAGGACCACTGGAATGGATGGCAGTGGGGAGGGAGACAAGGCCTTGGGACGTCCCCGCCTGGACGACCCAGCTTGCCGACCCCACTGTCTCAAGTCGATTCAAGGCGTACCTAGGTCTATGCCTGCTCCTCATGTTTCGCATTGGGGGGGTTTTCATCTATTTTTTATTTTCTGGCGTTTTCTGAAGGAGCTGGCGGCCAAGTAATAGACCCATGGCGGCCAGTGCTCGTCTTACACCCACCAGGGCCTTCCAGTGGACAACAAGGCCCTATGGCGGCTGGCTAAGGGGCTCAGCGGCCTGTAGCTGAGGCTGCATTGCAGCGAGCCCGTGTCTTTGGGGGCCAACAATCCATTGGTGCCCACCTACCCACAGCGCGGCTTCATTAGGTGGTTAGGTATTAGTCGGCAAGCCACTAATAAAATGCACTATTACATCCCATAGTATGTGAGTGAGTTCCATCTGCTGCGCCCACCGAGAATCCCGTCAGCAGAGAAATGGCCATGGAAGGAAATTACAAGAGGGTCCTGCGGTAATATTCATCATGGTTCAATACGTCGTGCTACATCTAGCACTATACTTACATCATAGCCGTTAAATGCAAGCAGAAGAAATTTCAGATGCGAAGCCACCACTAACGCAAGAAAGAGCCAGCTGTTAATGAATTGCCCTCCATCACAGGCACACCTAAGGCACTTCCGACCCTCTTTGTCCGTCCCCCGTCCCCCTCAACTTCGCACTTCACCAGGCCTCCCCTTGCTTCCTTCCAAGCTGATGAACCAAGCCCGCACATATCTCCGTGCTTGCTGTCCATCCGCCTTCATTTCTGAATTTCCCGCCGTGGCCGCTGAGCATCTGGTGATGCTGCTTCCCCCTCGCTCAGGCCATGTCAATAACGAAGCCCTCGTCTACTAGGTAGGTACCTAGGCAGATGACTTTGCCCTAAGTACTTACCGATGGGAGCTGCACTTTGGGGTGGCGGCCCGGGAAGCCAAGTGTTTCAAACTGTCCGGGCCATTGCTCGACTTGACTTAGCCTCAGGTACGGACGCCATGCCGCTCTTTGTCTCCCCACTGCTTACTACTACTTAGTACTAGTAGGTAGGTTAGGTACTACGTACTACACACCACCACGCTCATCAGTAATGACGGTCCAGCGAGTTCTCATCGCCTAGCAAGGTGGTAATCACAGCAATGGCTGTGAGCGGTCAGTGTCCTGCAGGACATGCCGAATACCATGTCCTCCATATACATAGAGGCTCGTCGGGTTCCGCCCTGAAATCCCCGGCCTGGTTGTCGCAGTCGCCCTTCAGTTAGCGCACCGTTACTAACCTCAAGCCTTTAGGCTGTTGGTTTTGCACCTCTCATCGAGTCCATCTCCATCGGCCATCTGACGCTAGAACCGCTTTGACGTAAGTCTCCGGCCGCTCCGGGTCTCGTCGTTGGTGATGATCTTCTCGATCGTCTTTGCCAAATCTGCTTTGCAGAACCCTGCGAAGTGGGATCCCGGCAATGGGGTGCTCTCGAAACAAACCCCCTTCCCAGGAGCTCGGCTCACAGCTTCGCCTTCTTAGCCATCAACCTCGTCCCTGCTTAGTCGCCTTGTGCAGGTAGGGCTCTCCTGGTCGCGGTATTTACGGGGAGATCTCGACCGCAGCCGGCGCTGTCCCTAATTGGTAACTTGGCAGTTGTCTTTGTCATTCGAGCTGCTGTTGCTGCTGTCTCGTTGTGCGACTCGCACATCGCCCACACCGGGATGTCGCAGCGAAGATACACGATAGAGTTCTGTCCATCCCCTCCATCTCATTTGGGCTGCCCAGCTGCTCCCAGGACTCCCAGCAGTGAGCTGCTCGCGCAATCAAATATGCGAGAGAAAAAATGCCGGGGTATCTACAAGCTGCAGCTCCCAGTGACGCTCTCAGCTGGACGTTGCGCAATGCCTCTCATCGGTCCTCATCTTATCCTGGGTGGTGGCGACCGCTGCCCGACATTGCCAGCCATCCCACGTCGTCCGCAGAACTCATCTGGGCCGAATTACTCCCTCGACTGATCGACAATCGACAAGCCCGCATCCCCGCGTCGGATCTCTTGCTAATAATAGAGTACTGCGGGCTCTCGCTGCGGCCGGATTCGACACGTCGCACTCACCTCACGCCATACTAATGTGCTCACAAGCCAACATCAGCCTCCCGCAGTTGACCATGTGCGTTACCCAGACCCGTACCCGCCATTATTTAATTCCCAGCCGACGGCTCTGGCATCATAGCCAATGCCCAGCTCCTGCGTCGGTGAACAGTTCGCACTGCACCGATCCTTCCAGCTGCTCAATACCAATCATCTACAAGCCCCCGCATGCTCCCCCGGGATATACCCTCGATGAGATCGAACACTGACGACGTAGGACTCACCGTGCCCTCTGCCCAGCCATCAATACGAAGTTTGTCCTCCTCATCTTCCCTCTCGAGCCTTCGGTCTATTGTTGGGTATGCACGTGCATGTGAGCATGCGTGTCTGTCCGAATCGCTCGCACGCCGGGAGCCATGTAGCGCGCTGGTACGACCAAAATCTACCCATTTTGGCCTCAGCTCCCCGTGTTGGTATCGATCCAACATCCATCGCCATGACGTGCCTCATGCCGTCGCTCATTGCAGGGACACTGTGCAAAGCCTTGGCGCACTCTGTAGAGCTTCTCATTGCTGGCAAATATCATCGCTTCTGTCTTGTGTCCCCACGCAGAAGCCACTTTGCTTCGTTCTCGGTCAGCATGGTCTACGTTTCGAGCCAGCCCCGCCAATGCTTCTCTGCTCGGAATCTTCAACAGGCTATTCTTCCTTACTCGTCACAGCCTGGATCACCCGAGCGTCGATGCTTCGGCAGGTATCCGCAGCGTCGAAAAAAAGTTCATGTGCTGATTTATATTGATCATACCGGACGTCGTTGTATGATGAGAAACATCATCGAGGCCCTTGGGCAGTCATGATCTGCGGAGTTCCGACTTGGAATACTTGCTGCGAAATCGATTCCAAGTAGGGCCATATAACGCAAACATCGAATACCTGATTGGCTGATAGCTGGGGCAGCTGTTCCCCGAGCAGTGATGTAACTCCAATTTTCCCCTTCACGTTGCTCCATTCGGAGGTCTGCTAGAGGTGGATGAGCCTTTACGATGAAGGGTGAGCTCTATAAGCCAAGTATATCGAAAAGTATCCATTCCGAAATCACAAATCGTGAATTAAGGTCCTTAGAATAACTGCTGGTCCGCTTAGATTTCTTGGTTTCAGGCGACGACCTCCTAGGTTTGTCCAATTAACTGAGATTTGCTGGTGTCTGAGATCTTAGTTCGACGCCAAGCACAACAACCCTAACCGTGAAGAAGCAAAGTAAACAAAGGCTAAAAGACCCCCGGAGAAAAAGTCTTATCCGTTGTTCAGCTATGGATATTCACCCTGAATCGGGCGGAAGCTTAGTGCTGTTATGACTTCAATTGATAGGTCGGGTTCTCTAGGGTAAAAAAATCGGTGTCGCACACGCCCACCAGAGTGCCTAGACCCAGCATACAAGTTGCATTGCATGTTGGAAATCTCGCCTCTGCAGGTGCAGGCGGCGGTGAACACGGTAGATCAACGGCGACGATGGCCGTACCGCCGGTTCATGCAACCTGAGGAACCGTTTACGGTGAGTATGCGACGCGGTGGTGGAGGGGAGCCACCTATGACTGAGACAGAATACGCACACCCCTCTCTTACATGAGAAGATAAGATTGCGAGGCCAAGAAGAGCCCGTTTGAATGGTGCGTACCTTATCATTCAAGCAAAGCAAGCAACGCGAACCAACCTCAATCCTCATTTCGGGTGGTATACGCACTAGTCTAAGCCTGTGCGTAACATTCATTTTTCTGATGGGCTTTTCTTCTGGACTGTTGCCTCTTCGCCGGTTTATCACGAAACCCATCTTGCGCCCCTAGGGCCCGTGGCGAAATGTGCCGCTATTCGGGTGAGTCAATGTCTCTGCTAGTTTACATTCAAGTCTCGAATCGGTGAGAGTCAGCTAAAATAGCAATGGATGGCTCGCTAGTTCCTGAACACGTGGACGAGTGAGAACGATGCTCACTCTTTCGAAACTTATAATGGGCAACATGTAGGAGTCTCAGTGTTGGGACTGGTATCAAGGAATCAATCCGTCCTTGCTCGTCATCAACCAGAACAAGCTGCTTGCCACTCAAAGTCGACGCCGTCAATACATTGTCACTTACGTATCCTCTCGCGAATCCCTTATTTGGTAAGGAATCCTAAACCGTCGCTCCGAGCTGAGGCGCGCCCGACGGTGTCCGAGTAGTGCCAATCAAGGGGGGCCGGTGAGACATCAGAACTGGTCATCTCCCTACGTACTTGCTCTATACTGACCCGTACTGGCACCCTTCTCACTCCTAAATCGCACAGAATCGGCCCTGTTTTGCCGTCCCGCTCGTAGAGTCTGTTCAAGGCGGTTTGTCTCCCGTATCGGTACCATGCATCGTTCGTTGCGGCTACGCTAAACTGTCTGCTCCCAGTTCTCTTCCTGTAGTAATCAAGGGCGGAGGGCGCGTGTACGATTGTAGCTGAAACTGAAATAGAACCACACAAGGGGAGGAACAACTTCGCATGTTGTACATAATAAAACCTCAGACTAGCCGTGTCTCGGTGCCTGTACCTTGGGTTCTCCTCGCAGCTCGGTGGGCACTGAAGTCCCAGGCGAAACTGTCGGCGGCGATGACAAAGGATTAGGCACGTACAGAGCCTGCACCGGTGGTTGTCCCTTGCAGTGCGTGAAGCTGCTGAGCTTTCGCCGCTGCTCGCGGTGCTATATGTGACAGTACTATTGGTCTCCGAAGAGTCGTGGGGATGGGCAGCGACACGACCAGCAAGACACGTAAGACGAGGAACAAATGTGTGCTCAACGCTGTGGGAACCCCAGAATGCTGGGTAAAAACATACGGGTTCTTGAGTGGTCTAAATGTTGGGATGGATATGGACTAACGGTTGGTTCATTGAACCGGCCCTCTATAGTCTACGCTTTTTACGACGCGAATGCGGAACTTCCCCTGCAGGAGATCGGCCTCAATTGATCACACTTTGGCCATCCACAAGGCTCAATTAAAAGCCGTTCTGCGATGACGGCTGCTGGAAAAATTCATAGGCTGCATAACGTACACCTTATCGGCACACGCATCTCAGGCAAAGCTCAGGGATCACCGCGCGATTGGCGCTATTAGAGCTCGCATTGCATATTCGTGCAGCGGCGATGTGTTTCATGGAGAGTCGTGTACACAGACAGACAACGCTGGCGACTCTTGGAGCAGTCAATGGGTGTTGCAGACTGCTCTTAATTTACATGGAGTACATTACGGGGTAGAGCGTTGACTTTGCTCGATCATGTCACCCTTGTCTCACCTGGAATTAAGCTTAAGTTGGTGGCGGGACAAGTGTTGACATCATGACTTTGCCGTCGGCGACCCAACCTTGTCTGAATATTCCAACAATTCACATCAACTCCTCGCAAACACCAACACTGAAATCCGAATCTCCTTCATACCGCAGAAATGACAAAGCCGCGGGTCATCTACTGGTTCCGTACCGATCTGCGCCTCCACGACTCACCAGCTCTAAAGGCGGCCCTGGAACTCGACCCCGCCGTGCTGTGGCCAATCTTCACTTGGGATCCTCACTATGTCTACCGCGCGAGAGGAGGGCTGAACCGATGGCAATTCCTGTAAGCATATCTGTCAAGCCTTTTCTTCTTCTTGTAGCTTCGAGTCTAAAGCGGCGCACAGTTTGGATTGCCAAAATGACTTGTCCAAGTCCATCACCAAGCTTAACTCCAAGTCTAAGCTGTTCGTCCTGAGAGAAGCACCCCAGACACTGCTTCCCAAGCTCTTCAAAGCCTGGAAGGTCACGCACCTTGTCTTTGAAAAGGATATAGATGCCTATGCTCGCGAACGAGACAGTGTTGTCGTCCAGGCAGCCAAAGACGCCGGTGTCGAGGTCGTCATCCGCTCCGGAAGAACTCTATGGGACAGCGATGAGGTCGTCAAGAAGCACGGGGGCAAACCCACCATGTCCATCTCTCAGCTGCAAGCTGCCGGGAACAAAGTCGGTCAAATATGCAGGCCCATTCCCGCTCCTGACCACCTCCCAGATCCTGGAGGTATGCCCGTCGACTTTGAACAAGGTCGACCGGACGCAAATCCCGATTTCAACTCTGAGCGGAGAACCAAAACAGACACGGGATACAAGCGGATCGATGGGCCAAAAGGCGATTTTGCCATTGAAACTATGGAGGAACTGGGCTTCCCGTCCGCAACCACTTCGCACTGCGGAGGGGAAACTATCGCGCTGAAGATGCTCGATGACATTCTTGCAAACAAGAAATACACTGCCACCTTTGAGAAGCCCAAGACGAGCCCCGCGCAATTCGAGCCGCAGTCGACGACATTCCTTTCGCCGTTCCTCCACTTTGGAGCTCTCTCTGTGCGGGAGTTCTACTGGCGCGTTCAAGACATTGTCAAATCCTTTGGCACAGGTGCCTCGTCGCCGCCGGAGAGCCTCATCGGACAACTACTCTTCCGGGACATGTATTTCGCTGCTCAGGCCGCACTGGGGCCGGCTTTCAACCAGACTGCAAACAACCCGAACTGTCGGTTCATCCCTTGGCATCTGCCGTCGAAGAGGAACCCTTCCACTGGCATCGTGACGGGGGAGTACCACGTGGACTCGGAGGAGGCGGAGGCCTGGTTCAAGCGATGGAAGTGGGGAGTTACTGGATTCCCGTGGATTGATGCCCTCATGCGACAGCTCAAGACCGAAGGATGGATACACCACCTTGGACGCCACAGCGTCGCCTGTTTCCTCACAAGAGGCGGATGCTACGTCGATTGGGAGCGCGGAGCTGAAGTCTTTGAGGAGTGGTTGCTAGACCACGAGCCCGCCTGCAACGCGGGCAACTGGCAATGGCTTTCTTGCACGGCCTTCTTCTCACAATACTTCCGATGCTACAGTCCCGTCTCGTTTGGCCAGAAGTGGGACAAGCAAGGCGACTTCATCCGCCGGTGGGTGCCTGAGCTGAAGGATCTCGATGCGAAGTACATATACGAGCCGTGGAAAGCGCCGCTGGTGGACCAAAAGAAAGCAGGAGTCCGCGTCAAGGGCGACGGGCTGACGGATGTGGAAAAGGGAACGTACCCCAAGTCAATGTTTGATTTCTCGCAGAGACGGACGGCGTGTCTTGCTGCCATGAAGACGGCATACAAAGTTGGCCTTCATGGCAATGACAGCAAGGTCTTGGATGGGACCTGGCGCGAGATGTTCCCGACTGATGGAGGGTCAGAGATTCAGGGAGAGCTAAAGAGCCACGACGGAAAGTTTGCAGATCTGAACGACCATGAAGGTGGCCTCGACAAGAAGCAGGGAGGAAGCGGAGGCAAACGAGGTGCTGGCAGAGCCAGCTCCGGCACAGGCCCCAAGAAGCAGAAGACTCTGATTTAGCCGTCCAAGACTTGTTCAACGCCAGATCTTGGTCAACATTATTCATACAGTACATGCTTAGCTGCATCATACAAGGCCCTCAAAATTGCACCTTTGCATCCGCCAAGCGGGACCACTCCATCGCCCAGCGCTGATGATCCTTCCGGGCCTGCTCGTCAGTGGCCTTGGCCTGCTTTTCGAAGGCGATTTCTGAAAGGTGATAAAACATTTCTAGCTTTCCATTGATGGCCGCCGTGTAGAGATGCTGTTCCGCCTTCTCTACATCACTAGTCCGAAGCAGCTGGCCGAGCTCGACGTCCGCCTCTGCGGAGCCAGAACCGGATATCGCCTCCAACACCTCCCTTGCCTCCGCAGGCCGCTGGAGCTTCATGTATGTCTTTCCAAGGGACAGTTGGCACTGGGGCTTCCATTCGAAGTCCTTCTCCTCGAGAGAAAGTGCTCGTTGCAGCATGCTGACCGCCGCGTCGTACTTCCCGAGCTCGTACAGCTGCTCGCCCTCGACGGTCAGGGCATTGGGATCCCTGCCCTCGGAGACGAGCTGCTTGAAGCGAGCCTCGACCTTTTTAAGCTGCGACTTCTGGCCCCAGGCGTGAGAGTAGACGAGCTGCCTGGCCAAGGAGAGGGTGGCAGGACGGCTGCCCATCTCTGCTGCGGATGCCCACATTGCGACCGCGAAGGCTTGCGAGCTTCTTGATTCCCTGACGTGTCGCATGATGCAGCCTACGTCATACAAAACACCGGCCGAGATGCGATTTTCTAAGACGGCTTTGTCAATCACTGGCCGACACTGAAGCCGCCATGGGGTTTACTCACGTCCTGTTAACCTAACGCTCCAGGGAGAGGCTCCATTCTTGATTGCCTCGGCAAACCTCTGCGCCACTTCGTAATACTGCGCCGGTGACAGGCTCTCGAACAAGCCCGACACCTTCACAACCTCTTCAAATGTCTGGACGGTGATGCCTTCGAGGGTGTAGACCTCGGCATACGATGGTCCCCTTTTCGCCGCACTTGGTGCACGTGGCGCAGCGTACGACCGGGTTTGGCATTCTCTGTGGTCAAGGTGATGTTGTCCCGAGCGAACAGCGTGTGCATTCGACGCCGTAAACGCCGGTAATGGTGACGATGTTGAGTTGGCCCGAAGGAGCTGGGCGCAGATCTGGCGGACCCTCACATGGCGAGACATTGCGGCGGTTGGGGAATTGGGCAGATAGAGGGACAGTGGCTGCGTGGTGATATTAAATGCCCCAATTGTTCGCTTTTGCGATGCCGGAAGTGATTCTAGACATAGCTTAGATTAAGTGAGGTTCGTTTAGAAGCTGAAAGGGTATTGCAAGTCTTGTGATAGCGTGAGGTTAGATAGACCACCAGCCACACATGGAGCAGCCACAGTCCCACTAGCCAATCACGAGCCCAGAAGTCGTCAACCTCAGTCGGATTTTTTTTTCGAGATTGGGCGGGCGACACCAGCTTGTGACCAACAACAAAACCCACGTCCAAACGCAACAACTCACAGCCATTTGCCAACTCCTCGTCGCTCTCGGCCTCACTGCACGCAGGGAAACATACTTTATTTTGCGACTAGTTCAGCCATCAAGGCTACATTTGGGGCCTCATAATCCCATCTCATCTCATCCCCAACCAGACCTTTCCCATCGCCCCAATCTCACACGCCAACAATGGCCCCAGCAAGAACCAGAAAAAGAAAGTCGGGTGAAGACCTAGGTGCCGAAGCAGCCATCGACACATCGGCTCCGGAGGATTCAAAGCGGCAAAAGAACCTGCCCGTGAGAGCCAAGGATGGCGTCTCCCAAGCCACAAAGTCACTTTCAGTGCCCGCACAAGGCAGCATGAAGGTATTCACGGACGACGAAGCAAAGGTACTACCTCCCGTAGTAACTTCAAAGCCCGCCGCTCCGGCTCCTGAGCAGGATGAGCAGGATGAGGATAGCGACGATGAGGCGCCCGAGGCTGTGTCAACCACCAAGGTAGCATCGGATATCAAGAAGTCCGCGCAAGCAACCCAGAAGGCCGCTCAAGAGTAAGTCCTCTCCGTTCCCATGTTTCGGGGTAATATGCTCATCTCTTCCGTCTAGACAAGCCGCCGCTCAGAAGCGTAAGCGTCAGCAAAGAGACAACCTCTTCAAGCAGCAGGCCGAGGAGCGCAAGAAGATGGAGGAGGAGGCCAAGGCCGCCGAGGACCCGGCAGAAGGGGAGCCCATGCCAGTCGAGTCCCTCGCTAGGAAGCGGCGGAGCGACAAGATCCAGGTGCCGAACCTGCTGCCCGCCGAGTTCCTCACCGACTCGTCGAGCGACGACGAGGCCGAGGACGACCGCGCCAGCACCGCCGCGCGCTCCAAGAAGCGGAAGATCACCACCATCGAGAGGAGTCTGGCGCGCGATTCTCGGGGGCCCCGGGATGCGAGGGTCGGGTCTACGGTGTACCGCGTGGCGAAGAAGGTGGACGAGCGGATGGCGCCGAAGCTGGCGAAGCATGCCAGGAGCTCCAAGGACTTGCTGCTCAAGAGGAATCGCACCGCCGTCAAGCCTCGGCGCTCAGGCTTCCTGGTGAAGAAATGAAGTGCAGAGTGTTATGGTGTGACGGTGTGACCAGCCAACGTCGTGTTTGCTTCTCTGCTCCTACATACAATGCTCTGCGCAAACCACCAACTTGACGCTTTATGCACTCGAGCTAAGATGCCACTGTCGGTCGTCTGGCTTCTGACGAACGAAAGCCTTGCCAGTACCGCTGGAGGTTCTCGGTCCGAATCAGGATCACATCACATGCAGAAGGAGCACAATGTGGTATTAAAGGAATGCATGGTACGGTAGTACTTGGATGTGTTTCCCCTGGGTGCAAGAAAACCGGGGTTTTTGGTCAGGGACCACCGGCACGGCTTTAAAATGAACTAGACAAATTGTGTCATCTAACTTGGTCTTTATCTCGATCTGCAACCCTTTTTGGGAGGAGGGGGTTTACTTTGGCTTCTTGACCGCACGTATGCGCAAACCGGATTTTCTGGTTTCATCTCCTTCCCTCCGTGATGATGAGATTAATGTTACTCTAGACCTTGTCTTTCGAGACTATCGTTATTCGACCCTCCAGAGGACATCTCGCTTGGTGGCTCGTGTACGCGGCCACTCCACAACGAGGATCTTCACCTCGGAAGACCCGCGGGGGGTTGTCTCCGAGTTCAAAGTGAATCAACCCGAGCCCATGGGTAGGGGATTCCCGAATGGATCAATACAACCTCAACTTGCCGCCGACCGTGACGAGTCCTTGGTGGACCGAGCGATGTGCCAAGTGACGTTCGGCCAACTCGGCAAGGTTCGATGCTGTCTTAGCAGACATCATTAAGACATCGCATATAACATCGACTGCAGGGTTTGCCTAGACTGAGGGCCCCGACGGCCTTAAAGTCGGGTGGCAGGGCCGCAAGATGCTGCAGGTCGCGGAACGGGCTTGTCAGCTGTGTGTCTCGACGGCCGCCAGAGCGTTTGCGTCGTGCTTCGTGCAGGTGAGAAACGCCACGGGGACTTTGGACGAACCGGAACGCTGAGCGGACGACGCACACGATCAGCGACCTGGATGATACCAGACAGAAGCCAGGACACTATTGACAGGGCTGTTCCCCTGCTCAAGGGCACCACGACGACGAGCCTAGTGACCAGCGCGTTGTGATTGGGTGGTCGCAGTCTAAGGAGAAAATACAAAACCTTTCGACGGGGAGTGAGCAGCCATTGGAAAGGTACTGGTGAAGCAACCTGGGAGACGAACACCGCCGAAAATCGACGGGCCAAAATCGATAGTCGCATTACCCTTGAAGATATAACTGGTGACGTATAGCTTGTCAATGGCGGAGTGTGAATCCCTGGCGCCCGGGACAAAGAAACAGGTGCCTACTTCGTATGTACTTCATAAGCTACTGCGTAGTCTAATAGACAATTTAGCGTTACTACATAGTTAGTATGTAAGACAGCTTGACTCGCAGGTACCAGGGATGATTACTTCGTACTGTACGAAGTAGGTAGACCAGCGCACATGACAATCCTCACGTCTCTCCGGGGTAAGCCCAAGTGTTGCGCCACGCGACTCGCCGCCATCCATCGGGAAATGCCCCACTGACACCGGCTTTTGTGTAAGTATGTACGAAGTAGAGGCGTATCCGCACCTCCTGGCAGGTTATAAATGGCGGAGGGATTTGGCTTCTTCCATTCGTCGCTCCCTCCTTCCGAGCTTCGCTGGGAGCATCGTATTTGGCAACCCAGAAGGTTCAGGTTATTGAGATGGCCCGTTGACCAGTTGTTTGCATCTCCTGCAACCGGCAATGCTTGCTTCGGGAGATCGACGCAAGCCAGCAACCAGACGCCGCCCTGACTCGTGTCCCCAGCAGGAAGGCATCACCTCTGTGTTGTTATTGGCGATCGGCGTGCAATGCGAATTTGGAGCCGCCAACAAAGTTCTCGGGGCTTCTAGCTAGTGGTTGTGGGCAACGATGGCGCCGGCCACGTGAATTGGATATGAGGCGCTGAAATTCATATTTGGAGACAACGGAAGCTTCACTGGCGAATCAAAAGCCGGCTGAAAGCCTCCGTACCTTGGAAGAGTCCATTCTTGTTGCGTAACTTATGTATTCTCTTATGAACGGAATATGGAAGCGGCAAACGCGCTTTCTGTTCGGCCTTCGTGTGAGGGACAGGAGGGTAGAGCAACAAAAGCAATAGTACAGCGTTCACGACAGCAGAACTGTTTTGTAGGGAGACTGTCAACGTCGCCTCATCCTCGTAATTAGGGTCCCAGAGCATGATTCGTTTTGGCTGCAGCTGGTCATGACGGAGCGCTACCTACTATGTAGATCATCCCCGGGCTAAACTTGCATTGAAAGGAAGCCATGTGCCGCCGTGGTACCTTGGTATCTAGACTAGGACTTGCGCCTGAGCTGTAAGTAGAGGACCGGCGTTGCGGAAGCTCCAAATCGTCTGCAGGTTAGGTCCGTGCCAGTGCTGAGGGACGGAGGGAGCTGGTTGGACACGCATGGATGTTTCTCCCGCTGCATTGAGGGCTGTGGCGTGCATGTTGTGCCGAGCAAAGGGACTGGAATTCTTCTCGAAAGCGGTGAGGAACTTGACTGGCGGACACATGGGATGATGGGTGAAGTCGGTTTCGAATAGATTCATAGATTCGAGGCATAGATTATGATACAGCACATGCAGCGCGTCGAGGTGGCGGGCGATGCGATCTTGGTTACCCGTAGATTAGAAGGCCAGTCGTACTAATGCCGCCAAGAAGAGTACTTAACCAGTCAGGTACTTAAGCACCTAAGTAGGTAGGTACCTATTAGTACTACGAGCAGTTAATAGTAGTTAGTAACACATAGTAGTATGCATGTATCAACCTGGTGTGAGACCTCCATCGCGCTCGGACGCCATGCCCAGCCAACTCAAGTCAGATGCTGCCGTGCTCGGACGAGTTCACAGAGCTATAGACTGAAAGCTCCAAGGTGACATCCCAAGGTGGGCAGAGGAGAAACAGAGTTGAGAGGTCCGGGTTAGTTAAGCGAGCAGGTGGTGTTTTCATTTCCCATTTGGATCCCGCACCCGCAGTTGAGGGCTGGTTTCAACACTAGGCCGCATGGGAAGGAGCAATGCAGACCCGGGGACACATCGCGGGCAAGATCCAGGCTCGAGCTATGCCATATTGGCGCTAGCCTGCAGCCGTTGCTCTGCAATGTCATGGCGCGCGCGCGGGAGCACCTTGCTTGCCCCGCTGACCCACGCACATCAGAAACGAGTTGCCTTAATTAACTTAGACCAAGTATACACTACAGTCGCCGCCGCGGTCGATACAGTGCGGTTGTCAGTACTCCGTACTCTAACTTAGGTGCTAGGTACCTACTTAATTACTTGGTACTAGGCAAGGCAGGTAAAACCCGTCTCGTCGGGTGGACGAGTTTAGCTTAGGTAGTAGGTAGGTGTTGCCCAGAGAATTACTCACTGGTACCTTTCTTTCAGGCCGCCTGCCCGCGAGCCGTGGCTCACGGTTCGTTCCACGGGCACGGATACGGCGATCTTGAACATGTGAGTGACAGTCCCTGCCTTAGAGACAGAGTTTACCATTATACGGTTGACTCCTGCGGCAGTCGAAGAGGCGCAGTGCTTCACAGCATCTGATGAGACAGCCCTGTTCATAATGGTCCGACATGCTACAACGAGAGTCAAGAATTGAGAGGTTGCGTGCATCTCGACAGCGGTTATCCCGGTTCCCATCCGCATGGGTGGTTACAGTAGCAGCTATCTGGCTACCCGCCTCCTTTCCTCACGGCCTGATTTGATCCTGTCCCTGTCCGGAGTCATGGCTAGCACATGGACGGTTCACTCGACAGCCGCACTATCAACGCGCTTGCGGTTAGCCACGCATTGGAGCCGTAGTCTTCGAGACAGAGATGCTATCGGTAGGTGACTTATGGCGATTGGACTTTGTGCTCTTTGCTGTTACCTAGGTAGGTAGCAGCCTTACCCTGTGCTCACTTCATATGCCAATACCCACTAGGTGCTATAGAGATGGATACTATCATCATCGACCTGTCTGGGAGCGGGGGGGCCGAAGCCAACGACCATTTGGAGGTTGTTCTGTTTCAGAAAGGCACCGGATTTGCCTTCACAGACCCCTGACACGCTGGGGAGCCTGTCTCACCTTCATTCATTTTTCGACTCTAACTCTCCAACGTAGAGAGGCCTTCCACGATGCACTGGATGGGCTTCCTGCTCAAGCCGTTGCAAGATGCTGTCATCGTCCGCGGTGGCCACCCACTGCTCAGCCCGCCTCAGCAAGTGCTCGATCTCGCAGGGGTCGGAGCGAACCTGAGGGGTTTGCATTGCACTGGTCATGAGCGAGCTACCACGTACGTTAGTTAGTCTGGTGCATAAGCGAGGATGGGTCCTTATCCGCCCACCCGCCTTTCAGAAATGGGCTTGTACGAAGTATGTAATGCAGTTTTTGTTTCCTCTGCAGTGACTCGATCCAATTGTCGGCTCGTCAGCGTCCCGATCCTGGACAGGGGTGTGGAAGCTGTGAGCATCTCTTACATTTCAGACGTGGAACAAGTCAACAGATCTGGACGCGGGGGGGGGGGCACATGCGGGACCCTCTGCCATATGTATGTATAAGAATGAAACACGGGGCTGGTGAAGGATTGACTGCAGCATGTACTTCGTACCTCGTACGTATCCGTACGTGCTTCACCCGCGGCTTCAAGGGCCTTCCCTAAGGAGCCCGCCGATCTTGAGCGTTGGCCATGGGTGCCCCACTGGAAGAGGCCGAGGTCGTACTGAGACAAAGGTGCTTGAGCCAAAGTGCTTGCTTGAGACAATAGGGAAAACGCTGGGAGGAGGTGCGGCAAGGCGGGTTTGGCCGACTGAGCCGGGTTGAGGATGTGTGAAAGTTGGCTGGTGGAGGAACCCGAGGGATTCTGGACGCGTTCTTCCATTGTTCCATCCACACGGCCCGTCCCAGAGCGCATTACGAGTGCTGCACATGATACAGCTAGCAGACAAGTCCTGTCGTGGGGAAGTGCAAGTCATATTAATACAAATGCGATGGGCATCATTCATTCCTCCACTGGCCGCATCTCCTGCGACCTCTCTCGTACGTCCCGCTTGGATGAGAGGTATTCCATCTTCACGACGTCAAGTTAAGGCGACGGCTGCAGAACGCGGCGTGACATCTCACACCGATCCGAGCGATCGTGTTCAGTCGTCTAAACTGAGACAGACACTCTGTCTGTGTCTTGCCTTAGTGCCGTGGTAGCGGTTTGCTGTGCCGTACATAGTACGTAGTAGGTCGTGCTGTCGACACCACAACTCCACGACCCACTGGGCCGGAGGGGCTTCAAGGAAGCTGACTGCCACATACAAACAGAGGTGCAGAGGTGCAGACCTGCAGAAGCGGCCAACATTGGATTGGGGAGCCGAGCCGTTGCCCACCTGGAGAGTTAAGGGGATGATCAGTGATGGTCCCGTTGCAGCCACGTGAAATGGTCCCGGCTGAGTTGCCTGGACGCTCAGGCGGGTCACAAAAGCCCACAGAATGCCCCTGGAAAAAGCCCTAGACCCTTGGAAGAACCTCCAGTTTTTGGTCTGGATTCACAGGGGCGGGATGAGGATGTCCATTAACAATTCTGGGATGCGCCCCACAGCACCTCTGTCTGGTCCACGCCGCATTGACTGCTCGGTGGCACTGCCATGCACGCTAGCTTGAGCGCTGGGAGTTTTCTCTAAAGGCCTGATCCTAGCGCGGCCCCGGCCCTGGCTTGATGACTTCCATCCCAGGACTGGCGTGGCGTGGTTGTTGGATTCAGGGGATGAGAGATATTGGCTACCTACCTACTAACTGCTAGATCAATGTACCGTACCGTACGTTGAGGGGACTGTTGAAGATACCTGCAGCATGCGGCACTTGATGATCTACCGAGCCCTGCGACTGCCTACCTAATTTGGTAGGAGGTTGGCTGACTTCTCAGGAACCTAAAGCTTCGCACTTTGGGAGACTGTTGCGGCGCCCCTGGAGACGTCCCTGGGGAGACGGACCAAAGCTTTGGATCCATGGATGGGTAGGTCTGTTCCGGGGGCCGCCTGTGGAGCCCTGCAAGTCGCTACATAATGCCGCCAGCAAGGGTCCACCCGACCCCCAGCAGCCATAATGAGCACCCCAGTGGCATAGTTGTGAGCTGCCCAGCTGGACGTCGCACCCTTGCGAGCACTGATGGGCCACGGCCCAGGCGAGAGCGTTCTGAGTATGTACCTAGCACCAAAGCTCCTACCAAGCACCGGGACAAGCACCAACAAGCCGGACTTGCTGCTAAGAACCGGAGAGGAGAGAAACTGTGCACTAAAAGTATTGGAGTACGAGGGCCCGGTCGTACGGTGTAAATGAAAACGAAGAACAATTAAAAGTCGCCCTGGCCCGCTCCGCCCGCTCCTCCCTCTGGTTTTAGCCTCTCTTTGACTCTCAGTACTCCCCGGCCATCTACCACGCCTCTCTTTCGCTCTCCTCCCCCCTCCCCCCTCTCTCCTTCATTCCTCTCTTCGTATCACCTCGACTCCCTCCGTCTTTCATTCAGTCAGTCAAGAAGGCAGTCATACACGAAGCAAAGACAAAAAACGACAGGCCGTACGGCGCGCACGATAGACGACAGCCCCCCACGGTTCTGCCCTACGAACAATTCTTCATCGGACGAGCCCGCGACTCCTAAAAAGCAAAGAACTCGCCTGACGACGTATCGTGGTACGACAATTGTGGCTGCTTCTGCCGGTAGGGGATAATTATTGAGGCAACACCTCCAGCAGTAAGTGAATGGCCTGGGATGGAAGACAGCGCATCGTGCTAAAAAAGCAAATAGCATCGGAGTCCAGCGTAACGCAACCCAACTTTGCGATCTGAAGCCGACCGCATCCTTGACACGCCCAATTCTCACCGACCCGTCCGCGACAACCCCTTGGCAATACTTGATTTCTCTCTTCTTCACACTTCTATTCCCAGCAATTCGAAAGAGGGTTTTCGACGGCTGTGCCGACTACTACCAACCAAATCCGATACTCAATCCCCGACGAAACGATTGGCCGAGACGGCGCAACGAAACTAGGTGCGTAGAGTCGCATCGCATCGCATCACACTGCATCTTGCGTCGCAAACCCCAGCGATCATTCCCGCGTCTCCTAGAAACCTACTACTCCCATTACCCGGCCTCCTTGCGTTTGCCCCTGCACTTGCGTTTGCCATGTTCAGAGTGCATTCTCGTTGAGCTAGGGTGACTCTTGGATCTGGCATCATCATGCACAGGCCATCCCCGCCTCCTGTCTAATTCCCATCGCCCGCACCATCTTTCGAAACACGATCTTGTTCCCACTCCCACTCAGTTGCTAGTTTCTCACAACGACGCCTAGATCCAACCCCTATTTCGAACTCGCGACTGTTCCGACCCGCTGCGCAAACGCACATTGTCAATACTGCTATGCAATCATCCCTCATCTAGCACGCTATCTTTACCGGACCCTCCTGTGCGCCACAGCGCCATCCACCACGAATACCCCACGATACACGTTGTCTACGTAAATGTTCCGTCGAAATAAGAAGAACCAGGGTTACGGCGCGCAATCTCCGAACAAGTTCTTGACCGACAACAAAAGCTTCACCTCGAATCTTCAAAATCTCGGTTTAATCGGCTCCCGCGCCTCCAAATCTAGCGGCGGACGCCCTGAGACTGGCACAGGATCTCGGTCCTTCACTGATGTGCCTACCTTTCCAGAGAAAGGTATGTTTGCTTCGTCTTCGCACCCTCACTGGATCCTCTGGGAATAGCAATTTGCGCGAGGCGTCGGTGACTACTCTATCAAACCGCTACTAACATCCCCTCGATAGGTCGATCAATTCAAGCCGGATCTATTCAAACATACGGCCAGGGATCGAACTCATCAGCTATTTCGGTAAAATCAGGACTGAGCAACAACTCGCGCCGCGTTGGTGGGATCGATAACAACGTGATGGCGACCAACACAGATAGAAGCCGCTCTCGACGAGAGCGGACTTTCGTGGGTAGTGAATGCGCTGTGTGCGAGGAGCCGCTCGAACATACTTTACGTGGAGAACGGATTCTTCAATTCTCATGCTCCCACGTTTCTCATGAGGCATGCTTCTACGAGTTCATACGCGAATTCGAATCGCAATATTGCCCAGCATGTGATGCGCCCTTGCATTTGGACACCAGTCGAGGTGGCAACGTCATTGATATTGGTATGCCGTCTGGACATATGATCAGACACACACCAGTTTCTAATCCAGATGCAGAGAAAATCAGCAACATTGTGCGGTCCGTCAACATCGACTCCAGATCAGCTCTATCACCGACTCCCACGGCCACGCCTTGGGACAACCAGACGGTGCGCCCACCGAGCCTCGAGAGCACTCAAAGACGGCACATGCAACAACAGCAACAACAGCAGCAGCAGCAACAGCAGCAACAACAACAACAACAACAACAGCCCCCTAGCGGCCGGGACAGTGCCACGCGCGGCCTCAGAGACAGCCGGGAGGCGCCATCATCAGAACGATATGGGCCTTCACGCCATGCCCGTAGTGACAGCGAGGCTACTGGAGTAGCCTCATCCGGAGGATATCCCGAGACGACACAGAGCGGCCCTCACCGGCGACACGACTACGATGTTCAAGCCATGGAGACGACGCCTGCAAGCCCTCGGCCTATTACCCGCAATCCTATTCCAGCGCCGATCGTCACTGTTCGCTCGGAATTCCCTACAATGAATCGCTCGCGACTACAGCAGACCCTCACTTGCCTAGTCACCGTTGAGGTACCCGACAACAAGTGGAGACCCGACCCCGAAGACTTAGGCGTACCAGCTACGCAGCTCACGCCTAGTGTCAGCCGCGCTGAGGAGGCTTTTGGTGGTCGTCCGCCGTCTCCTGCTCGCAGCGCGCCACGGTTCTTTCCCTATGAGTCGACGGAGGTGTTGGAGGAAATGACGGAGAGCCTACGCAGCCGCGTGGATAATTGGCATGGCCTAGACTTTAGTCGGTAAGTCGTAGAGTTGTCCTCATATTGGTGACCCTGAAGCAGACGCGTTAGCTAACAACGTCCAGATTTGGAAAGCTCAGGCTGTACGGCACTCTCCGAGTTGGCAAGGATAAGGTATCATGGCAGGAGCTGGAATGCTTCCTGTTCGCCGAGATGCTCATCTGCGTGAAGGAGAAGAAGCTCCCCGCTCAACTGACACAACAATGGGACGAGAATGGCGCGCCCCGCAAAACGACACGATGCACTTTGAAGGGATCCATTCTTATCAAGAAGCACCTGAACGAGGTGGCCGAGACTGGAACGATCGACGAAAACGTCCTCACTCTAAGCCTATCTGTTGCTGAGTTGCCCCAGTTCCACCTCCGATTTGAGAACCGGAACCAGCTCAAGTTGTGGCAACAGGCCCTCGTGGATCTGAATGCCGTCGAGACCTCACCTGGACGGACACCTGATTTTGATCGTGGAGAAGCATCGGAGACGGACGAGGAGCTCGACTGGCAACGCTCACGGCCTCAGAGAGTCTCCTCAGTGCCTTCCTCCTGGGGCGGTGCCCGGTCTGCGACTACTGCTCCTACCGAGTACACCAACTTCCCCAAGAGTCCGATGCTGAACTCCATCCATGTTCCCATTGATGTTGTTATTGTTGTTCCCATCTCTTCGTCGATGCAGGGCGTTAAGATCAACCTTGTCCGCGACGCCTTGAAATTCATGGTCAACACCCTTGGAGAGCGAGACCGCATGGGTCTGGTCACCTTTGGATCGGGAGGTGGTGGCGTTCCCATCGTCGGCATGACCACCAAGGCTTGGCCGGGCTGGAGCAACGTCCTGTCCTCGATCAAGCCTGTCGGCCAGAAGAGCCACCGTGCCGATGTGGTCGAGGGCGCGAACGTTGCCATGGACCTACTCATGCAGCGGAAGCACAACAACCCGATTGCGTCTATCATGCTGATCAGCGACGCGTCCACCTCGGATGCTGACAGTGTCGATTTTGTTGTCTCGAGAGCCGAAGCTGCCAAGATTTCCATTCACTCTTTTGGCCTCGGGATGACCCACAAGCCCGATACTATGATTGAGCTGTCCACCAGGACCAAAGCGTCGTACACGTACGTCAAGGACTGGATGATGCTGCGGGAATGCCTTGCAGGCTGTCTTGGTAGCATACAGACCCTGTCCCACCAGAACGTCAAGCTCAAGCTCAAGCTACCTGAGGGCTCGCCGGCCAAGTTTCACAAAATCAGCGGTGCGCTACAGATAACCAAGCGAGCCGCTGGACGCGATGCAGAAGCCTCGCTTGGTGACCTTCGGTTCGGCGACAAGCGTGACATTCTTGTCCAACTGGTCATCCTCCCCGACAACTCGTCTCAGGAGCAACTTCCCCAAGACCCATGGGACAATATCGTCTCGGGTCTCGAGGCCCTAGGCGGGTCGATGGACAACGACGGCGACAGAACAGTTTCGGTCGAGGAGGTTCCTTTAATCCAGGCAGACCTCACTTGGGGCGACATCCTGCGCGATGGAACGGTCACGCACATGCCCCGGCCATCCCTGCTAGCTATCACTATGCTGCCAGCCACTTCGAGCTCAAAGAAGCCGTGGCAGAATTCGCCGCCCATTCCACCGCACCCCAGCATTGTCCAGCGTCGCATGGAACTGCTTACCTCCGATATGCTTACCCGAGCTCTTACGCTGGTAAGCCGCGGCCAGCACGACCGTGCTCACACTCTCCTGAACGAGACCCGTTCAATTTTGAAGGGGCTCGGAAAGGGCGGTCTTCCTCCGATCCCTCCCATGAACAACAACAGATCGACGCCTTCTACACCTCACCCCGGAAACGATGGATCGCCTGGTCTATCAACCACCCCCGACGGCAAGCACAGTCCGTCCCCGCCAGCGTCGGCGACATCCTCTGGCGCCCACGGCTTCCCTTCCACGCAGATCGCTCGCAGCCGCTCCAACGATGGCCTGAGTCTTGGCGTTGGCATTGATGCCACCACCGTCAGTGCCTTGGACTCGGAGCTCGAGAGCAGTCTTGAGTGGATCAACCACCCTGCCGTCTTCAGCCGGGACAGTCGCAAGGCCGTGCTGCAAGCGATTGGCGTCATTAGCTCACAGCGGGCCTTCACCTTCCGCACCCCGATAGAGGGTCTCTGGGCGGCTCGTGTCGGAGGTGTCAAGCGCCTTACGGAGAGGAGCCGTGAATGGCGCGAGGATGGCGGCGGCGAAGTTGGCATTATGGAGGAGGCGTAAGGGCTTTCTCGCCCTTTTGACTGGCTTTCTCTAGCATCATTCTTCGGCACGGTAACGGTTGGCGTCTGGTTTTCTGGCTTGGTTTACGACCCCTAACGACCTCGATTCTTGGACGTTTCCCATGTCCCCTTCTATAACTGCACTTTATGCGGCGTTTGACGCACGCGCTTGTTCTGCTTATTTGGACATTGATACCACGTCATCATAGACTATCTACCCTTTTCAACGGCGTCTCTTTCGGGAATTTGAGCAAATACCCTTGCCTAGTCGGGCGCATCTCGTATATCATCTTTTGCTTCTACCTGCTTGGTTTGTTGTTCGAACGTCCATTTGCCTGTCTGTCTATAAAGATCCGTTCACCCTCAATCTGCCTTATGCAAGCCTCGTATCCGTTGGAAGGAAGGGCGTTCTGAGACGAGGTCACGCACGTCAAGGGAACTCTAGTTTTCTTGTTGGACCCCTTTCCTGCGCTTTTTTGGTATACCCATACACCACTGGTATAATCCCGGTTGCTGAATTTTTCCCTTGCATTATATATAATTCTCGTGCCGGATGGTCTTGATCGATGCACATATATACACGTTCGCTATGTATCTCTTTTTCCCTGGCTAGCTAGACATGCGCAACGTTTAAGAATTTACGAGTTAAACCTGCAAACTTCCTCATCTCATCATTCAGTCAACCTTTTGTTGAGGATCCTACCCGTCGTGGCAATGGAAGGCCTCTTAGCTTAACGATGACTTGAGTACACCGTGTGCTGGTATAACGGTATGTGGTATTACTTGGTGACCATGGGTGACCCTGGGTGTATTCTCTTAAGGAATCCCTAGGTCGCGTTGGTACTCTAGGCAATGGGCGTAGCAACTCTGTTGCACGCCGTGTACATTTTTCTTTGCAACTATCCGCCTTCACATGCATATACCGCCTTATTGGCGATATCTAATCATCCGGGCCGCGGGGATTTGGGCACTGAGCCGTTCCCCTTGATCACCCCTTTTCCATGTTCGGTCATAAATCAGTCCTCATCCCAGTTCTGCGAATAGCGGTTAGCAACGACGACCGAATGGTGAAATTACGGGTTGTAACATACAGGGTTGGGGCCCGGGGGCTTTGGCCCACCGGCCTGTCGTGCCACGATGATCTGGTCGACGGAGAGGACTGTTCGGGCAGCCTCAGTAGCGAGCCTGATAGCCCAGTTCTTGGAGACGAGCAGATCGAGGATGCCTTCGTCCTTGGCGTCCAGAGTGCCGGTGTTATCGTCGTTCTGGAGTTTTCAGTTAGAACATGGTTTCCGAAGTTAGGCACAGAGCATGCAGCTTACGTCGATATCGACACCAGTGTCCCAGTCCTCGCTGTTGTGGTGAGAAGCGTACAGCCTGCTCAGAACCTCGGTGGCATCCAGACCGGCGCTCTCGGCAATGAGACGAGGCACTACCTCGAAGGCCTCACCGTATTTCTTGATGGCGTATTGGCTAAGACCGGGAGTCTTCTCACCGTGGGCCTGTATCCTCTCAACTAGCTCAATCTCCGTGGCACCGGCGCCGGGAACAAGCCGGGGGTCCCTTGTGATGGCCTTCACAACGTTGACGCCGTCGTCAACAGCTCGTTCGATGTCGTCGAGGTGGTTCTGGGTAGCACCACGCAGGACCAAGGTAGCAGTCCTGGTAACCTCATCCTCCTGTCGGAACACAGTCACTCGGTCGCCACCAATCTCGAGAGTCTCGATGACGTCGATGCTGCCCATCTCATCGGGCATGGGAGCACCTAATCGGGCAAGGGGGGTAGCTCCGACAACGCGGCAAACTCTTCGGAGCTCAAACTTGCTGAGGATTCGGAGGCACAGGATGCCAAAGCGGTTGAGGTAATGCAAGGCCAGGTCCCCGACACGGTCGCCGCAGACCACGACGCGCAGGCCAGAGTCGTAGAGCTCCTTGATGGTGGCCTCAAGCTGAGACTCCTCGCCCTTGGTGAAGTCCATCATCTCCTTGGCGTTGTGCAAGAGGACGGTTCCCTTGGTCTCGGTCTGGCTGGTATCGATGGGGCACGTGTACACACCGACCTTGGCGTGCTTAGCCTTCTTGACGGAGCCGTGGGGCTCCTTGGGGAAGACCATGCCCTTGACGACTCTGCTCTGGTCCAGGCTTCCGCCCATGATCTTGACGACGCGGATGTTGTCGACGTTGAAGTTGGCGGGGTTCTTAGGAAGAACGGCAAGTACGGCCTCGGAGACGAGGTCGGCAAGGAAATCCTCGTTTCCGTTCTGCTTGCTGGCAATGACGGTGCTGATGGCCTTGCTGAGCTCTTCCTGATCACGGATATCCTCGACCTTGTCGACAACGAGCTCCTCGAGAGTGTCGAGGGCGAACTTTTGGGCCTTCTCGTAGCCGATGACAATATCAGCGGCCTTGAGACCCATGCGCAGCAGGTCCTCGGCCTTTCGGAGCAGCTCGCCGGCGAGGACGATGACGAAGTTCGTGGCGTCGCCCATCTCGGCCTCTTGTTGCTGAGAGGCCATGACGAGGAGCTTTGCAGCAGGGTGGACGACGTCGAGTTCACGGAGGATAGTGGCAGCGTCCGAGGTGAGGATCATCTTCTGCAGGTGGTTAATAACGACCTTGTTGCGGCCGTAGGGGCCGAGGGAGGTCTGGACGGTAGAGGCGATGGCACGGCAGGCGTCGATGTTGCGGAGGACGGCACCATCTTCGGAGTCGTAGCTGGAGAAGAAGAGAACGTTCAGCATATGTGTGCGAGGAGGGGGGAATGGCGGGGAGCTTCAACGGCCCGCACAAACACATCCACGAGGGCGGCAGCAAGAGACGGAGAGCACTGGGAGAAGGGGGAAGCAGGACTTACTTGTTGTAGCCGCCCTTGAACAGGCCCGCGTTGGGGGCGTTGGGGATGTTGAGCGACATGCTGGCTACCACAGGATGGGATGCTCAGGGGTTGAAAGATTGGAGGTTTTGGAGGTTTTGGAGGCCGTCGTCGCTAGCTTCAGTTCTCCCACCTTTGGACCAGAAAATATTGGGCAATCCAAGACCTTCCTTCTGTGGTGGGCTTTAGTGGGGTAGACTACCTACCTAGGTACCTAATTACTCAGGTCCTCGGGCAAGGCTGCAGTGCAACTGGCGACCCTCAACGCCCTGGGGTTAATCCGGCTCCCCAATGGATCCTTCGCTGAAAGCTGGGTGACGCCACACTTCCCTAGCCTAGTCTTCTCTGTGGCGGTAAAAGACCCGGCCAGGGATAGAGAAGCCCCCCCCTACTAGTAACAAAGAGTACGAGTAGATAGGTGTCCGCGATTGTTCGTTTGATTTGGTAGGCCATCCGAAGCGACGGGGAACACTGCTAACAGGTACCGGCGCGACTGGTGATGGGTGAAAGGGCCATGCTCCACGCGCTTCATCCTCCAACTTCTTCCCTTCGCTCAACGACCAGCCATTTATTCACGCCCAGCCCAGCCAACGACCAACATTCACAATCCGACCACCACCCATCGTCAATTGCGCTGTGCTGCAGCTGTCGCGCCCTTGCCGTCGCTAGTTATCGAGTCCGGAGCTGGAGTCGTAACTGCGCAACGCAGCGCGGCCTGCGCAAAGCCCAAACTCCTTCTCCCAGTCCGATACTGTACGAATACACGATACACGACCACACCACACGGACACTGGGTACCGACCGCCCACCATGCCCGGTAAGCCCTGATATTTTGCTTCTGTGTCCATTCCCGCGCCTGTAACCGTACACGTGAATCCACGGGACTCCCAGAATAGTCTCTGCCTGCGTCTTCGTCTTCCCGCGGCAGTTGGTTCAGTCCTCCCAGCCTTGCATCGGATTTGATTCTCAGCCTTGGAAACCCGAAAGACCAGGCGCGAGTTCATCTGCCCACTCCTCTCCCTTGCATCAAGCTCCTCCCTCCACCGGCTTTGCGCCTTCGTCCGTCTTATTCAACTTACCATTCTTCACCCTCCCCCAGACCTTACTCTCCCTTCCTGCCTGCGCTCACCTCGTCACTTTCGCGATGCCTCATACTCTAAAGCGGAAAGCCCCCGAAGCTGACTCCCCTCCTCGCCCGCCATCAGCCATCCCATCGACCCTCCCGCCGTCCGTCGAGGAGGCCTACCGACGGAAGTGTGTGCAGCTCAAGAACCGCACCAACGAGGTCGAAGACTCCAACGATGCCGCCCGCCTGCGCCTCGCGCGCATCAAGCGCCAGGTAGAGAAGCTCAGGATAGAGCGCGCCTTTTTGCTCGAGCAACTCGCCAAGCGCACCAGCACCAACGTTGAAGACTCGGACGGCAGCCCCAGCCCGCCCCCTACGGTACGGATGCCTCTTTCTCCCTGTCTCTCTCTCTCTCTGCTTTCGAAATCGTACCTCTGACGGCGCGAACACCCTCGCACCCCGTTTCTCACCCATGTTGATACTTGTGTCCTCCTGGAATAGGACCTCGCCAGTTTAGCTGAGTTGATGGTTAACCCCCGGAAGCCCAAGGATAAGCCACTGCGCACCAAGCGAGGCCATCGCAAGTCCATGGCCGTCGATGCCGACGCCAAGGCTAACGCCCCCGGCTCCTTCACCACCAACCAAGCCCAGTCGCCCACTTCCGAGACTGGCTCCCACCCGCGAGATAGCCAGGCCAAGGATGCCCGCGTCAATGGCGTCTCTAGGTCTTCCAAGAAGCCCGCCGATGCCTTCGAGATCTACTGCGACGAGAACCGACCCGCTCTTGAAGCTAAGAGGAACGAAAGCGAGGACGACGATATAAACGTCGAGGACGAGCTTACCCGCAGCTGGAAGGAACTTTCCGACGCCGAAAAGGAAGAGTTTCAGACCAAATTCGAGCAGGCCATCAAGGAGGCTGAGAAGGAGGAGCGATCTTCCCCGAAGGAGGATAAGGAGGGCAACGATGGCAAAAGTGATGGGGACAACAAGGTGGACAAGGAGGACAAGGAGGACAAGGACGAGAATGATGACAAGGCGGACAAGCAAGGCAAACTCGACAAGGACGAAGAGCCCGAGGAGGCGGAGAAGGCCCAGGCCCAAGACGAGGATGTCGAGATGGGCAATTACGACACTGAGGATCAGGACACCCATGCGGGCGACAAGGCCGACGAGTGAGCTACAGCCCGACCAGGGGACTTTCAGGGAGGCGTTCTCGGTGGGTTAATGTTTTCATCTGTGACATCAATGACTCGGCTAGAGTCTTTAGTCTTCGCTTCTGGGGAATTGGTACTTGCGCCGTCTAGAACAAGAAGAAAATGAAGCATAAGGAATCAACCCTTGTTGCAAATCATGTTCAGTCCTGCCGCGAAGCTTTTCTATCTTAGACCGTATATTAAACTGGCGCTCTCGACACGCTCCCCGTATGTGATGGCCCGTTCCAGGCCCAAGCCCAAGAAGCTGCGATGCCGTCAAACCCCGCGCATATGAATCAGAGGACTAGACAAGCGAACGCCAGCGCAGTGCAACTGAAGAGTGGCCTTTATCAGGTTAAACTGGGAATGGCTGACGGGCTGGCCCCAGCAGGGCTCAAGTGATGGCACCAGGGCATCGGGGCATCAGGGCTACGTTAAAGCGATTGATATAGCCCATATATAAAAGCTAGGCTTCCAGCCCGAATAGCACGACTTTTAAGTCATACGTTATTATTAGGTAGTAGTTATAAAGGGGATTTATGGAACAGTTTTCAAGTGGTAAAATCTAGCAGTCACCATATCCCTTGCTTAAACAGAGAATTCAGACCCGGATTCAATGTCAACCGGAGGTCTACTCCCCTACCCACAAATCCACAACAATATTCACCGCAGCAACTAGAATCTCTGCAGCGATGAGAACGATGACTGTGCGCAAGTAGTCAGCTTTCGTGGGCGTTGATATTAACATGTCGAGGGGCAGTAGACTCACCAATCCACTCCAGCTTCTCGTCGTGTCCGTGACTTAGTTCGCCCTTGAGAACGGCTAGGAGGTCGGCAATGACGTCGAGGCGCTCGGTCAGGAGGCCTACGCGCTGGTCCATCTCGAGGTAGCTTCTGACAGCCTGGTAGACAGGTTCCAGCTGGGGCTCAACCCAGAACAGCTCCGGGGTGTCAAGGACGGAGCCGTTGAGGTGGATGTTGATGCGGAGGATGAACAGTTCGCCGATCTGCATGTTGATTTGGGAGCGGCGCAAAGCGATCTTGCCGGTCAGAGCAATCTGGGTGGGGATGTCCTTGCAAGTCTCGACCGTTGAGGCAATCAGCTCTTCAAATAGTGACGTCTGGCGCAGCTGTTAGTATCGGGCGGTGTGGCCAATCCATGTGCTACTGACCTTGACGCTCTGCGCCAGCGCGTGAGAGATGGCGAGCTTGGTCATGTAGTTGTTCTTGTCACGCAACGTGATGAAGTCGTTGTAGATCCGAGCCTGGTATTCTCTGGTGTAGTAAAAGTTGAAGAGCTCCGTCTCGACATTGTCGGGGGCGAGCTTCTCTGTTTCGAATTTGGATATCTCCTTGAGGAACTTGGCTTCCTGCGATTCCGTCATACCCCAGATCACCACAACTCCGTAGTCGAATAGAAAGACCTCGGGCGTGTGAATCTGGGTATCAAAGTCGGGATTGGTGTCTGCGATGGCGCTCTCGTCGCCTAGCCCTGACGACGCTGAGAGGTCTTCGCTGGATATGTGGCCCATATCGCTGTCGGCATGACCATTGAACCCGTCGAACCCGTTCCCAGACTCGGAGCCATTGGGGTGGAGGTCTATCAGGTCTTCTCTGCCGTGGCCCCCATCAATGGCTTCCCCGCCCGTTGAGTGTCGTCGTTCGTAGTTCTGGACGGGGTCTGAGCGGTTCCGAGAGCTTTTGGAGTAGCTGTAAGGCGTGTATATGCACTCATCGATGAGCTTTGGCATTGCTCCCCTCAACTTCCCCCTTCCCTTCAGGAACCGCATCAGGCCGTCCATTTCGTACCGGTTAGCGGTACAGTACGCTGTTACACGGGGCAGCCGCTTGCGGTCGGCCTTGCCCAACCGCGCTGCATCTCTACGCGCCGTGGGGTCTTTGATCCGGGTATACTGGGAGTAGACATCCCGCCCGCTCTCCTCGTCCTCGATCTCCCCGTCGATGTCGGGGTTCGGCAGGAGCTTGAGCTTCTCCGTCTTCTTCGTGCTTCGTTGGGGGCCGAGTTTGGGGCCAAGGCCCAGCTGCGCGATGGCGGGCACCGCGCTCTGGCTGTTCCGGCGCAGCTTGCTGTTCAGGGCGGCGAGCATGGGAGGGCCGCCGGCGGTGCCAGGCGAGCTGGCGAAGACGGGCGCATGGTGGTGGTGAGGGCTCCGAGGAACCAGCGGTTGCTGCCGGCTGGGTTCAATGGTGCGGGTGACGGGGTTGTCGCTGAAAGTGACGGTGCGGTTTCCTTTGGGACGGGTCGTGGCGGTGGGAAGGAGAGGAGTGGCCTCGCCGGGTGTCGTCGCGTCGGACGCTGTGGTGGTGTGAGGCTCCATTTCAGATTGGGTCGGCGGTGCTCGGGAAGAAGATGCAGATTGGTTATGAGTCAAGGCCAGCAAGCCACATGTGGAATCCGACGGGGCGTGTTCCAGCTAGAATATCGACGTTGTTAGATGGTGGCGGAGGGTGAAAGGTGTTTGTACAATGTCCCGGATTGAGTAAAAAGCTATTTAAGGGTACCATGTGGCTGGTGATGACGTTCTGGGAACCCGTACGGAGTACAGTAGTCTAGCTTATGTGCAGGCTACAAGGGTTGGAGAGGTTAAGAAAAAATGGTCCGGGAAAAAAAAGATGGAAGAATGGCTAGGTAAAGTAGGTAGGTAGCTAATTAGCTACTTACAAGGCTGGTTAATAATATGTTGGAGCTTCTGTTGGGATAATTCCCCGAATAGCATGCCTTTTTTTCCTTCAAAGCAATACATTGACTGTTCCTGGAGATAAACTACTTCCATCCTTATCGCATAGTGCTGCTAGTCGTTTATCTGCCTCTGTCACATGTCGACCTGGCCCATCTTCACCCGCGGGGCTCAAGCGTCGATGATTTTGACCTCAAACTTAAGGCCGGACCTGTCGAGTCGGTCAATCAAGCCCTGTCCCAGACAGGCGGGTGTATAGATTCCCCCGTCCAGCTCATTGTCGTCCTCAAGAATTGTTGCCGCCGTTTCGGCAAGCAGCATCCCCGTCACTGCGTATGGTTAGCGGGCTCTGTATCATCCATTGTACTCATAGTAGGCGTTGGAACTCACAATAGTACATGCCACCTCGGTGAAAGGTCCTGCAGTAGGCGATCTTGCCAGCGAGCTTCTCCGAGTCCGGATATGCGACTCCCCGATACTCGATCACCTCTTTCTCCGTGACTTCTCTCTTGGCGCCCTCTCCGGGTTGCAAGACACGACGCTTGAGAAGTGCCCTGACTGGGGGAACGAGGGCAAGCAACGCCATGCCAACCATCATCATCCAATGAAGGAAAACTCCGCTGAGCCAATTTCGAGTCTTCAGGTACTCCGCCCAGGTGAATCGAGGGCCGTAAAACTGGTCCTTCCTGGATGGCGTTTCCGAAAGGAGGCCCCAGGTCCGCTCGACGACAGCAATGTCGGTCGATCCCATGGGAGACGTTGTCAACACACCCAGGTTGGGCACGGTGCGCACGCCAAAGATCTTCTCCAAGATGGAAGCTTTGGGCCGAGACGGCTCCGCGTGAGGAATGGGAGACTGGGCGTATGGGCTGCTGGCGGCCTCGACCTCTTCGATGGAGAATACGTCGAAGAGGCCCAGCGCGGTGGCAAGGGAACCTCCGGATGGTGTCGAGCTACGTCCCGTCAGCTATAGTCCTGGTAGTATCACGGTGATACGAACCTGATGGTGTGGATGCAGAGCTTCACTTCCTTGGTCGGAACACCCAGCTCGGTCCGAATCGCCTTGGCCAAGGCCCAGGTGGTGAGGTCTGGAGGCGACGACTCGACACCAGCCTGAGGGAACAGCGTGGCGCCGCTCGTCTTGGCCGTCTTCTCGTACTTCTTGATCATTTTGCTGACCCAGGCAGCCTCACCCGTCACGTCAACGTAGTGAGTTCCATTCTCGGCGCAGGCCTGGAAAGCATGCTCGCCGTAGACGGCGTAGGGGCCAACCGTGGTAAGGAGCACGCAGGTCTTCTTTGCCAGGGCGCCCAAGTCCTCGGCGTTGAGATTGGCGACCTCGATCGCTATGTTTGTCGGTTGCTGTCAATGGACCCATCTGGTCGGGCTGTCACATACCTGGAGCAGTTCTATCAGAGTTCAACCGCTTGCACTCGTCCACAACGGCCTGAAGCTTCGACTCTGAGCGGCCTGCAACCGCCCACTTCAAATCGGTAGGTAGATTCTTGGTGATGTATTCCGCAGTCCACTTGCCGGTGTAGCCTCGTAAGATCGTCAGCATCCCTGGCTATATGGCCACCTTGCATCGTTCGCTCACCTGTAGCTCCAAAAACAACGAGGTCGTACTGACGACCGTGTTCCTTGATGAGCGGCATAATGATGGCAGCCTTCACAGCACAGAGAAGTCGCACTTGGCACAGATGGCGGGTGGAAATTGGGGAATGGACAGAATGGCAAAGGCAATACTGCATGGCCAGCTTTCACACCCCCCACCTTAACCGGGGTTACAGCAGGGCCGCGGTTTCGTGATTCAACTGCATAATCATCTTATGTATCTGGGCTTCTCGTCCAGCAGACTTCACGGGTTAAGTGCTATGACGCAGTAAATACGTATCCCTATGAAATCTAAAAAGATTTTAGGCTTGAGTATTCTAGAGCTTATGTTCATAGACGTATGGTTCTCTTGTGAGGCATCGTTCGTAGTGTGGACATATCAACTAGCCACCATGAAGTAATTTCAACCTGAGTCTTTGAAGCCGTCGTACCTGTGCGAAAACCCCGTGTTGTCCAGAGACGGGGAGTAAGAGCATGACTCAGGTTTGTCGAAATCTGATAAAGACACGAGTAAGAATCTCTCGGCCCTTGGGCTAGTCTATTTTGCCGAGGTTTTTCCCCTTTCACAAAAAAAATTACGATATCGACCAAATCTGGGAGTGGGTCCATTTCGCTTCCCCCCTCACGTGCTTGCCCTAAGGAAAATCACAACTCCAACATTCTTGACATTTTGGTGCAGTCAGCCTCCGGACCCAACTACACCTGTCTCGTCCATCTTCTCGTCTTTACCTTCCCCAAGACGTCCCACACATAATCCTCCAAGATGACCAAGCGAACGAAGAAGGTCGGCGTGACGTGCGTATCCCCCCCCTCGCAATTGATATGGTTGTCAGGCAAATGCTAACATTGCTTCCAGCGGTAAATATGGTGTTCGGTAAGTCCCACGATGCTCATCGCCGACAACCCTCGAGAACGACTTCGCCTGTGCGCTCCGGATTCTGCCACGACCTGCACTGCTACCCCGAAGTTTATGTGGAGGAGGGAACTGTCTTTGAGAGACGACTTCGGGCGCCGCTTGTACGGTCGTGGCAAATCTTAGCAACAGTCAACAGCACCCGACCGGGGTCCGGCAACACCTCTAGGAGGACACACAACTAATCAAACTGCTCTACAGTTACGGTGCCTCTCTGCGAAAGCAGGTGAAGAAGATGGAAATCACCCAGCACGCCAAGTACACCTGTACCTTCTGCGGCAAGACCACCGTCCGACGAAACGCTACTGGCATCTGGGACTGCCGATCTTGCAAGCGCACTGTTGCCGGTGGTGCCTACACCGTCTCGTGCGTCAACCCTCGACTATGGCTCGGCCATCTTCAACAACAGAGAGCTAACCGTGACACAGTACCCCAGCTGCCGCCGCTATGCGATCGACTCTGCGACGACTGAGGGAGATTGCTGAGGTTTAAGGGAGTGGAACTTTCGCGGAGGAAGTTACGGCTTTGCTTTTCGGTCTGGTGTACGGGGGGGACATGGATTTCGTGCCTACACTACGAGTTGACGAACTGGACGTCAGTACCCGATCTTCGGTCATAGAGGCTGGTCGATTAGCAATGGAAGAAAAAAATGCATGGTCTCGGACCCTCCAACATGAAAAGCGGATCACTACACATCTGGGCCTACACCAAAACGTGATTATCGGATCAACCAGAGGCTGCTTTGGGACTCGTGGGCAAATATTCGATCTCGTCAAGGCATCGCTGTATCAAACGTCCGCACCTGCGGCTTCACTGCTCTAGCTTGTGGATGGGAAATATCACCGCTCATCTCGTCATTGACAAGCATCCCCATATCCCGTAGCCGATCTACGAGGTGAACATTGTTGAGGGACATGACGCTGAAGACATTATGTTGCGAGTCCCAGATCCCCAGGATCCGCGTGAACAATAACCTTGACAGTTTGAGTGAGTAAATCAAAGCCTGGCGGATCAAGCTCCATTCATCCCTCCCTCCCTCACATGGCGCAGTGGGGTTCCTGCATGCATGTGTACTATGGAACAGCTCCTCGTCGGCTCGGCCAGTGTCCCGTTCGCCGTTCTCGTGCGCCTCGAGACGATTTCAGCCGACAGCCAACCACCCCAGATAGGAAAATTAAAACAAATTAAAACAAAACAAACAAAAAAAAAAAAACAAGCCAAAACACCCCCGCGTCTTCTTCTCGGATGATGCTGACGAGAACGAAAATGCGCACAGCGGGCCACGTCGGCAGTTGAAGAGGAAGCATGCCCGGTCCGCCCTACTATGTATGCCTGGATGGACCATGGCGACGAGGCCGACCCACGGGTCGGGATAACCCCGAGACCACGAGGTGTGGGCGAGGATGTACAGAAGAGGGTGGGTGTGAGTCAAAAGCGCTCACGGAAGCTAAATTCGAGGCGAGGCGAGGACGAGCGAGTAATAGCCAACTATCCAAATAATAGGCAGTCGACGTGCCCAGACCCGAGCCCGTCGAGTTGCGGCGTGCGTGACTCGATTAACGCCGGTGGCCGGTTTGGACAGCCTAACAGGCCATAGGGAGGGAACTAGTTCCCGTCGTGTTGACCGCCTGAAGGCTGAAGTGGGCGACTGAGAGCCAGCAGCCATCGGAGGGCATTCATTGTTAGGAGGCCCAAACCCGTAAGAGAGAGCCGTGGGTCACGCGCCCGTGTCGCGCCCGGCCGACATTCCCTCACACTCTACGGAGTAGGTACCTAATGGATGCAGGCGTACGGAGCCAGATAGAGGATACACGAATACTTACTTACTTCGTAGAAGACTGAGAAACTAGCCTCGTGCAGTTAAACGGAATAAGTTGGAGACATTTATTAGGCGATGCCCATGTCCTTGTCCATGTCCATGACCATGTCCGTGACCGTGTCCATGCGGCACGCGGCATGCCCGTGAGCACAGCGCTGACTGCGCCCCCAAAATAAGCCTGCCTTTGCCTTGCAGCAGTGCTCTTCCGCGAGAGCAAGGCTGAAGGGGGTATTTGTCTTACAGACTTCCTGTTTCTAGATACAGATGTCAGACTGCTTCGTGGGGTTTTGCTGGGGATGAGAAAAGGGCGGCCTCTCGCGCTTCGAGCTGACTTCGAGTAAGGGAGTTGAGACCCGGAGCCATGTAAGCTAATCTAGGTAGGTAGTCTACCTGCAGTGGTTTGGTCACACGGGCGAGATTCCTGGCTTCCCCATCCACAGGCGGCCATTGAATAAATATATCATATATCTTGTTAATAAGTCGGGCATCCCCATCCCATCCCCAGCTAGGCAGGAGGCAGAGAAAGGCAGCACGGCGCTGTGCTGTAGCGTGCATCTGGCTTCCATACCTAGGTACTAATTAGGTCGGGTACTATTGGAACACTCAGACAGCCTGCCAGGTGCTGTAGCTTGTCGCAAGTAGGCACTACTGCACTGTCCATCGGGGCTCCCACCTTCGTCATCCATCCACCCATTCTCTTCATTCGCGTTCTCATTCCATTCCTACCTCGACTCTTGGTTATCTATCTGGGTTCTCTTTTCGTCTTTCATGGCTAAACACCTCGCGGCCCCTCTTTGCACACTCTTCCTTGTCTCGACATCCCTTACCTGGGGTACCGACCTAAGCACCCGTGGACGTCTCGGACTCTCGGTTGACTCCCCTCCAAAGGCACACACACCAACGGCTCGGGACCTTGTCACAAAAACAGGGTGCTCTCAAAAGCCGAGACCCTTTTGTCTTTTCTACTCATCCTCCTCTTCCTCTTCCTCTTCTTCTTCGTCTTCCTTTATTCTCTCTTGCCCCATTCCCATTTCGCTTGTCATTTCCTCCTGGCGCATTTTAGACCCCCCGACGAAGTTGCCTCCTCATTCGCCAAAGGGGAACGAGACGGGCCGGCCACCCACTCAACCCAACCACTCAGCTAGGGTCGCCACTCGGTGCCTGTTAACAAGTCGTTCCAAACCATCGCAGTAATTACTGTGTAGATTACTCGCGCCAATCCATCACTCCTTAGGTCGTCAACTCCACGTTGGAATACACAGCCTTGTCTGCAACAGTGCACGAATACCTAATCTAGGTGCACAAGGAGGCCTGGAAATTTTTTCACACCAAAGACTGGAGGAATAAAACCCGAGTACGTATATGAAACCACCAATCCAAATCGTGCATGATCCATCAGACCCGCGAAACCGAAATCCCAAACCCAGACCAAGCCCTCCCAAGCCTTCCCAGGCCTCCTCTCGCGGAGGATTGGCTAGGTACCTAAGCACCTAATTGGTTGACTCGCTCGACGTCGGAATGGAAGAGCACGACTGCAGTGGATGGGCCTCATAGAGGCAGCAGCCACTGCGCTGTCAGCCAGCAGAATAAGGCAGACCCAAAAGACAGCCAAGAGACCCAAGCAGCCATGGAAGAGAGAAACCTACCACCTATTGGATCGCCCATCCATCCATCCAGCCCGCATCAGCAGGAAGGGTCATGGCAACCTTGCCCCCCCGGGCTCCGGAGAAAGCTCCGCTGATTGGCCCCACCGAGGTCCCCTAACACGCGCGAAAACCGCCTCTGAAGCCCGCTGCTCAACTCTTCTTCTTTCAATTCCCAGCAGGCTCTCTCAGGCGTCTTGTACCAAAACCATCCACTAATACATCACCACCCAGGCCAGGCACTTCAGCCCCTCCAGAAGCCATCCCGCCCCAGAAACCATCGTCGTCAACCGCCGCTCCCACCTCGCTCGACGCTCGAATCATCGAAATCCCTCCCGCCCGATTCTTTTTACATGTTTCCATCAAGAGCCCGCCTGCATTATCGAATTCGAGATCATGTCTGAACCGGAGCAGTGCATTATATGCCTGGATTCGCTGCCGGTGCCGCGTCCAACAGCGTCTCTTGAAGCCGACCACAGTGGTGCTGGTGCTGGTGGTGCTCGTAGTGGTGCTGATGCTGGTGTTGGTGACGCCGTCCCAGTACCCGCCGCTACCGCCCCCGAGGCTGTCCGAGTCAAAGTCGAAGCCCACGTCGACGTCGAGCTCAACAACGACGAGTCCAACCACCTCAATATTGTCGCTGCCCTCGACGGGTGCAACCACATCATCCACGACGCCTGCATCCGCTCCTGGGCTCAAAAAACAAACACCTGTCCTATTTGCCGCAACCCCTTCCATTCAGTGCGCGTGTACAACGGCGCCCATGGTATGTTGACTTGTCCCTGCCGCCATGCATGTGTCCACTTGCTGACTGATGATTTTCTCCATGCAGGCACCGCCATCTGCGAGTACGACGTCCAAGACAAGAAGCAGGTCGCCGAGTTCGACGTTCAGCAGTGGCTAGGCGATAATCCCGAGGAGGAGGAGGAGGAGGGCAACCCTTGCCCCGTCTGCAACTCCGCCGAGCGGGAAGACGTCCTCCTCCTATGCGATAGCTGCGATGCCGCATATCACACCCACTGCGTCGGCCTCGAGCGCGTTCCCGATGGCGACTGGTACTGCATGGAATGCTCCCACCTCTTCCAGCTCACCGACGACCCAGCGGCCACCGAGGCTAGCGAGCGGTCGTCACGTCCCCAACATGTCCGACGCCCAAACCCCCGCGGTGTCCGAGGATACCACGTCCGAACTCGGGAACGCCTTAGGAGGGCTCGCCGGCAGGCTCGCAACGTCGAGTGGCAAGGCGCCTGGGGCCAGTTCTCGGGGCGCTTCTACGAGATGAGTGAACTGGACCTGGACAACCACGACAACGAAGATGAAGACCTTGAGCAGTACCGCCAGTTTCAAGAACTTGGCCGACGGGAACTGGAGCGATGGCAGCAGCGAATGGAGATTGCACAGCGCCTAGGCGCTCGCGATGCCTTTGTGAACAATATTCCCCAGGCCATCAGTGATCGCCTCCATTCTGCCCCCGAGCCAGTCGTAGAGACTCGCGACGAGAGGCGGGCCTGGGGCGCTCTCGACCGTGCTCGCGAAGCCGACGAACCCACACCAACTACCAACACCCGAAAGCGCAAGGTGCGGTCCGTCACCGCTTCGCCCAGGGAACCTGCTATCCAGGAGCCCGAACGCAAGCTCAAGCGTCCGCGAACTCGACGATTGCCAACTCAGGTTGGCGAGGCCTCGGGCTCAATGTCGTCTCCCGCCACCACTGTTACTGCCGCTGCTGCTTCTGCCGCTGCCGCTTCTGCCACTGCTGCTGCCGCCAATGCTGGACCCTCGACCATTCGAGCCACCAACGGAGCGTCGTCCCCAAACGGGGTTGCAGGTCGAAGCAATCTCGATCCGCCTCTGGTTTCGTCTCTTCTCAAAGAACTGGAGCCGCATGCCATGTCGGACGACGATACGGCAGTGACGGTCGCAGGATGGCGATACCCGCCAGATGCGTCGTCGCCGGCCCTCTCTCCAGCCATTTCCCCATCGCCTTCTGCTCGCAGCAGCCCACGCGCCCTCTCGCTCACACCACCCCCACTGCCCAGCGTGGGAGGTCGGCCAAACTCCCCGCCCTTATCTCTTAGCACGCATATCCAGCCTATATATCCTCCAGCGAACTACTCCCCTAACCGGAAGAACCACGACCATAGCGATTCGGAATCGCGACCCTCGAGGTCGGAGGGTCGACCAAGCTCTCCATCACTTTCCCTCAGCCCAAACATCCAGCCCAGATACCAGCCTCCCGGGAATTATTCCCCCACTCGGAAGAGCCATGAACATAGCGATTCGGAATCGCGGCCAAGCAGACCAGAGGGTCGGCCTCTCGAACTGCGTCAGCCTCGTCCGCGGCGGCCCCATCAGGTTCCAGCGCACACAGACGAACAACACTCTCCGACGAGATGGACCATGTCACAGGAAGAAAAGAGGAGCATCAACGACATCGTCAAGATCGCTCTCAGACCGCACTGGCGGGCGCAGAAGTTGACAACGGAGCAATATGCCACTATCAATCGGGACATATCGAGGAAGCTCTACGACGAGGTCAAGGACGCGATTTCGCTAAACGGTGATGCCCGTCGGTCTTGGGAAAAGCGGGCGACCAAGGAGGTGGCCCAAGCCGTCGAGGAGCTTCAAGCTTGATTGATGACAAAGACAACGAAGCGAGCGGGAAGTGTTTTATCAGGCGTTTTTCTTTCCAAGGCATTATCGGGCGGGCCATATGGTTGATACCCAGCATCATTTGACACGGTGGACGACATGATTGTTAGCTTTGGTAGCGAGGTGTCGCGCAGGAGTCGTATCCGGGATTGCATGGTCAGGTGTGATCATCTTGTTATAGGCCACACGGTTGATTGATTGGCTCCAATGTGTAGGTAGTTTTTGTCTAAAATATCGTCTCTCGGTAGTCGGCTTGTGAGGCCCAGGGTTTAGGAAATCGAAGATGGCGCAGCTTTAGTTGCAGGAGACTTTGACCACGCGCGCACCGAGTAATTAACAACTAGCCCGCGATGACCTGGGCAAGTGACAGAGAGCTACCGACGACGTGTGTTCCCTCGAGTCACGGGGAAACACAGCGGCCGGATAAAATCTCCAATAGCGTCTAATAAGAGTCAACCCCCCGATACAGCATAGCCGGCATCGCGCACGAAAAATAAGGTGACAGGAACAGTTCGGTCGCTTCAAGTCCGTGATGCAGCACAAGGGCTTTCAGAATACCCGGCGAGCGAGTTCTCGACGTCCCAATTTCACGACATGAGAAAACACAGCGAGTCACGGCATATTAATAACAATAAAAATGTCAGCAGTATCTATCTAACAGAACCCGGTAGGAAGAGAAAGGAAATTCCTTCTGCAGGTCCCGCTAGCGAAAAAGACTGCGTTTAAAAGCATTCACTCTCGGCACGCGTAAATGGTCAGGACATTCTGGAGGTGGAATGGGTCTTGACGATAAGGAAATGGTGCCTTGAGGAGGAGGAAGAAGGAAAGACGAAGAGAAAGGAGCGAGCTGCGAAAACTGTTTTGTTCTGGTACAGGCTGGATGTGGGGTCCCCATGCCTGAGGCAAACCAATTGGCTTAGGTAAGCACGAAACAAACCGGGTTGGCACTGGACTGCTTGACTGCCACACTGCCTGCCCATGCAGCATGCCACAGGTACGTAACTTTAGCTCCCCACTGCAGGCCAGCCTTGAAGCGGAACTTGATGCAAAAAGTTCCATCGAGAAGACATCACAGGCCTTTTTTCTTTCTTTTGGGTTGCCCTCGCACCACGTTCGAGAGCCAATTACGGGCAGCCAGCCATAATGACAGCCTCGAGCAGGGGCGGACGCGCCGTCCAGGCCGTTCTCTCAAGTGAGTCGCCCGCAATTGCGTTCCTCAATTGACCTCTGCGTGGGGAGGGGGTGTTTCCTTGAAAACTGACCACGATATCAATCTTCTTGTTCAGCAGCTTCATCCCCCAACCTCTGCGCCCGATGCGCCTCCTCCTTCTTCGCCTCCCCCTTCGCCAGAACCCCCGCCCGGCTCTACTCCGCCTCCGTCGCCGTCCCGGCCGCCAACAGCAGCAGCAGCCCCGATGCCGCCGCGCCGTCCCAACAACCCCCGTCGCCGCCCCCGTACGACGTCCGCTCCGGCATGATCCTCACCCGCCCGCCGCTGCTGACGCGCACGCTGCACCCCTTTGAGAACGCCTTTTTCTTCTACCAGAAGCGGCTGGAGGAGCGGCTCAACACGCCCTTCATCACGAGCATCTACTACAAGGACGACACGGCCCGGAGCCTAGACTGGAACCTCAAGGTCAAGGACCGCCAGGGTACCGTGGCCAAGGAGCTCGGCGTCTACAACGGCAAGAGCTCCAAGGCCTGGGACGACGAGCTGCGCGTCGGCGATGAGCTCAGCAGCCAGGAGAGCGTGGTCAAGGCCCTGCTCAAGGACGCCGAGGCCCGCGTCAGCGACGACGCCGAGGTCATCGCCGCCGCCGACATTGTCCCCGTCGAGCCGCCCGCCAGCCGTGTCACCGAGGCCGACGAGCACGGCGACGTGCGCAGGCTGGACCGCCAGCTCGACCGGACGCTGTACCTGGTGGTCAAGAGCGAGGAGGGCTGGGTCTTCCCTGCCGACGTGATCCCCAAGGACCAGAACCTGCACGAGGCGAGTCCACGTGCACCCAGGAGCTTCAGTCCCAAAACAACAACCGCTAACATGAACGTTTAGTCCGCTCAACGAACCCTAGATGAGGCTGCTGGTGTCAACATGAACACCTGGGTTGTCGGCCGTGCGCCCGTCGCCCACGTCGTCTCTCAGCCCGTCGTCAAGGACGGCGCCGTGGAGAAGAAGGGCCAAAAGACCTTCTTCCTCAAGGGCCGCATCATGGCCGGCCAGGCTGACCTCGGCGGAAACCGCTTCGGCTACACCGACTTCAAGTGGCTGACCCGCGAGGAGCTCGAGAAGGAGCTGTCTCCCGAGTACTTCCGCGGCGTCCGCAACATGATGGCAGACAGGTAGAATAACTAGAGCAGAGCTGCGGCTGAGAGCTGCCTGTACAATTACCGTGTATACTTGCTGTACAGAAATTCAATGGTCCCTACGGGCCCAATTCCACCATTCCTCCCGCGTGATGATGCCATTCAATCTGCGAAGTCCTTCATTGCTGCCCGTTGTCATTGTCAGCCATTGGACCTATCCCACGCTGGTGGCTCCCCCAGACGCGATAGGCATCTTGTAATCTTTTTCCGGGCATCATCGACCTCGCGCTCCATCGCGCGAATCTTGGCCTTGACAAGCAGTTTATCCTGTGCGACGAAAGCCTGCTGGAGCATGCCTGCATACATCCGCAGCTGGGAGCCGTGACCTCGCACATCTTTGACGAGCTGCCGGCAGGTCAATGAGTCAAGGGGATGCGGAAGTTCCGCAGACGCCAACGGAGGAGGCGGCGGCTCTTTCTCTGGCTGCGACCACGGCTCCCATAAACCAGGACTGACGTGCCTGTTATTATGAGGCTCATCAAGTAGCACGGGACCGACACGACCGATATGAATCCGGTTGAGCAAACCGGTCCAGAACGGGCCGGGCGCGCTTGGGATATAGATGTCGTCTCCCGACAGAGTCTTGTCCAGCACCGAAAACAATTTTTCGTCGCCGATGCACCATCGTGGCTGCGTTAGCTCTTCCTCGAAACCCACAGTCTGACCTGCGGTTATGAAGTCCCACCGAAGATTCTGCCATTGTTTGCAAAGAATCTTGAGGAAGACTATTGCTGTCTTGTAGCCTATATCTTGTTAACCTCGGCCCTAGACGTTCTAATGCGTCACGTACTTTCAAAAGCAGCATCGAAAGGATCATCCGTTCTAAAGGCGACAACAGAGCCAAGGTTACCGGTGATCGAATACCCCAATACTGGTATCGTATCGACCAAGGGAAACCATTGGTTCTTCATCCCCCAATACACGAGATGGAGGTCGGCATTCTCAACAGGCGTACTTTTAAGCTGGGTGAGCAGCATCCTGGTCTCGGTGACCAAAGGGAAAAGGTCATCGTGGACCTGGCTCTGAAAGGTGAGGATATCCACAGGGAGCGGCCCGAGAAAGATTGAGTAGAGAAAGCACAAATCGACCAGTGCATTGTGCATCACAATCATGGGCTGGTGGTAATTTGATATGTCAATGATTCTCTGAAACTGTTCAATCGGCGTCCCTTGCCAGGGTGACGGGGCTATACCCAAGGATTCCATGACTCCAGCATGAGGACCCTGTATCCGAGTGGTAATGCCGAGATTTATCAGTTCTTGAAGCTTGCGACCGCCGCTGAGGGCCTCGAAAACCTATAACAAGCCTGTAGAGGTGAGCATCATCAGATCAAGCGTTCAAACTTCATCACGCTTCGACAAGCTCACCAAGCTGGTCCGCGATAGCCCCCTTCATGACATCCAGCTGCTCGCTAGCTCTGGTCTTGCAAATGGTCAGATATCTACTGGCACTCGATACTCAGCTCCCGACTCACCCGGCTGGTCGGGTCAAGATTTTTGCGAGATATGATTGTTCCCTAATTATCACGGTCCCTCCAACAGCGGCACCCGGGGAACTCGTTTTGGACAAGCTCGAAGACAAGTTGCGACGTCTCCTTCCATATTGGTCCTCCCAATGGTTCGAATATGCGAATCGAGGATGGTTGCTAGTTGATGTTAGGTCCTCCTCAGATGCAACGAGCAACGAGCTAGGTTAGGATAACTTGAGCAGCCTACCGGAGGTGAGTCTTGAGCAAGCCACGTTTGCAGTCTCCTCCGAACTCCATCAACAAACCGAGACTGGGGCAAGGAGACTGTTTCCAGGTTCAGGGTGGAAGGCCAGACTGTGTCGGCCAGCCGTAACTTGGCGTATTCAAACTCTCGGCGGGAGAGGTACGGCACGCCCTTGGTGGCATCTCTATCCTGGTTGTGGTTCTGCTTGTCCTGATTACGCACATGTTGAATCGAAGAGTGTGACATGATGATTCGCCGATCAAGATGCTCTGACAGCGATACTTGCTGTGGGGAGTCGATAGCCAGCCAGGGACAGATGGCGATTCTGAAGGTATACGATGTATATTTTTCTACGAGGTATCAGCACGGGAGAGCGGTGCTCGACGAGGGTCAGCACTTACCTCCGTTCCAGCGAACCCCCGTGACGCCGATATGGGTTACGCTGAGCTTCTGCGTTGCGGCTACAATTCTGCCGTAAATTTGATCGCACGTTACCGCGTCGTAAGAGATCAAGTCCTCTTTGATCTCATGGTCCATCATCTGAAGGTTGATTGCCACATATTGGGATGAGGTAATGACAAGTAGAATAGTGGGAAGGGCTTCCCAGAAGTTTGACAAGTCGATGTCCATGGCGAGCTGCTGTATGCTAGGTGGAATGCTATTGAGTAGTAGTAGAGAAGGACAACCAGTTTGTGTATGAGAGGAACATCCGAGGAGACAATAACGGGGCCTGGGGGTCTTTGGAACAGCCTCGGAAACAAGGAAAGAAGGCAGGGGCAAGAACAGCAGCTGCATGCTCAGGAAGGTGGGCTGGGTAATTCGGGTGTCACTTCCTTTCCACTCACAACAGAACCACCCCGCGCCTCCATCTCTGCACGTGTCATATCATGTCGTATCATGCCGTGTCATGCCAATGGATGTTGTATCGCGATGCGCTGCCAAATATACGCTGTTGCCTCCAAGGGAGCATCCATCAAATCTATCACTTCAACCCGCTAGCATCACATGAGCACGATACGCTTCATCAGGAAGCAAGAACCAAGTCACCTACGTGAAGCTCAACGTTTCAACATCATAACACAAGTAAGTACTATGTAGGACTGGCCCGTTGATAAGAATAGGTATTCATCGCAGCACCGACGCGGCGCGGAGCAACGTCATCTTCATCCTTAACGTCTACCGGAACAAGCCAGCACCTAGAAACACATTCGTTACCGCATAAATCGTCGCGAACCCCTCAACGCCTATTCCCCCTCCGTAGTGCTACGTACAACCCAGATTACAAATCCCAGAACCCGTCAACGCTGAGGCTAGGCCCTACGCCGGCTTCGCTTGGCCTTCGACGAAGTTCAGCGCGTCCTCGGTGCTGACGCAGTTGATCGAGCTGGTCTTGTTACGGAAGGTCACGCCGTAGCACTTGTCCGCAACGTGGACAATCTCCGGTCGGAAGGTGGTGCAAATGAATTGCGTCCCGATCTCGTTGGAGATGGAGTCTAGAAGGGCCGCTACAGCCGTTCTGTATTGAGCGTCCAAGTTGGCGTCCACTTCGTCGAAGATAACCATGGGACTGCTCTCGGTCTGCTGCAGGGCGAAGATTAGGCACAGAGCGCACAAACCTGGTCTTGTTAGCGACTCTTCCAGCAAGGGTTCAAAAGAACTGGACTCACTCTTCTGACCGCCACTGAGCTGTTGAATCTTCTGCTGTTCATCCAGGTGCTTGGAGTTGAAGGAAACGCTGATTCCGACGCCGATGTAGTTCTCGACGCTCCCTCTGGCCTCCTCGTCAGACTCCTCCGGCTCTTGTCGGCGATCAGTCCTTCGCTGGATAACCAAGCGGCCGTGGCCCGCCGGCACCAGCTTGGCAAAGATGGTTGCGAACTCCTTTGAGACTTGCTTGAAGGTACGCTCAATGGCCTCGTCCTTGCGACGGTCCAAGTGCTCAACCAGCTCCTCGATGGAACTTTGCGAGGCATCAAGCTCCTTTCGTCGCTTCATCAGATGGTCTTGCTGGTTAGTGAAGCTGCTGTACTGCTCAAACGCCTTCTTGTTGACTTTCTTGTGCTCCTTCAACGCCACATTCAAACGCTTAAGTTTCGATGCGATCTGCCAAAGTCAGTTAGCTCGCCGACTGCTTCAATGCATTCTTGCAAAATACTTACCGGCTTGGCCTCCATGTTTTCGTACTTGTCGAACGCCTCCTCGGGGAGAACTCCTAGATCTCGGATGTTCTTGGCGCACTCCGCCGCCTGCGTTGTCAGGAGAGCTTTTCGTCGGAGGCTTTTGTCCATCCTCTTCTGTTGCTTCTCGATTCTCGCCGACAGTTCCTGTTGCGTCTGCTCTCGCTGGACCTTCTCCGTGCCCATCTGCTCCAAGCGAAGCACCACCTCGTCCATTTTGGCTTCAATCTCTTGGAGACTAGCCTCGACTGTTTTTAGCACACTTTGCGCCTTCTTCAACTCTCTTTGCGACTCCTTCAAACCGCCTGTGGAAGATCCTGAAGCAGAGTTCTCGAACGCCTGGCTGTTGAGCTGGTCCAACTTCATCTGCAAGTTCTGCCGAAGATCAACTTCAAGGAGCTGTTTCCGTCGCTCAAGGTCTCGGCGAGTTTTGCTGACGTCATTCCACTGCTTCTGCAGCTCTTGAGCACTGGCACTGAGTTCCTCCAACTGTCTCTCCTCGGCGGCCGTGAGGCTCTTCTTGAAGTCGGTGCCAACTTCAGCCTGATGGGCAGCGACTTCTTCCATGAACCCGTTCATGTTTTTTTCAACAGCGTCTCGGCGCTTTATTGAGGAGTCAAGATGTGTCCGTTCATTCTCGAGATGTGCCGACTTATTCCTTAGTTCATGCTTCAGGGGCTCGAAGCCGTCGTCTGCCTGGCGTAACCTTTGCTCGAACTTCTGTACTTCGGACATGGCGGCCGTAATCTCTTGGTCTTTGAGCTCTACCTGTCTGTGGATCTCGTGCGACTGGGAGATGAGGTTCTCATACTCCTCTCGCCACTTGTTGACCGCTTGAACGGCTTCGAGACGCGACTTGCGAGGATCAATGTATCCACCGGTCATTGCACCCCTCTTGTTGGTGGTGTCACCCTCTGCCGTGATACCGTCCACACCGTGACTCCTGGCGTATTGACCGGCCACAGTCAAATTGGGGCACACAACTACCTTGCCGAACACCTGCTGGAAAGCCTTTTCGTACTTGGCGTCGAAGGAAATCTTGCTCAAGAGGGGGACAGCATCGTTCGACCTTGGGAGATTCATCTTTCGAGGGCGGAGCTGGGCGAGGGGCATGAAGGTTACTCGGCCTCCACGTTGCCTGTACAGTATGTCCGCGAGGTACGTGGCCGTTTCTGCGTTGTCGACGATATAGTGGAAGAGACTAGCACCAGCGATCTGTTCCACGGGTAGTCGGTAGGCATCGCCGACTTCCAGGAGTTCCGCCAGCGTTCCGTAAGCTCCCGGGATGTCTCGTTCTTGCTTGAGGCGTCGAATGGTGGCCAGACCGCGAGCAGTGGCTCCATCCATGGTATGTGACAGCTCGCGTTCCGAGTGCTCTTTTTCTTGGCGAGCGTTAGATATGACCGAGCTCAACTTGTCAAACTCGCGTCGGACAGCCTTCCGCTCATCGTTCAGTCTGTCCAAAATGTCGCGCGCCTTGGTTGCTTCGTCCGCGAGGACTGCCCTCTCGCCGCTCCAGTTGGCCAACCGAGATCGCAGATCAGCCACGTCCTGCTCGGTTTGAGCTATGGACTGCTCGACCCTCGCCACCTCCTCGTCGGCATCTATCTTGTTGGCCTTCTGGGTGCTGATGGTCATGTCTAGTTCGTTGATCTCCTGTCTCAACCATGCGTCTCGCTCGGCCTTGTTCTTGAACCTCGAGCCCCGACTCTGTTTGGCGAATAGACGTGCCCTCGTTGCCTCGACAGTGTCCAACTGGCGCCTGATCTCGTCCTCCGTCGCCTTTTTCTGGCTGTATTGAGGCACGATGGTGGCGAGTTCGCTTTCTTTGGCCTCGATTTCGGCCTTGACGGATTCCAGATCAGCAGCGTGCCGCGCTCTCGCCTGTTCCTGGGCGGACTGCCCCTCCTTCAAGGACTTTGTCTTCATCTCCACCTTGGCCAAACTCTTGGCACCGTCGCGACGGTCTTCCTCCAGCTGTCTTCTATCGATTTGCAAGAGCTCCAACTCCCTCTGCAGTTTGTGGATCTGGGCATCGAGTCTATAGATGGCCTTTTCACCGTCCAGAAACTCCTGCCGGCTGGTATCGGATGTGTCGAGGCCATCCTGGCGGGCGTTATCGAGATCTTCAAGGGCTGACTGGATGGTAACTTGCTCCCGGTGGTGATAGGCGTACTCGAGACATCGCCTCTCTCGGTCCTTGTCCTGATACTTCCGTAGCTCTTCTTTCTCCTCTTCCAGCTCTTCTAGTCTTTCCTCGATGTATTCCAGAAGCTCGTCGATCTTCTCTCGTTTGTTGTTCGTCTCGTTCATGATCTTGAGCGACTCGGCACGACGCTGTTCGTAGACCTGAGTACCGGCCACCTCCTTCAGCAGATTCAATCTTTCGGACTCTTTCATGTTGGTCAAGGCAGTGACTCTGCCTTGGGGCACAATATAGTAGGGGTTGGATCGCGAGAAACCTGCGGCTTCGAGAAGGTTCATGACGTCGACCTTGGTGACGACTTTGCGATCGACGGAATACTCGTCCTTCTTGAGACCAATGGTACGGCGTAGTACGAGCTCTTTGTTTCCGGTAAGGAATCGATCATCGCTGTTGTCGAAAATGATCTCGACATAGGCGGACATGACGGCGGAACCCGAGCCCTCATGGAGAAGACCCTGGCGCTCCTCGCGACTCATTTGGGTGTATGCATCGCTGAGGACGAAGCGGATGGCTGCGAAGAAGTTACTCTTTCCGGAGCCATTGCGACCGACAATGACATTGGTCTTCGGAGAGAAGGGCTCAATGACGGTCTGCTCCTTGTAGCTGCGAGGCGGTGTCAGCGGACGGACCTGCGCATATGAGGGGGCACGCAAGAGAGCGACGGAAGACGCAGGGGACGACGTCCTACCTTTTGAAGCCCTGGATAATAATCTGCTTGATGTACATGATGAGCTGCGCCGGCGCTGGTTGCGCAACATGCGAGGAAGAGGGCTTGTCTGCGAACCCGGCACAGTCCCGGCTCTGTCTGTGTTTTTTTTACGCTTGGGGGTGCGAATAGATGCGATTCGACGCGTCAACTCTGGCCGCCGCAATTCAAGAGCGAGCTTTCGCGTTACGGACTGGTTGCGACGTGCATTGCTGCCTTGGAAACCAGGCAGTAGTAGCTGTGCTGAGGTGAGATGGCCCGTGCCCGGTCTCGTAGAAAGTTTGGCCAGTTTTGCACCCCTGTGACGATCAAGATGCAGGAAGAGAGTGTGACTATCGAAAGACTCCTCAAAGCCGCCTAACTACTATATAAAGCAGGGTCACGAGGGTGTGAACTCTGGTCCCTGCGCGGCGTTGTATAAGTCAGTTGGAGGAGGTCATATCTCTCATTCCAAGAGAGTCATACAGAGTTCTTTGCAGTGCTCCGGGCTAAAGTGGTGAGGTGGCGTGATGCCTAAGTAATCTACATCTCGTCTGGGCAACAGCGTCCTTGCAAAACAATTTGCTATTTCGGTCGAGCAAGACATCAATCCCCTGCAGCATGAGGCAGTCTACGAAAGGTAGACAGACATAATGCCCTCGACATCGGCTATGGTGGAGAGTGGCTCTTCGGTCTTTGAGAATGGACGAAAATACGCAAGCATGGAGTATTCTCCTGGGAATCTACCTAGTGCTGTGTGGGGAGAAGGCCACGATAGCACGAAGACGAATGGGAGCTGCGGCAATGGCGTTCCCTCACCTCCCCCCGGATTGAGCGTTCCTGGACCAGTCATTGTGAGCGTGAAATGGCCAGAGCTGCATTCGATCGACCCACCTCGGCATATTCCCCTAGGAATGTGCAGAGTGGACAGTGTGGACGAAGCATTGTTGGAAGGGCGTGCGACGAATGCTAGCTCTTTGGACCTGAAGCTTTGCCGTGCGTATCAACGCGACACGTTGCGGATTTCTGGTCCGAGTTCAGCTCGTCAACCCATGAGAGCCCGTATTGACATGGGATCTAGAAACTTCAGAGACTGGTTGGTCGCAACAGATGTGTGTGTCGCGTGAGGAAGGCTTTGTCGAATCACCGTCGATTTACGGACAGTTCAGTGCTTGACATGTGTTGCTTCCCGAGATGGTGGGGTTGCAATAAGGCGCCGACTACCCAGCGCCATTGAATTGCAAAACTGCCTAGAAGCCTTGTGTGGAGTTGGAATGCGGCGTAAGGCATCGGCATAACCGGGGAGTTGGACGCCAGCGACGATTGTTGAGAGGGACGGACGGCAGAGGTTGGGATAGTCGGGAGCCTCGGGGGCGGCTTTAAGCCAGCCACCAGAACAATGGCGAACCGGCCAAATGGAAGCTACCAAAAACCCCGATCTAGGTGCCCAGGGTAAAACGATAAGTCGATGGGATAAGCACACCCTGCATAGGTAGACTACTCACCTTAAGCAAGTAACTGATGGTTAAAGTCGGATACTTCAGGGTAGTAGCTTTTAAGGCAAAGACTTTATTAATGCTCTAAACTCTACTCAGGCAGAGAATACGCAGCGGCCTGGCATTACCTTAGACATGGCCAGAGTTTGCCATATGCAACCCACAAAGGAGAAGAAGAGGCAGCAGGACGGCGATTAATCATACGGAGAGCAGAAGTTGAAAGAGAAGAAAATAATATAGTAAATTGCTCTCAGATGGTTGCCGGCCTTCAAGCCTCGTCGTAAGGGTCTCGTGAAGTCCCCGCTAAAAGACTGAAGGTCCCCATCAAACAAGTCTCCATCCTATCCGCCCGAGTATCGAAGTGACGCACAAGAGAGATCCACTTTGAGGCTGGTGGCTTCTCGACACCCACCCGTCAAGAGTCCCCCCTCCCCGGTGAGTCTTGTCAAGCCCCAGTTCAAGCCCCAGCGGAGTGGATACCCTCCGAGGCCACAGGCCACCCAGCAGGGCCTAGAAATGACGCTAACAAAGCAAAAGGGAAATTAGGCGAGTCCAGCGAGGGAAACCGTTGGCCTGCTGGCAAAGCCGCGCCGCGTGTATAAAAATACAGCATACACATATAGAATGTCCGGCCTGCCCTCCAACCCCGATTTTTCCCACCTGGCCACCGGGACCGCAGCAGCTCCAGCGACAAACCTAGCGACAGCTCCGAATCCAGCTTCAGCACAGGAAAGCACCCCACCACCGGCCATCCGACCAGCCAGCCAACTAACCAACCAACCAACAACAAAGAACCTATCCCAGTGCTGCTGGCTGCGAATGAGTTGCATTCCCGTGCTTGCCCGCTTTTTTCCTTCATCATTCAATCACTCCCCAATCGGTTCCTTTTCTTGAAGCTGCTGCCAGACAGCCTCGCGCCCCAGCCAGCACCGCACTTACACTGCACACTGCACGCACTGCGCTGCATCGCTACACTACACCTACTGCTCTGCTACACTGCCCTGCTGTAACCGCCCGCCCTGCACCTCAGACCTCAGGCATCCCCAGGCGTCAGAGGTCGCAACAACTGGCCTCGGTCGCCGAAGACAAAACCCGCATCTCGTATTTAACCGGTTGATTCGCAATCGCAAGCACGTCGCATCGCATCGCATCGCATCACATCGTCTGCCATCGAGCCACCTCCATCGCGCCTTCATCGCCCGTCGATCTCGTCGCATGCGCCCAGATAGTCGATATCGCCCTCGCTGGACTTTCGGAACTGAGCCGGGGACTCACCAGTCAGTGCTTCTTTAGCCCGAGTGCACGACACCCTGTCCCTGGAGGCTCTACGACGCTGCACCACTCACCACTCACCACTTACCACGCAGTACTCACTACTCTCCAACTGAGGTAAGCCATCTCTAACGCTGCCTCTGCGCGCGTCACCCGGTCTTTCTTCGTCTATTTCCACCCGCGTCTTCCTTCGATCTAGAGACTTCCGCCATCCCCACACTTCCTCCGTCGTCTGCCTGCGTTGCGTCATGAGCCGTTCTCCCGATTCATCGCCTTCTGTCTATCAATTGAGCATCCCTGTCTTGGCTTGATCACTGCCTGTGGCTTTCAATCACCCTTGACGTCCCCGTACCCCCGAATTCCTTGCACTACCAATCGGGAACGCAATTCGTTTGCCGTCCGAGATACATCTTCCTTGGTTGTCTTCGGTTGCATGCATCTCTTTCCCGTCGCCCCACTGCATCCCGTCGCGTCGCGCTACACGGTCCCGCGCCCCCGGGTACTAAATGACTGGCCTTCGTTGATTACCTACCCATTTCTTCAACTCTGCAACAACCCATGGCAGCTACTAACATTCTAGCCGCATAGATCGAAATGTCATGAAGGCTGAGACTGACGCACTCAGACCCAAGACAAGATGGCATCAAGGTAAGTCTCTCGTCTTGTTGTCGCCCTTGTCTGCGATTCACCATCATGATCCGAAAAACTAACCGTTGCCACCATCATAGACTTGACAGATTAGTCACGTGAGTTCACCTATTCTCTTACGGAAGATCCCTGGCAACTGGTCTTCACCCGAGAACGCTTTGTTGCCAACGGGGATGCTTTGCACTGCATATCCCCTCATTCTCCTCAAAACAAACGGACCTTGCTAACCCAACCTAGTATCCTGGAGACGGGGAGCACCAGACTAATCCGAGATACGGCTGTCAACCAACTCGCCGATTGGCAGAAACAACACCCAGATGAATTATTCAACCTCCTTTCCCGCGTTGTACCATACTTGCGCCACAAAGAGTGGGAGACAAGGAGGACAGCCGCGTCGGCAATCGGCAAGATTGTAGATAATGCTCCTCTACACGACCCCAATGCCGAAGATGGTCCTAGTGAACCCAAGAAGGATGAACCCGCTGGCGAGAATGGCTACATCAAGAAGGAGGAGGAGGACGGAGAGTCGACGATGCCAGACGATGACCTGTTCAAGCTCGAATCGCTAGATGTTGAGATGATTCTCATGTACGGTCGGGAGCTGCTAAGGGGCGGTGGCCTCGAGTACGGTCTGGCATCGCTGGACCCCCAAGCTCGCTTGGCGCATCAGAAAAAGACACTCATCGGGCGACTGGGACTCCTCGGGAGGAAGTTTGAGGACGAGGAGATGCCTTTCGCTAGTGGCGAACCTCCTCTACCGACTCCCATGGATGCGAGCAACGGCAATGGCGTGAGTCGAGCTGATAGCGCCGCCGGCCAGAGCCAACACACCGAAGAGTCTCAATTGAGCTCCAGGCAGCTGAACGTACTGAAGCGAAAACGAAAGCGCGAGGCCATGAAGGCGTCACAAGGCAAAGGTGGCTTCGGTGATCTCTCTGTCAGGCGATCATTGACTTCGGGATCCGAAGTCCCTGTAGATGACCATCTGATAGCTGATGCGGATACCAAGAAGAATGGGAAAGTTAACGAATACTTCAACCTCGATCGACCAGCCGACCTTGACGAGGACACAAAAGTCGTTAGCGAGTTTAAGGGTCCTGTCATCCCTATTAAGTCGGAGCTCGAGGCCGAGGACACCATGGAAGGCTCAGAGTGGCCTTACGAACGACTGTGCGACTTCCTCAAGGTGGACATCTTCGACCCGTCTTGGGAAACACGCCACGGAGCCGCAATGGGCTTGCGAGAGGTTATCCGCGTTCACGGCGGAGGTGCTGGAAGAAGGCATGGGAAATCTAGGCACGAAAACGATGCCCTTAATCGGAAATGGCTCGACGACCTAGCATGTCGCCTAAGTTGCGTCCTCATGCTCGATCGCTTTACCGATTACAGCTCCGATACTTCAGTGGCACCAATCCGGGAGACCATTGGACAGTCCTTGGGATCAGCGCTGAAGCACCTTCCCTCAGTATCGGTCTACAGCACCTACCAAATACTCTATCGGATGGTTATGCAGGAAGATCTGAAGCTCGATCGACCAGTTTGGGCTGTCTGCCATGGTGGCATGATCGGCCTGAGGTACGTCGTGGCCGTTCGAAAAGACCTCCTTCTTAAGGACGGTGACATGATTGACGGCGTCATCCGAGCTGTCATGAAGGGCCTCGGCGATATGGACGATGATGTTCGTTCTGTTAGTGCTGCTACCTTGATCCCAATGGCTAAAGAATTTGTCATGATGCGACCTGGAAAGCTGGACGGTCTGATCAATATCATCTGGGAAAGTCTCTCCAATCTCGGCGACGATCTGAGCGCAAGTACCGGCCGAATCATGGACTTGCTCGCCACTCTCTGCAGCTTCCCGGAAGTATTGGAGGCCATGAAGACTTCCGCAGCCAAGGACGAGGAGCGATCATTTACCCTCCTCGTGCCGCGCCTCTACCCCTTCCTGCGTCACACTATTACATCGGTTCGCCTCGCTGTCTTGAAAGCCCTTTTGACCTTTGCAAACCTCGGCGATGATACCTCGCAGGGATGGCTCAACGGTAGGATTCTGAGGTTGATATTCCAAAACGTCCTAGTTGAGAGAGACAAGGACGCCCTCAACATGTCTATGGACCTGTGGGCGGCTTTGGTTGGAAGTCTGGCCAAGAGCCCTGCTGTTCTTGCCGATGAATTCGCGGCTCACATCGATTCCATGATGCAGCTCACGCTACACCCAATTGGAGTTTCTCGCAACCCGATCCCCATGAACGCCACCCTCTTCCAGAAGCCGTCCGGCGGCACCTACACCATGCCGGGTGTCATCCAGTATGTCCCCAGAAAGCAGTCCTCGCCTGATGGTGCGGAGCGAACACCGAAGCGACGACGAAAATCGACCAAGGTTGATGACGCGCCTACCAGCAGCCTGACCCACGATGTCGATGGCCATATGATGCAAGGTGATGTCGACCTCGTCGGCATGGACGTGTTAATCCGGTCACGAGTGTCGGCAGCCAAGGCCATGGGCCTCATCATGTCTGCTGTTCCTCAATTGAGCCTTGACGACTATGACGCGCTACTTATCCCTGGGCTCTCCTCTGCCTTCTCATCTACTCAACTTACATCATGTGCTGTTATCGACGAGTACGCCAAGAACTGCCGGGCTCCATCCGATTCTTCTCGGTACGTCGACAACGTGCAACGGATCATCGATTCGGATCGTCCGGCATCATACAGGGATCTGGTCAACTTCACTCAGCGAGTCCGAACACAATGCCAGCAGCTGATCCACTTTTTCCGAGACCACGGCAAGGTGTCCCACAGCAAATTACCGACGCTCCCTGTGGTGGTTCAGGGAGAGGCCGAAGCAGGCCCCAGCGCCTTCTCTATCGCTACGGCCGAGAAATGCGTCGGAGATGATTACGATAGGATGAAGAAGGCCATGTCCCCGGGCCAGCGTCTTATCGCGAGCCAGCAGCTTGCCGAGGCTCGCGATGTGACGGTCTTGGCCATTGCCGAGGCCAAGAGCGTCAAAGTGGCTCGCGATGTAAGAATCAAAGCGGCGGCAGCCTGCGCCATGGTGGCCATGACCGTTTTGCCCAAGAAGCCCAGCCCATTGATCAAGGGCATCATGGATTCTGTCAAGACAGAAGAGAGCCAAATACTGCAAATCCGCTCAGCAGACACCATCGCAAGACTAGTTCAGCTATTCACCGACAAGGGCCGAAGAGGCCCAGCTGATAAAGTCGTTTCAAACTTGGTCAAATTCTCCTGTGTTGAGGTCGCAGAGACTCCGGAATTCCCTGTCCATGCCAGTAAGACCGACTGCGTCCTCTCAATGCAAAAGGAAGAAGACAGAGTGGACCACCCAGATGCTGCCAAATGGGCCAGGGAGGCCAAGGCCGCTCGCATTACGAGACGCGGCGCCAAGGAGGCGCTTGAGATTCTTTCAAGAACTTATGGTGCCAAGCTGCTGGAAACGGTGCCCAGTTTGCGGACCTTCATGGAGGAGCCCCTGATCAAGGCCTTCTCGGGCAGCCTTCCTGCTGAGGCCAAGGACCCCGAGGATACCTTTGGACAGGAGGTTGTCGATGCCATGTCCGTCATCAGGACCATGACGCCGACTCTCGACCCTGCCCTGCACTCTTTTGTGATGGAAATGATGCCTCTTGTCATCAAAGCTCTCCACTCGGAACTTTCGGTCTTCCGGTACATGGCCGCGAAGTGTGTGGCCACCATTTGCAGTGTCATCACTGTGGATGGAATGACTGCACTTGTGGAAAAGGTGCTACCGTCGATCACCAACCCCGTCGACCTCAGCTTCCGCCAGGGCGCCATCGAAGCTATTTACCACCTGATCGCCGTCATGGGCGATTCCATCCTGCCATATGTCATCTTCCTCATTGTGCCCGTCCTGGGGCGAATGAGCGATTCAGACAACGAGATCCGCCTCATCGCCACGACATCCTTTGCTACGCTCGTGAAGCTCGTGCCCCTGGAAGCAGGTATCCCCGACCCGCCTGGACTCTCCGAAGAGATGTTCAAGGGCAGAGACCGAGAAAGAACCTTCATCGCCCAGTTGCTCGACCCGAAGAAGGTGGAGCAATTTCAGATCCCCGTGGCTATCAAGGCCGAATTGCGATCCTACCAGCAAGAAGGTGTCAACTGGCTACACTTCCTGAACAAGTATCATCTCCATGGCATTCTTTGCGACGACATGGGTCTCGGAAAGACACTTCAGACTCTCTGCATCGTGGCCAGCGATCACCATCAACGGGCCGAGGAGTTTGCCAAGACCCAGTCCCCCGACGTCAGGAAGCTACCGTCCCTCATTGTCTGCCCCCCGACGCTCTCTGGACATTGGCAACAGGAAATCAAGACCTACGCGCCATTCTTGAGTGTTACTGCATACGTGGGACCGCCAGTGGAGAGGAAGGCGATGAAGGACAAACTCGGGGAAACCGACATCGTCATCACCTCTTACGATGTGTGCCGCAACGATTCCGAGATCCTCGACAAACATAACTGGAACTACGTCGTGCTCGATGAAGGCCATTTAATCAAGAACCCCAAGGCCAAGATTACCCAGGCGGTCAAGAGACTCGTTAGCAACCATCGTCTCATCCTTACTGGCACACCAATCCAAAACAACGTTCTCGAGTTGTGGTCCCTGTTCGACTTTCTCATGCCGGGCTTCTTGGGCGCGGAGAAGGTCTTCTTGGATCGATTCGCCAAGCCAATCGCGGCGAGCCGATTCAGCAAGGCGTCATCGAAGGAACAGGAAGCGGGAGCTCTCGCCATCGAGGCTCTGCACAAGCAAGTTCTTCCCTTCCTGCTTCGACGTCTCAAGGAGGAGGTGCTTAACGATCTTCCGCCTAAGATCCTGCAGAACTATTATTGCGATCTGAGCGACCTGCAGAAAAAGCTCTTCGAAGACTTCACGAGGAAACAGGGCAAGAAGATCCAGGATGAGGCCGGCCGAGAGGACAAGGAATCCAAGCAGCACATTTTCCAAGCTCTGCAATACATGCGCAAGCTGTGCAACTCGCCTGCCATGGTTATGAAGCCTGGAAACACTCACTACGAGGATACCCAAAGAATTCTCCACAAACAGGGGTCGTCAATTGAAGATCCTCGCCACGCGCCAAAACTGACTGCTCTGAGAGATCTTCTGGTAGATTGCGGTATTGGCGTCGAGGGAGGTGATTCAAACGACCCTCTGTACCAACCTATCAAACCTCATCGCGCCCTCATTTTCTGCCAGATGAAGGAGATGCTGGACATGGTCCAAAACAAGGTCCTGAAGGACCTGCTCCCTTCAGTGTCGCACTTGCGGCTTGACGGCTCCGTCGAGGCCAACAAGAGACAGGACATTGTCAACAAATTCAACAGCGACCCGTCATATGACGTTCTCCTGCTGACCACCAGTGTTGGTGGCCTGGGTCTGAACCTGACGGGAGCCGATACTGTTATCTTCGTGGAGCACGACTGGAATCCCCAGAAAGATCTGCAGGCCATGGACCGAGCGCATCGAATCGGCCAGAAGAAGGTGGTGAACGTGTACCGGCTGATCACGCGTGGGACCCTCGAAGAGAAGATCCTGAGCCTGCAGCGGTTCAAGATTGACGTGGCGTCAACCGTCGTCAACCAGCAAAACGCCGGCCTCTCGACAATGGACACGGACCAGATCCTAGACCTGTTCAACCTGGGAGACACGGGTCCGAGCCTCATAACGGACAAGCCCCAAAACAGCATCGAAGGCAGAGAGGAGGACATGGTTGACATTGAAACGGGCGACGTGCTACGTCAGCCAGGAAAGAAGGCATGGCTAGATGACCTGGGAGAGCTGTGGGACAACAAGCAGTACGAGGAGAGTTTCGACCTCGAAGACTTCATGAAGACCATGTCATGAGTTTCTTAGAGCTTAGCTGGATGATGAAGACGCTACATATTGCTAATTAGGACGCTGCGGAGACTGGGACGAGTATGATCTTGCTAGAAGGGTGTTTTGGGGCTCATCAATACCTATTTGCCTGTATAATATAACATTTAGCGAAGGAGTATTGCTGTTTGTATCAACGCCAACGAGACCCAAGAATACGGTCTACGGCTTCACATCTTACTATGATTTCAAGTTTCCATTGTCCGTACTTACCATGAGCCAATTAGCTACCCGACCGAAGTAAGAGAGGGGAGAATGAAAAGCTCCGCTGCCATTGTCTTAGTCTAGGTAGGTAGGTAGACACCAACATGAGGGAATTGAAAAGCATCTAATCCATCAAGTGGGTTCACATCCTCACAACAATCTTACAGCGTGATTGGTTTAGTGGTAAAATTCTCCGTTGCCATTCGAGCAACGTCGGGGAGCCCTGGGTTCGATTCCCAGATCACGCAGTACACGTCCATGGTTGGACACGATTCTCTTTTTGCATCTACTGACGAGTTTCGCATTGGTGTTTTTGCCCCGTACCATGTATTGTTTTGCTGTGCGGTGTGGCTAGGGTAAGCGGGTGGCTGACTGTGGCGGCAGACGCCAACAATGGAAAACTGCCTGAGCTTGATTGAGCCTCGAGTCATGGTCATGGTGGGGTGCTCGACCGGAAGGAAACCCCGCGCTATCATGGGCCAGCTTCAAGTTCCGTCCAGAATCTTCCACTGATTCGCGAACATCTACGGTTCAGTTCCTTCTCTGTCTCGGTTGTGACGGGTAATCTTGCTTTTGCCTTTATCACAACTATTTGGAGCTTTGCCGTTTAGTGCCAGACAACTCGTCTCGGATAGCCAAGATGCCGGTCGACTATAGCAAATGGGTATGCAGCAAGCAGCATTTGGCTTCACTTTCCCTCCCGTTGCCTGTTGAAATGTGCTGACACGCATCGTGTGTCCAGGACGCTCTGGAGCTCAGCGATGATTCTGACATCGAGGTCCACCCCAACGTCGACAAAAGATCCTTCATTCGCGCAAAGCAGAACCAGATTCACCAGGAGCGCCAGCAGCGGAGGCACCAGATCGAGACGCTCAAGTATGAACGCATCATCAACGATGGCCTGATGAAGCGCATCTCGGGGCTTCTGGCCTCGCTGCGAGCCCACGCGTCCGAGGCTACCACGCGTCACCCGGGCGAGGTGGCCTTCCAGGCCGTCATGGAGTCGGCCGGGAACCCGAAGGGCGACAAGCCGCCGCCGCGACCCGAAGGCGTCCACAGCGACGAGAAGGAGCTGCCCACGTACTCGAAGATGATGGCTAGTCTGCTAGACCAGGTCAACAAGGCGCTGGACGAGAAGAAGCCCGAGAACAGGTACGAGGCGATGTGTGAGGAGATCCAGGAGCACGAGAACAAGGTCAAGACGCTGCAGACGGAGCTCGTGGCCAAGCTGGAGGAGCTACACAAGGAGGAGGGCAAGAAGATCACCAGCGAGGGCCTCCACGACGGGTTCAACAGCTCGCACGTGGCCAAGTCGACGCCGGCGGACAAGAAGGAGTCTACGCAGGTGGAGCTTCTGAACCCCAACTTCACGGGCGCTTCGACCTCGGGACTCCCAGCCGCGGAGGATGTGGCCCAGGTGGACGAGAACGGCGAGATCGATGCGTCCCCCGCAGGCAAGAAGTTTGGCCAGATCAAGATCAACGACTACTCATCGAGTCTGCAGTTCCTGTCCCAGAACCCGCAAATCCTGGTGGAGAGGGAAACGGACGGGCTGCTGGTCTTGGCGTTCGATGCCGCCCTCGAGAGCCAGGACGACCTCGCCAGGCAGTACGTGCACCAGGCGTTGCTTCTGCAATATTGCCGTGCGCTGGGCAAGGACGGCGTGGGGTTGTTCTTCAAGCGTATCACGACCAAGGGCCACCAGGCACGGGAGGTCTTCTACAAGGACGTGCAGGAAACCTACATGAAGATTCGGACACGATCACGAGAGATCGTTGCGGAGCGAGCCAAGGAGGGGGAGACGGAGGGCGTGGAGCAGATCCAGCTGCACGCCGTAGAGCCCGGGACGGTGATCCAGATCAAGGTGCCCGCGGCGGACAGCCAAGACCCAGAGGAGCAGGAGGCACGCAAGATTTACGACGGGTTCAAACCGGAGATGAAGAAGGCGCTGGACTCCGGAAAGCTGGAGGAGGTGAACAAGGTCCTGGGCGACATGAAACTCGACGAGGCGGAGGAGCTGGTCGGCCTATTCGGCGAGGTACGTTGACTGTCCCCGCTGGAGTGCCAATTGGAGCAGAGCAAACCGCTAACGAACTGGTTGACAGGCCAACATCTTGAGTCTGGAGGAGCAGATCATCGATGCGACGACCGAGGAGGGCCAGAAGCAGCTCAAGGATATCGAAGCGGCGGCGGCGGCGGAAAAGTATGACGACCCTGAGTAAGGAATGACGATGATGACCTGCGTTGAGGACGGGACCCGAGGACGCCGCGAAATCGGGCGGGATGGGGAAATCACATGAGATAAGCAAACGCAACACGCAGAGCACTTGGCATCTTGGCATCTCACTTCGTGCCTGGGTGGATGTAGAAGTTGCAGTATATATGGTGGTGAGAAGGATTGTTCAAGAATGACCAAGGCTGAACTGAAGCCATTGCCGGTGTGTTGCTAGTGCACTGGCTGGACTGGACTTGTATCATCCATTATTGGTACTCCGCAGAAGAGTGATATTCGCGTTTACTACCTACATAGTAGTTAGTTGAATACTTTGTGTAACGCTGAAGCTGTCCAAACGGTTCAGGTGAGGTCGGCAGTTGCCTCGAGCCCCGCCGGGGCATACATATGTACTTAGACCAATCAAGCGATTAGGCCTATGTAAGTACCTAGTTCTGCATCACCCCACTGGGCTCTGGCGGCGAGAAGTGCATAAAAATAGTAGCACCACATGCACACACTATTAACGATTACACATGGCACAAGAAAACACAGGGCGCTCGATTCTGTGTGCTGCCACTCGGTACACAGCCTCCAAGCTTCTAAGCCGCCACCACTGAGAATACTTCCTGCATTGTCAGCCATTTGCATCATTCATCGGCAAGTGACGCGGCTTACGGAGGCAGGAAGGCGCATTTTGAATGGATGGGGGAATGCCAGCGAGCCCACAACGAGGCTGGACCGTTTCTTTGACTAACAAATGCAAAGAGGGAAAATGCACAGTATACGTACGTAAATGCACGTTCATAACATTGTGTTGAGGGAGGATGTTGGCCTGCCGGATTTTCCAGAAACAAGGATCTTTACGGGGTGCCTACTCACGCTGATGCCGATCGCCTCATCGGTCACGTATCTTGACACGAAGGTCTAACTACTTGGGTGTCTGGTTTATGCGCAGGCTGCTCCGTGGGAGTCACTACCGAATTAGGATTGAAACAGGCTGTGAAGAAGGAGTCGTCAGGAAATCAAAAAGAGGCATGGATTGCGAACCAGTGCAGCTCGTCTCATCCTCACCGGAGACAGTTACAGCGGCAATCTCACACACCAAATTGTCGAGCTCTGGGGCTTATTTCGTCTCAACCCTTGCGGTATTGTCACGACCAGCGGGGAAATGCCATACCAATATCCACATATCGACGTGGGATGGTGATATTCCAGGGAGCATCCGTCTATCACTGTCCGTCACAATGCAGGTTGCGACTCGATGCCCAGCCAACACGGAACCGCTAAATCTACGCCAAGTCTCCGCCCGGAGACGGCAAGGCAGTGCTACGCTTGTAGAATGTGCAAGTTCGGTCTGTCTGCAGGCTCAGGTTCTCTATAATCAGACGTAGACTATTCGTATCGTCTTCTGTACTAAATAGAGTAGACTACGCAGCACGTCTGTCCATCTAAAAGGGGTTTCAGAAGCGTACCAAGCACAAAAATGCAGACCCGCTGCTGACGTTTCGGGAGGCGCAGCAAAGCACCAACCTCCCCCGGGCTGATCCACCCACAGGGAGGGGGACATGATTGGCCCCAAGCCGCCTAAACCGCCCAAACCGCCTCCCGCCAGACGCCTCCTCGTGTGCAGTGCCTGCGTACCACGTATCTAGGTACAACTGCTAGGGACCGTCGCTCGGGTCTCGGGTGCCTCTTAGGGGACTTGGTGCGCTGCAAGACAGCCCAGTGTACGAGTACCAATACCAGAAAACCGGGCCCGGGCTACGTCAGCTCTTCGCGCTGCGCATGCTCCACTACCCGTAGAGGAGGCAGGCAGGCCTACATAGTATACCTCCCTCTTCAACCTCCCTTTAACCTCGCTTGGATTTCTTCATCTTCTTTCGCCTTTTGCTTTTCTCCTGCTCCTTTGTCTTATCTTGGATCTAGTTTCTTATTTTCCCCGTCGCTACTGCCTCCGAGAGGAACCATCATAGACCGGCCATCCCAAGAAACACTCGCTACCCGCGACACAACTGCCCACCAACACGATCGAACAAGAACACCTACGACACACAACATCACTCAAAATGTTTCCTCACTCAATGGCCCGCTCTGCCACGGCCGCGGCTCTTGCCCTCCTCGCCGCTGGTGCCTCCGTCAGTGCTGCCACCGCCTGCAACAACTCACCCAGCCTATGCGATCGAAACTACAACAATATCACACATATGGGCGCCCACGGCAGCTCGTTCCTCCGCGACGACACCGGCAGCATCGCCGCCGCGGGAAACCAGTACAAAAACGCCACAATCGCCCTAGACGCCGGCATTAGACTGCTCCAGGCCCAGGTCCACAAGCCCAACGAGACGCTGCGTTTGTGCCATACCTCGTGCGACCTGCTCGACGCCGGCACCCTCGAGGACTGGTTGGTCAAAATCAACTCCTGGATGGGCCAGAACCCCAACGACGTAGTCACTCTCCTGCTCGTCAACTCCGACGACGCTAAAGCCTCCGAGTTCGGCGCCGTCTTCAACAGTTCCGGCATCTCCGAGCTGGCCTACACTCCCTCTAGCGAGGGTCCCAGTAGTGACTGGCCCACCCTCAAGTCCATGATCAGCGGCGGCAACCGCGTGGTTTCCTTTGTCACCAATATCGACGTTTCCACCGACTACGCGTTCTTGATGCCCGAGTTCGACTATGTCTTCGAGACCAACTACGAGGTCGACTCGCTCGACGGCTTCAACTGCACCCTCGACCGCCCGTCCAGTGCTGACGACGCCGCCTCCGCTCTCGCCAAGAACTTCATGAGCTTAGCCAACCACTTCAAGTACCAGAGCCTCAGCACTTCGCTCTCTCTGTACGTGCCGGACGTCACCAACATCGACATCGTCAACAGCGCCAACACCACCGAGGACGGAAACCTGGGTCTGCACTTGAAGCAGTGCAAGAGCGAGTGGGGCTCCATCCCCAACTTTGTGCTCGTTGATTTATTCGAGGAGGGCGACGTGTTCACGGCTACTGACCGCATGAATGGCATCTCCGACGCTGTTGGTCGCGAGAAGGTCGCAAGCTCTAATGACGAATCTACGGCCAGTCACAGCAAGAGCATGGGAACGGGTGCTCTGATCGCCTTCGTTGCTGCGGCCATCATGTTGGTGTAAACCCTGGACCGCGCGTCTGTCTCATCACTATACCATCTACAACTACATACACCACCACCCACACTTATACAGCACCAGGCCGAGGACGGGCTGGTCATCTAATCCACCCAGGATCTGGTCTGTTGATTGAGCATGAAGCGAGGCGTTTGGGAGCATATCTACCTTTGGACAGGGTATTCATCTAGAAAATGTCCTCTTTTTTTTTTTTTTTTTTTTGTTGTTGGTTGGGCCTGCTTTTGGATAGATGTCATTGGAGATTGAACATTGGATGGGTTTCCCTTAAACGGAACTTGGCGGGCAAATACAATTAGATAGGACTCAAATGAATTACTAGGCACATAGAATGCCTCAGTCGATTCACTTGTCAGTCCCCGATGCCTTTACTTTACTTTCTTTATGTGACGTGTCGCTGCTGAGGGTTGTGGAAGGTTGTGGAGTTGAGATGGCGAGTCGGCACAGGCGAACAATTTGCGTGAGGTGTGAACAGCCAATAGGCACACCCACTTTCAACTTTCCGAACTGTCGACCCGACCTGTCGTCATCCATCTCAACGCCCACTTACGACACCTTCGAAAGTGATCTTCGCGCGACGACAGCATCACTCCCCCAAGTTTGACGCATTGCCATCATAGGAACCAACCATGGACTACGCCAGCATCGCTACACCCGAGGCCTGCTACGCCGACTTCTGCCTCCTCCCCGTGAGCCTCCGTCCGTCCAACCGCCTCATGACCCTGTTTATGGCACTGACGCTCGGCTCTGGATAGATCGGAACCGGCAACGTCTCTGTGGCCGAGGAGATTGCGGAGGTGCAGAAGGTGCTCAAGGCGAGCGGGCTGAAGTACACTCTGCACTCTGCTGGGACGACGGTTGGTGAGTCATTTCCGCCCTGCGCCCCGTCGTCCCCTTCTTTCTGTCGGCCAGGATGTTGGAAGAGGAGCTAACAGCATGTCAACTCCGCAGAGGGCCAGTGGGACGAAGTCATGGCGGCGGTGGGCAAGGCGCACGCCGTGGTGCACAGGCGCGGTGTCGTGAGAGTTCAGTCCTCCATGAGGGTCGGCAGCAGGTGAGTTTCCGTTCTCGCGCCGACGGGTGTGCGTGCAGATTGGATGCTGATGGATCTTGCGCAGGACGGACAAGAAGCAGACGGCCGAGGACAAAGTCAAGCGGGTGGAGGGTCTGTTGGACGAGACCAAGTAAAGTAAAGTAAAGTAAAGGAGGCTTGGGTTGTGACTCGGAGATAGAGAGGGGGGGATGCCGAGGCAAGCAAGCAGTGGAGGCCGAGATAGACAACGCCGTGCCTCCAATTCTTTGTGTCCCAGATCGCGATTCCCGGTCCCTTCTGGCAAGCAAAACTGTCCGCTCTCGGTCCGCGCCCGTGGCGGAGTCGCAACACACCCCCGTCCTCCCATCGAGCCCCCGGCCGGGTCCTCCCCAAGAAGAACGTCACTGAAAGCTCCGCAGACCTTGGGAGGGGGAGAGAGAGCAGCTGGCGGGCTCGTGCGCTTCGTTGTTCTTGTTACGTTTGACTACAGTGCAGTACAGTGTCCCAGCCGGCCGGGCGGGATATGACATTTGCCCCGTCCGATTCACGGTACCGTTGCTATCCGGCCGGACCCCCGGAGGTCGACTGCCCCGGGGCCCCCGGACCCCCTCCGCCGGCCGCGGGCGACTGTAGCTTACGCAGTAGTTAGGTTAGCTGCTTGCTTGCTTGCACGGGGCCTATTGGAGGGAGCGTAGTTAGGCGCGTGACAAAGCTTGGGAGGTCTTTCTCGCTGCTGGAGCCCCTCGGTTCCTGGGATAGCCGTTCGTTGCTCCAAATGCTATTAATCTAAATATGTAATCCCCGGAATGTGGCGGTTACGTCGTCGGGTGGGGTGGCGGTCCCATGGTGGACGGAGGTATGTTCCGGGGTGGGGACTTGTCCTTCTCCACTGCTTTTTCACGTCCGAGGGCGAGACCGGAGACGGGGTCGACTAAGACGAACATGGTCAATAACTAGGCAATGGGACCAGGCTCGGGGGTTACGACCATCTATCTACGACCGGCCGACTGTCGGGAAGAACAATTGCAGTGTCTAACCTACCCGGCGAGCTGAGTGGTTGCCGCAGGGAATTACGTAGGCATTTGCTTATCTATAAGTGAATCTACAAGCGAATGTACTGTATCGGTTTGGAGGTGCAATGAGACGCCCCGGAAATGCATCTCCAGTCGACGCCGATGCATTGCAGCATATTGTCCCTCCATGATTCTCCCAGAGCAACATCGGCCAACACACGTAACTGAACTGGCGAACTGGATGCCGCTCCTAACAAACACCTAACAAACACTTGCCTGCCTACCCTTGCTGGATGTGACACATTTCACTCCCCTTCCCATCCCCAACAGCAAATCAATCCCATGACCAACCCGCGACGTCGCGGTGCCTCTGGCGTTTGATCTCCGAAGCGCACGGCCATGTTCTTCCCCGCGGTTCGCACGCCTCCCTCTCTCCCCGGCGGCTTGGCCCAAGTGGGACCGGCAATCGTTCCCGGTCGTGGCGGGTGTGGCTTTTTTTCTTTTCTTTTTTCGCCCTCCTTCATCACTGAGTAGAACAGTGTGGCAAGTTCAATGAATCAATTAACCAAATTAAGCTTCTTTTTCTCCTGGGTTTCTTTTTTGGGCTCTCTGGCGACTTTCTCATCTCGGTGAGGCCGGACCGGACCGGGGCGGATTGAACTTTGGTATATTTGCCGGCCTAAGCCTGCACCGACGGTGGGTGTGTGCGCCTCCCTCTCTCTCTCTCTCGCGCTTGATGCCGAGCAGCGATCAAGATCGAATGGGACCGGAGGCGATTCAACCTGGCGATCTGTTCCCCCCCCTTCCTTTGCCTTCTCCTCGACGCTGTGCTGGGAGGTGTGTGCGCAATGAAAGGCCGGCCTAGACGACACCACCAGCTCCGGGTGCCGGCGGCGGGGCTGGGGTGGCCGCGATAGCTTCACCTACGGAGAGGGGAGGGGGAGCTCCGGCTCTTGCTTCAGGACCAGCTCCAAGGGGATCGCCAACTGAGCTAAATCCGGGTCTTTCTGGCATCTGGCATGCCACGCTGATCTGGCAGTTCCAAGTCTCTCATTCTGGATCGCACATGTTGAGTCTCCACGATCCTAATCTCGCAATTTTCGCCGTTTCAAGTCCAGACGCATGCCGGACCTGCCCCTTGCAGAGCGACACACCTGGTATGCTCTTCAAGCATTCCTCACTCCATCGTGTCCGCCATCAGCCCCTCCTCGTGATCCTCGCCGTGGTGTTGACCAGGCGAAGGCCGCCCTCCCTCTTTGTCGCCTCGGCCATGAGTTGCGTGACCCACTCCCCCCCCGACTCAAATGGAACTTTTATTTCCATGCGATGGCTTTCAGGCTCACCGTCTGCCGGTGTCTGGGCGTTCCCAGGCTTTACCGCTGCTTGCGTACATGGGACGTACGCACATATACCACCTAGCATGTAGTACAGTAATTACGTCCAAGTTGATGTGCGCGGTTGTTTAACCGCGAAGTGGTGAGACGGACGAACTTGTTCGCTTTCTAATTTCAACCAATCATTCCGTGTCGGTCTCGCATAATACGTAGCTAATGATGCCTGCCCCTCTAAACATCTCCTTTTTGGGTATTCCGTGATCCTTCATAATCCGTGTAAAACTCAAGTAAAATCATTGCTCAATGCCAGTCATGACCATCTTGGTAACTGTGAACTCCTCAATTCCGTACTTGCTTCCCTCGCGGCCAAAGCCACTCTGCTTGACGCCACCAAATGGCGCAGCGGGGTCGCTCAAAACACCTGCAACATGCGTGTTAGTCAAATCTGTGGGAATTAATAATTCATCTTCAACGGGCAAAACGTACCAATGTTAACGCCGACCATACCAACCTCGAGGGCCTCGGCCACTCGCCAGCAGCGGTTGACATCCCTGCTGAAGAAATACCCTCCCAGACCGACCTCGGTGTCGTTGGCAATCGCAATCGCCTCCTCCTCCGTGTCAAAGGCAAAGAAGGCGCCGACGGGACCAAAAGTCTCCTCGGTGCAGATCTTCATGCCGGGCTTCATGTCCGTGAGGATGGTGAGGCCGAAAAAGTTGGGGCCGAGATGCGGCAGGCGCTCGCCGCCGTGGAGGACGCGGGCTCCCTTCTCAACGGCGTCCTGAACGTGCTCCTCGACCTTTTTGACGGCCCGGCTGTGGATGAGAGGGCCGTGAGTGATCCCCTTTCCGAAGCCGTCGCCGATGGAAAAGGTCCTGACGACGTCGAGAACCATCTGGACGAACTTGTCGTAGATGCTGCGGTGCACAAGGATGCGGTTGGCGCAGACGCAGGTCTGACCTGAGTTTCGGAACTTGCAGGCGATCAGGCCTTGAACAGCGGCCTCGAGGTTTGCGTCCTCGAAGACGATGAAGGGGGCATTCCCGCCCAGCTCAAAGGAGAGCTTCTTGATGGTCGAAGAGGATTGGCTCATGAGGATCTTTCCAACGCCGGTAGAGCCAGTGAAGGACACCTTCCTGACGTCGGGGTGGGTGGTCATGACCCTGCCAACCTCGGCCGTGTTGTCCAGCGCCGTGATGATGTTGACAACGCCGGCCGGGATGCCGGCGCGGTGGGCCAGCTCCGCGATGGCGAGGGCAGTGAAGGGCGCCTCGGCGGGCGCCTTGACGACAACGGTGCAGCCGGCGGCGAGCGCAGGGCCGACCTTGCGGGTGATCATGGCGGCGGGGAAGTTCCATGGTGCAATAAGGCCACAGACACCGACGGGCTGCTTGAGCGTGACGAGGCGGCACGAAGGGTTGCTGGCCTCAATGGTCTCGCCGTAGATGCGCGGAGCCTCCTCGGAGAACCACTCGAAGAAGTTGGCGGCGTAGGTGACCTCCCCCTTGGCTTCGGCCAGGGGCTTCCCGTTCTCGAGGGTGATGAGACGCGCGAGGTCGTCGGCGTGCTCTATCATGAGGTCATACCATCGCCGGAGCAGACGGGCCCGCTGGCGAGCCGGGGTCTTGCGGTACGTCGCGAAGGCAGCAGCGGCGGCCTCGATGGCGGCCTCGGTGTCTTGGGCGTCGAATTCGGGGCACTTGGCCAGCTCTTCTTGAGTCGAGGGATCTGCGGAGAGCGCACAATGCGCATGTCAGTGGATTGCTGAGAGCCAAGAGGGAGGGGGGGGAGCTATTGCATCGCATTGCTCGCTTTGCACCACTCACTCTCTACACCAAAGACCTTGCCGGACTTTGCAGCAACCCATTGGCCATTGACGTAGCAGGCCTCTTTGAGAAGCGTTGGGTCGTCGAACTGCAGCAGGCATGGGCGGCAACGCACCTTGGAGGTGGTTGTGGTCTCTGGGACGGCCATGATCATGATGAGCCTTTGGTTGGTTGGTTGGCTAGACAGGGGGCACGGATCCGTGTAAGTGAGGCCCGGCTCTGAGCTCAAGATGCGAGATGCAGGATGCCAGATGGAGATGGGGATTGAGAATGAATATCTTATTCCTTTACCCTTCTTTTACAAGACAACACACTTCTCCTCGGTCCCTCCGGGCTCCGGGATCCCTATCTATGCCCAGCGGCCATGATGCCTTATACCTGAAGGCTTGGCCGAGTAGTTTGGCCGAGCACGCGGCAACGGGGTCCGGCTCCATGACGGCTGGCGTCTTTGGAGAGGAGGCGGCATCGTCAGCGTCGATAAAACATCCATTCTGTTACGGCCGCGATGGCGAAGGCGGTTTCTTTGCCTCCAAGACACGCGCGAACCGTTCGAAGCCGGCCGGTTGTGGTACAACGCGGTCTGGGCCTGTCCCGGACCGGCAACGAAACGGCGACGAATGGCATTGATCCCGCCCCCCCCCCAGGAAGGTAAATGGGGTGTGCGAAGGGCGTGTAACGGGAGGGGGAGAAATCCAATGTGTGCTACGGGAGGATTACCTAGTACATATGTAGGTAGGTGTGCCATTAGGTGTACAGGGGGGGGGGGGGCGGCCTTGAAATGGAGAAGAACGAAAAGAAGAAAAATTGAAGACTCGGCATCTCACACGGGAACTGATCTGCCAGTGGACGGTCAGTAGTGTAATTAGGTCATTCTCTGTATGTACTCAAGGTACCTAAGTAGCAAGAGCCGGTGGGGAAGCTGGTTCCAGGCGCTTCGATCCCTGGTAGCATGCCCATCCAGCTTGTCCAGTACCCACTAAGCACCTGCGGGTAGTAATTGTACTTACTGTACCCCGTCTTTGCCTCCGGGTGGTCGGTGCCTACGTATCAGTCATTGCTTGGCGATTGTCTACTATGTAGGTACCTACTATGTACAAACTTCGGTAGCAAGGTGCGCCTGGGGTGGCAAGTTGTATCCCTTTTTCTTCTGTGGTACTAGATTTCCTTTTGCCTTGCTGTTGGGCTGCTGCAGCTTGCACCCGACCCGAGAATGAAAAGAAGAAAAACAATGGAGACCCGTGCCACGCAGGATTGGTTCGGTGTCGTAAATCCAGGCCGCTCAGTCACAGATGATGTGAAGGTGTTTGGGGTTCGTAAGTCATGACGGTGCCAAGGTGCCAACGCTGGGGACATGCACATCCGTACTTCCCGTTCGTACTGACATAAGTGTATGTAGGAAGTACATCGCCAAGGGGTAAGAAGATAAAGTAAGTAGGCCGCGAGGCTTTACCAGCCCGGCCCAAGTCTAATGTACAAGAGTATTCGCAACTTCCAGTTCCAGTTCCAGTTCCTAGGTTCCTACTATGTAGGTTCATTCCCTCCCTTGCCTGGCACCCGCCCACCTCCACTTCCACTTCCCTTCCACCTCCCCCGTGCTGCTAATGTACCACTTACTACGCACGCCGGCCACAGAAGTAAAGGTAGCTTAAACTACACCCCAATTTGTCGCGGCGCCGTGGTCTCGTGAGCCTCCGGCTTCGTCCCGGCTCTCTCGTCTCCGGTCCCACGGCCGTTCCCCACGAGCCGCATCGATCGAACCCAGGGCTGCCCAGCCTGTACTTTGTCCTCCACGCTATCCTCGTACGTACAGAGGTAACTCCGTACTCCGCGCTCCGGACATCAACAGGTGGATTCCATCGGCAACCCTCCCATCCCGCCCGCCATGGCCCAATTCAACGCCTAGCGACGGCCGATTGCTATAATAGCTCCTCCCCCGTCTACCTCTCTCTCTCTCGTCCTGCAGTCCAAGACATCCCTCATTCATACCTCCTCAATAGACATCCGAAGAGTCAACTGTCCAAGCCCTTCACGATGCCTTCCTTCGTCGAGAACCCCGTTACCACGGAGATCCCTGGCCCCGTCTCCCGGGCCAGCACCAAGCGACTTGACGCCATCTTCGACGCCCGTGCCGTCCACTTCGTTGTTGACTACAACAAGAGCAACGGCAACTACATTGTCGATGTCGACGGCAACAAGTACCTCGATGTGTACGTCCTCTACTCTCGCCGTGGTCTCTCGGCTTAGAGCAGCATGCTAACATGACCCTTCGCTCAGCTACGCCCAGATCGCCTCCATCCCCGTTGGCTACAACAACACCACCCTGATCGAGGCTGCCAAGTCCCCCGACATGATCTCCGCCCTTGTCAACCGCCCCGCCATGGGCAACTTCCCCTCGGACCATTGGGTTGACATCCTCCGGGACGGCCTCATGAAGGTCGCCCCCAAGGGTCTCAGCTACATCTTCACTGCCCAGTCTGGTTCCGAGGCCAACGAGCTGGCCTACAAGGCCGCCTTCATGCTCTATCGCCGCCGCCAGCGTGGCGAGGGCGTCGAGTGGACCGAAGAGGAGATCAACACCTCTCTCACCAACTCCAAGCCCGGTTCCCCCGAACTCGCCATGATGAGCTTCCAGAACTCCTTCCACGGCCGTGGCTTCGGCTCCCTCTCCACCACCCGCTCCAAGGCCGTCCACAAGCTCGACATCCCCAGCTTCAACTGGCCCCAGGCCCCCTTCCCCGCTCTCAAGTACCCCCTTGAGGAGCACGCCGAGGAGAATGCCGCCGAGGAAAAGCGCTGCCTCGAGGAGGTCGACCGCATCATCACCACGTGGCACTGCCCTGTTGCTGGTCTCATCGTCGAGCCCATCCAGAGCGAGGGTGGTGACAACCACGCTTCCCCCTCCTTCTTCCAGGGCCTCCGTGACATCACCAAGAAGCACGGCACTGTTCTGATTGCCGATGAGGTCCAGACTGGTACGTTGTCAACCAACATCCCCCAACAGCTTTCAAGACTCCGAATCCTGACTTTGAACTCTAGGCTTCGGCGCTACTGGCTCCTTCTGGGGCCACGACCACTGGAACCTGACCTCTCCCCCGGACATGGTTACCTTCTCCAAGAAGGCCCAGACTGCCGGTTACTTCTTCGGTAACGAGCAGCTGATCCCCGACAAGGCCTACCGCCAGTTCAACACGTATGTGTTCCCTCTTCCCCCCTCCGCGTCAGCAATTGATTCTAACTGAGAAATAGCTGGATCGGCGACCCTGCCCGTGTCATCATGTGCAAGGCTGTCATCAAGGAGATCCTCGACAACAAGCTTGTTGAGCAGACGGCCCGCGTCGGTAGCCACCTCTACAGGGAGCTCGAGAAGCTGGCCGCCAAGTACCCCGAGCAAATCCAGAACCTCCGAGGAAAGCACCAGGGCCACTTCATCGCCTTCGACACCAAGGACTCTGCCCAGCTCGTCCGCTCCATGCGCGCCATTGGTGTCAACATCGGCACCTGCGGCACCCGCACCGTCCGCCTCCGCCCCATGCTCATCTTCGAGGAGTCTCACATCCCCATCCTCGTCAACGCCCTCGACAAGGTGATCGGTGCTCTGTAGGCTGATTCCGAAGAAAAAGTGGCCAATGGGGACGGAGTTTTTATACCATCATGTTAACTAGCGTGCATTATGTTTATGGGGGAATATGTAGGGAGAAACGAAGGTTGATGATTGATTTGGATCGGTAATACCTAGGTGTGGGATCAGGACAGGCGTCGCATAAGACGAAGTAGTTCTCCGCCAGGCGTACATTTGGGAGATGAAATTTTATCAAGTTACTACCATAATTGTGGCTATCTCGCGAAGGCCAATTGATTGCCTGTCTTTCTTTGATCTGACCGTCCTCGCAGTTCCCCGACAATAGCTACGTATACCGGGGGCAGTGAAAGGACGAGTTTGTGTACTTTAGAACTGTAGACTCAGCCGGCCCAAGCAGAGGAGGCAACGCCGGTGCATCTCCGGTCCCAGCGCGCTTCACTCGGGAATGGACTCGGTTGCATCGGCCAACCCTTGTCTGCCGGGACCGCAATGCCACCGTGGGTCTCGGGGAAACTGCCACGTGCCAATCTTATCACAGAAGCGAACGAACGAAACGAACGGCTGCGACCGGCAACATGCAGTGGTCGAGGCATGACGGGCGGTAACTAATCGGTAAGTTACTAGATTACGCAGTACGTACTTTAGACTTAGATAGGCCTATGTGGTTCCTCTTTTTGCTGAAGCGGGAGTTCTGGTTCTGAGCGGGGCGTTGTAAAGTGGCCCCCCCCCAAGCGGGGGAAGAAAAAGATGGCCCACCAAGGCGATGGGTGACATAAGTTTCGTGACGAATCGTGACAAAATTAATGTGAAGATGAGCGCCTAATTTTGTCCACTGGGACTCTCTTGGCGCTCCAGGCCATTTATCTATTTCTTCCACCGCTTGCCCCCCGTTCTGTGGCTTGCTAGTCTATTGGACGCGACTTGCTCGGGCTGCATCGCATCAGGAGGATCGGGAATCTGCGATCACCAGGGCCCTGCGGTTGTCGGATTCGGCCGACACTACGGACACCATCCTGGCCGGCCCGCTCAGTCTGGCAGCACCCTTTCCCGAGAGCCACGGACGGCTGGGCCCATGCGCCGTGAACCCGCGTCGCACGGCCAAACCAACTCCCAGGTGATGCTAATAAGAACGGGGTTGGTCGGAACTGAGGGGGGGGAAAGGATGCGAAGGTGACGCTGTGGGAGGATGTCTGCATTTAGTTGTGCTCTAGACTAGGCCCTCGGGACCGGACAGCCAGCATTGAAGGAGGGAGGGAGGGGTGGAAGGGTGGAAGGGTACCTTGGGAGGAGGTTGGGCCATGCAGCTACAGGTGGTTATGCGAGCCATTGGGGAAAGCCGAGCCAAGAGATAGTTGCGACTCGACAGGTTTCGGATTGTAGTTGCGCGTTGAACACAGCACGGCATGTTTTGGGGGGTGAGGCGGCTAGCTGAGACGGGATGTAAATTGGATGAGTTTCCTCGAATGGCGGATTTCTTAATTGGGGGCGAAGGGGGCTAGCTCGTCAGTGTGTTAAGCCCGTGAGCCCGTGAGCCTGTCGAGTCCTAATTTGTCTCTTCGATAGAAGACGAAGAAGGGACTCGAGGAGCGGTAGTTGATAACTGATAAGCCCAAGGGTTGTCTCGGCTTATAGCACAACCCTAGGCCAAGATCCATCCTATTGTCGACGGTTGGCCGGTCTTGGGTTGGATCGTGTCCGCACCATGACCAACCACAGCATGGTCTCCCGAAGGCACTGTCTTACCCAGTAACGGCAACCCAAGCCCGCAGCCTAATTAGGGCGTGCAAGAAAAAGAAAAGAAAAAGCAGGCAGCCGTAGACAGTCGGCTCATCGTCTCTGGTGACGACTTGTCTGTGAGGGTGCGTGCGTGCGTGCGAGATCTTGACTGGGAGACAGGTGGGAGATCGGAAACCATCTCGCATCCTTGGCTACTGCCGACAGGGTTGTTGTTGGGCGAAAGGGAGGCGATGGAGATGCGATGCTGGATGCTGACGGGAGGGAAGCGTCGCGTCGCCGTGGCGGGTTGAAAGCGCCATCGTGGTGGATGGGGATGAGCAGCCAACCCATTAAGCAAATTGACCAACCAGCCAATGAGCCAATCAACCCCGCACAAAAAGCACATTGACCGGATCCCCGGGGGACGGGCGAGGCGAAGTTTAGAGCTTAGGCTCATGCGATGTCGTTTCCAGTAGATGGCCGATATACATAGTCCGGCAGAAATTGCTGCTTTCGTGCAGAACATAGGCCTACTATGTAACACAGTCTCAGTCAATGCCTTGGATGTGATGTTAACAAAACTGTCGGTATAGTCTTGCTAGTCCATATTTCCTGCAGATCCCTAACGCAGTGCTCCACTCCTGCGGCCATGTTAGTGATCAGTGAGTGACAGTGAGGCGTGTTGTCGTGTCTTCCAGTCAGTTGTTCTTGTTTTGTTGGTCAGTGCGGCTGGAATTTCCATGTTCCACGGTGGGGAAGGTGGATGGGAATCGGGCCAATGGCCATTTGCTCATCTCTGCGACTGCGATGTTGGCTGCCTTGTTGTTGGAGCCTTGGTCAGCAGATCCCCCCCCCGTGTGTGCTGGGTACCTAGGCAGTTAGCTTGGCCGGGACATGCATCCCAAGTTCCATCGCCGTGCATTTGCGTTGCCTGTCGTGTGAGATGAGAAATTCCCGTAGGTGCCAATGACTCGACGGTGACGAGTTGCGAGAGTACTGTATGTACTCGGATAATACCTCCCACACACTCCGAGGCGGTTGGTCCCTCCCCCCGCCCCGCCCCGCTCCGCCCCGCCTGACAATGAGGTGCTACCATAGCACAGCAGTTGAACGAGGTGGCTTTCAAAGGGGTTGCCAAGACGCCTTCAGGGATGGGGCTGTCATCTAGCATGTACGAATAGGCGACTGCGTCTTTGACGTGGTTTTGCTTTTTCTTCCTTCTTCCTTTTGCCTGCCCCCCATCTGCTCGGTGCTTCTTCTCGCTTGCAGGCCTTCTCCAGTTGCTGAGGTGGTTTGTTACAGGCTGCGAGCCCCCCCCCCCAAATAAAGTAGAATCCCGGTCCCCTGACACACGTGCCCCGATTAACCCCTGGAAGAACCCGCCGCAAGCCTCCGCCCTCCGTGGTTGTCGTCGCCGTTGCATCCGTACAAGGAGCAGCAGCAAAGTCCATGTGAATAGCCTCCACTGTGCTGCGTGTCTGCTGCGTGCTTCCCACGACTATCCCATTCCAATATGTCAATGTATCCCATCCACTCTCCCATCGCTGCAATCCACTAATCATTTTGCTCTCCCACTTGCCATCCAACCAGCTGCTTAATTACGATGTACATACCTACTACCTACCTAGTATTGTCCCCCCCCCTCCAGGACCATCCCTACCAAGCCTTCCCCCAATCCCAAAAGCAAATGGATGCGTCGCCCGCTGCACCAACTGTTGTCGGCCCGCACCCAACCGACTCTGGGTCGTCGACCACCGTGCGCTTTGCACCACCATGCGCCTGCACCAGTAGACACACGCACGGTGGGATTCGGCCCATGGCTCTTCTGCACCTTCTGCCCGAAGACGACCGAGACGACAACCTACATAGGTCTAGATACTACGACAAGACGCGGCCCGTAGATAGCCTAGCGTCCACACCCGCCTCGATAGAGTGGTTTCGGTACCTTGCGTGACGGGCGCGCTGCGTTGTGATCATGGGTATGGTAGTCGGTACGTACTGTGCAACATTTGAATCAGCAATCTTCCATGTCAACTCACCGCGGGCGTCTACGGGCGGCTGGATACTTATCTGGAACTACATACGGTGCCCTTCCCGTCTCAGCGATTAGGCTAGGCGACGGGCAACATACTACTGGTTAGGTAGATAGGTAAGGTAGGTAAGTAGGTAGGATGCTATAGATATACATACTACGTACTACCGAGCGGCTGACGACTTTCTGCCCGCTCATCACAGCCTACTAAGGTACCCGGACTCTTTCCATCAGCGGAGCCAACGGACGCTGAACCTGGCTTGCCTGGACCAGTCAATGAGTTGACTTGCGACTTGCGTGCGTGCAGCGACTCCGCCAATGACACTAACAACTTGGCACTAGCCGCGATCCCCGCGTCTTACTTATCTTCGCGGCCACAGCCAAGAAGCGCCCAGACCTAGACCACTTCAGACCCAGAACCAGAACCAGGCCATTGAGAGAACTGCCCAAGTGCCTTGTCCCTTGGAAGACCTTGTCTTACCTCGCCTTGCCGGCCTTCCATGCTCCAGTACTTTACCTTGCTTGCGCGCCCGCCTGCACCATACCTTGCTTTTGCCTTGCCTTGCCTTGCCTACCTTTTAACCTCCATACCTACCTACCTATCTACCTACTTTATTACCTACTAGTACTACCGCCCTGCCTTACATAGCACCGTGCACGGTAGCTACAGCTTGATAGCTCACTCACTCACTTACTCACTCACTCACTCATTGACTCGAGTCAAGCACACTCACTCCGCCCTTTTAGCGGCCTTCCACCCACCAGGCCCCCCCGTCACTGCCTAACTAGTAGTCCCTACCACCTACCCGAACGACCTTGCTAGGTGCTGACTGCTGCTGCGCCGGGTCCCGGATGGAGCTTTTCGTCCCTCGAACCTCGATCCAGCTCTGAGCCGCAGAACCCGTGATCCCTTCAACCTCCGACCTCCAATATCAACCTCAGTCCCTCGACACCTCCGTCCCGCCTCTCCATCACCCGTCTTTCCTGCCTCCATCCGCCCACGCACCCTCTGTCCTCGTCGCTGGGATCTCCGGCCTCCGCGCCGCTTGAGTGACCCGGGAGCCCTTTCCGTCCGCCCGCCGCAATCGGCCCCGCGCCGCGCGCGCGCTCCTGAGTGAATGGATAACCAACAGAACCTGCAGAAGCATAAGCAACGTCGCGAGGCCGAGAGAGAGCGTAAACGAGCTCTTCGAGCGTAAGTTTCCCATCCTGATCACCGCTCTTCTCGCCGTCCTTGTGGAAATGTCATCAGCCTGAGAACCAGGCCTGACCACTATTACGCTGCCTTCAACCCTGCCTGTATCGCATACCATCACTTGCCCTTGTTCCTTATACACTCCATTCCACTCAGTTCCTGTCATCACCTTGTCCCAGCCTTTCGTCAATGCCCATGCTGACGCTCGTGTGCCTTGCAGTTGCGACGGCTGCCGACGCCAGAAGGAAAAGTGTGATGGTGGTGTGCCCTGTCGGCGATGCACCCGGCTGCATCGCCAATGCGAGTTTCTGGGCCCGACGGCCAGAGACGGCGACGGTGCTGGCGATAGCACTGCCAGGTAAGCTCTCGTGCCTCGCTCCTCAATCTCGGTACTGGTCGCCATGACCCATTGCTAACCCGTAACTCTGTTTCGCTTGACAGAAATCGATCTGGGTCCAGCAACGCCGAGCTCCTTCAGCGCATGGCCTACATGGAGAAGATCATCACCCACTATGCCGGCAACATCTCCTTTGATTCAGAGACTCTCAAGGCAATGGCGGAATCGGTAGACAAGAATCCCGATGCCCCCCGGAGCCACCGACAGAACCAAGTCGTCGGATCCCCCGGCTCGGACTTTCTTGGTGTCGACGATGAGAACTTCACTGTTCAACCTCTTGACAACAACACCACTCGTAAGCACCTGCTTCTACTTGCATTAAAGTCCTTGGACCAACTCACTAACCCCCGTCGCAGACTACTCCGGCGAATTTTCCCACTGGAACTTCTCCATGCGGATCAAGCAGTGGATTGAGCAATGTGTGCCAGAAGGAGGCCGCCTCGTATGTTTCATCCCGATCCTTTAGCGTCATTGGCCGCGCTCCTTCTAATCGCAGCCGTGCTCTAGGATGCCCCGGCTTCTCTCAGCTTCAAGGAGTACTACCGGGCCGAGGAGCTCCAGTCCGGCAGCGCCCTGTCGTCGCTAACTGCCCTCCCGCCTCGATACGTCGCCGAGTTCCTGGTGCAGGCGTTTTACAAGCACGCCGAGACCAATTACTTCTACGTCGAAAGGGGCTGGCTCGCCGAGCAACTTGATCTTGTCTATCAGAACCCGGGCGCCCTCTCTCGAAGAGAAGTTGGCACTGTCTGCCTCATCTGGATCGTCTTCGCCATTGGCACTCAGTATGCCTATCTCGACTCGCGCCTTGAGAGGGGCGGCGACCCAAGCAAGGGCGGCTTGGACGCCAGTCCGTTTTCAGAGGACACCCTCGGCGTTATGTTCTACCAGCAGGCCTGCAAACTAGTTCCTGATGTCATCACCGTGGCCTCGCTCGAGAGCGTTCAGGCCATTCTTCTCATTGGCATCTACACCCTGCCTCTAGACGCCTCGGGGTTATCATACATCTACCTCAACCTTGCCGTCAAGCTTGCCATCCAAAATGGCATGCATCGGCGATACCCCGCGGAAGGGCTGGACCCTTTCATCCGTGAGTCGAGAAATCGCGTGTGGTGGACAGCTTACACGACGGAAAAGTATACTATGGCCTCCAGATCAATTCCGTGTCAGGAGACTAACTTGTCAATAGGCGAGTTGGGATATATCACGGGCGACCAACTTCCATTCTGAGCAAGGATGTGGATGCGGAGATGCCTGTTGATCGTCCGGACATCATGCCATCTAACCCCACGAATGTTGCGCACATGCTCGCAACGCTGAGGTTAAATCAGGCCCTTGGAAATATCGCACATGAAATGTAAGCGTGCCTCCACTCACGAGCGGCTTCCCCTAGACGGTCATGTGTGCTAATGATTTTCCCCGACAGCTCGGTGCTCAGGACATCTCAAAAACATGAGATAAACGAAGGCCTCGGCCGAGTCATCGAGATGAAGGAGGACCTCCGCAAGTGGTGGGAGTCCCTCCCGGAGACGGCATTTCGCAAGGAGGTGAATATGCAGGTTCCTCTTTCTCGTGCAGACATGCACTTGAAGCTGGAATACTGTCTCCTGCGCATGTACGCTGGTCGTCCGTTCATCTTCCCCCGCGAAGCCATCAAGGGTAATGCCAGCACCTCGAGCTCTCCAGCCGATTCCAACAACCAACGGCCCACCACACCTCACAAGTCGAATCCCCGCTCCATCCTGGTTGCCGACTGTGTCGAAGCGGCGCTGACCATCGTCGAAACGTGCCACCTGCTCCAGAACACCATCGGCCTCGCACGGGCGTCTTACACCGAGTTCAGCTCCTGCCGCGCGGCGCTTCTCGTCATAATTACTCAATGCCTGCAAAGGAAGACGGACAGGCTCCGCGATGGCCTGCGGACCGGTATGGCTATGATCAAAGAGATGTCCGCGGGCGGTGAGTCGGCTCGTTCGGAGGCCTCTCTGATCGAGGTATTCGAGCGTGCAATCTCGCGGCTCGATGCCACTGCCGACCCTTCCGGTCGCGAGTCGGAATATTCGCGGTTCAAGAAGTGGGAGCTTCTTTGGAAGAACGACGTTCCAGGGCATGAGATGAGGCCGGAATCCTCCCCCGAGGCGTCGCTACCTTTGCCTCCCAACCCATCGGCGTTTTGGCGCGGAACGAACGGAAACGGTACGACCAGGCCAGGCATGCCCGCTATGCATGCCGCGAGCCCGTTCATCGGGATGGACGCCAACTTTCCGTCGGTCCCACAGGTCATGGATGAGTTCTCTACGCTGTTCGGATACGGCTTCGGGCCGAGCCCCGAAAGTATGGCCGGCACCGGAAACGGGGGTATGTGGATGGGGCCTTGAAGTCATTCACACCCGATTTCAGCAGAGTCGACGATCCACGTCGAACAGCAAGGAGGAAAGACCAATCAGCCGCCAGCGAATCATGAAGAACGCCACGTAGAGGTCGGGGGGGATACCATCAAGTGGGTTAGCCTTCCAGATACACCAGTATGGAAGCCCCCGTCTTGCCCGGCCTCTCATCGCGTCGTCTCCACGGTCAAAACCTCTCGATCAGCGAAATGCAGCGCGTGGCTTGGGGAACCATCTACCACAACAACGGCTTGTGGCCAGCGAGAGGAAAAATCAGCCGAGCACATTACCCCCTTCGTCTTCAAGACGAAAGAGCAACGGATCAAAAGGCCCACTCCGTGCTCAAATATCGATCGTCGGGCCGACTGGCATATACATACTGGGCATTCCTGGGGAATACCCTGTAGGATACACGGTGATGTGCGTGTACATGCGGGATGCGTAACAGCAAATTGAAACCGTATGTACATTTTTAGTGTTTTGGGAGGTGTTACTTGGTCAATGGAGTCTGTCGGGACTCGACAAAGACGTAAAAGGGCATTTTTGGATACCTACTAGATAGGTATGGAGGGCATGGATGGATGAATGGCAGGTCGGTTGGTCAAACAACCCGAAAAAAAGATGGGCACCAGTCTTGGGCTGGGGTGCTTTGTTCCATAATGTCAAATTCAAGAGATCCTCGCAGCTTGTAGACCCTGAAGGGCTTGCTTGCTTTAATTCATCCCTTATCGTCAACATTACTCCTGAGGGTTTTCCATGGTGGTTTAGTCCGTCAAGTTTAGATTCACGCAGTTGAAGTTGGATTCGGATTCAGAAATTACTAAGTAACTTGGATAGGCGACATAAATGTATTATTTTTAGATACCGATGACAGCTGCAGATATTGCGTGTGCACCCGAACCACCACCATCACTGTTGGGTCATATACTAGTGGTACAGCGGTTATCAAACCCTTTACTTTACAAGACCCAACCTGACGACAGCACCGCTCACTACTTGGCAGGTAGATTTAGCCGCGCATGGTCGACTTCTTCTGCGACTTGCGCAGCTCCTTCTCCCTCTCCCTGTCGAGATACTTCTTCTGGGCCTTGGCGTCAAGACCCTTGAGGTCGGCGTCACGCTTGGCCTTGCGGGCCTTCTCCTTCTCGATGAGGCGCTCCTCGTTGCGCTCATCCTCGGTGGCCTTCTTGATCTCGTTGATCATGCTCTCGCGGGTGTTGCGGACCTTCCTGAGGACCTCGGGTCGGAAGTGGGCCGCCTTGACGAGGAAGTCAGGCAGGCGCAGGAAGTAGGAGAAGAGGGGCAGGAGATCATCGTAGTTGCTACCGGAGGGCAGGCGGTACTTGAGGAAGATGCGCTTGCGAGGGGTCGTCTCCTCGATGGTTGAGGGCTTCTCGGTGGGCTGATCTGAGATGATGAGGTACTCGAGGAGTTCGCCTGCGGACTTGACGGCATCGGCCAGCTCCGGGGTGAGAAGGGCCTCGGTGATCTCGGCGCTCTCGCTCATGACGGTTGTCCAGACAGGCAGCTTGGTGTTGTCTTTGGTGAGGGTGAGGGACAGGTCGTATCGCTCTTCGCGAGCCTGCTGCATGTCATTCTTGTTGACGACAGCCCAGACAAAGCCGTCGTAGTTGCTCTTGGGGTCCTTGGCGCGAACCTCGGTGGCGCCGGGCAGAGAGGGCACAGTCAGGTTCTCCTTTCCGTCGAAGGCGTAGGTGGTGGCCTCCATGATATCGTAGGGGATGGGAAAAGTCTCGGTAAAGTAGCCGAGCCCAGTCTCGAAAAGGTTGACAATGGGGTTGAACTTCTTAGTCAGGGTGAGCTTGACGTCGGTGAAGGCAGCGTTCTGTCGACCCGTGGCGTAGGTGGCAAATTCGAAGAGCGACTTCTCCTTGAGGAGGGTGTCGGGCTTGAAATCGTTGTCCAGGGTGGGGACGCCGCCGAAGCCAACGAGGGCATATTCGCTCTTGAGGGGAGGGGCGTTGGCGCGGATCCAGGCCTTGGCCTTGGAGCGATTGAAACGGGCGCCAATCATGTGGACGAGGAAGATGAGGGACGCCATCAGCATGATGACCCCTTCCATCTTGAACTCGGAGATGGAGTGGCGCTCGTGGATGTTGTACCATTTGGTGTAGGGAGGGGCCGTGGCCGAAGGAGCGGCAGCCGCAAAGGTGGCATCGCCGACCTCGGAAACGGGGACGGGGCTGGCAGCTTCAGCGAAGTCTGCGAAGTCTGTACGGGGTGCGCGTCAGTCGTTGGTCCCATCGTGGCCATCAGACGGGCATCTTCGCGCGCGCGCGCGTCGCATCGATACCACACCACACCACACGGAGACGGCGCTCGGCAGGGAGAGGCACAAGGAGGAGGAGCGGGAACTCACCAGCGTCAGCACTCGGGGCGGCAGCGGCAGCAGGCGCCTCGGACTTGGCGCCGCCGAAGGCGTTTCTGAAGAAGTCGGCCATGGTCGAGGTTGATGACGGAGGAAGCTTGAGCCTTGGGAGATGGAAGAGCACCGTAGGTTTGTGGCCACGCCTCCAGGAGACAGAAAACTAAAAGTGGCTGAATCTGGACGAAAAGAGTGGGGCGACAAGGCCCGACAATCTGGGGCAGCATGCGGCACATCTGGTTCGTCGACGGCTCCGATGCTACCCCTTCAACCCTTCCATGATAAGATCTTGACAGCCTGAGGAGTCAGCATCCTCCTACTCTCGAGTGATCTCGACCTGCCTGTACTCTGAGTCAGGGTGATTTCTGTTTTCTGGGTCGTAAGCGTTCGATATTCGACAGTTTGCCCTTTTGCTGGTGTCAATGATCATCCAGACTAAGCAAACAATAACCGATATCACGCCATAACTTCTCCACACTCGTCAGATCGACAATCTATACAATACCTTATTCTCTCAAGTGCTTTCACTGTAAGTTAATGATTGAATCGGAGGAGCAGTCTCCCGGACAGAAGCACAACAGCCCGTCGGACGCCAGGGAAACTTGGCTAGCCCAATGCTTGGGAGAAGCACCCAACTCTGGAAGCCTCCTTAAGTACTCACTTGCCGGGCCCCCTCGCCTACCCTGCGGGCTGAGACCGGTAATTGGAGTGGCGTTTCCGGGGCCCCAGATGTCGTACATGCTTGAGTATAGTGCTCTAGAAGGATCGAAAACAATCGTTTACTGATTTTCAAGAGGATGGATGATAGACACCGTCTTTTTGGTGTTAGTGCCTCGGGCGTGCCATATCGTACAGGAACATATTTATTTCTCAACCCCAAAACCCTAAAAAACATATTATTTACTAAGCTATCCCGCACGGGAGTTTAAGAAGTGAAACCTTTGGCATTTTCCGCAATTGTCATGAATGAGCGGGACAACCAAGAAACCGGCGGATACCAAGACGCTCTTCCCCGGGCGTGACACCGAGATGGACCCACCCGAACATGCCATGTTTCACCTGATTGGGTCATCCGAGCAAGTTATACGGTTACCGTGACAACGCCTCCATCCTTTCCCTAAACGCGACGTCAATCAATGAGCATCATTGACGCGAAAGCCACCGCGCTTCTCAAGCGTCCACGGCTTGACCATCGACATGGCACGAAGCACTGCTGCGAGGAAGTATGGAAAACCCTCGAAGAGGTCAAAGGCTGAACGACTGTTCGCCGAGTTACCTCAGAGTCCTATCCGCTTGCAACCGGAGCCCACCACCGAAAAGGACAAATTGGATTCGTTAGTGGAGAGGATATCTTCAATCAGAATCGAGGAAGGACCCTCTCCCCGAAGTTCACCTCGGAAGTCGAAGAAGCTGTTATCTGTCGTCGATAAAAAACAAGTCCAGACAGTTTTCGAGGAAGAAGAGCAGGCATCAGATGGGCCAGACGCAGAGGGACCTCCACAAGCCGAGGTCGCCGAACCGGAACTAGACGCACAACGAAAAGACACCCAAGAGGGCAATGAGCCAGTGCCGGAAGAGCCGCATCAAGAAACACCACTGCGAATCTTGACGTGGGACGATGTATGCCTGCCAGGCGATAGGATAGACAAGATCGCTGAGGCATCTTACGCCGAAGTGTACCGCGTCACCAACGACCGCGGAACAAGCATTATCAAAGTCATCCGACTACTATCCCCTATCAAGCCGCAAACCAGAGCCCAAGTGCGATCTGGCCTGGTGGACGAGGAGCCGCATTCTGAGGAGGACATCCAAGGCGAACTGCGAATTTCGGAGTGGCTGGCCGATATTCCCGGATTCGTCGTGTACAAGGAGCGGTACGTAGTGCAAGGAAAGACGACAGTGGAGTTGCTCGAGACACACCAAAAGTTTCAAAAGAAGATGAAGCGCAAAGAGCCGGACAGGGCGCAGTTCTATCCTTCTCCGAGTCGGTACCTGGACGAGACTCGGTTCTTAGTGGTTGAGCTGGGTGATGCTGGAAAGGCGTTGGAGGACTGGAAGCTGGAGACTGAGGCCCAGCTCTGGGACATCTTCTTCCTAGAGGCAATTGCACTGGCTAGGGCCGAAGATCTCGCCATGTTTGAGGTATGACACCGTAAGTAGAGCTTTGGGGGCTTCAGCTGACCAGATGCAGCACCGTGACCTGCACGAGGGCAACTTGTGCATCAAACAAAGGAGACATCCGAGACCAATGGGACCTGTATCCAAAGGAGTCTTTGGATTCTCGGGACTGGACATTACCATTTTGGACTACGGTTTATCACGAGCCGAGGACTTGTCTGTCGACGACGCGTTACCAGTGGCCTTCGACTTGGAAAGGGACCTCAGCCTCTTTACCAGCACCCACGCACCGCAATGCAAAGTCTACCGCCAGATGCGATCCTTCTTGCTGCACGCCGACCGAAAGTGTCTCCCGCCTGAGGCCCACGACACACCGTACGCCCCGGGAATAGACGGACCGCTCTCCTGGGACGCATATGCCCCGTACACCAACGTGCTATGGCTGGCGTACCTGTACGAGTACCTGGTGGGCCACTTCGCCGGCGACAAGAAGGAGCTCGCGCGCTTCAAGAAAGAGTCGAAGGAGATGTGGACCTATCTCAACCCGGACGCCGAAGAGAGCGTGCCGTGCTTCGGAAGCGCGGCGAACGTGGTCTGCTTTGCAGTAGAGTCCGGCTGGATGACCCAGGAGCAGCTCGTCGGAGTAGAAGACTCGATACTGGAGCGGGAGGACAGCATCATCGTGCCGCGAGAGGAGGTCCACGACTTGCAAGAAGGGACGCCGTTGCGAAGGTCATGCCGAAAGCGACCGGCGTAGTGCGGCACGATGGAGCATTGGAGATTTGTTTGAGATTTCGAAATTGACCGGGCAAACGGCGTCTTGGGTGATAGATACCAATAAAGGTGGGTTGCATTTTGCTGTTTAGGTTAGATTTATCGATACACGTAGTTAAGTCTGGGCTTGTTAAACTTGGATCTAACGACAAGAAGCCGTATCATGGCAAAACATGATGCTCCAGCAATTTTGCTTTTTAGAGGATGGCATGATTCAATGCAGTTCAGCTTCCCCATTCTTCACACCTAGATGGACAAGAGTGTGTGAGATTCAATTGACTTGGGGACACATATTGCCACCAAGGGCTAATGTCTACATTGGTCTCCCTTGCATGTGGCTGCATCAATCATTAGGGAGTTCATGGTGTTTTTGTTGACTTTCCCCGGAAAGAAGTCCGCAAATTCACCTAGCGTCTGCCATCACCGGAGTGCCATGTGGGTCGAGCCTTTTGCCATTTCCGGCCAAGCATCTGTATATGTGAGGAACGAAACAATCCTTCACAACGTGTAGTGTAGAAGGCGGAGGGTCTCACACAACCACAGAGGCTCGTGATGGATCATAAACAAGTCATAGAAAATGTTGTCAGGGGAAACGAGGATGAGCTCCCCTCCCTCACGGGCCCGATGCAGGTACGGAGTGGTGCATGAAATAAATGATGGGGTGTCTTGTAGCTCAAATTGGTGTGTGATCCGTCGTTATCCAGTAGGTAGGTTCTCGTCGGAATGCGGAGGTGTCAACCCAGAGCTGGAGCGTGTCCTGGAGCCTGGACTTGACGAAGCGGAGGTTATGGGGGTACAGCACTTGTTCCGGAGCTGAGCTCATTGGACCTCACTAATAACAAGGCCTGCTTGGGATGCAGGTACCAACTAACAGCCCGACCACCGAGCCGGCCGGAGCTCATCCATCGGCGTCCTATCCTTTGGCCTCGGCCTACCTGCAGGTACCTAACCAACTACCTAGGCAGAGTCTGTATTAGCGCATGTCCCCCACTGGGAAAGCTAAGGGACCTACAGCTACAGCGGGTGGCCACCTGACTGCAGAGCCCGAGCCCAGCTGCCGAGGCTAAATCGTCAGCATGGCCGAGAAAACATGCCCCCATCTCCCTTGCTTCTGGCTGGCTGGCATGTTCAACCACATGTCACGGCTGTGCTTGATGAGGAATTCGCCCTGACGCGTGCGCCCAGTAGTCTCCTTGTTTCCCTACGGCGACAGGCCACCGCCTCTTTTAACATCGTCGCCTCACTCCGGTTGCTCAATTGATTCTCCGACTTGCGTGTATTTTTCCTCGTCACCTCGCCTTCGTATCCGCCCGTCGACCGCTGGCTTCGCCTTCGCCTCTGACCGCCGACCTCGCCGGAGCCTTCGTCGTTGGAATCGCTTCCATGTCCGTCTCGAGCTCAGCTTGACCTCACCGTCACCCCCCCTCCCTCATCACCATGCCCGCCGACGGCCAGTATTCTGGCTTTAGCCATATCCCGAACGCGTCGGGCGGCCATCGAGGCCTCTCCAACAGCGTTTGGGCTGCTCCCATCTCTGCTGCCTTGCCCTCGGCCTCGGCCTCGTCCACCTCGTCCCGCCATCCTTCCCAAATCTCAAAGTCATACCGCCAAGCTTCCACCTTGTTCCTCACGCGTCGTCTTCCCGAAGCCCTGACGACGCTGCTCCCGCTCATCACCCTTCCTGAACCCGTCGACGATAGCGAGCTCGCTCCTGTCGCGCGTGCCTCAAAGACCACCCGCATCAAGGTCTGGAGCCTTTACTTGACCATCCTCAATGCCGTCGCCGAGCTGGAGCCGGAGGAAGGCAAGGATGCTTTTGGCAACCAGGAGTGGAGGGCCTTGTGCGCCAAGGTCCGCGAAGGAGAGGTCTGGGACGAGGTGATCAGAAACGGTTACCACGGCGTCGAAGGCGACGTCGATTCGGATGTGGTCATTAACCTGTGAGTTTGGTATATGCTCGCCCGATACCCCATGACCGTGTTGCTGACCGAGATAGCGCGACCTTGCTGCTGGCACACGCTCGTGACCAGTTGTTCAACCAGAAGAGGCTCGAGGCCTACCTCGCCGCCTGCAGCACGCCCAACCTCGACGTTACCGGCCGGCTTGCCGAAACGCCCACCACCCCTGGATCGCGCATGTCGAATCGCTATCGGTCGCCGGCCAAGGAAGCGAGCGGCGCCAACACCCCTAGAGACCTCAACGCTAGAGTGAAGATTCTCGAACTATACACGCTGCACGTGCTTTTACGCAATAATGAGTGGGACTACGCTCGAGAGTTCATCAGCGTAAGCCCTGTCCTCGACGAGGAACGCCGTGAAGCGTTCCTCCAAGCCCTGCAGAGCCTCCACGAAGATCAACAGGAGCAAGAGAGACAGGCCAACGAGGAGCTTGAACAGCAGGAGGAGCAGCTGCGGAAGGAGGTTGAAGAGGCCAAGAGGTTGCGTGCCGAGAACGAGGAGAAAGAGCGGAAGAGGATAGAGGAGGAGCGCGCACTGCGCGAAGGGAGCGAGGTTGACTACGGCATCGATGAAACGCCGAGGAGCACGACGGCGGTGAACCGCAATCCATCTGCCCGGGCACCGTCAACTGCTTCGTCTCGGCAGCCAAGGAGACCAAACGGCAAGGCCGTGGCAGCTCCGACACTGAGCGCCCGCGCATCCATGGTCATTACGCGATTGCGGGCTGTGATTGAGCAGCTCGGCACGTCGTTCAATACCAACCCCATGCTGCTGGCTCGGTTCCTGGCGTTTATCATAGGTCTCGTCCTCATGCTCGGCCACCGAGGCATTCGGGAACGGGTCCAGCGAATTCTCGGCGCGGGGTGGAACAAGGTCAAAGCAACGGCTGGAATGGGAGTCAAGGTCACTTATATCTGATTTCTTTTAGTTTGTATCATAGTATCCCTTTATGCATCATGAGGAGTTTGGGATGGGTTTATATTCAAGTCAGATATGTTAATCACCGCTACTACAAAATGTGACAGCATGTCACATGATAATTTTCCGCTTAAGAATGCATCGGATTCACTGTATCCTAATTGTTCTAGATTCCCATAGCAACATTTTCCATCTTAATAACAGCGCGCCAAACGCCAGCGATGCAAGGTATCGAAGCTCGTCACCCCCCTGCAAACGTAAGAGCCCATGGCCAACCCAGGCCGCTGCTCTGTTAATAATTCGTTGTGCGGTTCGTCTTCTTTTGGTAGAATAACTAGCGAGGCATTCGTTAGCATGCGGCCGTGAGCACACGGAAGGCAGGGAAACTCACATCTGTCCTTGAACTACCCAGATTGATAATCTTGGGGCAGCCATCGCGGTCCTTCTCGAGCCGGGTGCACTCAAAGCAGTAGAAGGCGTCCGAGATGCCCTCGCCGCCGCACACGACGCACTTGTTCTGGTAATTCCCGAAGCTGCACTCGTCGCAGATTCGGACGAGGGTGGTGGGCCGGACATAGGAATCGCAGACGGGGCATTTGCCGTCGCATTTGTCGCAGAGGCGGCCGATGGCGATGCCTGCCTGCTTGCGGCACATGACGAGATCGCTGGAGGGGCATGTTAGTGATGAATGCTTCCGTGGTAGCGAGAAATCCGACTTACGGGTGATGGCGAGACATGTTGATGGAGGCTGACGGGGGAGACAATGACAGGCTCTGTGTTGCGAGTTTGTGTGGGTGAAGAATAGAAGACGTCGGTCGCAGAGGGAGGCGCCGAATGCTTGGAGATGACCACCCAATGGAGATTTCTCAGCCTTGCCGCGGCGTTCGGGCGAGTTCGAGGGGCGCCCAAGGGCACGGATCAATCACGGCGTCACACTGGAAAGAGCCGAGGGGGGCGATGTGGCTGGTGCGATTATCAGCAGCTCTTGCCGTTCGACAGTCCCACCTTTCGGACACGACCTTCAGCCTCGACAACGTCCCCTCCGTCGACATCTAATTTTTATCAGCTGGTTGCGCCGGATGTCTTGAGTGAACCTCGCTCGGAATACATTGCCGTGCGCAGTTGATGCGGTAGCTCCTTGACACCAGTCGTTAACAAGTATGGCCACGTTACAGGAGTATGCATGCAGCCTGGCCCTGGTCCGTTCATGCCAACCGCTAATCGATCGAGTCGCAGAGACCGTCCAATGGATGGCGCCACATCGACGTTGAGTTCGGGCGTGGACATCTCACCACGCGACATAATTGAGCCGGAGAGCCTCAAGAGAAAAGTGCAGCGCGACGACAACCAAGAAGTCTCCCCAAAGCGAGCTAGGCATGATGACGACGACCGCGACCGGAGACGACGACGAGATTCCCCCCCAGCTCGTCGCAGCTCTTTCGGAAGCGTCCCGAATGCCGACCACGATCGCCGCAAGTCCGCTACTCAAGAGGAGAAGAAGCGCGGGAAGCGTCTATTCGGCGGCCTGCTCAGCACCCTGAGCCAGACGACCGGCAGCTCGCAACAGAAACGACGCCTTGAGATTGAAAGGCGCCAACAAGAACGGCAGCAGAAACAGAGGGTCGAGGACGACAAAGTGCGAGCCGAGAAGCTTTCACGCTTGACTGGGCGTCGCATGTCGGAGCAAGTCGTATTTGAGGAAGAAGTGGTGAGTTTGAGCTTGGGGGAGATACGACCTAATGTTGGAAACTGATTCTTTCCGGGAACCAGATGCAGGTGAAGCACTTCAAGCTGTTAACCATGGCGAAGTTTCTACGGACAAAGTCACATCCTCAAATTGTAGGGTTGTCCGAGTTCAACTATCCCTTGTGTCTTTGCCACTGACCAGATCTTTAGTGCTACCTCCCTTGGAAGCTCACGCCAGAGCAAGAAGATGAAATCGACGACCAAGTCCGGAACGCAAAAGCCACGATCGAGGAGGAACTGGCGGCGGTTAAGATGCGCAGGCAACGGCGCCAGAGAGAACACGAACGCCCTACTCGACTCTCCCGATCTGCCACCCCTGAGAAGCCTCCAGTCTCTACGCTACTTAGCGAGGATTCCTCAGATAAACCCGCGAGGAGCACCAATGGCAAGGACCAGCTGGCGAAGATTCTGGAAAGGGAGAAGAGCGAACACCAGCACCAGCACCAGCACCACAGCCATCATGATCATCATAATCACCACGATGAGTCGGCGGATGTGCTAGAGGAAGCAGATGAGGACATGGTGATCTACTGAGCACATCCCATATCTGGACGGGAATCTATGTGTGCCCCCCCGGGCAGCTAGATGTAGCTCTGTGTTATTGCATGTTGTTTTATTTGGAGCCTTCTTTGAGGGAAAAGTGTAATGAGCGGGTTCGGTGCCGGGACAGGTGGGACATGTGGGACGAGTTGGCCGCGGTCGGGATGAAATAGATGCTGTCACGGAAAGGCATCTCAACGTCTTTAAGATACCAAATATTGTTCGATACCTATGATGGAGGTCCACAGACGTGACTGTGGCCATGAGATATGTGATGACTAGCAGGGTACTTTTGAGCGCAAGAAGGATGTGCCTCGGCTGTCTTCGCGACCAACTCATCGGCCCGCGCCGTGTCCTGCTAAACCGATATCCACTATCTTCAAAGGCCACCCCGTCCTGCATTAACTCTCCCGTCTTGCGAGACAGCTAGACGTATGTTTCACTCCGTGACACACGCATATTCCACTAACAAAGTAACGCAGCAGCACACATTGTCGTCATTGGCGGCGGCGGTGGACAAGATGGGAAGTCCCCTCCGCTTGAGCCTCGGCTCCCCCACCGTATCTATGTTTTCGGCCGCGACCTCCGACGCGGCCCTGTTGACCGTACTTGAGAGGTTGAGTTTTGTCGGTGAGATGCGGCGGACGATATATAAAAACACCGCGCCTCGTCCTCTTTCTTTGCTTGTCTCGGTTTTTGTGTGCGGTTTGTTACTCTGCTCTTGCATTGAATCCGGGACGGTTTTGAAAGAGGGGCATTTCTGGCTCTAATAAATTGAACCCCGCTAAGCCCAACTACGGTGAGTTATAGGGATGCTGTGGCCCTGTTTGGGAAGTCCTGAAGTGATTGATCTAGCTGTTCGAATCATATGTCTGCCTACTCGTACTTGATACACATACTGACAAGATAATCAGACACCATACGAAACACCTCATCTTGAAGACAAACAACACAAACATGGCTTCTGAAAGGCTGGTACCCGACGACCCCAGGGTCAAGACCGAGACGGCCCTGATTCGGGGCAAGACATACAAGTACATTGTTGGCCAGCCCAAGGGCGAACCAGTCGCAACGGTGGTCCTAGTCCACGGCTTCCCGGACCTGGGCTTCGGGTGGCGCTGCCAGGTGCCCTACTTGATGTCTCTGGGATTCCAGGTCGTCGTCCCGGACATGCTGGGCTACGGCGGGACCGATGCCCCGGAGGCCCTGGAGGAATATGCGTACAAGAGCGTCGCGGCGGACATCAAAGAGCTGGCGCAGAAGTTCGTCGGCCAAGGGCAGATCATCCTCGGCGGCCATGACTGGGGCGGTGCGGTGGCCTGGAGAATCGCCTTGTGGCACCCGGAGCTGATCAAGGGCATCTTCAGCGTGTGCACGCCCTACATGCCGCCTTCAGCCACCTTTGTCCCGCTGGACGCCCTCATCGCCAGCGGCCACCTGGTCACCTTCAAGTACCAGCTGCAGTTCCAGGGTCCCGAGGTGCAGGGCCAGATCCAGGGCGAGGAGAAGGTGCGGCAGTTCCTGAACGCCTTGTACGGCGGGCGCGGACCCAACGGCGAGGCGGGCTTCAGCACGGAGACGGGCGTCCAGTTCGACAATCTGCCGCTGCTGAAGCCTGCGCCGCTGCTCTCGCCGGAGGAGCTCGACTACTACGTGCGCGAGTACATGCGCAGGGACGCGCCACAGCTGCGCGGGCCGCTGAACTGGTACCGCCTGCGGGAGCTGAACCACAAGGACGAGGAGGGGCTTGCCGCTGCGGCGGCGGCGGCGGGTGAGGGCGAGGGCCACAAGTTCACGATGCCGGCGCTGTTCATCACGGCGACCGAGGACTCGGCACTGCCGCCATCCATGTCCAAGGGGATGGATAAGCACTTTGAGGACTTGACGAGGGGGGAGGTGAAGGCATCGCACTGGGCGTTGACGCAGACGGCGGAGGAGGTCAATTCGCAGGTGGGCAAGTGGGCGGATGTTGTGTTCAAGGGAGGTCTGAAGGCATCTCTGTGAAGGCGATGGAGGTGGATTTATTTATTTATGTCTATGCTCTCTTGAGTCTTTGAATGATGGTTCTTTGAGAGTAGGAGAATTGATTGCGCATCCAGTGACGTACGTAGGGAAGCAGGGGGAATGCGCTTGCACTCCTTGTAAGCATGGCAATTGATGATGTGCTGTTTCAAGACATCGACATCCGATCATCCAATGCTACTTCGTACATGGCAGATGTCAGAGAGCTTATCAACTTAATAGATACTGCATAGACTACAACCGTACTTCGTACATACTTGGATGAAGGTGGCCGACCTGGTGGAGACGGCTAATATGACGACGTTCAGGGGACTCGGGGCTCCCCACCAGCCGGCGGCGATGTACTCGAGCACCTGGAGAACAGGTACCGTACGAGTGGAATTTGGCCGAGAGAGATACGCGCGACGAGGCCAATCAAGTACATGATGGGCCGGGGGAGACCCTCGGCGAATACGACACTCAGGGTGGCGGGCGATGTGGCTCTGGCAAGGAGCCACGAATAGCAACAACATAGCCTAGCTTGAAGGGCCAGGGGTCTCCTTTACGAGGAGCCAAAGGAAAGCCGGTAATTAAATGAGGACTGGTCGCAAACTGCCAGGGGATCTGCCAGTTTTCCCGCACGTATCCCCCTTCTCTCTAGGTATGTATCCATTCCATTGTTTTACTACACAATAATAGTATGTAGACAAGCTGGCGGGGGAGCTGGCGAAACTTCCATAATGTTTCTTCTCCCTGCCGTCAGCCACCCTTATCGACGAGGTATGGATGGACCTTACCCATAGTTACAACGTAGTACCTTAATAGCAGCGGCACCCAGCCTTCAGCACCCGTAGGCCCCATAAACAGCCACCCGCCCGCCCACTGGGGCCGCAGGGCAGCTTATTAGCACTGGAAATGGAAAACCAAAGTGACGAACGGCCTAGACTTAATAGACCTAGAAGCAAAGGAAACCCGGCATTTCAGACCCGCCAAGTCTCCTGCCACGTCCACCATTCACCCGCCATCGCCATCCATCACTGTCATTCACTGCAACCACAAAAAGGTGCGACCGCTTCAGGTTTCAAACAAGCGACGAAGGAGAAAGACACGCCCAAACGGCTGCCGGTAGCTTCCGAAGTGCTGCTTTGTTCCCATTTGTTCCGCTCCGTTGCGCTGCTTTGCTTCGATTGCTGGCCATTGCGCTCACCACAAGAAAACGTCGGTCTCATCGGGACCCAGCCAATCGCTGCATGCAAGCTGGCTACACGAGTCCAGTGATCGATCCATTGAGCCTCAGACGTCCGTTCCGTCCCACTTCACTCACTCGCGCTGCGCGCTACCCCTACAACGGAAGTACCTACGACAGCCTACCACACCACACCACACATACCTGTCGACTCTCTAGTGCTGCAGTGCCGAGTGCTTCCCTTGAGCTTACGCCCAGACAGCCAGAAAGGAGGCTGTGCAGCCTTTCCAAGCCCAGCAGAATCCCGACTCCAGAGCCTAGACGGCAAACTCAGCCAGCGACCAACACGCCGACACGAAGCCCTTGAGCCCTTGAGCCCTTGAATCCTTGAATCCTTGAGCCACAGTGCCATCAGCTGCGCTCTGACTCGACTCTCCCCATCATCAACTTGTCTGCTGCGACCCCCGACCGCACGATACGAATACCCACGACGACCTGACGATTACGACCCTCCATCAACCGTCCATCCTCCATCCTCCACGCTTTCTTTACTCTTCCTCTCGATCCTCATCGTCGCATTTTCCTCCCACTTTCCCTCCTCGCGTCTCTGCGTCCCGTCCATTCCGCATGCCGACCGTCCCTCCCCCGAGCTGATTGCTTGACCTCGAATTGTCCGCCAGCATGGCTGGACGACAGCCGGGAGGGCCCCAAGGGGGTTCCTCCAGCCATCGCGACAACCTGCTCCTCGATCTCGACAGCGACCAGCCCGTCTACAACGACGGCCAGCGGTCCACCCTCAATGATGACGACCTAATGCGATTCCACAACCAAGACCAAGACCAAGACCCCCAGGGCCGTCCCTCCGTCTCCTACGATGACTTCGTCGGTGGTAGAGGCGCCCCCAATACCTCCAGCCCGTCCGCGTCGCGCTCCGCAGGCGGTCTGGGAGCCCCCGGAGGACCTGACTCTGCAAATAACCCCTACCTGACTAGGCAATACAGCCAGACGTCCGACCTCCACAACTACCAGCGCTACGCCGACGACGACGACTATCCTGCCGAGGGCGACTCTTACTATCAGCACGGCGGCGGTTCTAGGGGAGCTGACGAAAGCTCACAGGGCTTGGCTAGGAACAATGCGCGGAATCGAAACAGTGTCCTGGGCCTGGGCGGCGGCTTTATGGGCAGGGTGAAGAACAAGTTGGGAATGGGGCAGGGCTACTCAGAGATGGATCTGCCCTTGACGGAACCAAGCCACGGGCGAGGTGACTCCGTTGGAGGGACATCACAGCAGCAGCAAACCAAAAAGGGCGGGTTTGATATGGGCAACTTCAAATTCGGCTTCGGCAGGAGCAAGCCAGATCCCTCGACCCTTGGTCCCAGACTCATCTATCTCAACAACCCTCCCGCCAATGCCGCCAACAAATACGTTGACAACCACGTTTCCACCGCCAAATACAACGTCGCAACCTTTTTACCCAAGTTTCTCTTCGAGCAATTCTCCAAGTTCGCCAACGTCTTCTTCTTGTTTACTGCAGCCCTGCAGCAGATTCCCAACCTGTCGCCTACGAACCCGTACACCACCATTGCGCCCCTCATCGTGGTGCTTCTCATCTCAGCTGGAAAGGAATTGGTGGAAGACTACAGGCGAAAGCAGGCGGACAGTGCTCTCAACAACTCAAAGGCACAGGTTTTACGAGGCTCGTCATTTGCCGAAGCGAAATGGATCAGTGTGGCAATTGGAGACATCATTAAGGTGGAATCAGAAGAGCCCTTCCCTGCCGACCTGGTTCTTCTCGCCAGCTCCGAACCTGAAGGCCTCTGTTATATCGAAACAGCCAATCTCGACGGCGAAACTAACCTCAAGATTAAGCAGGCGGTGCCAGAGACATCCACCATGGTTTCCCCGAGCGAGCTGAGCAGACTGGGCGGCCGCATCAAGTCGGAGCAGCCGAACAGCAGCCTCTACACCTACGAAGCGACCCTGACCATGCAATCGGGAGGCGGGGAGAAGGAACTCGCCCTCAACCCCGAGCAGCTCCTACTTCGAGGTGCCACCCTTCGAAACACCCCTTGGGTGTATGGCGTGGTGGTGTTTACTGGCCATGAAACTAAACTGATGCGAAACGCCACGGCTGCCCCTATCAAGCGCACCAAGGTTGAAAAGCAGCTCAATTGGCTGGTTCTGGTGCTGATCGGGTTGCTCATGATTCTGAGTATTGTCAGCACCGTCGGCGACCTTGTTCAGCGGCGTGTCGAGGACAAAGCCCTCTCATACCTTGAATTGGATAGCACCAGCACTGCCGCAGAAGTTGTGAAAGTATTCTTCAAGGACATGGTCACCTACTGGGTTTTGTTCTCGGCTCTTGTCCCCATTTCTCTCTTTGTCACCGTTGAATTGGTCAAGTACTGGCACGGCATCCTTATCAACGACGATCTCGATATGTACTACGACAAGACGGACACTCCCGCCACGTGCCGAACATCGAGTCTAGTCGAAGAACTGGGAATGGTCGAGTACGTCTTCTCCGACAAGACTGGAACCTTGACCTGCAATATGATGGAGTTCAAGCAATGTTCCATAGCCGGAATCCAGTACTGCGATGATGTGCCCGAGGATCGTCGCCCTGTCCTGCAAGACGACGGGACCGAAGTCGGCCTCTTTGATTTCAAGGCCCTCGAGGCCAACCGGAAGAACAACCACGAAACAGCACCCGTCATCCATCATTTCCTGTCCCTGCTGTCAACCTGCCACACCGTCATTCCTGAACAGGACGAGAAGGGCAAAATCAAGTACCAGGCCGCTTCTCCTGACGAGGGTGCTCTGGTTCAAGGTGCGGCAGAACTTGGATACAAATTCTTTGCTCGAAAGCCCAGGGCCGTCATTATCGAGGCTAACGACCGAGATCACGAGTACGAGCTCCTTGCCGTTTGCGAATTCAACTCGACCCGAAAGAGAATGTCTACCATCTACCGCTGCCCTGACGGCAAGATTCGCTGCTACTGCAAGGGTGCTGATACCGTCATCCTGGAGCGCCTGAGTGAAGAGAACCCTCATGTCGAAATCACCTTGCGACACCTGGAAGAGTACGCCTCGGAAGGTCTGCGAACCCTCTGTCTAGCCATGCGAGAGATTCCCGAGCAGGAGTATCAGGAATGGACCAAGGTCTTTGACGCGGCTCAGATGGTTGTTGGTGGAAACCGTGCGGATGAGGTCGACAAGGCCGCTGAGCTCATCGAACACGACTTCTACCTTCTTGGCGCAACGGCCATTGAAGATCGCCTTCAAGACGGCGTCCCCGAGACAATCCACACCCTGCAACAGGCCAACATCAAGGTGTGGGTCTTGACTGGAGATCGACAGGAGACGGCCATCAACATTGGAATGAGTTGCAAGTTGCTGAGCGAGGACATGATGCTGTTGATTGTCAACGAGGAAACGGCTGCCGCCACCCGCGACAACCTCCAAAAGAAGACGGATGCTATTCGCACCCAGGGTGACGGCACAATCGAAACCGAGACTTTGGCCTTGATTATCGATGGTAAGTCGTTGACATTCGCCCTGGAAAAGGATCTGGAAAAGTTGTTCCTTGACCTCGCCGTCATGTGCAAGGCTGTCATCTGCTGCCGAGTCTCCCCCCTCCAAAAGGCACTGGTCGTCAAGCTGGTCAAGAAATATCAGAAGGAGTCTATCCTACTCGCTATTGGCGACGGAGCCAACGACGTCTCTATGATTCAGGCCGCTCATATTGGAGTCGGTATCAGTGGTATGGAAGGTCTCCAAGCCGCACGCAGTGCCGATGTGGCCATTGGCCAGTTCAGGTATCTTCGGAAGCTGTTGCTGGTGCACGGCGCCTGGAGCTACCAGCGCGTGAGCAAGACGATTCTCTTCTCGTTCTACAAGAACATCGCTTTGTATATGACACAGTTCTGGGTAAGTTTTGACGGCACATGCGTGCGATCCGCAGCTCGTGGCCCTTGACTAACGGTTTGATGCAGTTCACGTTCCAAAACGTCTTCTCTGGTCAGGTCATCTACGAATCCTGGACTCTGTCCTTCTACAACGTCTTCTACACCGTTTTGCCACCTCTGGCGCTCGGCATCTTGGACCAGTTCATATCGGCTCGCCTCTTGGATCGATACCCTCAGCTGTACATGATGGGCCAGCAGAACTACTTCTTCAAGCTCAAGGTGTTTGCGCAGTGGATCGCTAATGCCGTATACCACTCCATCATCCTGTACATCGGCGGCGAGCTCTTCTGGTATGGCGACCTCATTCAAGGTGATGGCAAGATCGCTGGTCATTGGGTCTGGGGAACGGGACTCTACGCCGCGACGGTGCTCACGGTTCTGGGCAAGGCGGCTTTGGTGACCAACAACTGGACCAAGTACCACGTCATCGCCATCCCCGGTAGTATGGCTTTCTGGTATCTCTTCATTGCTGTCTACGGTATCGTGGCACCCATGGTCAACGTGTCTACCGAGTACTTCGGCACGGTGCCCAGGATCTACAGCAGTCCCGTCTTCTGGCTTCAAACGTTTGTTCTGGCCATCTTGTGCCTCCTTCGGGACATCGCCTGGAAGTACGCGAAGCGCATGTACTGGCCGCAAACCTACCACCACATCCAGGAGATTCAGAAGTACAACATCCAGGATTACCGACCAAGGTGAGTTCCCGTTATCCCATCCATGCCCCTGAACGCGACTCGGGCACTAACATTCAACGCAGAATGGAACAATTCCAAAAGGCGATCCGAAAGGTACGACAAGTGCAGCGGATGCGCAAGCAGCGAGGCTACGCCTTCTCTCAGGCTGACGAAAGTCAAACGCGTGTCCTCCAGGCGTACGATACTACCAAGAATCGTGGACGGTACGGAGAAATGGTGACGTCGAGGCCGGGCGGGAGGTAGCCCGACAACGGTTCGAACTCGGCGCGGATGCTCGGGACGGAAACGGAAAGAAAGCCGTGATTTATTGCGTTTGACGAAATAAAATAAAACCCGGACCTGCTCAGGAGTTGGACGCTGTTTTTTTTTTTTTAAACTCATTTGGTTGTTTTTGATACTTCTCTTCGTTGTGCATCCATCGCGCAGCCGGCGGCGATTTGTGCCGGGTCCTGACATCCTACCCTTACCAACCGCTGTTTTATATTTCTGGTTTATTCTTGGCGCATAACGCCCCCTTCTTCCACGGCTTGAGGCTGTGGAAATAACGATGATGGTAGATGGATCTATCGAGGAGAGGGAAATAGTCTTAGTCAGATGCTGGGGGGAGGAGGGCTTTAGGCTGGGTCGGGTTCGGGTCTAAGACTGAGAGAGGTCCGAGATGATGGTAGTGAATGAGATGAGACTGGACTGGACTGGACAGTACGGGACTGGGATGGAATGAGGCGGGATAGTTGAGACTTGGACTGAACATGTATCGTGTTGTGTATTCTATCAAGCGAAAGACGCCAGGCGTGATGGGGAAAAGCGACGTTTGTCTCAGTGTTTCGAAGTACAGGACGGACATGCATGTTTCACTTGATTATGCAGCCAGCTGCATACTGCATACGGACCCATTACGTCTCGATGGGGACGTGGGAGTATCTACCTACCTAGATACTCACTGTAGTTATCCAGTTGACTGGAACAAGGCACGAGATGACAGGCAAGACGCCGTTGACGTCATTTCGAGACAATGAACCGCCAGAAGTCATGAAACCGGATAGCTGGGTACCGTAGTGCAGTTTCTGCTTCCAAGGCACACCGAGGTGGAGGAGACCCCTATGCACTATAGTAGATAAGCTGCCTATGTACATGCTCCCACGCGTCCCATCACGGGGAACACCCCCACGGGATCCGGCTGCCTCGTCGCTGGTCACCCGAGACGCTCCTGGGAAGAATCTGGTTGGCCACATGAACTGCTCACATGACGCCCCTCCCTCCCTCCCTCCCTTCCCCCCGCGTGCAGCAGCAGCTGCTGGCACCCGCCCTCGTCACTGCCAGGAGTTGGGAGAGAATATGTATATACATATATAATGATAATCCGGGGGTGGTTCTACTAAGAAAACAGGAAGAAGTGGAATCGGCGAGAGAGAACGACAGCTATGCACGTACGTGGGCTTTTGCGGGGACGGCAGTTGGTGAGGGTGGCGTGAGTGCGAAGCCCGATGTGACGAGACTGGCTGATCCTTTTGACATGCGGCATGCCATGTCAGACGACTACGAGGTAATGCCAATGAGTATCACCCAAGGACAAGGGTTGGTTCTAAAACTGAGGGCCGCTCTACCCGTCGTAGCGGGGGACGGTCCGTTTTTTTTTGTCTTGATATGCGTTTTCTATGTAAGTCATGGGCTAATAGAGGTGTAAGATATAATGTAGTGTAATGCAATGTAATGCCCATGTAGCTGTGACTGTAACTGTCCTGCAATGCAACGCCTTCCATTCCCCCCTCTTAAAGATGCGACCCAAGGTTCCCGGCGCAGAAAAAGTGCGCCATCCATATAATCATTGATATATATTGTTTGTGTGTGTGTAGATGTATATGCCTCTCTCGTTGAGGAGTGAAGTATGCTGTTGCAAATGACACGGTGCTGTGATGATGACGATGTAGATAACGAAGCGTGCGTGCGACAATGACGGTGATATGATGCCTCGTCCGGTCAACCAAGTGACGGCTCGAGATTGTTTGTGATGGTGATTGTGATTGTGATGTTGAGACAAGGGGTGAGAGGTGATCTAGATGCCGGCCTAAACTGGGGTGCGAAATCAACGACAAGAGATCAAAGGCAGAACCAAGCCAAACTAGAAACCCCAGTAAAAAGAAACCAAAGAAAGAAATCCCCAAAAGAAATTGTACATCCGCCGAGATAACCGCCAGCCAATGCAATGCATGCATGCATGCGTGCACGAACGCGCAAATGCTTTCTATTGTATGCCTAGATTGCCCGGATGCGCCGTTCGCGAGCCTAGTTAGGCAGGACGGGCCCCAAAGGAGAAAAGCCTCGGCGGAGGTGGTCGAGGGAAATTACCCACGCCGCCGAGAAAGAGAAAAATATGCGAGGCACGAGACAGATGAGAAGAACCGTCCAAACTCCACTGCCATGATGCGAGGTACTTTTGAGCGCCGTGGGACGAGACCCACCAACAGAGACGTCCGCGAGATGACGGCGTCCCTTCCGAGGATACAAACAAAGAAGACGGTAGCAAAACAAAACAATAAAACAAACCACAAGACACCCCTGGGTGGTGCTGTGCTTCCCGGCGGTGGGGTCTTGTGAATGTGAACCAAGGATCTGCAATGCCCCGGACAAGATGGGTTCGCAAAGGAGGGAAACGCACATCCCTGCAACCCCGCAATCGTGATCAGCCATCTCCGACAATGGCAACACGGAGGCGGGGGATGCGCTCAAAGACAGCCACTGGCACTAGACCCATCATCCAAAATGGATCCTCGCAGGACTCGGCGTGCGTACAAGACAGAGCGGTAGTACGACGCAGCCCACACTAGGCTCTTAGTTGTGCCCTCGGTGGATGGCCCTCGGTGGGTGCGTCGTTGCCACACACTCGCAGCCTCGACCTGCCAGCTGCTCATCCAGGCGACAGTCCGTGGGCAACGAGGCGGCCTGCCTGCTTGCTTGCCTGCCTTTACCTTCCCCTCATCTGCCGACCATGGGCGTCACGAGCTCGATGCTCTTGGGGCGCGAGTAAGTCTTGGGGTGACGTGAGGGCAACGGCCGGTCCATGCCCCCAGGGCTCACGTCGTAGGTGTAGGCGCTGCTGCCGCCGCCACCGCCGCCGTAATAGCCACCGTCGTACGTGGACGAAAAGCAAGCAGCCGACGGCCGCGAGTACGAGTTGTGGGGGCTGGTCGCGGCGCTGCGACTGAAGGGCCACAGGTTGCTGGAGCTGCCCGTCGGCGACGGGGGGCTCGGGGGACGGACGTTCAAGGACCGGAGCGCCGAGATGGCCGACGTGTGTTGGTAAGCGGCGGACCCGGTACCGGGCGTCACTGGCGGGGAACTCAAATGCAACGAGCTGGGCCGCGAGGGCGATGCTCGGGGAATGATGTCCTTGGGTTCCAGGTTGCCCACAGAGTAGAACGGGTAGTGGCTAGCAGACGCGTAATTGCGTACCGACGAGGCCGGCTGTGACGTCGACGTCTGATCAATTCTTCGGCAACTGGAGCGATATTATTAGCAACACGAGCGGGCGCGGGGGAGGCGAGTGTGGTGGGTTCATTCCACAATCCACAATATGGATTCTGGAAGACCAAGAGGGTTTCGCTCGTACCTATCGGAGCAGTACAGGCCCATGTCGTCGTGAGGAATGAATTGTTTCTCGCAGGTCATGCTAGAAAGAGTTCAAGGTCAGCACAGGGTTCTATCCATGTTCGTGGTGCGGATGACGGCATCTGCGCCATGCCAGGGCAACAAGCAAGGAACCGCCCGCCAGGCCACTGGACGGGACGGACGGGGGACAGACGGAAGAAACGTCGGAGCAAATGAAAAACGGAAGCACAAAAGACGAATTCCGTTAATCGAGACCCGATGTGAGGACGTACCAAAACTGAGGAAAACTCTCCCTCTCGTCTTCCCAAGATTCGTTCCGTTCTCGTTCCCGGTCGCGTTGGCTCCGGCCGAGTTTCTGAGGGGTGTGCCTCCGAGTAATGGCGGGTCGCTTGTACTTTGTGGGATCGGTCGCCGAGACTGTCTTTCGAACGTCCGTCTGGGACGCGTTGGGCAGGCCATGACCCGACTTCTTGCGACTATGATGCATTATGGGAGGGATAGTAGGAGGGAAGAGGAAAGAGAGGAAGAAGAAGAAAAGAGTGAAGAAAAAAATTGGACGGCCTCGAGTGGCCCGGAGTAGAAGGGATGATGTGATGAGGACGGTGCTGCTGTCAGGGAGGGAGGAACAGCGATAGATAAAGACGTGCTTTTAGTTCACTACCGTCCGGGGCTATTGAGGGGGCCTTGGGGCAGTGGCAGCCCGCTGAGCGATGGACGGGCGTGTGGGCGAACGCTTTTCAGTGGTTCGACTGCGGGGGGGATTTGCTTATCGCGGCGCTAGGCTGCAGAATTCAGTGACCCCTTTGTCCCTTGTCTGGTTGAAAGAACGGGAGAACCAGGGGGGATCAGAGATGCAAATTTTTTCTCGTGCCTTGTCGTGTCTAGAACAGATCGAGAATGCGTTATGCCAGGGTTGATGCTTCGGAGTGGCAAATTTGTGGTCGGGGCGCCTGCGCATGTGCAGGGACGAGAGGTCGACAATTCCCCGAGGGCGGACGACGTGTGATTGTGGATGGATGTGGATATCTATTGGGTTGGGTTGGTATGGGGATTTGTTTGCCGGGTTTGCGGATAGCGACAAGCTAGAACGTTGGACTAATAAAGAAAAAGCTGGACGTGGGACGGAAGATGCGGCGAGCTTTTTTTTTGGGGGGGGGGGGAAGCGGGAGAGGACTGGATTTTGTTTCCCGTTCCGGACTTCGAGGGAGAAGGAAAAAAAGGCGTCAGGGAACTGACGGGAGATCAAGTCGAGGTTGCGTCACCGATCAGGCACTCGGCAGGACTAGCAGATCTGCGGCGTGGGGACGGGGCTGAGATGCGTTGGCCGCTGGACAAATTAAGCGTCCAGGCGGGCGCGTCAGTTCGGGTGTATAAGTCGACGTGGGTTGATGATTAACGAGGGGGTCGCTTCGGTGGTGGTTTGGCGGCGGTTGATCGTCGTAGTGTAGTACCGTGTACTAAGGCGGCCGCGTTTGGACAAGGAAGCGGAGACTCTCGCAGCAGGGACAAATGGATACAGTAGAGCGAGGGCGAGGGCGAGGGAAGGGGCGGTGAAAGCAAAACTGATGTGATAGTACTCAAGACGGGAGTTTGTTCCCCTTTGTGTGTTCTTCGATAGATGTAGATACGGCAAACGTTGACCACGCGGCGAGAAGGGCGAAGTCGGGGCACGCGAGACCCTTTTGTATGAGATGGCCTGCCGAAAGTTGGGGCACTTGTGACTCGACTTTGTCGTCGTGATTGAGTGAGCGAGTAGCCGAAAGCGGAGATGGTTTGCCTGCATAAACCGGCCAATCACGGCGTGCAATCGGAGGGGGGCTTGCGTGCGTCGTGCCGTGCCAGTTGGCTTGGCTTGCGACGAAGGCCAGGGGGACTCGCAGGAACTCGCAGGGAACTTTGACCCTCTCTAATCCAGGAAGGAGCAGCGCCTGGTTGGTAAAAATCGGGCGACTTCTTGTGACTCGTTTTGGTGGGTTCGTTCCCGTTGGGGATTTGCCCTGTGCGTGAGTGTGTAAGTGGCGTGGTGTGGTTGTACAGTAATGTGTCTCTTTATGGGGAACAGTCTTGTGCGTTTGCGTGCGTGGGAGGGTGAGAGGGTGAGAGGGTGAGACCAAGGCCGTGAACGTGAGCCTCGGGCCTCGAGCGTGGACGTGAGCGTGGACGTTAGCGCTGAGCGTTATGGGTGAAGTGACGTTCTGCCTGCGTGGGCGTGGCTGACAGGAAGCCAGGCGACCGTTTGTTGCAGCACGGATGGCGTTTTGGTAGAGCACTAAGAATCGGAGCTGGGCAGATTGATTGATAAGAGCTGATGCTAGCGGGGCACGGGGGGGAAGGGGGGGGAGGGGGGGGGAGAGCTATTATGGGGATCCTCCACCAAGAGGAAGCAAGAGGGGACGATCGATGCCGGACGATGAATATCAAGGCGGGATGAATGAAGAATCACGGACCATCAACCTTGCGGACGAGTGAGGGGTTGAAAGAAGGTGGCTTCTGGGCATGGGGGAGCTCAGCTCTTGTATGTTTTGCTAACCAGGGCCAGCTGGAGCTATGGCTGGGATGGGGGATGGGGGACGGGGAATGGCATGGCAGGATGGGCGGCAGGACGGGCGGCAGACGGGCGAACCAGGAACATGCAGCCAACTCGTTGACGTCGCGGTGGTGTACAGTACGTGCGGTCCTCGGTGCGGGATCTGCTATGCAGCGTAGATAGGTATCTATCTATTTAGTAGGCGTGTCCGCGTCCGGCATTGCTGGAATCGGCTGTCTGAGACTAGTCGGGGCCTTGTTCGTGAATGAATCATCCATAGCAGCACGGGTGCCTGCTTGTTGCAGTGCTAGCACCATGACCCGGAGAGGTCGAGCAAGGGAGCAACGAGTCTCGTCATCAACTAGTAAGAGCCATGAGGGGATCCCGCAGAGAAGCAAGCTGCGGGGGTGACTTGATGACGGCGTGCCCTGGGCTGGCCGTGCTCTGCTCTGCTGAGCTGTACGAATACATCCGTAGGCCTAGTACCATACATAGGACGTGCAGGGCCTCGTCCATCCTGATCGGAGCTAGCATCACGGGCAATGTCAGGCACGCACCCATCCCAGCAGCAGCTCTCTGTGCTTGTTCGCTGCTGTCCAGCAAGGTTGGCTTCAGGTGGGTGTGTGGGTAGTCGCGAGATGGTGTGTGCGCGTGCGTGCGTGTGTGCGCGGTCTGTCCAGTTACCAGGATTCATCGGAGGAGGAAGGGTTGCGAGAGAGCGCGAAAGCGTGTTGCTTACGCTTGCGGTGGGAGGCTCGGATGGATCATGGCTAAAAGTGGAGTGGACGATGGTTGAAAGAAGAAGGGGTGGGCACAGCACAATTGTTGGGTGATGCAGACGTGCAGTTGTGTAGATGAGGTTCATTCCGTCAGTTGAGGTGGAATCGCCATCCAGGTACACTAGGTGCAGCTGGCAAATGGTTGTCCTGAACGGATTACCTACCTACCTAGTAGGTACTATTATGTAGGTACGAATACTGAACCCGCCTCTGGGGACTCCACGATTCCATGGCCGTCCTGGTCTCGTTGCTCATCCACTCCGCCGAGCACGTTTCGCCGCTTCGCAGTGCACCCATTCTTGCGTCTTGCATATTGCGTCTTGCGAACGCATTACGCATTACGCAGCGAAACTCTCTTCCCGCCACCTGCTAATAGTAGATAGCAACTAAGTAAATAGTAGCCAACGAGCCAGCAAGCCGTAAGCCAGCAAAGCCGCAGCCGCTCCCCGTCCGTCCCGGCCCGTTCAATTCGTTCCAGACTCTTCCGGCCGGCCGGGGAGGGGGGGGGGGATCCACTCACCGGTGGACGTGTTGTCACTTATCACTGTCGCTGTCGCTGTCGCTGTCGCTGCCTTGCACGTTTTTGTCGCTTTCGATGTCATTGATGAGATATGAGATGCGAGTATTCCCTTCTCCATTGGCGGCTCAGCGGCTACCTAGGTACGCAGTCGAAACAGAACGTGTCTCCCAATACCCCTCGATTCGGAGGGACCCCGATGGGAGAGGGGAGAGGGCTCTTGCTCCCACGACCTAATCTACATAACTGACCCAACAAACGTTGGTGGTTTCGGAGGGGGCCCATGTGCAATTGGATTGGATCGTGGTGCGTCGACCGTCATGCATTCGAACTTGTTAGGATGATGCACCCAGAAGGGCTAAGCTACTCTGTAACACTCGACGGACAATGGAAACGACCAAATACGTGCAATGGATTGCGTCGCTCGACGTGGCTCAACAAGGTGCCTTCGCGACAGCCAAGCTAGTCAACTGCATCTGCCTGATGGACGAACGAACGAAGGCATCTGAGACGATGTGCATCCGGCGCAACCAACCAGCCACACACAGCCTAATCCACTCACTTGCCGTCCATGTTCGTTCGTCACTCACAGGAGGGCACAAGGATCAGCGCTCTCGACTTCTCAAGGTTCCGCGAGGGCCCTCAAGGTTCCGTTCTGTCACTCCCTAGCTCGGGACTCGTGCATGCCATACTTCGCCCTCCGCAGTGTACCTAAGCAAGTAGCGCTGTTGCAACCAACATGTCTCCATTTTGCCTGTGCACTCTTGCATTGATGAAGGAAGCCCCCACCAAGGCCCGGGAGCCGAGCTGGCAAGCTCATACTCATGTTCCATTGCGAATCTACACAGTACCCCATTTGTGGGTTGCGGCAGACTGTGAATTCTACGAAGTAGAGTGTCTCTTTTCTCCCCTCGCTCGGTTCCCCTCAGCATCTCCCTCGTTCAGCCTCATGAAGTTGGTCCCCCCGTCCCGATCGACCTCGGTTCGCCGGGTCCAAGCTGTGACCTCGAACAATTAATTGGTCCTCCTCTTGTTGATGGCTCACCGGCTCACCCCCCTTGACCGTCTCGATACGTACATGGTACATAGTATACAGAGTTAGCATGCAGTAGATTAGGTACTCGGCAGAAAGCAACTACGTCTGTACTCGGTACTTACCATGCAATTAGCCCAATGTTCCGGTGGCGCAAATGGGTTCCATGCGGGGTTGACCTCTGGAGTTGGGCAAGCGGAGGGGGGCTACGACAACCGGCGACGCCCGCTACGGAGGACCACCCTCCCCACGGACAAGGTGAAGGAGCCAGGGGCAGGAGGATCCATGCCGGCGAACCGATTCATGGATGCAGCGTCTTTCCTTGCCCGTGTTGCTGGGGCCTCGTTTTTCACGCGCCCGTTTCCATGTCTCTGGCTTGCCAATTGGCGATGTAAGCTCAAGCCGGCGGCCCGTCAAGGTACCTACCTAAGGTAGGTAGGTACCTAAGCACCTAAGCTAATTGGGTAGGACGATACGACACGACGCGACACGACGCGATACAAGATGCGATAGGTAGCGTTTCTGGACAAGGTCCGAGACCTTACTACAGCAGCAGCAAATATCACCGCGCAATATTATGTAGGTACCCTGACAGCCGGCATTGCAATGTAGGAGTCGCCAGGGTCGCTGTGGGACCCGTGGGATGACTTCCCACTAGCAGAGTGGGGGTCACGCCGGTCTTGGCTTTTGTCTGGGGTTCTTTAGGGGAGGGGAGAGGTCCAAGCAGCAGCCATCACACGGTCGGGTGGGTGGCTTGAGCTCCTGCGTGATCTGCAAAGGGTGTGTGCGGCTCCGTTTGGGGATCGCCGGTTTCGACTGCTGCAACGTCTTGTCAGCGTACATACATAGGCAATCCTCGTCATATGCTAGTCCAGTCTAAGTATCCATCTTGAATGCCATAGCTTGATGTGTCGTCTGCCGGGCTCCAACAGTGGGCTCCAACAGTGGGCTTGACGGTGATGAAGAAGGTGACGGTGACAGAGGTGCTTAGCATCAATTGGCTGGGCTACTCCACTTGAGGCTCTCGGATATCTACCGTAGCCCACGGTGTAAGGGTATATACGGGGTGAGGGGGGAATTGAACCAAGAAAGACTTTTTTTTTTTATACAGGAGGGGCCTCACGGGCCAATGGTTCTGGCACGCTGGCTTGCTTCGGATATCCTCGGTGCAAGTCCACCAAGGTGACGATGACGGCGACGGTGACGGTGACGGTGACAGGCCAATCCCGGGGCTGGTATTGCCCACGGCGACACGGAAATCCAGCATAATAATAACAACAAGCGCCCACGCACACGTTCAAGACCCTAAGAGATCCGGGTGGACTATTAGACCGGACTGGACTGGACCGGGCTGGGCTGGGCTGGGCCGAATCTGGATGATGGAGGGTGATGAGGCAGAGCCGTGTTGTACGGATGGGTTGGGTGATTATACTCGATTCATCCAACGCTGCATAGCCTCAAACCAATCCGTTGGACCCCATGCTCGCACCCAAAACGATGGAGGGCCTCGATAAAGTCGCGATGGCAGCGTCGTGGTCCTAGATAATCGGATACTCAGATGTACGTACGAATAGGCAGAGCGCAGAGCCGTTTTGAGCCTGACCCTGGCCGATACAACACCAAGATATAGATAAGGGCCACGAGAACGTGTACCTTACTACTACGGTGACATCGACGCGTCGCCGCCATAACCGCCATTCCCCCTCTCCCCCCTCGTAAACCCGTGCCAATAATGTCGCCATGGCCATGCTTTGTGCCATCCATCTCATTCCAGATCGTCATCGCCAATCACCCCTCCGCTGCAGGAACATGTCCGGCGGGCCTCGCTGACGTCGTCTTATCACGCTCCCCCATCGAAGCTCGAATTGAGCAAGGCCCTTATCATGCGGCCTTCCGCTTCCTGCCGAGTCACATCCATCCAACCAACCGACCAAGCCGAAGATCCATCACCCATAGGCACTGCCTTGGCTTGGGTATTAGAGATGATGGGGGGGGGGGACCCTTCTTGCACTATCTGAATCCTTCCCGCACTAATTATCTGGCCTCTCAGGTAGTCTAACTGCCAAGTTACTTACCTAGATAGTGCAAGGCCCTTTGCTTGCGAGGCCACCCCCAATATGTAGATGCAGTGCCGCTGCAGATATGGCTTCCGTTGCTTGTTGCGTCCATCCATTCCCGTGGCTCTCTGCAAGCTTATCGGTAGCAATTGAGCCACTCTCATCTCACGACTGCCGCAACTACATAGTATGTACAACCGCTGCACAGCTTAGCTGCCAGTCAAGCGGCCGACTCGAGTGTAATGCATGTAGCTCTTACGGCTCGTCGATCATCATCCGCTAAACCAGAAGCTGGCCTCGTGACTGCTTATCTCGCCCTGCTGCGACACAACGCCCATCTACAACGCGTTTTATCAGCTCAGCTTTGCCTGCCGGTGGGAAAATCACCAGCCGGACGATGCACGCGCAACATGTTGCAGTTAACCTCGCATCACATCAGCATCAGAATATTCTCCCCGTTCCGCTTCCATCTGCGGATAACCTGTTGCAATGTTCCACTCACCCACGCCTCAGCCTCCGCGTTCCACGCCGGTCCCGATTCCCGAACGCCGGAGAGTCTTATCAGCCCATGAACACCTTCGGGGTTATCGTGGCCTCTCAACATCGGCCGCCTTCGTTGCCTCCGCTGCCTCCGCTGCCTCCGCTGCCTCCGTTGCCCCCCGTGTCCAACTGCCTCGGCAACCCGTGCTGATAGGCATCCCGTCCCGATTGGGAAACAAGATGCGTGGTATCATCAGACGACGAGTCCCGCTTCAAACGACGTTTACATCCACACCAACCTAACTTCGACTGTGCCTAGCAACAATAGAATAACAATACCAACACCATCATCATCATCATCATCATCGTGGCACCATCGCTTTTCGCCTCTCGCCGTAGACACCCGCCCCGCGCATTATCTTCACCTACTACAATATCGCCCTCCCCCGCTTAGACCTACACACCCGTCACACCATTCTCTGCACGCATTCGAACATTCTAGGAGGGGGCAAGATCGGCCCTGCAGATTACCCCAGAGTACCTTTAAGCTAAAGGGACCCGTTGCGGCAGCTATGCGATTGCACCATCTTCTGCGGCTCTGTTGACGTCCCATTGCCGCCGCGCCTCTTTGCGGCTCCTGAGTGTCAAGCACCATCACGCCAGTTAAGCTGCCATGGCGCACTGCGCTTGGCGTTTATGGGGCCCCAAGCTGGAAAAACCCAGTCACTTAAAGGGGCTGTTTGTGAGTTGACAATGTCAGCTCTCAGAACTTTAAGTCATGTCGGAGTTTTTAGTACGTAGTGCTTCGTGAATGTTGCTGGGAGGTTCTCGTGTAAGTGCATCCCGCTTGTCCAGGGGCACGTAGTATTACACACAACAACAACAACAATAACAACAACCCATCGACCCAAGGTAAGAAGACAAACAAGGCTGGAAATTGTATCGTAGACCGCTAGAAGAGCCAGTGGCTTCTTGCTCGATGACTTCAGTCTCTGGTGTAGCCTGGTATGTGACTGCGGAAACGCCATTTCGTAGCTCTTCGCGTCATATACGACACACCGACTCAGCTTCAAATTGATATCCATCCATAACCAGAGCAACCCTGCAACAAGACAACACCTCCACCCCGTTAGGGATCAAGCGCCTGGAATATTCCATGCCAGTCACGTCTTGGTCAAACACCATGTATCAGCTCTGCCCCCCTCAATTGGCACCCTGAGCTGATCCTATTTAGCCGCCCATCCACCCCATCTGCTGCACACCTATCCTCACCGAAGTTTCCCAAAGACTGAGACATCACGACAGTCTCCCCCGCGATGGCGAATCGACGCCCTTTGCATAGATCGATGCCGCGCCAAACGCGGATGTCGTATCAAGGTAACTTACGAAGAACGCGCCCTCTCCGAGTCTACATCCCCACCGAACTCACACCGCCGAGCCTATTTGAGAAACGTAAGAAATCAACAGCATGGTGTGATGGGTGTTCGCTTCGCTGACGGAACTACGATAGACAACGAAGGCACGTTACGAACGACACCATTTCAGATGGTAAAGACGACTTTTTGTTCATATTCTTGGCCTGCGAGAGAGACTGGATCCCTCGCTGGCCCTATTACCAGTAATCACATTCCTTGGGAAGTGTGCTGAATACCCTAAGTTACTATACTTGCCATGCATTACTCCTTGTAAGCTTCCGACAAAATTAACGACGACTCGTAAGGAGGGAACGAGCCGAGGCGATATGTGAAACAATCCCGATGCCTCGACTTTGAGGGCATCCCCACGAGAACGCTGAACATTCATACTCCGGTACTCCATATCTTTCCTTCCCTTGCCCGACGGAGGCTTCCTCCAGTAAGTTAGAGACTTGAGCATTAAGCCTGAAATGATTACAAAAGAAAACCTATCAAACGTGGCGACTCCTGTCGACTTTGCATCATCAATCATGGGTGGTAGTATGTTTGGTGACGACCATTCTCGCCGTTTTGTGCGTTCCTCTCTGCCTCAGTGGCCAGTTCCTGGGGTGTCGGGGAGAGCGAGTAGCCCTGGTCATGCTTCGGTATGCTTGGTTGGGCGTGATCCCACTGGGGGCTGCCGGTCGGCGAGCGGTTATCCATCATGGTGACTTGCGGCACCCATAGATTGCCGTGGGCGTCGTACTTGGGCTCCGCGCCGCCCGGAGTCTCCGTGTACGGCGACATGTGGATCGTGTCGTTGTTATCGGTGGGCAGCTCGACCGGCGGGCCGGTCTGGACGAGGGACTGGGCAGTCTGTGAGTGGGGAGGCGGCGGGCTCGATGTGGCGAAATGGGAGGATCCGGGGCTCCAAGGACCTCCCTGAGAGGAGAGGTGGGAGCCCGTCTGGCCTGGATGGTGATAGTCGTAAGATTGGTTCATCGGCTGCTGCTGAGATACAGCGACGGAATCGCGGTCTCGGCGTCGTCTAAGGAGGATCCATGCACCAACCAGCACCAGAATGAACACAGCGACACCACCAACTGCAATGCCGACGATTGCCCCGGTTGACAGCCCCCCGGAGTCCTTTTTCTTATCTGGAGTGGTCGTCGCGTCGGGCTCAACAGATCGGGTGGCCGACCTTACCGCAGCTGAGGCCTGACGCGTCATAAGAGCTTTGAGATCTTGGTGGGCGAACCCCCCGGCTGGTGCCGTCTTGGTCGCTCCGCCAGTGGCCTTACCACCCACAACGGAGAGAATATTGGTCGGTACCACGTACTTGGTCTTGTCCGGGTCGTATAGGAACCATGGCGACTTGTCCTTGTTCTGTTTGCCTAGGTCCATGTTGTGCATACCCCATTGGTCCTCCGAATCGCAGTCGTCGTTCAAGGGGAAGAAGCCGCCGTGGACAATCATTTGGGCCTTATTGACGACGTTGCATGACAGACTGTGATGTGGGAAGTCGCCGGTCTTGTTGCTGTCGGCCGGGTACATCTTGACCCAAGTAAAGGTGGGAATCGTGAGGACATAGATGTCATCGAAGCCTAAGCTGCCGTCTGCTTCACCAAGGCCGCCATATTGGTAGCTGCAATGAGGTCAGTCAAGTTCCCGCACGAGCAGATGAGCAGCACTCACATGTTGTAGGACGACTGGTCGTCCGCCCAGGTTGCTCCAGCGCAGAACCTGCGTCGCATCTCCGGGACATCGCCAGTCGCGTTCTGCACATAGCTCTTCCCACTTAGAAGATCATAGATGATAATCTCTTCCATTGGCTGACCCTTCCATTTTCCGTCGCCCGTGGCCTGGATCCCTCCGAAGTAGATGATCAATCCGGCATCGCCAGCGGGAAGGTAGAGCATAACACCTTCGGCTCGACCGATGTCATCCGGCCCCGTAGTGTTCGACCAGCTGTTCGAGTCCATTTCATACTTCAACATGTACGAGGTTGGGATTCCCGGGGCGTCACCCCAATTCGGGTCCGTAGCGCTGTTCATCCATCCTCCGTAGTAATATCCCTCCCCGCGACTAGAGATGGAGAGGCCGGCACCGTAGCTGAGGCCCATGATATCGATGGACCGAGGGGAACCATAGTTATCCCAGTAGTCGTTGAGAACGTCGTAAGCGTACAGGTTAAAGGACCAGGGTTTTTCGTCGTAGAATTCGCCGCCATAGAGGTAAATTCGCTTGTTGACGTCGTCGGCCCAGAGTATACCGCCATTAACACTAGGAATAGTCGAGTTCTTGCTGAGATTGGCGTGGGGTGGTGGCATGCCGGAATCTTCGTCGACCGTGCTTAAGTCATGGTAGATAAAATAGGGGTCTGGTGTTCCAAAATGTTAGCAGACAAGAGTCTCGAATCGGTCTCGCGCAGCCCATTGCAGGGCAAGTTCCGGCATTGGACAGATTTTGAGGCATTCACGCCGACGTACTTGTCACGTTTTCCGGGGACGATGAGCCGCTATATGTGATCAATCCTCCGTCGATGTAGAGCTTGTCGTCGACGATGGCGGTTTGGTGACCCCATCTTCGGCAAAAGTCGTTTATTGGGTCCCGCTGTTGAACCGTGACTCCGACATAGCAAGCCAGCAGCACCAACGTCACCAGGTGCTTCTGGACTTGGATCCGAGGAAGAGAGGTCCGCATTATGGCTGGCACGGCGACGGTGCATGCATATCCTCCGAGGTGAGTAGCGGAGGGGGGCGGAGGAAGGTGGCCACTCGTGCTCGTCGTGGTCGTGGTCTCCGAACCGTCGAGGCGGGAGCTGGGTGTAAGAGAAATGGGATAGAAACCCGAACGAGCGTGTAGAGCAGTTTGGCGAAGGATAGGATGACAAGAGAAGAAGAGAGATGGAGAGAAAGAGAGACAGGGTTGGAATCTGGAAATCTGAAACCACGTTGTCAAGGTGTCAAGGTGTTAAGGTGTCAAAGCATAGGGCAGGCGGAGGAAGCGAGTGTGGGCTGGTATCAGAGCATGGGATGGATGAATACGAATAGCAGAATTGAGCAGGTACCCATAGTAGGCAGACAGGCAGGCGACGGATGAGTGGGCGTGTGATGGGAGAGGCCCTGGGGCAGAGCAAGCGGTAGATGAAGTGGTGGCGGAGGCGGAATCCGGGGCTGACCATGCTTGTGAGTCCAGACTCGCACCGGCCCAAGCCCTGGAAGCCTGCTGCTCCACAGTGCGTCGCGAGAGGTACAGTTACCGTCGGCACCTGTTGCAGTCGGGCGGCTCACCTGCTTTGCATCCCTGTATACCCCTGTATACCCCTGTCTCCGTATTTGATAGTGTGCCGTGCTGGACGGTACAGTACTGTACAATGTACTGTACAGTTCAGTGACCGACCTCGGGGGCGGAGGGGACGGCGGAGGGGTCGAAGGTCGCAGCAGAGGCGTCATTGGAGACGGGACTGCTCTGCACCCGTGTTCCTGCTGAGCCGGCCTGATGAGTGTGGTGAGACGGCAGCACGCCAATGCGTGTCCGTCCCGCTGGTGGTACCGGGCTTGCAGAACTAGCCCCAGCGCCATCATTGATTCGCACGGGACTGGGCGGCCGGCTGGGACTTGGCTGGGAGCTGGACAGCCAGGATTCAGCTCGGGGGGGGGGGGGGAGGAAGCCAACACGGTGAGTGAGCAGCCTCCAATGGCGAGCAGTCGGGACATGTATCCAATAACCCATCCTGCATCCATCCTTCAGGCTTCAGGCTCTTCCTTGGCAATGAGAGCTCTGGTGGCTGGAGCCCCCCCGAGCTGTCTGTCTCTCTGTCACAGGGCTGAACGGGCGCCCTGTGCCCACTCGGCTTACGCAGTACGTATATCCCAGCTAATTGGATGTAACGACCTTTGAACTCTATTCGTAGTACCAAGTACAAAGTACTCCGTAGTATCCGGGGAGTAGTCGCCGTTGGAAGTGAGTTGTGTGTGGGCTGAAGAAGCCGTCCGAGACCAAAGAGCCGCCAGGGAAATCTCTCAAGCTGCAAATTCGTCGGACTGTGACACCTCAGCGCAAATGAGCAATGGACCTTGAGTTGAGGGAAGTTTGGCTGGCTGTTGCAAGTGAAACCATTTGGGAAAAGAAAGAACCTTTAGGTGGGCAGCGACTCGGACAGGCCCGCCAACCTAACCCCGACCACCGCTCGGGCTAGTAATCTGCAGAGATGAGTACCTCGGACCGTCCACTGTCCCCGTGTGAGCGACGATGTGCTGGCATCCTTGACTCTCATTGTCCCCTTGCTGTTGGCCCCTTGTTTCAAGCCGCCCCCATCTCACCTCACCCACCAACACACCTCGGGGACCACTTCTTCGAACCAGCAGCGCGCTGCACCGCGTCCAGCCAACCATCAAGGGGGAGATTTAGCGCCGCACGGATATCGCCGCCCGAGAAGCCTTCAATTGGGCCCACGTCCTCCTGGTTACCGAGCCAGGCTTCGGGGTTCTGCATCTCGATGGATTCAAAGTCTAGCATGGCACAGCCCGCCTGCTTGAGGTCTGCCGGAACCGCACCCTCCCGCCGAGCCACAACTGACAGTGCAGCCTTACCTGCCGCCACAAAAGCCTCCGCCATCCTGTCGTCGTCTCCCAGTGGCGTAATCGTTCCTGTCTGGACTTTTCTTTCGACACCACCAGCATTTTGGAGCAGGCGCCACTCCTTCCACAGTGTTGCGACGGCCCCAAGCCTGCCCAGGGTGACAATGTACGCCTTGCAGATTCTCACAGCCCGGAGCCTGTCTTTGGTGTCGGGATAACTGAGGAAGGACAAGACAAGAGTCCGAAATGAGTTTGGTGAAACCTCGGCTTTTTCGTCAAGGCCTGTTAACATTTGCAAGAGTGACTCCCGGTCCAGGACGTCCAGGGGTGGTGTCTCGGAGACTCTGGTGAGATGATAGGAATACGTCTCCAGGACGTACAGGATATCCTCCATCGTATAGGGGGTCTCGGACCAGAAATTATGCTTGAAGCCATACTCGAAATACTCCAACGCTGCCTCTGCGTTGGCTGTAGCAGCCGCAAGCCGGAGACCAAGTCCGCACAGAGGGGCTCCCATGTGGGCACCGCCAGAAGACAGTCGTTGCCGAAGGTTACCCAGAAACGCCATGACCTCGAGGTGACCCGAAGGCCCGGGAGCACATTGGTCCAGAACGTACTCCAAGGCGCTTCGTAGTTCTTGGGATAAGCCCGCCTCACGACGGCTTATCGGCAGGACCTGGAACAAGGTGGCGTCCAACCCGAACGACAGAGATTGGAAGACCAGCCTGCGTATGCTGGTAATTGAACTCTGTTGCTTCAAGGCCTCAACCAACTGCGCCGGGGAAGGCGGGTTTTGGGCCCGCTCGTGCCCGAGCTGAAAGGGGCCTTGCCGAAGCCTGAGCCAATGCATGAGTAGCTCGTCATTCTCGAACGCGTAGTCGGAAATGTTGTTCTCTGAGAAGACCGTGTGGAGAATGTCCAGCCGTCTGCGTGGGTCCAACGCCTCGCAAACTGTCAAGGAGCTCAGGTCCTCTCGTTGATCCTCCTCGACGGAGTCGATCAGTGGATCCGACACTAGAGGCGACACTGGAGCCAACGCCGCTGGCGTACCACGGAGAGCTACAGAGAGAACGTCATGGGCTGCGAGCCGCAAGGCATCGGCGGGGTTTGACGACATCTTCAAGGCCTGGTATCGCGAGTGTCTAAACTCTGGCTTGAATTCCCTTATGCGCGCTCTGAGCCTTTGCTTTGTCGGTTGGACGGCCCATTTCCATTGCATATGGTGTTCGTCTTCTTCGTCGCATGCCCGCACGTGCTTGTTGTCTATGCCGTCGAGGTCGAGAAGGAGGTTGTTGATTTGAAAGAGCTCGTCGTCACGGGGCATTTTGGGCGCCTTCTGGAACTTGTTGACGGTATGGTAGATACGATTCCTCTCATCGCGCTGCTGAAGGAAGGTCTTGTGGCGCTTCTGCTGCGCTCCGCCGCTGAGCGTGGCAATCGCGATCTCGGGTCTCCGAGGGGCTGCTGTGCGCATCATCCTTGCTGAGGTTGGGCGGTTGGTGATCCGCCCAGCATATGGCGATGGGAGGGAGTCCTCGTCAGCGGCTTGAAGACAAACGTGGCCAGGTCAGTCCCAAGAGGCACAAAAAAGGGCACAGGAGGCAATTCGAGTCTCGGGACGCAAGGCGGGTTGCGAAAAGTGAGTTGCAAAAGAGAAGGTGGCAATGAGCCACAAGCAACGGATGAATTGGGAGCAACATTCCACGTCACCAGCCGGCTATTTCCCCAGTCCCTTGCGCCATGCAACGCTGGAACTGGAAAAGAAAACCCACGCGCCTTCACTTTGAGACACTCCCGTCGTCAGCCATCCACTCACTGTACTCTTCCTGTGTTGGAAGGTTACAGGCTGTTGCGGCAGGGAATTGTTGCCCCAACGGCAAAACTGCCCCCCCTAAGGCTTAGCGGTCCCGCTGGCTGCTGGAATGTCCGGGGAAAGCGGGGTCGGGAGATTTCTTAGTCCAGACTTTCCTTTTCGGCAGATGCTGTAGCTGTAGGCCACCCAGCCGCGATTCGTAAGCGTGTTTTCCGCTGCGTAGGTGCCATTTGACACAATGAAATGAGCCATCCATCACATGACAACGGGCCAAATGGAAGTCAATCCATGGCTTGAATTATTTACAATGTTGCACCACGTACCACATATGAACCATATTCAGGCTTGCTTGAGTCTTATGTCATTTTAGTTAGGTAGACTAGCTTACCTTCTTATGCACTAAGCCTAATCTCACTAGCCCCAGCTTGTGCGTTAGCTTATGAAAGCTGAATGACTAAATTTGAAAAAGACGCTTGATCACGTGATCCAAATCGCCGTATCCTGGACGGCAAGGTTGTTTGTCTGGATAGCGTCTTCCATTCATTGAATCCTTTATCAGCCGTCACTTTCAAGACAGACAAATCACCAACATCCAACTTACTTTATCTAAATTGATCTAAAGTTAGCGCCAATACCGCGCAGCAAAGATCCCACCCACCGATACCAGTCACAGCCCTCGATCTGACCATGTCTCCACCGGCCAAGAGACGGAGAACCACGCGAAGCTCTGCGAAACAAGAAGCTCTCGAGGAGGCCCAGGCATTAGAGACTCTCGTCGTCGATGCTCCCATGGAAACAATATCCGAGCAAAGCCCCGCCGAACAGACTCCTGCCGAACACATTCCCGTCGAAGACATTATCCAGACACAACCACCCGCAAAAGACGAAACACCACCTACAGAGCCTCCCGTTGCAAAGCAGAGCAAGGCTCCCGAGGATGATGCGGATCCCGCAGCCAAAACCAAGGAGCGTATGGCCCGGTTCAAAGCCCTACAGGCCCGGGCCAAGACGTCTTCCGAGAAGAACCTGAAGGAGGCCACCTTAGAATCCCAGAGACTCGCCACCGATCCCAGCCAACTCACTGCCCTGCATCGGAAGCATGCCATCGCATCACACAAGCTTCTCAAGGCGGATGTGGAGGAGTCCGGCGAAGACTTTGAACGCAAGCGCGCCTGGGACTGGACCATCGACGAGAGTGAAAAGTGGGATAAGCGCGTCAAGAAGAAGGAGGCGGCCCGCGACAACAACGCGTTCCAGGACTACACCCAAGAGAGCAACAAGATCTACAAGCGACAGCTGCGTAACATCAACCCTGACTTGGACAGGTACGCGACGGATAAAATGGCTGCGGTTGAGAAGGCTGCGGCATCTGGCGGCCTGGACATCGTGGAGACGGAAGACGGCGAGCTCATCGCCGTCGACAAGGATGGATCCTTCTACTCGACCGCTGATTCGACGTCGTTTGCTCAAAGCAAGCCTGACAAGGCTGCGGTGGACCGTCTCGTCGACGATTTGAGAAGAGCCGAGGAGCAGAGGTTGAAGAAGAGGAAGGAGAGGATGGCGCAGAACGGCGACGATGGCGACGTCACGTACATCAACGAGAAGAACAAGCAGTTCAACCAGAAGCTGTCGCGGTTCTACAACAAGTACACGGCGGAGATTCGGGACAGCTTCGAGCGAGGCACGATGATATGAGTGAAAGACGGATGGTCCATAGATTTATGTTTTGTAAATCCAGTTCTGTAAAGAGAGGGTATTATACAGTCTAGCGTTTCTTGCAGCACAAGCAAACTCTTACAACATAGTCTTTCTCCACGACTTGTTCGCCAGCTCTTCAATGTCAGCGGGCTCAACGACTCCCTTGACCTCCTCATCGCCGAATGCCTCCACCACGGCCTCAGCAACAGTGTCGACCTTGAGCGGCTTGATGCCAGCAGCGCCCATGAAACTTTTGAAGTAGTGGCCCGTCACGCCGTTGACCATGGTCCCCAGGCCGACCATGGCAGCCAGCGGCACGGTGATGGTGCGCGAGTTGTCGAACAAGAAGGGAGGCCGGACGTAGATGCTCCTCAGCTGGGGGAAGCTGTTTGAGATGGTGCTCTCTGCCTCTCGCTTGGTAGCGATGTATCGCGCGGGAAGGACGGGCGCTCCGCCGGCGGCCGAGATGTAGCAGAACGAGCTTACACTGGCAGCAGCGGCGTGCTTGGCGAGCGTGATGGCGCTGTCTCGGTTCATGATCTCATACGAGAACTGGTCCTTTGGGTCCGAGGGCTTGATGTCTTCGCCCTCCTTCCGCTCCAAGGGGTTGATGCCCCGGTCTCGCACAGGGGCAAAAGCCTTGGCCAAGCCGGAGAAGGGCGACTCCTTGCCGGAGACGACTCCCTTGTAGTCGGCCTCGAGCAGGATGCCCATGCTGTGGACAACGAAGTCGGCGCCGTTGAGCAGCGGCGCATACGTCGCGGGCCGGAGGATGTCGCCGCGCTCCCAGGTCACCTTGTGCGCCCACGGAGGCGGTGAGGCGGAGGAAGTGACGGTGTCCCATCGAGGCTCGCCGGAGCGGCTGTGCAAAAAGTGAGCTTGGGATCCAGCTAGAGGAAGCTTAGGAGCGGGAGAGGAAATAGTACCTGATGGAGGTCACTTCCCAGCCTCGAGCTACGGCGAATTGACAGATCCTGGAGCCCAGGAAGCCGGAGCCTCCGCAGACGACGAGCTTCTTTGCTGCAGACATGGCGCCTGAATGATTGTTTTTAGTGTTGGTGTTGCAAGTTGATGTGTGTGGTGTGATTTGCGGGAGACGACGGAGGAAGACGGGCGGACAAGCCGGGGCAGGAAGACGCGCGGGAGTCGACAAGCTCAGACGGATCGAGCGAAGCAAGGACTCATTTCATCAACGAGAGAATGAAGTGAGTGATAGTCGAAATCCTACAAATTGAGTCTCGAGGCCAGTTCTAGATACAAATTTGACGTCCTGCAAGCCTCGCGTGAAAGTCATGAAATCATCGTTCTGGCCGAGGCTGAGGCTAACTCCACTGGAAACCCAAAGGACGGAGCTGCCATCGTCATTCACCGGACCACTAATCTTTCAGTGGCCCGTCCCCCGCACGGGCCGTCATTGGCTACCTACTTACAGTGGGTGGTGTACTACTAGTAGCAAAGCTACGTCGACCCTGCAAGGCTGAGGCTGCCCCCGCCAAATATTCTTCTCCGTTCTCTCATCAACTCACCTTCAACCAACTGCTGGGATCCCTCCTCCCTCTCAGCCATGGCGCCCCAAAACCAGCTCGGAAAGCGCGTCAAGCTGACGCAGATCCGCCGGCCGTTCATCGTCGGTAGCACCGCCCGTCCCTTCTCCGACACCAACCCTCGACCCGCCGGCATCCCGGACAATCACACCCACTCGTGGGAGGTCTTCGTCAAGGGCCTCGACGATACCGACATCACGTACTGGCTGCGCCGCGTGCAATTTAAGCTCCACGAGTCGATCCCCAACTACGTGCGCAGTACGCTCCACCCGTCTCCCGGCCCCTTCTCTCTCGCCCGTCTCTAATGAGGCGAGCTGAGGTGGCTTTTTGCTAACCGTTGAACTGCAGTGGTGGAAGGCGAGGTGGGAAAGCCTTTCCTCGTCACTGAAACCGGCTGGGGCGAGTTCGACATCACCATCAAGCTGTACTACGTCAACGACTCGGGCGAGAAACCCCAGACCCTCTACCACTACCTCCGCCTGCACCCCTACGGCCGCACCGAGGAAGAGAAGCAGGCCATGGTGACGGCCAGCGGCGAGGTGCGGTCCTGGAGCTACGACGAGCAGCTCTTCAACGAGCCCTACGAGACCTTCTACAACCTGCTCACCGCGAACGCGGTCCCCAAGGGCTGGAAGCCGGCTGGCGGCAAGGGCGGCAAGGGAGGCAAGGGTAAGAACCGCGCGCCGCCGCCGCCGCCGGCCGACAACAACGAGGTCTGGGAGCACTCGGCCATGATCCCCGCGCATAACCGGCCCGGCCAGCCTTTCAGCCTCGAGACCGAGGCCGCCGAGATCAAGAAGCTCGCCGACGCCCAGGCCCAGACCGAGGCCATGACCAAGAAGACGCTCGCCGAGCTCAAGGAGAGGGAGGAGCTGCTGGCGAGCCTCAAGGCCGAGAACGCCGCCCGCAACGCCGCCGCTGCCGCTGCTGGGAAGCCCACTTAGTACGGGGCCGCCCACTACAAGCGCACCGGTCGAAACCGCAAGTCATCCGTGGAGGGGCGTCACCTGCCGGGTCGTCGAAGGTACCTACCTACTTAGTCAAAGCCACTCAGCTTCGATTAGGAAGTACCCGGTACTAACTGTCAGTTAGACACAGAGAATAGCCTACGAGGGGAGGAATAACTAGGCCCCAGCAAATATTCTTGGGATAGCTGGCTCTCGTTTCCTCCGGCCTCGGAAACTACCCGAGAAGCTCGTCTCGCTACCTTCAGAGGATGAACGCAACGACAAGCCGAGCAACGACAAATCCTACAATCCGCACCCGCCGGAGGGTGGCAACTCCAGCACTGACCGTCCTGAAGCCACGAAGCAGCTGAGAGACTGAGACAACGCCGGGTGGCGACACTGCCGCCAGGGCTCGGCCAAGGGTGCATATACGAGCAACCCAAGGCTCGGAGCTTGGGAGGCCTAGGAGTGCGGAACGCAGAGGAAGGGGGAGAGACGCCACAATGGCGAGAAGAGGATCCGAGAAGGCCGTATCCTCTTCGATGATAGCGGGAGCATGGTTGTGTAACACTTGTGGCAGTTGAGAATGTCATTTAGGTACCAGGGCCGCATTCAACCATCCATCCATCGTATGAGGTGTTGACCTGCGCTCCGCGTGACCACACGGGGTGTGAAGGAAGAACCTGTGAGACTAGCATTCGTATTTCCCCCTTGCGTCACACGTACCTATTCAACGTGTCACCCCAGCCACGTACATGTTTCGTATGCTATAGTCACTCGTCACAGCCACTAGACTGCATCACAGTGGTACGAAACGGACAGGGCACAGCCACCATCACACACGTCGCAAAATCCCGATATGCATCTTTTTACTGATTTGGTTTGAATTGGAGTGGTCTTTGCTGCTCCTCCCGCGCTTGCTCCACGGGGATCATCGCCATCCCGCCTTCATTGCTTGCCATCCTTGTATCCCAAACAAAATGCCTGACGTCCATCCCACGTCTCGTCCCAATTTCCTTCCTTTCCCAGCCCGGGCCTTTCACACCCATCCGATTCCTGATCCCAGACCCTAATTGATAAAACCACCGCCTTCTGTGCGGAAAACTCGCACAGCCATTCCACCTGGGACCAGCAGCCACTTCGACAAAGGAAACGCTAAATGTAATGGTGCAGGTTGCTGCCAGTGCGACGTCATGAGGTCGACTTTTTGTTTGTCAACAATTGTAAGAGGAAGAAAACAAAACAAAAGCAACAAAAAGTATAAAAAAAAAAGTCACACCAATGACTGGCCGGTCATTCAACACCCCATCTGACCCACCATTTTGTTCATCAAAAAGCCGTCTCCCGCAAACGCCCAAAATAAAAACGTCGACAATCAAAAGCTTTCGGGTCGTGCCGGAAACCCAAATCCTCTGAAAACTCCAGCGCTTGTGCAGCTGAGAAAGGAGGCAAAAAGAAGTAAAGTTCAAACGAGTGTGGGGATGTTGTGTATGTAGTGTTTCGGTGGCTGTGTATAAACTCATCGAGTTGCAGCTTCATAGGCCGGGGGCGGAGCGTCTTCCCGCTCCTCCCAATTGCCCTGCCGTCGTTGCTTCTCGTCGTAAACGCGCTTGGCAATCTCGCCAGCCATCTTCATGATCCATGCTTGCTCGAGGATGACAGATGACGACGTGTCAGAGCCACCACTCTGGCTTTCAAGAAATGCCGCCTTCTCCTTGTTGCCGGGCAGCCCGCTGGTCGCAGCAGCGGATATGTAACTTCTGGATAAAGCCTCGGCTAGATTTGTGGACGCCTGCGTGGCGGAGGGTGTCTCAGCCGCCAGCTGAGACATCTCATATATGTCGGCCATCAAAGGGCGGTGAGTCCGCTCCGCCAAAGTTCTGAAGCGAACCTTGTTGGGAGTGGGTGCCTCAGCAACCATGGACCCGTCTTCAGGCTCTTCGGGAATCAAATCAGACACCATTGGCTCGGAGAACGGCACATCAAGAGATGGCGTCTCCGAAGCCTCGCTCATGGTGTCAGGGGTTGCGGCCTCAGACTTGGTGCGCCTAAGGTTGACGACTCGAGTCTTCTTCTTGCGGCCTGGCCTTGATCGTCCGCCGGCACCCAATGACAGTCCAGTAGTAGCCGAGTTGAGGCTGACAAGTGAAGGTCGAGATGGAAGATGTCCATGAGCAGTGCTACCTGAGTCGGAGAAGGTGTAGGTAGTAGTCGAGCCTGCAACATACGAGTGCGTTTTTGTGAGGCTCGGAGTTCCGAACGAAGGTGTCGGAGCCTCGGATCTATCACCGTGCCCCGTCCAAGCGCGGAAGACGACATCGTGGATACCGGGCGTGAAGAGGGAGAGAGTGCGATGGGAATCCGTCAGGGCAGCAAGGCGTAGCAGGTTCTTCTGGGAAAAGAGCGACTGCACTTCGCCGCCACCGTTCAAGGTAAGCTCTGAAATGGAGTTGGGGTCAACCAGATTGCCGTTAGCATCCACTGGGTCTAGTGGGGGGCTTGCTAGAGGGTCGACGCCGGCCTCATCGGCAAGTTCTTCAGGAGTTGCGGTGCCCTTGTTGGCTTGGTCGGGACACCAGAGCTGCAGTGATAGCCTGTGGATAATGGCCGGTAACTCGTCCATCATCAGATTGCGCAGCTGCTGCTCGATAGTCCGTTGTAGGTAATCGCGGACGAACTGTATGGAATCAATGGTCGAGGAGACTTTGAGTGACTCGAGTGGGTCATTGCGAAAGACGAGGGTTAGGCCTTTTTGTTTGGAGAAGACGAGGATGATGAATGCCGAGAGCTTGATCTCGGACAGAGTGATGGATAGGGGAATGGTCAACCCCGATGCGGCAGCCAAGGGCTGAGGTGATGTGAAGCTCGGCTTGGAGTAGAGGTATGTGTTCAGAGGATTGGCCTATAGTTGTTTTGATATTAGTCCTCTGCTATAGCCTCAAGTCTCGGCATGAACTCATGTACGCGCTTGGACGCTAACATCAACGCGCATCCTGGATAGAGGGGAATGTGATACAATGCGCAGGTGGTAGTGCAAGGAAGCATGGAACCACATGGATCTGTGAGTCAAGGGGAAAAGCTATGGCGTTTGAATGGGCATCAACATTCGGCAGTTGCAAGAGGGCCCGGCTTGCCAAAAATAACGAGTATAGGAGGGAAATTGGCGAAGTGACTGGTGAGTTCCGAGGCCGACCAAACCACTTGTTCAGTTGGCAAATATGACGAAAATTCATGGCCAGCCATTAAAGCGAGGCTTTCCAATCGCGTCCCCGGACGATGACTCAACGTTGGGCCATTGAACCGCGGCGCCGGGGCTTCCCGGGGTTGACTGCCCACAATGACGCAAGATAAAAAGAGAGAAAGGAAGAAGCGTCAACATACTTGAACTCGTGTCTTGAGGGTCAAGAAGGCATCGCCGGAATAGCTCATCTTGAAGATGCCTCGGAATCTATCCTCCGCTAGATCGCCAATCTCCAAGATCTCCAAGTCGGGGGGAACGGTGCCGAGGTTGAACTCGCTGACGAGGATGTCGTCGACGATGATGGGCGGCTTCGGGGATTTGTTTAGCGCCTTGGTCAAGAGGTCGCGCGCCTTGGAGTAGAACTCGGCATCGGCCGTGAGCGGCGACCAGTTGAAGTTGAAGGCCATGTTGAAATGGCTTTTACTTCCTCACAATCATGGAATGTGGGAGGGGGTGCCGTCGTCGGCAGCGAAGGGAGTGGCGAGGAGGAAAACGGCAACGGTAGGCTAGTAAGGCAATGGACGCGCGCTCGCGTGTGAGTGTGTCGTTGAAAATAGCGAACGGGGGTTTGTCGCTGCAACAAGGATGCGACAACAGGATGCACTGGATGCAATCGGGAGAGGTGAATTTCGAAGGTCGTCGGAGGCGGAGGAGAAGAGGCGTTGACAGGTGACGTTGGAGAAGCGATATCGAAGCGACGGAAAAGAGGGAAGAAATTAGGGATGGGTGAATGGAGATGGATGGCAATTCCCAGGAGGGCAAGATCGTGGAGATGACGCTACAGGAATTCGCGGAACGGGAGCCGTTAGCTATTGGGGGAAATCATGAGGGAAGTGGAGAGCTTCGGGGCTGGGGATCGCACCTTGGTGCAGGAATATTTTTTTTCGCGCAGGGCCGGGGGCGTTTGGGGCTCCGGGGCTCCGGGGCGTCCAATGCGACGGGAGGGGAAGGGCGATAAGTGGACGAGATTCGTCTAAGAGAACCCGCTGGAAACCCACCAGGGAACTGCGGTCAAGGGTATAGAGTGAGCGGTGTAAAGATCCAGCGGGATGGTGAAACAGCGAAACAAGAATAGAATGGAACGAAGAAGAATAGAGGGAAGAGGTGGAAAGAGGGGGCTGTTGAAGTTCAGTTCCCAGCAAGTTGCTTGAAGAGCCTAGGAGTGAAAGGTAAAAAAAAGTACAGTTGACCTGGGGTCTATATCGTGATGCGACCAAATGACTGATGGTCAGTCAAGGGTGCCAATAGTTTGTCCAGGGTGCTGGGCTGATGATGGCTTCGGAGGATATCGGCCGAGCGGAGGAGCAGAGGAGCAGATGTCACGAAGCCGTAGTGCTGTCGGGTATCAAGACAAGGCCCAGGGGTTCATTGTTCGTTCACCGTTCCCGTTAGGACGAACAGGGGGCGCTCGCAGCAGAGCAGAATGCGCTTGGATGCAGCAAGCCGGCCGTCAATAATCAGCGAGTCTGTGAATGGCCGTCGCGGGCCTGGTCTTCAGACAGGTCTGGGCTGCTGCCGGGACAAGGCGGGGGGGCGCTATTCTTGGCACCTCGAGCACGGATGGATGATTCTTGCGTTCCCACTAGAAGAACAAGTCCTGGCTGGACGTCCCGAGATGGGGCAGGGCTCGCCTAGAGGCAAGGGAAGGGGGAGGCACAAGAGGCGGCGCGTACTATGTAGAACGGTTCGCGAGAAGGCCCCGACGGGACGGGATGGCAGCTTGGTGCGGACGGGAAGCGCTGGCCGAGGCTTGGGGTATTACGTTTCGTCTAGTGACCCGGCCCGGGACCGGTCGCGTGACCCTGGGCTTTTGGGAGAGGAACCACCGTGAGGAAGCGGGGGGACGGGACTGGAAGTGTGCGTTGTTGTATTATATTGCTGTGTGTTGTATCGTTGCTGTGTTGTATCTTGCTGTGGCGTGCTGTTGCTGTGCGGTGCGTCGAGTCAATGCACGATGTGCGTGCGTGCAGGTGAATAAGTTGCACCTTGCAATCGATTGCAAAATGGTTCGTGGGAAACGCTTCGTTCGGGTGCGCGAGAATGCGGCCATGGCTGCTCATATTGTACAATGTTCATCTCCGCATCTTTCCATCCAACATCCCGCCTCCCTTGCTTGGATGAAAAAAACTCGGAATCCTTCCGATTACCGAACCAGTCCTCGCTCGCCCTTCTACTATGTAAATACAAAACGCCATCATATGATGTCTGTTCAAGAGCCGGGCTGTGGGACGACCTCTGCTTCAGGTGGTTCGATGTTCGTCCAGTTTTCCGGGGCCGGTAATCTTGCCTGGGCCTTTCCTCTCCGCAGTCTCTTCGAGAACCCAAGATCTTCCCTTTTTTTCCTTCACTCCCTTCATGCAACCTCTTCCGCGCAGAGGAGAACACGGGCCAGCGGCTCCAACCGGGAGCCCGGTCCTCCCCAGCTTGACCGCCCGACCCTGCCCTGCCTCCAAAGTGTTGCTGTATTCGTACGTCCGCATGTCTTAGTCGGGGATGCGGGGGGAGGACTGCGCCCTAACAACCCTAGGTACCTAACCTAACCTCCGATTGTTCGCCGACGGCCGATGATAAGGCCAAGGAGGGGTAAGAGTGTGATGGGGAGGGGGACTGGTCCTTATTATTGTTCGTAGTTGGGGGATCGAGGGAGGATGGGGGGAGGGAGGGCTTTTCGGAAACAGTTCGGAAGCCATGGCATGAACGAGCCAACCAGCGAGGGCGACGAGAATGTAGATACGAGGGTGGTGACGGGGAACGTGGGGTTTGTAGCCTTCCATCGTTCCAATCTCATACATCCATCCATCATGGTCTGGTGATCTTCGATCACGATTGATCATTGATGAGACACTAGACACCTACTATCTACTGTACGTGCTGCAGCACCGGTATGTACGTGCACGACGATGGATGCAAGACAGCCCGGGTGAGCACACTGCCACTGCACGTGGTTCTCCTCGCCTTATCCCGTCGTAGTATATGTAGCTCCATCGCTGTGCCCTCCATCATCGTCATGTAAGGCACCGTTTCGCAATGAGCATCTACTATCTAGTTAGGCATCCCGTACTTCCCCGTGAGACTCCAGCATAATTGCTCAGGTATAGGTAGTACGTAGTAGGCCGAATGGTCATGGGTGCAACTAGCACAGCTTCGCTGCTGTTTTCCATCAGTTATTCCGAAAGTAATCCCCGATCGTGTGCTTCTGTTCGTTTCTGCAGTACGCCTTACGCCTTCTACATCCCACAACGGTAATTTTACGCGTCTGGGCACTGGCGTCACCGAGCACCAGTAATGCAGTGCGAACCGAACAAAGCAGCCTCCTCTTTTTTTTTTCAACCCTACGTAGTGCAACGACGGTGCATACTGCATAACGCGGGGTCTAGTCATGCAGCAGAATAACGGACGGGCGTCTACGGGCTGCGCCTTGTCTGGATGATTGCAGAATAAAGTCAGATGTGCAGGGCTGATGCCGAAAGAAGACATGCTCGTACATCGTCACCCGAGGCGTGGTAGGACGAGACGGTGTGGGCTCCCTAGAAAGTTGTCCATGAACGAGCCCGCGCCTATTAGCAGCACCCCGCCCGAAGCTGCGGTAGGTGTTCATTCATCGTGAGTTCAGGGTGTATAAGCTGGGTTGTGGGTGTAGCTTATACAGTGCTGTATTCGTACCATGGGCGGTTAGCAGCGACAGAACCACCTTTGTTCGACTCATCCGTCGTACATACACTATCCACCCTTGGCAACTTGGCTTCTCCTCGTGGGCGCCACGCTGGCCGTCTCCCCTTTGTCGGTGACGATGAAACAAAGCCCTGGGCCGCAAGCCGTCAGCTAGATACGTAGGTCTAGGTCGGTAATAAGGCACAACGTAGGGACCCAGGTGGCCGGTTGGTGGCCTGCTGCCATGGGGGCCCCCGGAGGCGCGTCCTGGGCTGCCAGCGTGACATCATTTGGCTCCGGCCATCACCGAGAAGCGAGCGGCACGCCCACGTTTCTTTTTCTCGACTTTTGATCCCGTGGCCGTCCCCGTGGCCGTGTTCCCGCCGCTCAACGGGACCCCGAGACAGCTGCTGCAGACTCGGAGGGACGAACACGGGCGGTGCATGGGTTGTACGGTCAGCAATTCGTCGTCGGCCTCCCCCAATGGAAAGCCTCGAACGCCGTGTCCCAGTGTTCCAGGCCCTCGAGGAGCTTCCTTCCAGCTTCTCCACAGGCCGGTTCGGTCACAGGGGCTGTTTGCTGGCTGGCTGGTGGCTGGCTGGGACGGGGTGAGATGAGATGAGATGAGATGAGATAGGGAGCTGAGTTCCTGTTTGTCTGACCAAGGAAAGGTGCCCCCGGCCACATTCAGCTTCAGCGTTCCAAGATCACTTCCCTGTCGGTTTCCCTTTTCGTTATTTTGGCCTTGCCCATGTGGTGTGTGTGCGTGCGTGCGTGTGCGTGTGCGTGTGCGTGTTTGTGTGTGTGTTGTATTCGTACCTGTGCCTTGCGCCTGTGGCATAAACCCGACCAGGGTTTGCAAGGGCAAGGGTGTTGGTTCTTCTTCGATGGGGAACTTGCAAGTTGCAACGTTGATCCGCACTTTGCCAGCCAGCCATGGCGCAGCCGTAGCCAGATCGCCACCAAGGGACCACCATGACACACCAAGCCAGGTGCCAAGGAAGAAAACAGAAAGCGACAAGGGACCGTGGACGCTGGGCGCCCAGGCGCTCAGGCGCTGTGGCCGCTTCGTCCCAAAGTTGCGCATTGCACCGCAGCGCCCCAGATGTGGGTTGACTAAAACGGACAGACTCGAAGGCCCATGGAGCCCCTGACCTTGTCTGCCAGTCACCCGCTCCAGAACGCTCCAAGGCCCCAGCCAGTATGGTGCCAGTGCTCGGTAGTGGTAGGACCCCCCTGGCCGTCCCCTGCCAGATGCTTTGCTGTGGCTGGTCAAAGGCGCGAGATCTCCGCCCGAGTGGGTGAAGAGCAAAGAGTGAAGTGAAGCGGAGTGAGGTCACAACCACCAACTTCGTAGCTCGCCCACGGCACCAACGGCCTGGGATGGGATGGAGGGCAGCCAGGACACAATGGAACCAAGCCCCCTCTTACTGCACTGTCGTCGCCACGATCACACTATACAGTGATACTTTGTACAAATGCTGTAATATACCACCATAGTACGTATCGCCGTGCTTCGTACACTACCTACCTACTACCTACCTACCTAATAATACATAATATACATGGATGTATGTACATTACATTAGCACACCAACACACCAACGCATCCCAATCCCAGTCCCACGGCCCACCAGATGCAAGACCAGCATGCTGCCAGCCATGATGACTGGCATTGGCGCAGGCCCTAGGCCAGGTCCGGCCCCATGGCGGAGGACCTAAGGAGGACCTAAGCCTGTGCGTCACCATCCGAGATCGAATCGTCGACATTTCGCCCTCCTCATCGTCGCATCGGTTGCTGGCCCGTCACTGTGCCGTAAGTTGCTCCGTGTCCAGTCCCTCCCTATTTTAGGTCGGTCGCTGTCTACGTGCGTAGCCAGCTTGTAAATGGTTCTGCAGCGGGAGGCGGCGGCGAACTGGAGAGAAACGCGTTGATGCCGGATGCCCACCTATCAGGCTTGTTTCGTTTCGTTCCAACCTGTCTACCTACCCAAGACAGTAGTCTCCATCTCCAGGAAGAGAGTCATCGTCCTTCTCCGCCCTTTGCGCTGGCGGCGCCTATTCTCCGCCACCCACGCTGTCGGGTCCGACTGTCGGCCATCCAACCATCCAACCATCCATCCATCTCCCCCATCTCACCCATCCCCTTGTCCCCCCTTCGTGTCCAAGCCAAGCAGGCCTCGATGACGCTTTCCCGGTAAAAGCCAGCCATGGGCCCGTTGTCAGTCCCACGATCCTCCTGGCTCCCCGCACCAAGATCTTGTTCAACCACACCCACGCGCCCTCCCACACACACCCACACGCATCCACACATACACAAACGCATACGCACGCATACATACACATACAAACGCAAGACAAGAACTATCATACCCTGCATCCCGGATACCTACTGTACCATACTGTGCCGTATATCTATGCCCTTGAGATTCTGCTTGTCATCGCATCGTGTCACATCGGACATTGCATCGCATCGCATCGCATCAGAACCCTGTTGCCTCACGCCTGGCTCGCAGGGCGATACAAGTCGCCGGAGCAAGAAGGCAACGATAGATAGACTCCTTCAACCGAGGCGGCGTTGTTGACCCTACTACCCGAACGCCTCTTTCAACCTTGAGAGCCCGGTCCTCTCCGCCTCCAACTCTTCATCCACTTCCTCCTCCTCGTCCGTCTCCCTTCTACTAAGAAGACCGGCTCGTCGCACTACTCCCCATCCATCCATCCATCCATCCATCCATTCATCTGTCTCTGTCTTCTTCGTCTTTCACTAGGCTACTTCTCCAAGACCCACAAGACACAAGCCGCATACGCAGCCACCACAAACAGTCCAGAACCCAGTCCTGCCTGGAACAAGGCGCAGAAGCAGAAGCAACAGTGGACAAGTGCAAATGCAAATCCAAACGCTGATGCAGATGCCCGCGAGACTTAGTTCTCCCCCGTCTCCCGCTTCATCTTCATCTTCATCCTCTTCCTCCTCTTTCTCTTCTTCACCAATACCCTCCAAGCCTCTAAAGCATCCTCCATCTCTTTCCCTTGCCCTTCTGTCTCGCCCCGCCGACGTGAGACATCTGGTGGCTTGGCCGTGCCTTGCAGCGACCTGCAGCAAGACCAAGGCAAGGCCTCCAATCATGTCGACACCGTCAGTGTCCGATGGCCAGCTTACGCCCTCCGAAACCGACACCGATATCCTTCTAACCCACGCCGACTTCTACGAAGACGACGACTTGTGGCCAACTTCTCAGGATGTAGCCGAAATGGCCATTATGCTCAATGGGAGCGCGTCTCCTCTTTCCTGGGACCGACTTTCGCTCAAGAGACTCCCCAAAGGCGCTCGACCCGTTAAGTTGATCGGCGAGGGTGCCGCAAATGCAGTGTTTGAACTGGCCCTACCAGAGGGCTATCCCTCAACCTCCGAATTCCAAGGTTTGTCTTGTCCCCCCCTTTCCCCCGGTTTGCGTTGTTCCGCCTGGCCTGACAATGGATCGATTTAGGCTGGCTTCTCCGCGTTGCCAAGGCCCCTACCAACGGCGCCCCTCCAAGATACAACTACTTGAAGCAGCAAGAGTTCTACGCTGGAAAAGTCAAGACTCACCTCAAAGATCACATCATCCGTCAGGAGCTTGTTGTTCTCCGTGATTCCAACATCGTCAACGAGCTCAACCTCTTCCTCCGGCGGATGGACCATCAACGCAAGGAAAAGTTCCGGGGCTCCTTTATCGCGCAGACTAATTGGGGCTTACTGGTAGAAGATATGCGACCGACAGGTGAGACCTCTCCAGAAGTTTTTCAAGCCCCCTATGCTCACCGGCATGTTTGCAGATTCTACCAGAAGCATCCTCATCGAGTTCAAGCCCAAATGGCTCAACCAGTCTCCCACCGCGCCACCTGGCGCAATCCGATGCAGGCAATGTGCCATGGAGCTCTACAACTTCACCAAAGACCCGAGCCTTACCAGACCTGCCCCAGAGACAAAGCCGTGCCCGCTAGTTCTTGACAACCCTGACGCCCCCCTCGACATCAGCTCCCCCTTTCGAATCGCGCCTCAATTAGCCAAGTACGGCGGGTCGGCGATCCTCTCGAGCCTCTTCAACGCGGCAAACCACCAAGTCATACGAGACCTCCGGGAGGTCCAAGAGTTCGCAGATCCAAGCGGGCCTCTAGGCGCTGTCAAGGACGATCCCCTGTTCAACTTCGCCATGACCATCCGCGACTGTACCTGCTTTGTCCAGATATTCCCCGACAAGGCCCATCCCGGTCCCGAGGGGCCTCTTCGGGTTCGTCTTGGTGACTTTGACTTCAAAGACACAACCGTCAAGTTTGACCGGTGGCAGGCCGCCGAGCGAAACCTCATCTCCTCGGGATGCTACACCGCGGACTGGATCCTCTGCGATGGGAAATACTACCACCCCCCCACTATGTGCTTGCTCGAATGGACTCGGCGCCAGGGCCAACCGTTGCACATCATTAACATCCAGGACAAGACTCGCCAGGATCCCAGTCTTTCCCGGGACTGGAACGGCGTTCTCGACCCTCTCGAGGCCGCGGGGACCCTCCGCAACCTTCGCTCCGATCCTACGACACTAAAGGTAACGCTCCAGCGATTCGAAAGGGACAATCCGAGAGCGAAGGTGTGCCCTTACAGGACCAATCCCTTGTAAGCCTCTTCCGCCCCCAACCTTCCAGCTAGGGCACCCCTGCTGACACATTACAGGGCTTAACCAGACTGTTGGTAAGACGCCGCAAACTGCGACTGTCTCTCATGGTTTCATTTTTTTCCGTTGGTGTAAGGGCGGGCGGGGCATACAAGCATAACAACAGCGACGGTTGATTTACTGGCATTTTGGTGCATCATTGGTAAGAGGCGGGTATGGGCATGCATAGCGTTGGTTTGCAATTTAGGACGCATATTCGCCGTGGTGGCATTTTCTGGAAAGCATTTTACACGGGGTTTGGGTTTCAATCAGGACATCCAATTTTGACTCCTATGCAACAATGGTCCCAGCAGGAAAGTGCATACATGCTCAATGTCTCATGAAGCTCTCAAAGAAACACCAAATAAACAAAAAGGCACCGAATCTAGGGAGAGATCACTCTACAATCTAAATATCCGAGATTGTAAAACTGAGGAGGCTGCCAAACGTCAGGCCCGCCACCAGGCAGAGGCCCATGAAGCCGCCAGCGGCCTCGCGCTCGCCCTCTTCGACCCATTCGCCCGACGCCATCATGCAACTGGAGCCAAGCCAGCCGTTAGTGAGGCCAAAGGCAAGCTGGACGACGAACAGGTAGAAGAAGTCGCTAGGGACGACAGCGCCGCGGCCGCCGATATTGCAAAGGAGATAAAGGGGTAAGATGCCGACGCGGGCAACGGCGAGGGCGAAGAGGGCAAACGGCCGATGCTGCAGGGAGAAAGGCAAGATGGTGGACATTCGGCCGCAGAGGTCGCCCAGGTTCCAGAAGAAGAAGGCGAGCGGGATGAAGGCGGAGGGATGGAAGAGCAGGCCGGCGTCTTCCTGGACCGAGTGGATCTTGGTCGTGAAGACTGGGAAGAACATGGTGGCGGCGAAGGTGGTTGTGACGCCGGCGGCCAGCCAGTGCAGCTTGAGGAAGAGGTGCCACATGGAGGAGCCCTTGCGGCCGGCGCGCTCGGCGTCTTCGATGCTCTGCATCGACTCGGCCATCTGCTCGACCATGCGGTTCTCGATGATGTGGTTATGGCGCCGTACCAGGGGGATGAATGCCACGAGGGCGACCACGGAGACGGCTACGGCCGTGAGGAAGTACACAAAGGCCGAGGAGGAGCCGTCAGAGTGCGTTTGGTCCGGGTCCGAGTCCTTCTTCTCCACGGGAGGGAAGACGAGGACGGTCATGACCTGGGCGATGGGGGGCAGGACGCCGGCGACGCCCTGGCCAGCCATGATGCCCTGGATGTACTCGGGACGGCCGAAGCTGGCGGCGAAGGCAAAGGCGCCGTTCTGGATCAGCCCGGCGGCCCAGGCGGTGCCGGCGACGATGACGAGGAGGAAGGCGAGGTATGTGGAGGGCAGGACGTCGACGAACATGACGGTGGACGCGGTCAGGAGGGAGAAGGTGACGACGTTGATGACGAGGGCGAGGTTGATGCGGAAGGGATACGAAGCCGTGACCTGGATGTTGGTGAGGATGACCATGGCGCCGAGGTTGGTGACGGTCGAGACGGCCTGGATAGTCGACTGGAAGTTGCCATGGATCCAGTCGTCGCCAACGAAGCGAGCAGCGAAGTAGGGAGCGGCGGCGAGGAACATATTCCTAGAGAAGTGTCAGTGGCGATGGATCCCAGCATGTAGAGCCGTCTTGTGCGACGACGCCAGGGATTGACGCACCAGGCCCAGAGCATGGCCACGCCGAGCAAGGCGAAGACGCCATATTCCATCCACGAAAAGGGCAGATCATGCTGGCCCTGGAGGACGGCAGAGCCTTGGAGGGCGGTGGGTTCCTCGTTGCCAGTGAGAGGCGCATATTCAGACGTGGCCGACAAGCGACGGGTGAGGGCCCTCCGGATGCGCTCCATGACGTCTTCTTATCGGGGTATCTCGCCGGGTCGGTCGGTGTCGGCGAGGGTGCGCTCTTGGGAGCCAGCGGAGGGTCAATCCTGACCAGGCGGCCAAGCAGAGAGATAGGCGTCTTGGCCCAGCGAGCGGATGTATCCTGGTTTTGACTGCGCTTCTACGCCATGGGATGGCCGGGCATCTAGCAGTTGCTGGCGTCTCGATCGGGTAGATGCGCTGTAGTCCACCGTTACGCACAGCGCCGAAACCCACGCTGCTCGCTGGTACTCGAAGCCCCGCAGCGGCGGTTTCGTCGTTGGTCGGAAGTCGGAGGTTTCCGACGAGGCGTTGGCGGGATCGTGGGGGGAGCAGATGATCTGGGGAAGATGAATATATACGTGCGTGCAACCAAGAGGTCCGGGGGAGATTGAAATGCCGAGATAAGGATTGAGGTGCGGCCGGGTCGGATCGGGCTTGGCTGTTAGTCAACAAGAGGGGCGCAGGCCGATGCCTCGTGCTCGAGTCAGGCGGCAGCACCGCCGGAGGGGGCGCTAACATGGAGCGGCCCGCCGCCCGAGCCAGCTGATAGAAGATGTGAGGCTCGCTGAATGCCGGGGTACTTGATTGCCTGCTTGCTTTATACCGAAACAGTGTGTACCTAAGCGACCTTTTAACCACCCTCAACAACCCTTGGATCATCTGTCCCATCTGTCCCTTCATGTACGATATCTAATCTAGTTCCCGTGGTTCCACGGCTTCGGAAAACAAGTGTCTCGGAGGGTAGCAACTGCAAATGTTACACAACGCTGCCACAGGCAACACAGCACACCACACAGCAGTGCCGTAATGTATGCCCTCACCCCATGCACTGCGTTTCAGAAGCCGTCTTCCATGGACGATCGTGCATTTCTCATTCAGAGCTCTTCATCAACGCACATGCACTCGAGTCCTGAGGCATCCCCCCCCCCCCCCGCTCGCAAGCTTCTCTTGCTTAACCAAATGGGGAATCGTCTTCGAGGCCCGTTCTGCGACCTCCACGTGATGGATCAAGTATGCGCTGCACGCATGTCGTGCAGTATTTATACATTCGGATTGTTGCTGTAAATGGGCCTTTTTGCCATCTCTAGCACGCTGCTTTGGTCTCCCTTTGCAGCTTCGTCACAACAGGGTTCTGGGAGACTGCTAGGGTTGATGTCGAGAATTAATGAGCCTGAACTAGGTATGTAAGTGTAAGAGCATCTAGCCTCGCCACCGGAATCCTCCCAGTCTCTTCGACTACTCAATCATCCAAGGGGAATCGATCCGTAAACCTGAACGTCGCCAATCCGTCCTTCAGATCGTCAACAACAGCACCCACCGTGCTCTCAAAGTAAACGCCGTCTCCCTTGCTCACGCCGGCCGTCTTGGCCGCGGCCTTTGCGCTTCCGAGGAACCCCACCGGCTTGCCCCAGTTGTAGCCGTCCAAGACAATCTGCCCCGGCTTCCCAGGCGGGAACAGGGTCGTCTTTTTCGTGAAGAGCGACTCGGCGCCGGGGGCAACGACGATGGCGTCGAAGCTGATGGCCTCGGCGGCCGAGTAGATGACGCCCACGTCGTCGGTGAGGACCTCGCCCACAATCGTGACGACCAGGTCTAGAGCTTCGAGGGATTTCTTGAGCGCCTTGGCCTGCTCAATCGACTTGTCCGAGTCGGTCGACGCAAGGATGCCGACCGTCAGCGTCGCAATGGTCGGTAGCTTGGTTCCGAAGATGGAAATGCCGGCTGTAGTGTTGTCGTGGTAGTAGGTCGAGTCGGCATCAGGGGCCTCCAAGCCCAGAACCTTGCTCACCCTCACAGCAATGTCGTGGCTGATCTTGTTCAGCTGCTTGAGGACGTTCTTCTTGACCTCCTCGGATTGCAGATGACTGGTCTCGAAGCGGATCGCGTTGATGAGGAATTGCTGCTCCACCTTCGTGAGGGAGTTGTAGAACAGGCGAGGCTGGCTCCAGTGGTCGGAGAAGGTAGAAGACCTGACGCGGAGGAGGTTGCCCGAGGCCTTTCGGTTTGGGGCAGTGAAGAAGCCCTTGCCCTGAGTCTGGTTGGCCTGCACGGGGTAGCCCTTGTTGAGGGTGTTGGGAGAATCTAGAACGTGTAAGCACTACTCTTTATTTAGGTTGACGCAGGGTATCCGTGGGGTCTTACACGCCGCAGTGTTCCTGTGGATGAAGTTCTGGCCAGCTCCGTCGCGGTTGTTGTTGTGGATGGGAGCCACAGGCCGGTTGATCGGAAGCTGCTCAAAGTTGGGGCCGCCATGACGGTTTATCTGAGTGTCGAGGTAAGAAAAGATGCGACCCTGCAGCAAAGGGTCCTCGGTAAAGTCGATACCGCGAACAATGTGACCCGGCTGGAACTGGGGAAGTGTTAGCTACTCGGTCAGGATGGCGCTTCACATTAAGCACAGGCATACCATGATTTGCTCCGTCTCGGCAAAGTAGTTGACAGGGTTGGCATCCAGCTTCATGATGCCGAGGGGCTGGAGAGGAGCGTACTCCTCAGGGATGATCTTGGTGGGGTCCAGCACGTCGAACCCAAAGGAGAGGGCCTCGTCCTCGTCGATGATCTGGGCACGAAGCTCCCACTCGGGGCCATTGCCGGACTCGATGGCATTCCAAAGGTCGGACCGATGAAAGTCGGAATTCTTGCCGGCAATGTGCTGTGCTTCGTCCCATACCAGGCTAGCCTTGCCTTGCTTCGTCTTCCAGTGCCACTTGACGAGCTTCGTGTCACCGTCGTCTGTCACCAGGCGGAACGTGTGTACACCAAACCCATCCTACCCATGTCAGCCCCAATACCGGTCTCCGGGGTCAAGGCTCTCTTTCTTACCATGTGTCGGAAACTTCGAGGGATACCATTACCGGCCATGGCCCAGAACAAAGTGTGCAAGGTTGTGGTTTGCTGGCTGAAGAAATCCCACGCCGAATCATGGGCGGTGGCAGCTTGAGGGATCTCGCTGTCGGGGGACGGCTTGACGGAGTGGATCAAGTCGGGGAACTGGATGGCGTCCTGGATGAAGAAAACAGGAATGTTGTTTCCCACGATGTCGAGGTTGCCCTCGTCGGTGTAGCTACGGTAATGAGCGCAAGGTTTTGTTTCACCGGAGGAATTGACTTACAATCGGGTCGCAAAACCATGTACATCACGCGCCGTGTCAGCGCTTCCCCTCGATCCGGCCACGGTAGAGAAGCGCACGAACGTCGGAGTAGTCTTCCCCTTGGCGCCGAGGAACGAGGCCGCGGTAACGTTGCTGTAGTCACCGTAGCTCGTAAAGGTTCCATACGCGCCAGCACCTCGGGCATGAACAGCTCGCTCGGGAACCTGCAGACGGGTGGGGGTTAGTATCAAGTATCACGGCATTTTCGTCCCAGGGTAGGGCAGCATACTCGCTCGTGGTCGAAGTGGGTGATCTTCTGGCGGAAGATGAAGTCTTCCAGCAGGGAAGGTCCTCGCTCGCCAGCCTTGAGGCTTTCCTGATCCTCGATCGGGCCGCCAACGTCGGAGCTCAAGTATCCTTTGCTGTCATCGACCTCATACTCGGACACGTGCTGACGAGAGCCATCTTCATCTCTGGCTGCCAGTCGAGTCGGGTCGGCAAAAGGACATTGTCCAGCCGCGAAGCTGGCCAGGCCAATCGACGCAATAAGCAGAGAAGGGGAAACCATGACTTCAGTTCACCGAGGTCAGATGGGCGAAGGTCTTCGAACGGTAGCGGCTCGGTCAAAGAGGAGCTTCCCCTTGGCTACTTATAGTTTTGGAAGGGAATTGCCAGAACATAGTGCCTTTGCCATTCAAGGCAACTGGGGAAAACGCCCGGCAGCTCGAAGGGGACTCGTCCAATGGAATAAGCAACGGGGCTACGCAAGAGAAGAGGGCGCACACGTGGAGCTGAGACTTGATGCATGCCCGGATTTCCGGAAGATCACTACATGAGGAATGCAACGCGGTACATGACATAACCAAGCTGTGATTGCAGGGCTTTCAGTTACTTGCATCCCGGGCTGATTGATTTGACCTGGCCACTTCACGTCTTGGCTGCCTGGAGCCCACATGCTGCGATATCATTCGCATTTGAAGCAAGATGACGCTGATTGGAGCAAACGTCGACCCCGGTCCGCATGTCTGTTGGGAACAAGCGCCAACAGGCCTCGCCACAACTCCGTGGACTTATGCGGTGGACGAAGAAGCTCCCTTCGGGTCTCTGCGGTTTGCAGGCAGCCGGCATTGTCCCTCGTGGGGGTGTGATTCTTCGGATCCGTAACTAGGAACGGTTAGGTGGTGGAACCCACAAGCTCCGCGGGCTTGGCAGACGACGCTGATGGCCGGGATACCGGAAGTAAGGAAGCTTCAGTGACGGTTGATCTGTGATAGCAGCTGGGACGAGCTCGCAATGGCGTGTAAACTAAGCCATCTACTGGTAGCAAGTTGGCAAGGCTCGGGATAGTCTATTATGGCAAAATGTACTGTGGATGACGGAACTGCATAAGCTTGTACGGATAGGCCGACGATCGGCATTAGAAGGTGGCCCAAAGCAGGAGGTCTGACGCATCCAATCAAAAGGCCCTAGTTGTTAACATGAGGCAATCGGTGGGGAGGAAAGCCGTCCGGGGTTCCATGATGTACCGAGATGCAGGCTATGTCACACCAAGCGCTTGCAGGCGTCCCGAGCGGGTTCCATTCGCCGGAGCACCTTGCTCGCAAACCTTGGCGGTGCAACGGGATATGGATATGAATAGAACTCGTGGGAAGAACGTGGCTCTATTCACGGTATTTGTCAATGGTCCGGGGGGGGGGGGGGGGGGGGGGGNNGGGGGGGGATGACGTGGGTTCATGAGAAAGAGTGTGCCCATACGTTATGGACAACAGACGATGGCGGAGAGAAGTCTCCTGATAGTTGAGGGTTACTTACTGTCTTTGTCGTCGAGGATATCCCGGGGTTCGTAGTCCACGATTATGTGGGCTTACATGCATGCAGTAGAAGAGGCTTGCTTTTCCTCCTCCATAAACGGCATGTCATCTGCAGAATGCCCGGTAAGGAGCAAATGGTATTTGAACGGGTGGCTGCAAGCTGACGCGAGCACCCTAGAACCGACAGAAGCGTGCCCACGAAGTAGTTAGATGCGTATGAAGTCGCAAGCATTCACGAAGACGGCGTCTCTCGAGAGGAGCTTCCGTATGTAGTGAAGAGGCCGAGACTGTGCGGCGCGCGGCAGCAGGGCCTGGCGATCATGAGAGCCTTGTCGATGGAGTCGTCGATCGGGACGCTGACAAATAATGCCGAAGCGGAACCAGCGGACGACAATTTGATTTAGAGCGATCGATGATGCTTGTTGACGCAAGCTTGGGAGCTAGCAAATTGCCTGCGGACAGGGGTTTAAGGTTGGATGGAATCTCGTCCGTCGGGGTGCGTGTTAGATTTGGATAAACGAGAGATGAGAAAGTGTGAAGGTGATTGATCGTTCTCGTCCATTCATCCACAGGACATGGGACGGGACGATGCAATTGTCAGCACAGCGTCATCCCTTTGCCCCGGCACGACTAGGTAACTAATAACTAGGCCTACCTACTCCGTACGTATGTACTTGCGTTCTCAACGAGGGGAACCATGCGTGACCGGTCACACTGGCGCGGGGCGATTTGGAATCTTTTGAGGCCGGTGTTGTTGGGAGAAAAAAGGAAGCAAATTCTTTTTAGCAAGTCATCGATGCTCATCTGACTAGTATGTAGTAGTAGTAGGCCAGCCCTTTGCAATTGACGTACGCCGCCACTGCAAACCCATACCTTATGCTTATTATGGTGGCAGTGAGTGAGTGATAATGCAACCTTGGCCTGGGTCCCTGCGACCAACCCACAGGTTCACAGAATTGACCAGCACAACTACACCATACCTTAGCCCGACGAACAAATAAATGCTCGACAGGTTCCGAATAAGGCAGTTGGCAGCTCTTCGCTTGTCTATAAGTACAGATGCGGAGAAACCCCCGCCCCTTGATGAAGATGCTGGTAACCGTCTCCCTGGCACACATTTGTCGGGGATAGCCACATTCTCTCTTCCCCCTTCTCGCGATCACCAATCGTGTCAGCACAAAACATCGCGGCCGCTCTTCAAAAGCCCACTCAGGTTCCAGCAAGGCGTATGCATGAGACTGGGGCAGGTAAAGGAAACAGGCGAATAACCGTTCCATCACCCCGAGCTGCATGAATGACAGCTGCACAGCCAGCCACAGCAACACACAACTTCATAAGTCTAGGCTCAATGGCGTGTAGCGCCCTCACTACTTGTTCCCTTGGGTAGCCAGGACAAAAGTTTTGGGTGCCAATATTACAGCCCATTGGGTGTTTTTGGCTTGCTATAGGCTCTTCGCGGTTTCAGTTGCGCCTGTAATATCTGGGACAAGTAGGAATGCAGACGGCGGCCTGGCCTATGACCCCGACAACTGCACTCTCCGGAGTAGTTCACCACCTTTCACATGAGCCACAAGATAGGAAGACGCCATCACACGAAACAGTTGGCGTGCTTTCACTTCCTGGCATCATTTAGTCCATGCTCGCTCCAAATGCAACACCAGCATGCCGAGGGCCAAATATACCTTGTCCCGGACCGCGGAAGCCGACTCGTCATCCCGCCAACCTCTGTGCGGCGCAGTGGCTACAACCCGACGCGGGGCAACAACCTCCGGCGTCTACCGGGCCTTTAGTGGATGGCGTCGGAACAGAGTTGACGGCGCGGCGTCGGTCGCGGCCTTCCCTTCCAGCTAAAACTAGGCCTTTGCGCTACAATTTTGTGGAGTACGGAGTACGCCCGAGGGACAATTCTCCGGATGATGACAGCAGCATCAAAGGATTCGTGTCCTGGCCTTCAAGGGGACTACCGGCCATCATTTGCTCTTGCGATTGTATTATACAACGATGGTAAAGCCCCCAGGAACGTGGCTGCGAGGTCCCGCAACAAGCCGTCGCTGGTGCCTTCATACTTTGGTCCCTAAACGCCACCAGCGGTCATTCCTGTCATCCAAAGCCAACGTGGTTGACGTTTTGTGAGTTCGCAGCCAATGTTAGTTTCACGTCACGGCAAAGACGTATCTAAATACATCGGCAAGAGTCTGGGAGAGAGAAACCGTCGTTCCAAGTCCTCGATGTTACGAACTACAAGTTTAAGACAGACAACCATGGCCCGCTAGCCCCAACTAGAAGGAAGTTAACCAGTACGACCTGGCCATCACCAACGACAACCTGAAGGGTTACGTCCTGTTCCTGGTAAACAAAGTCATGAGCTGGGAGCATGTCGGGTTAGGCTTCCCTTTCTAGGACGCGCAAGTCCGTTCATTATAAGTCGATCCACTCTTACTTTGACGTGTAAGTAAGTGGATGCCCTTATAGGCTGTTGTTCCCTGCTAAATTGTAGGACAGGGGCACTGCTTGAGACCAGAAGTCATTATTCCAGCGGAAAAGTAGGAGGACGGTAGGGAGGTCCTCGCTGTCACCTCCTAAATCACATTGCGTATACTTCTCATGGAACGAAAAGCGATGCTCACAGCTTATCGCGATAGAGGCGTGATTGAAGCGGAATCCTAGCTGCGGTATAGTTGCTTGATAGGCAACAAGTCATAATCAATGGCCAGATATGGCCTCCCTTGAACATACATGAGCATACAAAAGTGGTGGATACAACTTAAATCCATCGAACTGAAGTACATCGTCACTCAAGCAACTCCAAAACGCCTCGCAACTCCTTGCTACCAAAGCAAGCCACACTACCCAAGAAGAATGCCCACTTCGTCCTTGGCCTGCACATCCCACGCCTTCTGCAGGATGTGCCCGACGCCGCGGCGGAACGCCACCTCGCCGATGCGCTCGATCCACAGCACGTTGACAATCTCGACCTCCTCGTTGGCGTCCATGACCTCCTCGAAGCGTTCCGCGTCCAGGGCGTACGACCCGCGCCGCTCCGTCGCCGACGAGATGGCGATGAACTCGAGCTTCTCGTCGCCGTCGTAGTTGGACGACTGCACCCCGAGCCACGCGTCGTGCGCCCGGAACTGGCCCACCCACCGGTTCGCCTTGCCCCAGATGTTGCCCACGGCGATGGGCGGGTTGGGCCGGTCGCGGTGCGCCAGCGTCGAGAGGTAGTCGACCTCGAAGAAGCCGGTCGTCGTGCGGAACGAGAGCAGGGGCCCGGGCAAGGCCAGTTCGCCGGCGGGAGGCTCGTAGCCGCCGGCATCAGGCGGGTCTTCGACCGGCACGGGGTATCTGAAGAGGGTGACGTCGTCGCTGTCGTGTTTGTATAGGGAGCCGCTGCGGGACCATCCGGGGGGGAGATCTGAGCTGGGGCTCCGTCGGCCGCGGAGATCGCGGAACTGGAGTCCGGTGTTCTCTACCGGTGCCGTGGCGGTCCGGTCCGTAAGGCTCCAAGTCACGGTCGGTCGAATGCGGAAGCTGTGGGCTGATCGGAACCGCTTCGACTCCTGGCCACGTTTGCCAGGCTTGGCCGGCGGCTCATCGACGTAGTCGGCTGCGGCTCTCCAGAGCGTCAGGTCGACGGGGATATTGTCAAACCACCAGCCCATCCAAGACCACGATGGCAGAAAAGGCGGCCGCGAGAGAGCCCTTCGTCGAATAGAAGCGTGGGGGCGCCAGAGCAACGCAATGTCGAGGAACATGACAGGCATGCCGTAGATGAAGCCGCCCGGGTACGAGCGTGACAGCACGTGGGTGATACCAGCAAAGGCGCGGAGAGTATCGTCCACAAGGGACAGTCGTCGGGCGCTGTAGTCCATGACTATACGCGCATATTCGTCGAGGTCGGGCCAGGCAGGGTGGTGGAAGGCGAATACAGCATCAGGGACGGGGCTTGCGCAGTCGTGACGACTGCCACGGATCTTCTTCATGACGCTCGTAGGACTCCCTGACCACTTTTCGCAATGGCACTCCCAGGTGACAAGATCTTCGAAGAAGAAGACGCATCGTCGAGAGTACAAGCGTTCCACCAGCGTCCAACCCCGAGTGTTCCACGTCGACGCTAGGATAAGCTCCTGTTGATCACGGCCGCCGGTGCGGATGCCACGGACTGGTTTGCGGGGATTCGACGTCAACGACGTCAGACCTGTATGGGCGTCGCCAGCAGCGGCCACAAGGGTGAGATAGGAGTTGGCAAACACATATGCCATGTGCGTGACGTTTTTGTCCATCTCCTCCACGTCGTCCTGCACGATGCACAGCTTATCGATCCACAGATGGCGGATGCCCAGCTTCTTGGCGAGCCACATGGCGTCTAGGAAGGTTTGAGGAATGTCGGTGTCGGGGATCGCATCCTGGAACGCGTCAATGTTGGACTTGAGCGTCTGGCTCAGCGCTTGAACGGCGTTGCGGCGAGGGGGCGAGCCCCAGACGTAGCTGAGGGCCAGGTAGCGCTCCTTGGAGTTTGCCCTGACGAGGCGGCGCTCGACGACGTCGACAAGCCAGATGGGATGCCATGTGTGGACGTCCGTGTCGGAGCTGACGGCGCAGTGGTGCTCGTGCTCGGCGTTGCAGGCGTCGAGCCATTCGCGAATGCGCGGGACGGGGCTTTGCTTGGTGGCGGAGCTAGAGCGCCTCTGGACGGGGTTGAGAGACGACCTTGTGACGGGCGGGGGAGCGTCTTTGCTGCGGGCTTCCTTGAAGGAGCCGAAGAGGCGGTCGGTGATGCTGTTGCGTTTGCTGGCTGGTTGGTCCTTGAGGTGCTCTCGGTTGCGAAGATGGCTGGGACGCTCTCTTTCTTTGGGCTCGTGGTCACGGAGGTCGCGATCCCGAGGTGGGTCGCGTAGGGGGTCTCTGTCTCTCGGGTCGCGATCTCTGTCCTTGTCCCTGTCGCCTCTATCCGCTCTGGCTGCTCGGTCTGTTCGGTCTGCTCGGTCCCTGCTTGCTCGATCTCTGTCCCCTCGGTTTTTGTCCGCCGGGTCTCTGGTATCTTTGTCTCTGTCGCTTTTGTTCCTACCGTTCTTGTCCCTACTACCCTTGTCTCTGTCGTCCCTGTCGTCTCTGTCACTATAGTCTCTGTCGCTGTAGTCTCTGTCGCTGTAGTCCCTGTCGTCCCTGTCGTCCCTGTCGTCTTTGTCCTTGCCTTCTTTATCCCTATCGTTCTTATCCCTGTCGTCTCTGTCCCTGTCCCTTCGGTCCCTATCCCTATCCCTGTCTCTGTCTCTGTTTCTGTCTCGAGATTCGCGATCGCGGGGGTCGTGGTCGCGGTCGCGGTCGCGGGGCTCACGATCGCGGGGATCGCGCGACCGGGACTCGTCAGGCATCGTCTCGGGTTACACAAGCGGGAGGGGGAGCTAAGGCCCGGAGCATTCCAAGTCTCTGATCGCAAGAGATACGCGAAGCTTCGATAGGTAAGAAAAAGGGCCGAACAGCCGCGGCGAGCATAGTCGGAGGATGTTTGCGACAATTTTTGGGTGAGACGAGCCCCGTCGCTTTCGTCATGTCACTTGGCCGCGGTAAGCCCCTCAGCTTTCTCTCGCTGGTTGCACCGCGCCGGCTGCTGATTGGCCGAAGCTCCCAGAATCCAAACAAACCCGCCAAGGCGTCCACCAGGGCAACGGCCGACAATCCCTGAATGCACTAGGCCATTAGTATAGTCGAGTTGAACTCGGGCTTTAACAGTGTCCATCACGTACAAGTTGTTCAACCGTTCTGAGGAGTGGTCAATGTTTTGTTAGTACGTTAGTATGTTGACTTCAGTCCTCCAGTGTAGCCTCTTGATGTCTGAACTGTTGCATGTCGCGGACCTATTACTAGTTGTTGCTTGATCTTTACCAAAGCTGCAAACCGCCAGGTATTGAGTCGTAAGGTAATAATAAAATGAAGTTTTTTTTTTCTGAGGCAATTTCCTCATGCTAGTCTCAACACAGTAGCAAGTCAGGTTGATTACCCAAAGTCAATGAGGTGATAAGATAAAAGCTGAGGTAGAGAGAGGATGAAGAGACAGACACATCGTTGTATACTCGAACCCTAGATTCCCAATATTTGTTCTAAGCTCATGGAAATTCTCAAACTTGGTGAATAGTGCCATGGAAGACTTGTTTATGCTTCAGGTAAGATAACTGAAACTTCTTATATACCATTTTTATCCGTAAGGATCTGAAACTATACTCACGCAAAGCTTCATGTGCAAAAGCTCTGAAGACAATGTCACAGTTAGATCGTAAACATGTCGTTCTCACATTCTGACATGACTGGGAGGCTCAAGGTCAGTAGCTATGGAAATTGCAGTGGGTTGAAGTTGAAAGGACCCACGCTATTCCGATCTACTACAATAGATGCAGGGAACTCGACCGAGGCCTGGTCTTTTTGTTATGGCCATTGATTCTGAAGTATCATACGTTTGCCTCCACCAAAAGATCCCTCCCCTAGACTACTCCGTCCACATTGACGAATCGTGACCAAAGACTGCACAGGTCCAGACCATCTTGCCGTGAATGATGCAAATCGCATACTCATCAAGGATTCCACCGGGGCCCCTAACAAACAAGTGCTTGGTTTAATAGAAACCCGGTGCGTTGGCTAGATGGTTCAATTGCGTCTTAAACTCCTTCAACTCACGCAGCGCTGCACGGAAGTCCTCGACGACTGCGTCGTTTCGCAGATGGCTGGGCAGTGCCATTGCGATGCGACCCCAAACTTGCTCTTTGGGCATGCCCGAACAACTCTGAGATAGGGTCAGCAAGGGTGGAAGATAGTAAAGAAAGTTTTGGAACATACGTGCGTAAGTGCAATGACGGCTAGGAGCTCCCGGGTGGTATCAGATTCAGATGCTGGCGCGCGACGGCGATAAATGTCGTGGATAAGCGCTTTCCAAGCAGCCATAGCTTTCTTCGTAGCAGTTTCAGCGTCACCATAGAGTAGGGACGAGCTTGAGTCGTCGTGGGATTGGCAGATTAGCCTTTTGATGCGTTGGGCAGCGTTCCAAAGTGTCTTTGCCGGGCCTAGAAGCTCATATGGAATCTAAGCAATAGATCAGTATCGTCGACAAATGGCTGCCGCATACCAGAAACAGACCTGAACACCGACTGTAGTTCCTCCCTCTGCCAGGTAGCATAGAGGCGACGGTGTATGTTCGCATTTCCAAATCGAGGCAGGAGTCAGATGGATAACATCAATGCAATGTAGGCAAGGAGGGTTTCCAGAGCCCGTTCCTTCAAATATAGCCTGCGGACCACCGTTGAATTCACAGAGAATATCCGCGGCTCTGGCGGAAGCAGTCATCCTAGAACAATTTGGATAGCTTGTCGACGATACTGATCTATTGCTTTAGATGAACGTGAGAAGAGGAAGTTGGAAATGAGCAGTTGAGAGACGGCGATGGAAATATATAGGGCCAAAAAGAGAAACGCAAACAAAGTCGAACCCTAGGTTTGCTAGACGCTTGCTAAACGCTTGCTGATGTAGGCTCTTTCATGGTCGTTGCAAGAAACAGACAAACAAACCCGGGCAACAGAGCCAAACCAAACACCGTAAGCAATCCACCTCAACAGGCACTATTCAGGCAGGAAAGGTAGAAAGAGCTTTCTGAATGAGATATGCACATCCTTTTATTCATATGTTTCTCGGGTCTTTCTCAACACTGCCATCCAACGAACGGTGTCAGCTAACAGTTGCCACTCTCATCACCTTAATCACAAACAACTTATCGCACTCGCAGCATTTGTCGCAATCTACAACTTTAATGCATGACAACTGCATTCCTCGCTACTTCTAGGCTACTATCGTCGGCGGCTAGCCTAACCTCAGCTTGAGCGTCTACGCCTACCTCGACCGCAATAGCCACACCAGTCGGCATGTTAATATTGCGTCTCATCTGCCTCTAACGCTCGCCTTGTCCTTGTTTACCGCCAAGGTTTGTGAGGTCGTACTATTGCACATGGTCCTAAACCGTCCCTGTCCCAGTTTCATAGTCTTCAATACTACCCCGACTGTAAGTAGCTTGTGCACATATTCGCTATTGCATTTCCTGCCATAAATTTCGTTTTTGCATTGGTTTTCACCAACGCTCTCTAGACGGCTTAAACAACGGCCTCTCTGGTAGCTTGCGGAGAACTGTTGAGGTCCGTTCTGGTGATTGTCTTGTTGGCTCTTGGGTTTACACCTGACAGCATGCCAGTATACACAATGGGGCGCGTTTTTGCTTCCCGAGCGACAGTCTACTCCATGGCATCCATCTTTGGATTGTTTGGCTTTTGTTGTCTATTGTCCTTGAGCGCACATCCTGTTTTGCTTGGTTAGAGGCAAACTAGGTGTAAACGCTAGCCTTGACATTTGCTCATGAGGACAAGGACGAGCGCCGTCCACGTCCGTCCTTGCTGACCCCGCTAGAGGCCGTTGAATAATGACTTTATCCTTGGGCTTCTCCCGAGCTCTGTTCTTTACCGCTATTGTCTGTAGATGTGTCGGTGACAGATAAAAGCAAGTAAGTGTAGATCGACACATAAGTGACTAGCAGGGTTCCAAAACTCTCAGTATACAATTACCCTTGGGGCTAGTGCGGCTTGCATTGGAATCTCGTGTATTGTTCTTAAGTCTTTTTGTCGAGTTCGAACTGTCAGACGGCTTGGTTAAACCGAAACTCGGGAGTTACATTTGACAGGAAGTACTTAAACGGAAGAGCAAGCCTCGCTCAGGTGAAGTACCAGCCACCACGCAGGGACTGAATAGATAGTCCCATTAGAGACCGAGCCATAGGCTCAGAAGCCAGGAAGACTCCAATTGGCTTGTCGAATACAATTGCCAAAAAGATACAACAACAGCAAAAGAATAACGTACGGAATGGGGGGTTCGAACCCTCGACCTCAGCAGGACTTGCAGCAGACTGCTTGTGAATGCTGCGTGATAAACCACTACACTAATTCCGCTTTGTGCACCAAGCTGGAGATATTACGATATATGAAGATAGCGCAGTACGATTAGTGATGTATCGCTTACCCTAGATACTAGTTCGCCCTTTGATTTATATACTCGTGATAGCATGGCCTATGTTGTAGTTGCTATTTATCGGACTGGCTTAAACTTCTATCATAAAGATCTAGTTTTAAAGTATTCACAGTAACGAGGTCGTATTCTTAAGGACACTAAGGGTGTTCGCATCTGGAAGTCCTTTACATATAGTCAACATTAAGGAACGGATGTACCACCAGCGAAAGTTGCTCTAAGCAGCTAAACTTCTTCCTTAAAGAAGAATGTAAAATTCCTTTTTTTCCCTGAGCTGTAGAGCGTATCTCATCACTGTCTGTCTACCTACCTTTAGTGGTTGCGATACTCGTCTCATATTCCGAGGCTACTCCTAAGTTACCATGTGTACCGCGTTAAGGTTAAGTACAAAAATCTGCGCAATCAAAGGTTCTACAAGATAATTTCTTAATGCATCCACTAAGACAACTGCCCCTGCTAGCCAAAGGAGAAGAAATCATGTTTGTATTTTCCGTCTAGTATGCTCGATCATAGCACTTGGACACGTCCAAAAGTCGTTCTGAAACTGGGCCAGCAAACTGCTAGGCTAAACTGGTCTCAGAATATACGACACGATTTCTCAATGGGTGAACCATCGTTTGGGGTATGTCGAGAACCAGCCTGCATTGTATCGTAATGTATTTCAGGATTCCCCGCTGAGTCTACAGGGCTTGCTGTTGAGTTGGTTAGTAGTCCCCTGCTTTGCGAGGAGCTAAATCTTAGTTACCAGGCTTATTCGACTAACAAACGTAGTTGACAGCACACCAAGGAATACATTGACAGGCACCTACATACTCTACGTCCACTAAAACTGTACGGCCACCGCTGTTGCTTCTGTCGCTTCTCTAGACTGGTGAAACGAGACTTCGAAGCACCGGAAATGTATGCACTTTTGCCGTGTGTTGATAATGCCTTGCGTTTCAAGTTGCTGCACACGATGCGACATTGAGCCCATAGCCATTACATTGGGGTTGGGGGCAGGAGTCTTTAGTTTGATAAGAAAGTTACAATTCCAATCATCAGGTACAGGTAAAACAAGACCCAGTCGAATACTACCAACAAGAACATCAGTAAGTGGCGGGTCGAAACTCGGTGCACCTGTCCTGAGTGCCAAGAAATCGCACGAAGTACATACAAGCGCGATGAATGGGGCGCATCGCGGATCGGTGATTCAAGCGCCAATCATCGAGCTGATCACCTGCCAAACCCCCAGATAAAGCCCTCAGCCTCGCATTATTACGACGGACGTCTAAATTTCACCCGAACAGCATCTTGCTCTCTCGTTGTTTCCTATATCCTCACATGTCATAGTCTCGACAGTCCTGGTAGCTCTGACATTGAGGCGGAGAATTGTCCAGGCACACAAATCCATACGAATCATTCCCCTCCGATCTAACCCCACGCTCATCTCCCGATCTCGAGCCGCTCCCGCAAGCCGCGATCATGGCGTCCAATACCAAGCCTGAGCCAGTCGTCAACAACAACCCCGGCCTCCAATCCTACTACCACACACTCGAATCTCGAATCGGGTATCGATTGATCCTCGGAGGCACGCGCCATTTTGGCTACTACGAGCATGACACATACTGGCCCTTCCCCCTCAGCCGTAGCCTCCGCGCGATGGAGGATAAGCTGGCCGCATCACTAAACCTCCCCAAGGGCGCCTATGTTCTCGACGCTGGATGTGGCGTGGGCCACGTTGCCTTGCACCTCGCAAAAAGGCACGGATACCGGGTCCAAGGCATCGACGTGATAGACCATCATGCGGAAAAGGCAAAAAGGAACTTTGCTCGCTCCGGTCTTCCCGAGGGCCAAGTGGCGGTCCGCAGGTCAGATTATCACCACCTAGAAGGCTTCGATGCGGAATCGTTCGATGGTGTCTACACTATGGAGACATTTGTCCATGCCACCGATCCTGCAGCTGTTCTCGCAGGCTTTTACCGGATTCTTCGACCAGGCGGCCGCGTATCACTCTTCGAATACGACCACGACTTAGTAGAAGGTTCGCCCGACGACATAGTACACGATATGAGCAAGATCAACCAATATGCCGCTATGCCGACGAATGCCATGTCTCGCCCTGGCACCTTCAAATCCATGCTTGAAGACGCTGGGTTCACGGACGTAGTAGTACGAGACTACTCTGACAACATCAAGCCTATGACAAGGCTCTTTTACTTGCTCGCCTACATCCCCTACTATATAGTCACATTTCTATCCCTGGAGAAATATTTCATCAACACCATCGCCGGCGTACAATCGTACCGCGGACATGGACATTGGCACTACGTTTGTGTCTCAGCAACCAAACCCGGTGCTTCCATCGAGGCCGCCAAAACGCGTTGAACTACTGAGATTAACGATGCCTTGATTCCTTGTGGGGGTCAATATACTGCTCAGAGTGTGAAACCTATCTCTTAAGATTGAGTTTAAATAGTCATCTTACTGAATTGTGATAGCCATTACCTCTTAGGTTGAGAAGCGGCCGGTCTAATCAATGATGGCTCACGAATCGTTGGATGCGTATAGATTCATTATGCACGATTATCAAGTACGTTTTGCTGGATATGACTTGGCCGAAGACAGCAGCCATTGACAGGCAGGGCTGCCACTTGTCCATGCAACCCCAGTAGCAACATTCTCATTTGCGGAATGGCTAGAAAAGGCAAAGCCGGAGCTCCGGGTCCTACCTTATGAGCTGGTCTTGGTCCTGTTATTGGAAGATATGTTTGGAAAGACGGCTGCGTTTGCGACTCCATGAACTCCTATGATCTACGCCTCCATCCGGCTCCTAGCTAAAACGGAGAACCTAGGCTTAAGCTTAATCCAATGATGAAGCTTTTTAGTTAAGCAATACATACTTATTCAACTCCAACTTGCGAAGAAAATAGAGGAGAGAAGCGTGTAGTTTTGTTGGTGCAGATGACGCTTTCTTTTGCGGACCTGCCCCACATTGCGATGTTAGACAAAGTCAGTCATCAAACTTCATCGCGGGGAGCGTCAATTACACTCATCAAATTCCCAACTACAACTGGGAAACCTCCAAAATGACTCGATTCCGGCCATGCATCGACCTTCACGCAGGCCAAGTGAAGCAGATCGTCGGCGGCACTCTCGACAGCGATTCCTCGGCTCTTCAGACCAATTTTGTCTCTCAGCATCCCCCCGCACACTTTGCCCAACTGTACCGGGACAATGGCCTCACAGGGGCACATGTCATCATGCTGGGCCCTGGGAACAACGGTCCTGCGAAAGAGGCATTACGGGCTTGGTCGGGGGGACTTCAAGTTGGCGGAGGCATCAACGACACGAATGCGCAGGAGTGGATGGACGCTGGCGCAGAGAAGGTATGGAACCGAGTAGCCTCACCACACAGAAATCAAGTCACTCATCATGGGACACCTGGCAGGTCATCATCACTTCGTATCTCTTCCCAGACGGTCACTTCAGCCAGTCAAGGCTGGACGCAGTGCTGGGGGCTCTTGGCGGTGATAAGAACAAGCTGGTGATTGATCTTAGCTGCCGAAGGCGAGGGGAGGACTCATGGTATGTGGCCATGAACAAGTGGCAGACGATTACCGACATGGAGGTCAACCAAGGTTCGTGTTCGAGACTGCATGCGCATGCCTACAGCTGACCGGGATCAGAATCCATCAAGGCGCTAGAGCCGTATTGCTCCGAGTTCTTGATCCACGCAGCAGACAACGAGGGCCTGCAGAAGGGCATCGACGAGAAGCTGGTTGAGCGACTTGCTCAATGGTGCACTATCCCCGTTACCTATGCTGGCGGCGGCAGAAACCTTAAGGACTTGGAGGCGGTTACGCGACTGAGCAGCGGCAAGGTGGATCTCACGATCGGGAGTGCACTAGATTGCTTTGGAGGTTCGGGCGTCAAGTTCGACGACTGTGTGGAATGGAACAAAAAGCAAGGCAACTGATTAGCGGTTTGCCGAGCGAGTCTAGATGTTGTTTGCTGAGAGAATGGTCGACTGCTGGTTCATGGATACGGCTGTGCGGCTTTGAAACCGAAAGCCGAGAAATGTAACATCAACAACCTAGCCTAAGTTGCGACGGATCGCATCGCAGGGGAAGGTTAAAAGCAGGTTTGCGGATACGGGCGTTCTTGCAGGAGGGTCTATTGCATCACAAAGGCTGGCTAGTCCGGCATATAATCCTACCTCGGGGAGGGTCCCAACAATTCCTGTATCACGCATGTCCCAGAAGTTAAGGCTAACAACGGTTGACGTCCAACAAATGCGGCAGATGGCGTTGAGAACCAAATCTCGTCAGATGATTGTAGGCCTTGGAATATACCCAAGTTGCTTGTTGCCTAGTATTGTCTAGGCGAGTCCAGGATAGCTGAAAGAGAAACACAAGAGTGGGTGGCCGGACCTGTGGCACTTGGAAGGGCATGGTCTCTGCTGCTCCGCCCAGAGCGCCAGACAGCGAGGGCCCTAGTGCCGAATTGGCTTCAACTGGCTCCCGGGAAGATCTGATGCAAGACATGGCGAGAAGCTCTGGGCATGACTAGCAAGGCAGTGGGTGGGGATGGTCGAGTTTGTGGATGGCTCACAGACGCCTTGTCAACAACACCACGGAGCATACAGATCGATATACCATTAGCTACTTAACATACCAGTGAGAACCAAGACGTCGACACGCAAAAGAAAAGCATGATCCTAAACCTTCTCGCCCTCGGCGCAAGTAGCCCGCTTCTCTACTAACGAAAATAATTGTCATGGTTGTGGTGCGCTGTGCTACGGCATTGTGATGATGATAACACAGACTCGTAAACAACCGCGAGCAGCGTTTCAACCCGGGATCATGCTAGCTGTAGCGATGCACGCCCAGCCAATGTGTGCTCGCGCCGTCGGCTGGCTGCGCCGCTGCCATGGCGACTCCAGCTGTCGTAGGACACTGCCAGTCGCCGCAACGGCGCTGTAGAGGCCCGGGGACCTACTACGGGACGGCCCACTAGTGAAAGCGCCTGGAGGGGGGCGGCTTTTAGCGGAGCGGGGTGCCTAGCCTCCTTGCCTCCCCAGCGCATTGTCGCAGACTGATTAGCGCTCCTGCAGGCGCTCCAGCACCCGTGGGCCACCAGCGTTAGCTCGCTTGCGGTTCCCGTTCCCACGGCAACACACACGCAACTTTGTCCATGTTTGTTTTCCCCACGGCCAATGGGCGGCGTCGGCTGCTGCACTCGACTGGCCGTTCCTTAAACACATCAACCTCGCCGGAGCACTCCTCCTCCCGCCTGCCCATTCATCGTCATCAACATCGCTCGCATCTTCGAGTCATCGAGAGAGCCGCCATTTGTTGACCTGCCCAGAGGGCGTGTTACCCTTCTTCCATCAGCATACTCGTCGTCGCATTTGATACTCTGCATTCATTCTCTCCCCGTCGTGGCCTCTGCGTAAAACATCCACGCCACCAGCCTGCGCTACTGCATTTCTTTGTTTATACGAATACTACATTCCGCATGCCAATGCATCTAGAGTCATCATATCTACCATAGGCACCCGCACAGACTCCCTGACTGGCTTAGCATGGCCACTGAACAGGTATGTTGTCTCGCGCCACTCGCCCTTTCGTCGGGTCTTCTCTAACACAAGACACCCACAGGTGCACCCGTTGCGCATTAACAAGACCACTCCGAACCCATCTCCCGCAAAGATGGCCAGCGGCATACCGCGCCCGTTGTCGGAGCTGTCTCCCATGGAGATGAGGCGAAACTCGCCCAGCTGGAACCACCAGCCCAGCAATGGCTCCCCCAAGGTACGTTGACTATCCGATCAGCTCCAACCATAGTGGCTTTTGTTGACAACCATGACGCAGAAGGCGGGTCAGAACCCCGATTCATCTCCATTCCAGTCCTCGCCTATGGACTCGGTGTCCTCGCCTCGAATGTTTTGGCAGAACCGCAACTCGGAAAACCTCTATAGTGGACGGACTGGATCGCCCTCCCCAAACCGTCGTTCCTCGATTGAGCGTCTCCAGAAAGCTTCCCGTGTCAGGAACAGCAACATCCTAGCACTTGAGCAGAAGCAGGAATATGATCCGACTCGGATTCCTCAGATCGAGAGACCGCTCGCAAAGGTCCAAGGCAACCCCTTTGGATCGTCTGGCTCCATCCGCTCCCCCAACAGCGACCATCCGGCCCTCGGCCACCATCGAAGCGAGAGCAAGACGAGCATTCCCACAATGAGCCCAACCAAGTCTTCCTTTGCTCCGACGGCGGGCTCTCCGACTCGCCCGCTGACGCCCAGCAAGGATCAAGCGTCACCCACCAAGTCGTCTCTTTCCAACCACAGGTTCAAGAGCAGCTTCGACTTGGAAACCGGAACGTGGTCGGGCGATTCGTCGCTTAACGACCACGAACTCCCTCCTGGACGCATTTTGCATCGACACGCGAAGAGCGTGACCTTCGACGCGGCGCCTCCTCAGATCAACGAATACGAAATGGCCACGCCTGATCTTTCTTCCATCGGCACCAACTCTCGTGAGGGAAGCTACGAATCCATGGAGGATGACGACGAAGATGATAGCATGCTCTATGATCCCGCCCATATCGATATTGAAGGGGACAGCTTTGACGCGTCCCTGGAAGACACGGATAAGACTCCCGTCGTCGGCCCAGATGACTGGAGAGGAGACTCCCCTATGGTGCATCGTGGGGGACCGCAGCAGTTCGAAGGCAGTCCTATGCCTGACAATACTCCGTCAGTAGCCTCAACTGAGCGCCCAACTAGCGGCGGTCGCACTGACTCCTCCAACTCGAACGGAGAGCATCGTCCCTTGCCTCCTCTTCCTGGCCTTTTCAATCACTCCAGGGGCTCGTCACCGGCCTCTCCCGGGCTTTCAGCAACCGCAGAGCGAATGCTTGGGTCGCATAGAAACCTGCCGTCACCCCCACCAGCTTCGGCTACGAGCAAATCGGATATTCAAAACATTGGCAACGGTCGCATGTCGCTTGAGGAGCGGTTGAGACTCATGATGCTGTCGGACGAAAACGACGGAAAATCTGCCGCAGTGCAACAGCGCGAGCGACGACTTCGCCGGGCTAAGGGCCATGATCGGCTAAGCAGCCCCATCTCTGAGCCTGAATCAACCACCAGCATGGCGGAAGCTCTAGATGAAGAAGACGACGTTGTCGGCGACATCTCTGGTCTGGGTGACTACCAGCTGCCACCGCGCATTTCTCGCGACTCCATCATGCGCAAGGTCAATAACAACAGCACTACCGAGCAAGAGACCGACTACAACTTCTCCTCTCCCCCTCCCTCCAGCCCCACCAGAAGTCCCGAGCGCCAGTTGCCTCTGGATCCTGATGTTCCCATTCCTTCAACCGAGGATCCCATGGACGAGTTCTCGGAGGAAGAAGAGGGCAGTGTCATCATCACCCGTATGCCTGAAGATGAGATCGAGTTTTACGAAGACTCGGACTTTGAGGACGAACAGGACAAGCTGCAACAGCCTGAAGATACCGATAGCGAGAGTCACTATTCGGACCCAGAATCAGCACAGCCAGAGCCAGAGCTACAGCCAGAGCCACAGCCGGAGGTCAGAGAGGAGGTCACCACCCCTCGCGCTACAACTCCCACTACGAAGCGAGGCCTTGACGAGTCCCTCCCTGACTTCAGTCCTGAGTCTAAAAACGGTTCATTTTCGCGGGATTTTGAATCATATATGCTGCCCGAGCCCAAGGAGGAAAAGAAGGCTGAGCCAGAGCCTGAAATCGAGGCACCAAAGATGGCTGACGCCCAAGCCTTCCTGCAGCGTCCTTTCACGCCCGATCGGCCATTGTCTAAGCCGGAGTATGATGGCACTGGATGGGGTGAACCTGATGACGAGTATGACGAAGACCCCGGAACCCCGGACTCTGTCATTCGTCATCCTGTGCCCAGTCGCACGAACGAGAGTGAGGGTGACGAGCTCCCTCTGGAATCACCAGCTATTCCCGAGCGAATGGCAACTATCAAGGCTTCCGGGTCCAAGCTCAAGACCCGAGTGTCGAACACGCCCTCCGATATTTCCGCTATGCGAGAAGCTCGTAGGCACGCGAGTGTCGAAATCCCCGACGTCCCGGCGCTTCCAGACCGGCTTAGCCAACGTCTCTCCCGAGATGTGAGCTCCAGTTTGCTTACGACTGGTGACGAGTTCCTCGAACGACATCCAAGCTTCAAAGACCGCAGTTTAACTTTGGATCTTGACTTGGGCCTCAGCCTTGACCAAGACTTCGAAAGAGTTATTGAGGCACAAAAGGTGGCTTTTAACCATTCCATTCCTCAACAATCCCAAGTCGACCGTGACAACCATAGTAGACAAGCGTCTATTGAATTTTCCCAGCCGTACGTCCCGGGACTCAATGCTAACGTAACATCTCGTCAACAGCGCGGTTACCTTATGCGACAGAACACGAAACTTATTTCCGCGAGCGATAAAGACACTGACGAGCCCCGAGGCGCTCGATCAGTGGGTAACTCTCCTGTCAAGCAGGACCGACCTCTTTCATGCATTGTTGAGCCCTGGAACAGCAAGCCGCGCCCAAAGAGTACGCGGAAACGTGTGGGTGGCAGTGTAGGTTACATCCCCCCATTGCCTGGTCAAGAGAGCAATGCGACCACCTTGTCAAACCAGGTAATCGAGGAAGACGTCGGCTTTGAAATGGCCACGCCGGAGAGTGGTGAGCGGGGTCGACTCTTTGTCAAGGTCATGGGTGTCAAGGACCTGGATCTTCCTCTTCCCAAGAGTAAGTCACAAATCACAAATTCGCTGTTTGAATGATTCTCTAACAAAATTAGATGATCGTACGTGGTTTAGCCTCACGCTGGATAACGGAGTACACTGCGTGACGACAGCATGGCTCGAGTTAGCCCGCAATGCTCCTATCGGCCAGGAATTTGAGCTCGTTGTTCCCAATGACCTTGAGTTCCAGCTCACTCTCAACGTTAAGCTTGAGAAGCCTGCGCCCGTCAGGCCACCTCCCCAAGCAGTTAGAGTCCACAAACATAAGACGTCGACCTTCAGCAGGGTGTTTACGTCGCCAAAGAAGCGCAAGGAGCTTGACATGCGCCAGCGCGAGGAGGACGAGAAGGCCGCACAAGAGGAGCGAGACGCGCAAACCAAGAAGCGAAACACTCCTCCTTCCGCCTATGAACTGCTGTCTCCTCTTGCAGCAGAAGACGGTAGCTTCGGCCGAGCCTATGTCTGTCTCCGAGAGCATGAAAGCCGATGCTTCGGCCGACCTTACATGGCCGAAGTTGCTTGTTTCAATGAGTGGGCAACGGAGGAGGCTGGGTTTGCATCCAGCGTCAAGAGCAAGCGTGGCAACACGGCCGTTGTTCGACGGGCTCCTTACAAGGTCGGAAAGCTCGAGCTTCAACTACTCTTCGTTCCTCGCCCTAAGAACGCCACGGACGACGATATGCCCAAGAGCATGAACTCGTCCATCCGAGAGCTCAAGGCAGCAGAAGAGAGGATGTCCCGAAGCTGGGAGGGTCACCTGAGCCAACAAGGCGGCGATTGCCCGGTAAGTCTCTTTACACAACTCATCTACAGCACAACGCTAACAATGCTACAGTACTGGCGTCGTCGATACTTCAAGCTCGTCGGCACCAAGCTGACCGCCTACCACGAGGCAACACGCCAGCCTCGGGCGACTATCAACTTGGCCAACGCCAAGCGACTGATCGACGATCGCCGGACTCTGACCGAAAAGGAGATCACTGGACGTGGTGGCCGACGCCGCCGATCTGCCTTTGCGGAAGAGGAGGACGGCTATATGTTCGTTGAGGAAGGCTTCCGTATTCGATTTAACAACGGCGAGGTCATCGACTTTTACGCAGATACAGCTGAAGACAAGGAGGGCTGGATGAAGGTCTTGTCTGATGTTGTTGGTCGCGACAGTGGTGACGAAGACTCCCGGTCAAGAGCCAAGTGGTGTCAGCTTGTTCTTCGACGGGAAGAGCAGCTGCGCCGTCGAGCATCCGGGCGACGAGTGAACTCGAGACCTAAGAGCATGTTCCTCTGAACGGGCGGTGCGTGATGCTTTTTGGGGGGATGTGGCGAGTACAAGTATGAGGCAATGCCGGGATGATGGATCATATATGACACACCTGGACCAGGAGTTCAGGGCGGGCGATTTTGGCTCATGATACCTCTTTGCTCGTCTCATTTGAGTCAGTGTAGTCCGAAGTTTGCTGCACCGGAGTTGTTACTATAGTGAACTTTGGGATGGAGTCAGGCGAGGAGAAGTCGCGCCGTTGGATGAAGGGGACATTCGGCGCCGTTTATGCACTTTCCAGGCGTCGACAGGGGCAGGGTTGTTTTATTTTGCTCGGTGGCACTGGCGGCTGCGCATCTGAATTTCGGGTTTGTAAACGTCGGATCATAATGAAAGTCTTGAAGTCTTCATTGGCCTGTAATCAAAAGTGATGCATAAACACCGAGAGGCCTCAGTCATGGGTTGTCGTCGTGGCGCTCACGTGACGCCACCTTGAGCACACGTAGCATCCTTGTCCTTTGTCCCACCTTGCAAGCGTCGAGTGGCATCGATCCACTTGGTCTTCAACAGTGGGGAGCTTGCAAGGCGCAGGGTCGGTCCCAGTGGCTCTGCAGTTGTTCCAAGCATTCAGCAGCTGTACATACAGCCCACTGTAGCTGTAAATTACTATGAAGCTAGGTACCTAATAAGACTTCTACGACCTGGGCCAGCGTTCTAAGCACAGAGTACCTCCTCCAACCTACGGCCAACCTTGCCCAACACCAACCCTTCTCTCTCACCCACCCACGCCCGCGTCCGGCCGACACTGCTCTCTCTTCGCCTCGAGCCGTTCCCCTATCCTCCGACCTTGTCACGACCTCCTTACCGCCATCATGGCCGGCCGATTTGTGCGGGCGTCCAAGTACCGTACGTGCTGGCGCATGCGTGCCGTCTGCGCTGCCCCCCCGACGGGACGACATGCTGACACCATCCTCCAGGCCACGTCTTCGGCAAATCCACTAGGAAGGAGTTCTGTTACGATAACCTGCACATCAGCCGCAATGCTTGGGATACAAACTTGGTCAAGGTGCGTGCCGGCCCGCCGGAATTCAGTCCATGGTCGTTTGGGAGCCTGGCGCGCTGATTAGGGGCACAACAGGCCAACGCCGAATACCTCTCCGTCAATTGGGATTCTTCTGGTGGCGGCGCGTTCGCTGTCATCCCTCTGGAGGAGCGAGGAAAGGTCCCCGACCAGATCCCCTTGTTTCGCGGGCACACTGCTACCGTCCTGGATACCGATTGGTATGGCGCCCCTTATTGCTAGGTTGGTTCCCCGACCCTTGGCTGACCGACATGCAGGAACCCCTTCAACGACCACATCATCGCCTCCGCTTCCGAGGATGGAAAGGTCCTCGTCTGGGAGGTTCCCCGGGGCTTCACGCTGCACACCGATGCAGAGGAAATCATCGACGTCGCGCCCGTCTCCAAGCTGTCAGGTCACACGAGGTTGGTTGCCCAGCACGACCCCCGGCACTGGTCTTGGCTGGAATGCTAACACTCCCGAATAGAAAGGTCGGACAAGTCCTCTTCAACCCCTCGGCCGAGAACATCCTCGCTTCCGCGTCCGGCGACTTCAGCGTCAAGATCTGGGATATTAGCACCGGCCAGGCCCCCCTCGCCTTAAAGCACAATGACATCGTCCAGAGTCTGTCATGGAACGCGAGCGGCAGCATGCTCGTCACCACCTCCCGCGACAAGAAGGTGCGAGTTTGGGATGTCCGTCAGGAGAAACCTATTCACGAGTCCCCTGGCCACGCGGGTGCCAAAAACAGCCGAGCTGTCTGGCTGGGTGAGCACAACCGTTTCGCGACCACAGGTTTCTCGAGAATGAGCGAGCGGCAAATAGCCTTGTGGGAGCCTGGGAACCCTGAGCCCATTGGCGGGTTCACCATGCTGGACTCCATCTCTGGTGTCTGCATGCCTTTCTGGGGTAAGTTCATCATCTGTGTTGCTGAATGCGCTGGTGCTGACATTTGAGCAGATGATGGCTCGAACTGCCTGTACCTTGCTGGAAAGGGGTAAGCTTTCCTCAGTTCTTGATCTTTGGCGAAATCTAACTCTCTGCAGTGACGGTAACATTCGATACTTTGAGTATGAGAATGACAAATTCGAATTCCTCAGCGAGTACAAGTCTCCTGACCCCCAGCGAGGTCTTGCTTTCGTCCCTCGCCGAGGTATCAATGTAGGTCTTTCCATCGAGAATAGGTATTGGGGCGAAGCTCACAAGGACAGGTTCACGACAACGAAGTCATGAGGGCCTACAAGACAGTCAACGACTCTTACATTGAGCCTATTTCATTCACCGTGCCCCGCCGTGCCGAGATCTTTCAGGCCGACATCTTCCCCCCTGCCACTGGCTCGAAGCCTGCTGTCAGTGCCAAGGAGTGGCTTGATGGAAAGACGGGCATTCCTCCTAAGATTGACCTCGAGAGCATCTACGATGGCAGCGCTCCCAAGGAGATCCCATCCGATTACAAGGCTCCTCCTCCAGCCGCTGCGCCTGTTGCCGAGAAGCCTGCCCCCAAGAAAGAGGAGCCCAAGAGGGAAGAGCCTAAGCCCGCGGCGGCTACCCGATCTCCTCCCCCAACCATGAACGAACAGAAGGGCTCTATTTCGGCCATGGCCTCGAGATACCAGGACAATGAAGAGTCCGAGGAGTCTGAGGCGGAGACTTCCAGCTTCGAGGAGGTTTCTCGCCCAGCTCAGCGCACTGCCGTGCCGATCCGATCCGAGTCCAAGCCTACTCCTGCACCTGTCAAGACTCAGACTGTTCCCGCTGTTACTACTCCCGCTTCTCCTGTGAAGCCATCCTCCCCTGTCAAGTCCCCCGTGGCCACCACCACCTCTGCTCCCCGGGCCGCCGCGCCCTCCTCCTCCTCGCCCGGCGTTGTGGACTCGCTAGCCCAGATCAAGGAGTTGCTCGAGAGCCAGTCCAAGATGATCACTTCTCAGAACCAACAGATTGGCCACCTGACTGCCGAGGTCGAGGGACTCAAGCGCAAGGTCGGTGGTTCTGGTTCTCAGGACCAGAGCGAGCGCATCCGGCAGCTCGAGCTAGAGCTTGAGGAGGCGAGGTCTTGAGAAGTGTCTGGAAAGCTGTGCTTACCTACCTAGACAAAGGGGACTGGGTATGATGTCGTGTTGGAAAGCTGCGGGTAGGAGGATGGTTGTAGCGACTATGTGTATATAGGGTATTCAAAAGGCTGCGTTTTTCAATGTCTGCCAACCTTTTCGGCTCTCTCCCTCAGTCTCCGTCTCTGTCTATCCCCCTCGTGTCCTGGCCGGCAAGCTTTCTAGGTCGCCTGTGCAGTTTCCGTCCGTTCTTACGTGAACTCGGCGTGTATTGTCTTCGCTGTGGCGCCCTGTTCGCGTCGCCTCATTTTGTCACTGCTCTGACTCTCAGGTTCTTGTGAAAGATGTGATGTCCACTTTGAATAGCATGTTGACGAAGTGACACGACACGCCGCCTCTCTTGAGAACAAGACTGAACAAGACTTCTCTTGGAAGTACAGAGCTGGGCCTACTTGGGATACTTTTCTTTGGCTTGGCTGGAAGGGACTGATTGACTGAATGTTGATGGGTTTCGTGTAGACAGCTCCTAGGTCTTTACCTGATCTGAGTGTACTATGACCTGAACGCAAATTAAAGGCAACAGACGGTTCCTCCTAGCTTGGGTCCATCAGTTCGGTCGACGATCATACTCGTGTGGTAAGGAATTATCAGGTGTCACACTTCTAAATGTGTTTTGGTCGTTCCATTTCGTTTGTATATGGGGACAACTAAGTAATACGAAAAAATACCGCGAGAAGTTATCTCTAACACACTTCAAACGAACAAACGATGAGAACGACACAATCTACACTCCAATACAGGTAAACACCAATGGGACATATGTCACTACCTTACTTTCACAAACACATTATTACAAGTTCTGCATGTCCAAGGCGAACGACGGACCATCTTGGCGGCGCCGCCTACCCTGCACCCAACGTACACGAAAATAATAGAAACGTTGTTACTCAGAGCTAAGCAACACAACATTAAGATTTGTCATGCTCTTCTTTCGCCTGGCTCATTGTGCTCTAGCTCTGCGAACTTATGTGACTCGCTTTGACCTCGCGGCTGTCCAAACAGGCTTGGCTGACAACCTCTACCCAGTAAGGCTTCATCCACAGGCATCACCAGCTCGGAAACGCGACCGGCACGCAGTATCAATGGTAGGCTAGACCGCCGTTGCTGTCAGAGAAGAGGCCGATGATACAAAACGGAGTACGCCTCCCCGAATTCATCGATGTATCAAGAATCTGTTACAGCTGGTCCCGAAGTGCCGCCCTCAGAGAGACTGGCCCTGCCCTATTTCGCCCACTCGGAGAATATCATTTACAAGGGGGATTCTCACTGAAACACACCCGCCAGCCGATCGGCTTCCGTACGTTCTGTGGAAGCGCAGGTTGTTCCCCCCCCCTGGAGGCATGGATGAAGATGCCCGCAGTTAGGGTCTCTTCCTCTCCCGTCTCGGGCAAACCGTCAAGTGGCGAGTGAGCCGGGGAGGGGGTCAATTGTGTGATGAGAAGCTGCCAGCAAGCAGAGTCGTCCAGTCGGGCACCCTAGACGAGTGGGTTTACCGCCGACCAAGTTAATGCTGTCGTGCTGGGAGATGCCTGTTTTCAAGGAACTTTGGCTGTTTCACGATAGGGGGCTCCGATGAGACGCGATGGGACGTGGGGTCATGGGCCACGGATACCGCCATGGACCGCTCCTGGATAGGAAAAGGCTCTGTATAGCGGAGGAGCACGACGGCAACGAAGAACCTAGCATCGAATGAGGTTAAAGTGGTGACGATAACGAGATGGCCGGTCCCTTTTGGCGCTGAACAAGGCCTATGGGAACAGGGTACATATTCAGACCTGGCGAGAACTCCACGTCGGAACTTTGAACCTTGGGAGGCAGATCCGCATCGCATACGGCTTGACTAGATCCACGGGGGCCCTTCCGGCCTGGGAAGGCCGTTGCTGACCGTGGAACTGGACCTTGGTGTAAGAGCCATACCGACGAGCTTAATGTCAAGGTCTGAGATACGCCGCTTTGCATGGCAAGCCCGTGGCTGAAGGATCCTGCAACCCCGCTGGTCAACAGAGGAGAGTGAGTCTGAACTGCTCTTGGGAAACACACGAACCGAACCGAGGGCCTATGTGGAACTTTTGGCGGTCCTCGACAGTGCTCCTCAACGGTGCTAAGAGCTCAGTGACTCGTGCCGGCCGCCCGGACAAGCAAGAAGAAGCAGCTGGCCGACTCCGATGTGTGTAGCTGTCTGTACCCGTCTTTGGCCTGTCCGCCATTTGCTACGCGAGTAGAAGAGGCGCGACTCTCGTTAGTGATTAGTGCCCATGACTAAGATCGAGACCCAGATGGCCGCCGAGGACACGAGCCAACGGAAGGAAGAACGCAACTGAGCTCTCTGCGGGTAGTAGCATCACCGGCCAGCTGTATCTGCAAGGCCTAGCGGACCGCCAGTGGAAGACACGGGACTTCAACCCTTGATACCCCAGAAACAAGTCTGGAGGCGAGGGTCTTGGTGTTTAGAAAGTGTGCCTGCTTCAAGATGTTCTGGAAGATCGTGTAGCTGCCCCTTGCGTGTTTCATGTACCTGAGCGCGGGAGCAGGGGACGCCAGGAGGTTTCGGGCCCGGTACCAAATGGGACAGATAGTCCGCCCCCAGTCTGAGCGGAATTCCAGCGTTTGATCCAGTTATCCAACCGTACTATGTAACCACAACTCCTTGACTTGTGTACATAGCATCCAGACTGAGGACCAGGTGGGCTAGGACTGAGTTTGCATCGGCTGACGACCCCTGTCTGCCCGTCGGGATGATGATAAGATCGGTCGTCTCACTTCATGCAAAGCACGCACTCGAGAAAGAAGCGAGGATTCCTTCCTCACAGACCCAATGACGAATGGCGGTGCTGCCGTTCTTCGTATGCAGGATATGCCATTGTTTCAATGGCTCAGCCATCGTGCTTGGGGTGTTTCAGGTATGCTAGCCGGGCTATTGTGTCACTTGTAAGATGGACTAGCCAAGATCTATCTGATGGTAGTCTCGACAAACTGTTGCCGTAATCATCGCAGAATGCCTAGAGACGGCACGGCCGCAAGCTAAACTTGGCAGGAGACGAGTATTATGGAGACGACCAGGCGACGAGGGAGGGAGGCTTGTTGGCTGTTCCCCCATCACTGAGCCCCATAGTCAGACTGAACCAACAAGACACTTTTCGGACTGGTCTGTCTCTGGCAGACTGGAGGTGGTATCTGGACGAGCTGACTCACCGACCTGTATTTCGACCTGTATTTCCAGCCCCTGTCTTCGCCATCCTTCGTTTGGCGCCGACTCTGGGAGCAAGATGAAGCCCGTGGACCATGGACCACCAGAAGCGCCTCCGGGAGCTTGATCCACCCCCTCCCTCCCTCCACGGGGCCGCAGCCGGATCGGCCAGGACGATGAATGGCTGCAGGAGAGAAGACGCTGCTAGCTAATAGGCAGGTATTGCTATTACTGGCCCGTGCCGCAAGAAAAAGAAGGCTGGGAAAAAACAAAGTGCGGGCAAAGATGAAGCATGAAAGATTGAGGTTGGGCTTTGGGGATTCTGACGCAACCAATGGCCGCCCGGAAACGGATCCCAAACCGGGCCCTTCCCCAGGGAGCAGCTGCGTGCCGCCGGCGAGCAAGCTCTTGCAGCCGCTGATTGGGTCTCTCGGGATAGAGTCGTGCTAATTTTGTACTCTGACCAGGCTCTGAAACGCCAGCGTCCAGCGTCACGACGGGCCGTTGGACAAGCTCACTCACCTTCTCGCTCGCTCACACGCTTCACGCCCCCCTGCTGGCTCAGTCCCGTACCTCCGCTCAGTTTCGTGCCTCTTCTGCGTTTCTGCAGTGATTTAGGGCAGCAGGTCGAAATGCCCGAGGCCCGGTGGATACTTTTGGCCTCACTGATCAGATTAGATTGGCGAGCTAAACGCCGTCGTTGTTTTGCGACTCTGGCCTCCCGGTTGTTCGCGGGTCGCCGTGTAAGTGTGTGTGTGTGTGTGTGTGTGTGTGTAAGACGATGTGAAAGGTAGGGCACGAAAGTGTTGATATTGGAAACATGCGACGGCTGGAAAATTGGCCGCGCTTCCTAAGGAGAGTCTTGTTGACTGGGCAAATGACGATGTGAATACCTAGCGCCTTGCGTTTCTAAACAACGCCGCTGCTACCAGTCGCACCGAGAGATGGCACGTAGTAGACCGCGGACGGCTCCGAACCCGCCTCCACACCATCCATTCGATCCGATGAGGGCTTTGTCTAGTTGCGCTCTTCACCGGTGGCTTGCAGTGATGGCGAATATTGAAATTACGCCAGGGGCCTTGCAGGTGGTTTCCCGGTAGCCGATGCGACACAAACCACATACCTACGAGCCATTCCCACTTGGGCGTCTATAGAAGTAATGCATGGCAGACGGCAGCAACTCTCCGGATGCGAGCTTTGCGTAGCTACAAACGCGTTGCAAGTTTGAGCCTCCTGTGGCCCGAGCTGTGCTATCACCTGCTGGTGCTTGGAGGGTAGCGGCCGGCCGGGACCTGCGTGCCGAACAGGGCTGGATTTGTGTTTGTGGTCCATCGATTGCCCTCGTCATGACAAGTCACAAAGAGACTGCCGCTTCGTCGAACCTGCTGGTCGCCAGCCTTCGTGGGGTCGGCCTTGTATGTAAGCGAAAGCAGCAGATGGCGGGATGGGAGCCCAAGACGTCGCGTAGGGAAGCGGAGGGAAATGACCCTCATCCACGACGTCAAGCCACGCGCTCGAGAGGAAATGACTGATGTTTTCTTCCAGCATCTTTCAAGGCCAAATAACGTTCAGTGTCTGCCTCGTAATACACGAATCATATGGGAATAATTGGCTGTGGCAGTTCTGAATGGAGGTGGTGACCATGCGTTGGCATAATTCGATCGCAACCGTTCTCATCGTGGCATCTCTGAGGAACGCCGAGTCCTTCTTCAACGCTGGCGCTCTTTCGTTCGCACCGGATTCTCGAAGCCGATCCATTGGCCCACAGGAGTGGTCCTCACGTCCAATAACTCCCCCGTACTGAGAAGTGTACTATGTACGTAGCGCGTGGCTGTGTCTAGGCGCGTTGCCCTCGCCCGCCAAGGAACTCTGGACTCGAGAACAGTTTGTGTTGGAGGGGGCGTGGATAAGATAGAGGGCCACTTAAGACGGTGAGTGTCGTTAGCGTCGACGGAGTCTTGAGGCATCAGAAACGAGAACGACTTTCAGACGCAGTCCCGCAGGCGTGTTTCACTTTGAACAGGGCCTTCCTCCCACATCTGCTGTACTCAAGCCATTGCAGGGGTCATGCTCCCCCCCCCTTTCAGAAGCCTCTGTGAGTCTTCTTTCCTCTGGAGGGCATCCGCGTTCCTTGAACCGCATCCCTGCCCAGCATGCAATGCAGCCTTGATTTCTGCAGAGTGGGTGTCTTGCTGTTTGTTTAAAGCGGCGTCCGAATGAAGCTGCTCCCTGCAGCCTGCAACGAAATGGTGAAGGCTGGTTGACGAAGGCTTGCTGTCCAAAGGACGAGTGTTTGTATTCGTACAAGACCGGACTTGATACGTTTCGTCGTCTCGTACGAAATACTTCGTACATACATACTATGTTGATAGTAGTCTCGGGTCTGATCGCTCAAAATGGTGGAGACGTTTTCCTCAACCTGCAGAAGCCCCCAGATGGTCGCGCCTTAGAAGAGTATATCCATCTTCTAGCCTGACTAGTGTCTTCTGATGGCCTGATGTTGTCAACAAGGTTCTCTCTTGAACTTGATCTAAACAAGAGGCACCTGTAGCGGCATGGCACACAAATGTGTGGAGGCCATGCAAACACCACGCAAGGGTTTCACTGCGACCATTGTGAGGGGGACCAAGACATTCCGAGGATGGCGCATTTTCGTTCGCTGTATTGGTTCTTCTCAGTGTACTTCGTAGAGGGAGATAGCCATTTATCCGCTGGGGACAGCTCAAGGGACGTGGCCGTGTTTGTTGGTTGCCGCTGTTTCTGCTGCCGTTGTCCTGGGAAAGCCAGCTATGCATTAATTACACAAAGTTCAGCCCGAGTGTAAATGCAGAATGCCCTTCCCCTGATGTTGCACATGCACAAGTAGTGACATGCCCCGATAGCGTCGATTCCTCTGGAACACCATGTTCGCGTGGGTGGGCAATATAACGAACGGACCACGTCTTCGGGCGGGAGGTTCGTTCGGTATCCTCGGTACCTTCGGTACCCTAAATCGAGGATGGCTGAATGTTATGTACGAGGTAATCAAAGACCCGCATGGTGCTATGGCGCCCTCGACCAACAGCACGAGACGAGGTAGGCGCAAAAGGGCAATCTTAACCCAGCTAATATGGCTCACAACGTGGATGTGGAAGAAGGGATGGTTAATACATGACGCGGTGTTGCTCGCTAACAACAGAGACAGTACGGGACGCCAACGGAATGTCTCAAAATATGGCATCTGGGATCTGTAAGTGCACACCGAGTATAACACTGACAAGTATTACTACTCCCGTAACGTGTGTACTTTTGTGGTAAATATGATTTCGGAGCACCGAGGCCGCTGATGTCGCGTTCGCGAGTAGAATCGCGCCTGGTATAGCTGGCGTCAGGCTTATTAGTGGACCGAATAACTGAGCTAGTTGGTAGCTCCAGAATCATTTCCGGACCGAGGAATTAAGTTAAGCCACCAGGCTTTGGGCCGTTGGGATATAATTTCTAAATCCGAACGACGCTCTGTGTTCGGTAATATGGCGCTAAAACTGATGGCCTCGCCCTTGTTCGCCGGTCCACACCGGAACGAGGTGTCGATGATGGCAGGCAATCTCTCAGACCCCACAGCAGCTGGTTGGTCAACAATGGTGCACGCTTGTCGAGTTTGATTCGAGATCTGGTTTACTTTGCAACTTATGTACTATGTAATAATGCTCTGTACTTGAGAGTTGGGAGGAAAACCCGTGAGGTTAATACATGCCGACTCTGGACGGGTGGCCGCCCTGACCAGACACGGCACGCATCCCTGGCGCTCAGGAAGGGGTAACATGCTTTGTACTTCGTACTCTCTGCTGGTCATCTTGCATTCCACCCGGGGCACTTCCGGAGAGAGATTGTCTCTGGGATTCTGTGAGCTAAGCTTCAGAATGACCTGCAGACCCAATCACCGGGCTCAGACTCGCGACACGATGCGGCCGTGTCAGTAACCGCTCAACGCCCGTGTCGCGGAGCTTCCTCTCTGCAGCTCAGTCAGTGAGCCTGGAAGTGTGTGATCGCCCATGACTTGTTCTGCTCGTCGCCGATGTTGTCATGAGGGGACATCGGCACGGGGGGCACAGCGACAAAGGCCTTGCCGTTTTGCGAGAACCGCGAATGCAACTCTGGTTTTGTTTCCGCGATCCCCACCTGGTCCGATGGTAAGGGGAGTCTTAGGATGGGCCGGGGGCGTGAGGTTAACAATAAGAAGAACCTGGTAAGGGGAGCGGGCAACGAGGCCCTTGCTCTTTGTTGACATGATCTGAATCCATCCCACCCACGTCGTGGGTGGCTGTCTGTTGTCTGTTGTGTCTGTTGTTCTGTCGTCAGTCAGCCAAATCTGTTCGTGTGCTAGGTCATCCGCGGAAGCAAGTGGGCAGCACTCACTCTCCACTCCCCATTTTCCTCTCCACCCGCCGCCGCCTCCCGTCTACTATGTACGGGCCATGCTGGTCTCTCAGGCACACACACTCAGGCACAAGGGCCGCATTACCTATAATCTCGCGCCCAGGCACACGCCCACGATCACACGAATGCGCACACGAAAGGCTCTCCCCAGCGCCCACACAAACGCCTAATCCCACACCGCACTTGCACAGCAGCGCGCACAAGCCTCCTCTTGGGACGGACCCGACCCCGAGAAACAATAGTCCACAGAGGACATCTTGCCCCTGGGATGTCTGTCCCCCGAGGACCATGCCCTGCCTTGCCCTTGTCCATGTCATCCCTGGCGATGGGAACGCGGTCCAGTTTTCTGGGCGGCCAGGGATCCTATCAACCAGCCAGCCAGACCCAGACTTAGACCCAAGAATCCAAGGATCCAGATCGAAGAGCGAGCGAGCGAGCGAGGAGGAGCGTGAACAGTGCCCGTGTATGAAGGCGAGGGAGAGGAACCGTCGACGTAGAGGAAACAAAGCGGTAAGCCATTAGTAACGCTGAATTCAAGGAATGTGCCTCCTCGTTCAAGACAAAGCTGCAACTTCCACGTTGAGTTGGCGCTCTAGGACTGGTAATAATACGGTACCTACGGATCCTAAGTACTGAGGTAGCACTGTGGAGGGAAGCACCGTGCCAGGTGTGGATGGCATGCTGCGGATGGGGTGCTGATGCGCAAAGTACCTCTGATTTTTGCCTGTCGGGTTTGTTGTTGCTGCCACCTGTGGTTGCGCTGTCGCGGCGCGCCATCCCTCAACTGAGCCACTGAGAGGTACCTCTCCTCCACCCTCCAGAGTCCCATCCCACTTCATCCCCTAAGGCAAGTACCTGAAAAAGCACCGTGCGTGAGTGGCTCACTGCTCACCCACTGCTCGCTCACCAACTCACCCACTCGCCTCGAGGACTTCGAGCCGCTTGGCTCACCCACCCAGTCGTCTAATCCACCCCGCTTGCCCGTCTGTTCCCACTCCGTACCTCTCTCTCCCTCTCTCTCTATTATCTCACATCCTGCCCTCCCGTGCGTGGACGCTACCACACAACTCATTAAACCCCCCGAGTCGCCTCACCCGCCTGCTCGGATTCTCTAAAATCTCTTCTTCTGTCGTTTTCTTATTTTCCATTTATTTCTCACATTTCCACCTCCCCCCTCTCTTCCTCCGTCGCTCCACCGTCTCCGCGCCCCATTCCGGAGTCGCCCTCAACCTCTCTTCTCTTCCCACTTCAACAGGCCCTCGACGCCGCCCGACGCCCATCTCCCCTCGCGTCAGCCGCCCTTCATTCTTCCATCACCACGAGGACGCTGTCTGCTGGACGAGCATCGCCCTATCGGTCCTGTTGGCTTTTTTCGTTTATTTTTATTTTCGCTCTTGAAGTTATTCACCATTCGCATACAGCTTTAATCCGGCTCGGTCCCTCCTTGTTTCGCGCGAAACATTCGGCTTCCATCCCCCACCATCGCCCAGCGCCTTGACGGTACTCACTCGACTCCTCCAGCATCATTCGCTTGAAGCAGTGGCTGGTTCCCGAATCGCATTACGCAGCGAATCCATTATTCCGGGCTGGTCTCGAATCTTGGTCAACAACGCATCAGCATCCAACAATTCTTGTCGGTTCCAGGCAGCGCCTCGACCAATTCTCGCAACATCCCTTTGCACGACGCGACTAGCACCACGAACGACCTCGTCCGCACCACGAGGAACGCGACCCGCGATTCAATTGAGTCGCCCGTACAGCTTAGCCGGCGCCGCTCAGCCTCGTTCAGGCTTCACCGCGACTGACCGTTACTGGTCACGTCACCTCGAGACACCACATCACAGCAGCTCAGCATGTATCCACAACATCCAGGCATGGCGCCGCAGAAGCCGGAAACGTTTATGTTGAGCACCGAGGCCCAGCAGGCACTACCTCATGATGCTCAGGTCGCCCTTCAGCAAGTTGATAACCGTAGGTCTCCTTGGGTTACAAATTGCCTCAGCAACCAAATCTGACACTGTCTTGTAGTCAAGTACTTTCTCATTTCTGCGCCTGTCGACTGGCAGCCAGATCAGTACATCCGCCGCTTCCTGTTGCCAACTGGCGAATACGTGTCTTGCGTTCTTTGGTAGGCCTCTTCCTAACGTGGATCCGACCGAGATGGCCGTGGCTAATCCGTGCGTGTTTAGGAACAACCTTTTCCACATCTCCGGCACTGACATTGTCCGATGCTTGTCTTTCCGATTCCAGGCCTTTGGCCGACCCGTCAAGAACTCCAAGAAGTTCGAGGAGGGCATTTTCTCCGATTTGCGAAATCTCAAGTCGGGAACCGACGCCTCTCTGGAAGAGCCTAAGAGTGCTTTCCTCGATTTCCTCTACAAGAACAACTGCATCCGAACCCAGAAGAAGCAAAAGGTCTTTTATTGGTACAGCGTGCCTCACGACCGTTTGTTTCTCGATGCGTTGGAGCGGGATCTGAAGCGCGAGAAGATGGGCCAGGAAGCCACTACCGTTGCCGTCAGCGAGCCTGCTCTCTCGTTCCAGTACGACTCGTCTCAGTCGCTCTACGAGCAGCTGACCAAGGCCCAACAAGCAAACTCGTCATCGTTCGGCGCCCAGCAGCAATCGTACTCCCAGAGCCAGTCCACGTCCCCAGTGATGAGGGCAATGGATTCGATGCCCCCCCCCCCGACAATGATGCCCCAGTCCATGCCCCCTTTAGCGGAGGGGATGGACGCAATGGTACCCTATGGAGCTATGGCGGTGGCCCCTCAGATGACCCAACCCATGCCCGTCAAGAGGGAGCCTGATTACACGCGCGTTCAGTACAACCAGAATGGTGTTCCAATCACCCAGGGCCACCAGCGCCATGCCTCCATGCCGGCCTATGGCCTCGAGTACTCCCCGGCACCCTCTTTTGTCTCTTCTCAGTATGAGGACTACAGCAACCGAGGAATTTCTTTCGAGCCCATCACGCCTCCCCAACAGGCGCTTGGAATCTCTGCTGAGCCTGCTTACATTGCCAACGAAGAGACCGGTTTGTACTCGGCCATTCCTGACCACCTAGCTAGCATGAACGGCTTGAACGGCGTGGTTCAACTCCCCCCTTCCAACCTCGCCGGACCCCAGTTCTCCCGTCCATACGGTACCAACAACGTCTACTCTGTGATCGAAGGTTCGCCGACATATAAGCAGAGAAGACGGCGTTCATCCATCCCCCCATCTATGTCGGCAATTGCGACCACGGCTGCCCCTCCCACAGCCCAAACTCACAGACCCTCCGAGCTCCGAAGGTCCGTGTCCGCTTCCGTCGGGCCCTTAGCTGAAGGCGATGAGTCCGCGGACAACTCGCCCCCTGGTCTTTCCTACAGTGCCTCCGTCAATGGCCACTACCACAAGGAAGTGGTTGACACTTCCAGGCACGGTACCCCCTTGTCCGCTGTGGAGGGCAGCCCTGTTAGCCACTCAATGGGTCTTCACCAGCAAGAGTTCCCTCAGCTTAGCAGCGAGGAATTTCACCGTGATGGCTCCGTGAGCGACCGACGATCCGTGCCTGCTCCGGGCGGTGTCGTTCGTCGTGCTCGTTCAGCCACTGTCATGGAGGTTGGGCCTTACCCCCAGAAGTCTCACTCTTGCCCTATTCCCACCTGTGGTCGTCTTTTCAAGCGTCTCGAGCATCTTAAGCGGTAAGATACCTTTCTCGGGGTTCTCTGATAACCACCCACGCTGTCCAGTAATTCTGACCATATTTCTAGACACGTGCGAACGCATACACAGGAGAGGCCTTACATCTGCCCCCACTGTAGCAAAGCATTCTCTCGATCTGACAACCTCGCGCAGTATGTTGACCCCCTGAGTCCTACTTCCTGCTTAAAACCTTTACATCCTGAGCATAACCCAACTTGACTATTGAGTGCATGGACTAACGGTCGATCCTTGTAGACACAAGCGTACCCACGGTCGTGAAGACGGCGGCGACGGAGCGTTCAACCTGTCGGGTGAAGATGAGGAAGACTTCTCTGGAGAGGACCAGCTTGGTTCTCTCGAGGAAGCCTCACCCAACTCTGACAACGCCTACGTGACCGGCTCGCTCAACTCTGTCGCCCATGGTTCCACACCACCCTCGAGCGGCATGTCCATCCCAAACAATATGGCCCCGTCTCAAACCTTCAACAGCCTCCAAACTCTTAGCATGCCCATGACCATCAGCCAGCCGGCAGCTATCAACGCCAGTGGTATGATGTAACGGATTTATGGTACCCCTTGCAATTGGTTTTTCTATCCGGGTTATGACTACAGAGGATTTATGGCTTCATTTTTTTCAAGGAGAATTTTAACGGGTGTTTTCAAATCATCCTTCCCAGGACCTTTCTTTTGTTCATTTTTATGTCAATTTTTTATATCATTTGTCAGAGCGTTCGTAGGGAGGCAAAACGGAGAGAGCCCCGATAGACTATGCTTGGATGGCCGGGCTAAGAGCCTGATGAAAGCCTCTGAAGAAGAGGAAGAGGGAGTTGGATGCTTGGGGTTGGAATATGTAAAGGATGCATTTGTATATATAAGGCTGCTGTTTCCTTTTGACGGAAGACATGCCGTGATCTAGGTGACCCAGATGCGAGCCACGCTCACTTGGTTAGATATGGACAAATGCATTTCACTTTGGTGAATTTCGCATTTTGAGGTGTGCTCCGTAGCTGTTAATGACCTGCTCAGTAATGTAGTATTTGAAATAGCGAGCCGTAGCAAAACCCATAGGCAAGCGTCTATTGCGCGGCCGTCGACGTAGATATAAATCTACCTTATTTCCCATAACCCCCAAGGCTTCCCCCCCCCCTATTTCTTGCCTCCTCTTCTGCCGAACGTGTCCCTCACACCTTCAATGCTTCTGACATCCCTGTCGCTCAACCGTAACTCGGCTCCTTTGAGTCTTCCTACACCTGGGCGATCAACGGCGAGATCTCGTCCCCTGCCCTTCCTCGTCGACTTCTTGCTAGTCTCCCTCTCGAGGATGACACCGTTCTCCTTGGCCTCCCTCCTGCGCTTGGTCTCACGAGCACCGGCGGCAGAAACGATGCCCTTGCGAATGTTCATGGGCATCTTCTCCTGCTTGTGGATGGAGACCTTGGAGCCGAGGGCCTGGACTCGCAGATCGGTTGCCTTCTGGCGGGTTCGGCCGGCGGCAAAGGCCTTGGGCGCAACGAGGGTGCCGGCCGCGGTGAGGGCAGGGGCTAGGAGGTGGGACTCGGCGAGGAGGCGGCGGAGTTCCAGGTCTTGGGCGAGAAGGGAGGGGGCGTCTTCGGGGAGGGCAGGGGAGGATGATGATGATGCGGTAGTGGTGGTGGTGGCGGTTTCTGTCGCTCGGGAGATTTGGTCGGGCGGTCGGGAGGACTGGAAGCGCTCGTTAGATGTGATGCTGGCAACAGACCGATGATAGAACCTACCATGAAGGCTTTGAATTCTCGTTTGGACATGGGCGTTGGTTTGGGTGGTTGTGCGCTAGTATGGTCTACAACTTCGATAGCTGGGGCTGTCGCATGCGGTCAGTTGAAACATTCCCAAACGACTTGATAGCCAGGACTTACCCTCTTCGTTATTGAACTCGTCATCTGAAAGGCCCCCCCACTCAGCCTCATTCTCTCCGTCTTCTTTGCCCTCAACCTCGTCGCCGTCCTCACTCTCTTCGTCGTCGACATCGTCATCATCATCGGCGGGCGTAGCTTTGGCGGCCTTTGCTGTGCTGGCGGGCAGCGGCGAGAACTGCGCTTCAAAGTGGCGCCGGAAGATGGCGGCGGCGTCTTCTTCCGAAATGGACGGCTCTTCGCGGGCCTTGCGCTTCCCGAGGACGGCCATATCGGGCGACAGTTTATGTGATGGTGGGCCGTTGGGCAATGGCGGCCGGGTCGGTGTAATTGTGTTTGGAAGGAAATTTCTGGCAACGCGCAGCCTCAGCCTCATGGTGGGATGCGAGGCTGCCCCACTAGGCTGGTACCGTACCATGATGCTAACACCCACCGTTCTCGACTGAACCTCCTCGTGATTATAGTGCCTCTGAATAGTATATGTAAGATATGACAATAATCAGGTGTACGCCTCAATGAGACTGCTCTGACCTAAATCTAGTTCCGCCGACGCCGTGCATCTGCTATGCAAGTGGATTTATCCTAGGTGTCATGACATCTTGACACCTTGCCCATGTCGTATAATCGTACAACAAAAACCAATCCGTGGTATCATAAACCAGAACTCCCTTGACAACCAAGCCCGATTTTATGCCCGCCCAGTCATTCTCGCCCTCCTCGAGTCCTCGTCCCTCCTTGCCTCGCTCCTCGCCAGGAAGTCCTCCCGCACCGTGTACGAGTCCTTGGACTTACCCGCCAGCTCGAGTTCGTCCTTGATGCCCTCCTTATCCACGTAGCCAGCCCAGTCCATGCGACTCTTTTCCACCGTGTTGAGCTTCTTCGCCTGCGCCTCCTTGCCTGCTTTAATTCGTGCTGCCATCCCGAGGTTGAGGTCCGCGCGTTGCGGGAGCGGGTCGATCAATGGTTCGAAGGCGGAGCGGAATGCCTTCTTTGTGATGCGCTTGGAGGTAGGCTCCTCCACGGGCACTTCTTCTCCGTGTGATGCGAGGTAGAGCTTGGCCTCGGCGGAGTCGCGCGAGACTAGCTTCTCCTCGGTGTGTACTCGGCCGGCGAAGTTGTACGTGCGCTTGATACGGATCATCGCTGATGGGTCATTGGGAGCCGCAGGATCAGGGGGTTGGTTGCCGTCACCGGTATCTTTGGAGCTCGCTCCCTCTGTGCCTGGGTTTGCGCCATCGTCTTGTACTTCGTCGGTCTTGATCCCAGCAGCTAGTGGTCCCTCTACCATCTGCGCCCAGAGAGCATCGACATCAACGGTGACGGGCCCAGTATTTGTGGCATACTTGCGCTCTTCCTTTCTATCCGAGATTCAGTATACGGGTCCTTAACTGCCTGAAGGGGATGGATGCGCTTACTCTGCTGCGCGCTGCCGTCTAGTCTTGATCAAGCCACCCTCGCCGCCCTCGTCATCTTCATCGGCCGCGCGCTTTGCCTTGGCCCTCTTCCGCCGCTTCTCTCCCTTCTTGATGATTGCTTCGTCGCCGGAGTTGTCGTAGCCAACATCCGCAGCTTCTGCAGTGTCTACTGGCTTTCGCTTCTTGGCAGGTTTGTCGGCATCGTTCTCGGATTCGGAATGGTCTGAGGCCTGCTCGGCGACGGCATCAGGGGCGAAATCGGAGTCCTCGGAAGATGCATACTGCTCTTCCTCATCGACAAGAGGATCGGGTGGCATATTTGATTGAGACGGTGGGGTGGGAAGGTTTGGGGAGAGATCTGAGTTCGGGTAAAGCGCGACGAGAAGTTCCCGGTGAGCGGCCGCTGTCGGTGGGTGACCAATCAGCTCGCCGAGTCGGGCCAATTATTTCGGTCTGTCTGCTCGCTAGGATGCTCCTTCTCACAAGCACGACCAAATGGATATGCTTCGTACTCGAAATCCGATTTCCTTCTATATCTCACTTTACCGTTGAATACTTGCTTTGATATGTTTTAGCAAAACTAAGTACTTTAAGCACCTACATGGAAATGCCTTCCCTGCTTGAGGCCTGCCATAAAAGGAACTCATTATACGTTCAATCGGCTTCGGACTGGAACCGCAGCTGATGGAAGTGCAGGGGAGTCCCCCCCCATAAAATGGCCATCAGAGGGCCATCCAAAGCCAAGACAATTTGTGTTGGGGAACATGGTGGGTTGTCATTTTTCGGGTGGTGGGAGTATTCTAGCTTTGTAAGTCGTGGGCACACGAGGACCCTGACTGTCCTACCTAACTATGTATTGGGTCATGGATCACGGATCCATCCTACTGTCGAACAGACGGTGTGCCTCAATGCAAGGTAGGATGGGCCTAGGGTGGCTAGCCTCTTCCACGGTAGTTACAATGAGCGACCACCTAGACATCGCGACACTCTGGCCGTCTCAAATTGATAGGACCAGGAGCAGATCATATAAATGGAGGTAAGTAAGATTTTCAAGAAAACACACCTACCTATGCACAATACGTGACCTAGTTTATCCCCAACTGCAGAACCAGAAACAAGGCCAGAGCGGTCTGGACAGTTTAGGTAGTGTGGCGTGTGATTGTTAACCTGGGGGATGACATCCATCCCCCCCCCAGCAAACAGGGCTTGAAATAATCGGGGCGGTGGACAAGAGGCTTCCCAAAGCAACGGCCAGAGCCCAACCAGCGCCAAACCTGAGGTGGACAACAGACAGAGACCGCCCTCCCACCCGCAGCAAGATTAAATCTCGCCCTACTTGGCCCCCCACGCCACGTCTTCCTTTCTTCACCTACACATTCCTTGGCGCTCGCCTCGAAGCCTGCTCGCCATGAGTTCCGACGATGATTACGAAGTCGAGGCGCCCGACCTGGCCGCCGACGACCCCATGAGAGCGTTCCTGCCTACTTCTTTTGGCAAGAAGTCCAAGGAGACCGATATTGCAGCACAAATCGACAGAAGCCGGAGAGCGGTGGACCGACTTGCGCCCGTTTCTGGTGCGGATGACAACGGCGGAGGCGGAAAGCAGCGACAGGAACCTAGGAAGACGAAGGATTCGAGCGATGACGACAGCGACGACAGCGACGATTCTGACGACGATGACGAATTCCCAGTCTCTCATGAGCTGGTTCTGAAAACCCACGACCGCCCCGTCACGACTGTTTCACTTGACCCTGCAGGAGGGCGCCTGGCGACAGCGTCGTTGGACTGCACCGTTAAGCTCCACGACTTCGCATCCATGACCCCGACGACGTTGCGAGCGTTCCGGACCGTCGATCCCTTCCAGACGAAATCTACCGCTGCCAGCACCGAGTCCCACCCAATCCATCATGTAGAATTCAACCCGTTGGCCGGCGGCGTGTTTCTTTGTATTTCCGCTCACCTGCAGGCCAGAATTATGTCACGAGACGGTGACATATTGACCGAGTTCGTCAAGGGAGACATGTACCTCCGCGACATGAAAAACACCAAGGGCCATATTTCCGAAATCACGACGGGAACCTGGCATCCAACAGACAAGAATGTTTGCGTCACGGCGGGGACGGACAGCACCCTTCGAATCTGGGATATCAACAATAAGCGCACGCAGAAGGAGGTCATTGTGTTCAAATCTAAGGCTGCTGGCGCGGCTGGACGGACTAAGATGACGACGGTAGCCTGGGGCACTCCCGCCCAGGGGGGGAGCAACATCCTCGTCGCGGCAGCACTGGATGGCTCGCTTGTCATGTACAGCGGAAACAGCCCCTTCTCGCGCCCGGCAGGTGAAATCCGGGACGCTCACAAGCCCCAGACTTGGACGGGCGGAATCGACATATCCGCAGACGGTCGCATGGTGGTCACGCGCGGCGGCGACGACTTGATCAAGCTTTGGGATACTCGGAAATTCACGAAACCCCTTGTCACGATCTCGCATCCTTCGACATCGGATCATTATCCAACAAGCAACATTAAATACGGCCCCAACTCGACAAGCATCATCACTGGGTCTGCGACAGGCAACCTCCACATCCTTAACCCGGGCAACTTGCGGGCAGAACACGTCACCCCGATAACACCTGGGTCGCCCCTCATCACTGTGGACTGGCATTCCAAGATTAACCAAATCATCACAGGTTCAGCTAACGCGGAGACTCACGTCCTGTACAATCCTACCATGTCGAGTCGTGGAGCGGTAGATGTCATGTCGAGAGCCCCGAAGAAGCGCCACATCGACGACAATCCCGAATTCACAATGGACCAGTCAGTCGGTATGTCTGGGGACTCGATCGTGGCTCCAGGTGCCCTGGCCGGTTCGCGCAAGGCTGGAGTGACGGTATCCGGCAGATCGAAGGACCCCCGGCGCCCGACGATGCCACAGCAGACGCCCTTTCAGAAGAACCAACCCGACGAAAAGAGCATCGCGGAGAACATCCCTCTCGCCCGCATGCTGCACGAAGATCCGCGCGAGGCTCTTTTGAAGTTTGCTGACAAGGCTCAGAGTGATCCAATGTTCACCCAGGCCTGGAGTAAGACGCAACCCAAGACCCAGTACGCAGAACTCAGCGACGAGGAGGAAGACGGCCCCGACAAGAAGAAGGCCAGGAGGTGATGCAGCACACGGACAGTGGATGACGGCTTGCGTTGATGAACGCCCCGATAATGTAAGGCTCGTGTATCCATCCCTCGTAAAGACGCCGAGCAGCGGCTGCAACCACCCTGGTGGATGCAAACAAGTTGCCCCCTCACTTCCCCACGACGAATCAGCTCTCCCCCCAACGGGACGTGGAAATGGTTCCTTCGCTAGCAGACAGTCTGGCTGGTACCCAAACCAGCATACCATACCATTTGCTTTAGAGTACTTAAAATACCCTGGGGGACGAAGAGTCGATCGAGCTGGAGGAGGTAGATGGCCATGTCGGGTGGTCACGTGCATGTACTCGCAGCTCAGCGCTTATCTAAGCTAATTGAGACATGGGTGCCTCAGGCGCCAGCTGCAGCCTACCCGCTCTTGGTCGTTATTTGGCAGGGGGTCATGCTGAGAAATACTGTGGGCGGCCGTCTCAAGACCGCACCAACCATCACGCTGAATCTTGTCCAGTTGTGTCTTCACCACTCCCCATCATCAACCGGCGAGCGCGCGCATCCAAAAAATCGCCAGGGCCCTCTCAAACCATCCGCTCCCATCTCCAGACGTCGCCAAATCCGTGTTGCACGCGATTTGCGCCGCCCCGGCACCCGGCATCGGCCCCGACGCGCCCCGTCGCCACATAACACACTTTTTCCCTTGAAACTCGACATTTCGCGGGCTCGCTTTGACTGTCCCCGTTCTCCGTTCCTCCACGCCGCGCTATCCAACCCTCTGTACGGCAACCATCAGCACCGAGGCTGTCCCACGCGCATCCACGAAAGTACCGCCCACCTCTCGACATCGCCGTTTGCCATTTGTCGGCCATTGTTCGTCCCCCGGACCCCGACGCGCTCGTTTCGCCCTCAATTTCCTTCGCAACGCTCTTTTCTGGTTTCGCGACACTCCACACGTCTTGACCCTTGCGCGACGAGCACCACCATCGATCACAAACACGCTCGATATGCAACATAGTTAGCCAATATTACACTGATCTATTCATTGGATTACATACTACCGAGGACTGCCGCTTGTTCAGGACTACCATCACTATGGCATCGGTACAAGCTCCTCCGGCGGTCCAGCATCCCGGCGCGCCTATGCCGGCTGGCGCGACCAAGCAGCAAGCCGAGGAAGTCTTCCGGGTATGCCCCCTTACGCACCACTCAAATCCCGAACTATTTCTGCTGCATCATATCTTCTTGCAGTTGCCAGCCTTGCTAACCAGATGACCAGAAACTCAAGCAGATGAAGGAGCAGGGTGTACCACCAACGGACCCCGAGTATATCAAGGCATCTCAGTTTTTGATGAGCTTCCAGCAACAGCATACCATGCGCAGGAATCAGCAACAATACATGCAACAGCAACAACAACACCAACTCCAGCAGCAACAGCAGATGCAGCAGCAGCAGATGCAGAACGCGACCAATGGTACTTCGGTCAACGGTGCTCAACCCGGCCGTCAGCAGAGTACACCACACGTAACGCAACCTCCCTCGAACCCTCTCAGCGCCTCCGCGATGCCAAGCCAGAACCCGTCCGCTCTGGCCTCGACCGCCGCGTCACCCTCCACTGCGTCTTCGCCAAACCAGTTCAGCCAGCAGCAACTTGCCCTGTTGAGACAGCAGATTCACGCTTTCAAGCTTCTTGGCAAGAACGCTGGCGTCTCCGTTCAACTACAGCAGGCCATCTTCAACCAACGCCAGCGGAGACAAGCTGCTGCTGCTGCTGAGACGGGTGCGGCTGCACCCTCCGCGAAGCCCAGCCAAGCCAGTCCCGACTCTGGGAAGCCAGCTGTCAATGGTCCTGAGCCTGTCATGCAGGAGGAGAACTCACTGGTTCCCAAGGCCCATACATTCAAGACTGTCAAGTCGCCTTATGGCACCAGCATGATCCGACCATCGATCAAATACTTCGACCACTCTCAGCGCAAGAACCGGTGGTTCATCCCTGGCGTGTTCCCCACTGGCATCGACTTCGATCACTTGCGATGGGAACGAGAGATTGTCGTGTCCAACAGGATGAGGCAGCGCTATACAGAGCTAAAGGACCTGCCTGGTGACCTCGCTCATTGGGACTCTTCCAAGGATGCGATCGAGGCCGATGACACTCTGAAGAGGAAGGCTATCATTGAGATGAAGGGCTTGGCTCTTTACGCCAAGCAACGTGCCCTTCGAGACAAGATTGGCCGGCAGATGATGCACTACGACAACCTGGCCATGACCACCAACCGGACCAATTACCGTCGCATGAAGAAGCAGAATGTGCGGGAAGCCCGCATCACGGAGAAGCTCGAGAAGCAGCAGCGCGACGCTCGCGAGAACCGAGAGAAGAAAAAGCACACTGACTTCCTCCGAGCCATCTACAACCATCGACAGGACATCCATGAGTCTGCCACTGCGCAGCGAAGCAAATCGCACAAGCTCAGCCGGCTCATGTACTCCCAGCACTTCAACATTGAGAAAGAAGAGCAGAAGCGCATTGAGCGGACTGCTAAACAGCGTCTACAGGCCCTCAAGGCCAACGACGAAGAGGCCTACCTCAAGCTGCTGGACCAAGCCAAAGATACTCGTATCACTCACTTGCTCAAGCAGACCGATGGCTTCCTGCACCAACTTGCATCGTCTGTTAAGGCTCAGCAGCGCCAGGCCGTGGAGCGTTATGGTGACGAGAACGGCGATCCCTACGTCGAAGAAGAGAGTGAAGTCGAGGAGGAGGAGGACAGCGGAAAGAAGATTGACTATTACGCTGTGGCGCATCGTGTCCACGAAGAGGTCACAGAGCAGGCCAACATGCTTGTTGGTGGAAGTCTGAAGGAGTACCAGATCAAGGGTCTCCAGTGGATGATATCTCTGTACAACAACAACCTCAACGGCATTCTGGCTGATGAAATGGGCCTCGGAAAGACGATCCAGACCATTAGTTTGATCACGTATCTGATCGAGCGAAAGCAGCAGCCTGGACCCTATTTGGTTATCGTTCCGCTCAGTACGCTGACCAACTGGAACATGGAGTTCGAAAAGTGGGCCCCGTCTGTCAGTCGTGTCGTTTACAAGGGCCCCCCGAATACTCGCAAACAGCACCAAGACAGGATTCGACAGGGCAAATTCCAAGTACTCTTAACGACGTACGAATACATCATCAAGGATCGACCAATCCTCAGCAAGATCAAGTGGTTCCACATGATTATTGATGAGGGTCACCGAATGAAGAACTCGAATTCCAAGCTCAGCGCCACGATCTCGCAATACTACATCACTCGTTTCCGACTCATTCTCACCGGTACCCCTCTGCAGAACAACCTCTCTGAGCTGTGGGCCATGCTCAACTTCGTTTTGCCCAACATCTTCAAGTCCGTCAAGACCTTTGATGAGTGGTTCAACACTCCCTTCGCCAATACTGGTAGCCAGGACAAGATGGAACTCACGGAAGAGGAGCAAATTCTGGTCATTAGGCGTTTGCACAAGGTGTTGCGCCCCTTCCTGCTGCGTCGTCTGAAGAAGGATGTCGAAAAGGATCTCCCCGACAAGACGGAAAAGGTTATCAAGTGCAAGTTCTCTGCGCTTCAGTCCCGTCTTTACAAGCAGATGGTTACCCACAACAAGCTTGTCGTCGGCGACAGCAAGGGCGGCAAGACTGGTGCCCGTGGCCTGAGTAACATGATCATGCAACTTCGAAAGCTCTGCAACCATCCCTTCGTTTTCGACGTCGTGGAAAACGTGATGAACCCCATGAACGTCAGCAACGATCTGTTGTGGAGAACAGCCGGCAAATTCGAGTTACTGGACAGAATTCTACCCAAATATTTCGCAACGGGTCATCGAGTCCTGATGTTCTTCCAAATGACGGCAATCATGGATATCATGGAAGATTACCTACGTTACCGAAAGTTCGAGTACCTTCGATTGGATGGTACTACCAAATCCGACGAGCGGTCTGATCTTCTGCGAGAGTTTAACCAGCCTAACTCAAAGTACTTTATGTTCTTGTTGTCGACTCGTGCTGGTGGTCTCGGTCTGAACTTGCAGACAGCCGACACTGTCATCATCTACGACTCCGATTGGAACCCCCATCAGGATTTGCAAGCTCAGGATCGTGCTCATCGTATCGGGCAGAAGAACGAAGTGCGAATTCTCCGACTCATCAGCTCAAATTCCGTCGAGGAGAAGATTCTTGAGCGCGCTCGTTACAAGTTGGACATGGACGGCAAGGTTATCCAGGCTGGCCGCTTTGATAACAAATCATCGGAAACGGATCGTGATGCCATGCTCCGAACACTGCTAGAGACGGCTGATATGGCCGAATCTGGCGAGCAAGAGGAGATGGAGGATGATGAGCTGAACATGCTACTCGCCCGCAGCGACGACGAAATCACCGTCTTCCAAAAACTCGACGAAGAGCGACTGAAGGTGACTCCTTACGGAAATCATCGCCCCGGCCTCAAACCACGACTCATGGGCGATTCGGAGCTGCCTGAGATCTATCTCAACGAGGGCAACCCCATCGAGGAAGAGACCGAAGATGTGATCCTAGGCCGCGGTGCGCGTGAGCGTACCAAGGTGAAGTACGACGATGGTCTTACTGAAGAGCAGTGGCTCATGGCTGTGGACGATGACGACGATTCTCCCGAGGCAGCTGCGGCTCGTAAACAAGCGCGTAAGGACAGGCGTGAAGCCAATCGGGGCAAGAAAGGCGTCGACGACGAGTCCCCTCCGGCCAGCCGAGCCAGTAGCGAGGAAGTTGAGACTCCCAAGAAGCGTGGCCGAAAACCTACCATCAAGACTGAGAAGCGCAAGGCAGAGGAGGGCACCGAGGAGCCTCCCGCCAAGAAGCGACGCGGGCCCCAAGGAAGAGCCAGCAAAGTGGGAGCTAGCGACTCGCGACTACCACCTCATCAACGGGAAGTGCTCCAGAAGAGCATGCGCTTCTTGTATGATGCGCTCATGGGACTCGAGGTCGATGACATTGAGCCACCTTTGGAGGATGACGAGTCAGATGCTGGAAAGCGGCTCATCATTGGGCCCTTCATCAAGCTGCCTCCCAAACGCGACTATGCCGACTACTACGTCATCATCACCAACCCTATCTGCATGAACCAGATTTCCACGAGGATCAAGAAGGAAGAGTACGGCAGTCTTAGCGCCATGCGCAAGGACTTTGAGTTGATGATTACCAACTGCCAAACTTACAACGAGGATGGAAGCATCCTCTATCAGGATGCGAAAACCATGCAGGTGAGTGACCATCTTGTTGTGATGTTTGAACGATGCTGACAACGGGACAGGAATTCTTCAACGCCAAGTATCAGGAGCAATTGGCGGCACACCCCGAGCTCCAGGAACTCGAAGACGGAGGCAAGGACAGCTCGGTGGCACCCTCTGGAAGTGGCAGCACACCGCAGCCCAGTGGCACTCGGATCAAGTTAATTTCCAGCAGCTCGAGGGAGCCAAACGGTGGCAGCACAGCTGCCCCTAGCGACGAGGACTAGGGCGGGTGTTGCAACTACAAAGTCGCCACGAGCTGGAGGTTGGGAGGGTTTGTTTGATGATATATGCAAAGGCGTTGGGCAGGGCAGGTGTCATGCACGTGAATTCCAGGAAAGGGGAGGGCAGAAGGGGAAATCAATACCATACAAAGAATGGACCGTCCAGAGAAAAGGCCTGGCAGTGCTTGCCAGAAGAAGACTTTGGACGCCATGAAGCCTCCGAAGGGCTAAACGCATCGCTCTGTTTGTCAAGATAAAGTAAACTGTACTCTAATAGATGTTGATATGAGGGTGATCTTCCGCCGGCCTGTGCATTTTATTCGAGATGAAGAAGTTGAAGTGTCGAGAGCGTGCCTCATCTAGCTGCTGTTCTCATGGTGGCCTTGGAGATGGTAGTATAACTTAATTAGACTAGACGTCAGGTGGTTTGGCTTTCTCATTCCAGGTCACGCAGCTGCGTTTGCCTTCGATATGCGTCTTTGCCACGCTACGCCAGCCTTGCGCATCCCACCTTTTTCCCTTCTACACCGTCGCACTCTCGGATCGACAATCACCAACAAAGTCCAAACGCGCGAGGTCGATGGCCGGCGCAGCAACATGAAGAAGACGCTGGTACTATGCTTCATCCACGGCTTCCAGGTTCGTCCTCGCTGCAGGGCCTGCACTACAGGCCATAGGCCCCGGGGGTCGTGCGTGTGTGGTGGGTAGCTTGGTATTGATTTAGCTGGCTGACGACGTTTCCCTAGGGCGGCGATGACACTTTTGGCGACGACTACCAGTTCACCAAGGACCTTCGCGATCTGGTTGCCCAGGCGCTGCCCAAGGTGACGGTCCGCGTGCTCGTGTATCCCAAGTATGAGACTCGCGGGGATCTGGGAGAGTGCGTGAGCCGCTTCCGCGACTGGTGAGTGCTCGCCACCGTTATCATTGCTCTGGGTCTATATTCTCGAGCATTGCTGTTTCATGGCTGACCGTGTATCCCCCGAAAAGGCTGCAAGACAAGGTCATCGACATGGAGGTCGCGGCCGCAACGCCCTCGCCGACCGTAGAGCCGTCGGTGCGGACGATCCTCGTCGGCCACTCGATGGGCGGCATCGTCGCTGCCGAGATGCTCATCGGGCTGGCGTCGGAGCGGCCCATCTACTCCGAGGACGGCATCCAGAAGCCCGACTCGCCCACCTTCAACTCCCTCATGTTCCCCTACATCCAGGGCGTCCTCGCCTTCGACACGCCCTTCCTCGGCATCTCGCCCGGCGTTGTCGCGCACGGCGCCGAGGGCCAGTACCAGCAGGCCACCACCACCATCTCCCAGCTCAGCAGCCTCGGGGCCCTCTGGGGCGCCAACAAGGCCGCGCAGACGGCGGCGGCCCCCTCCAAGAAGCCTGTCGCCGCACTGCCGGCCCCGCCCGCGTCCGGCGGCGGCGGCGGCGGCCCGTGGCAGAAATGGGGCAAATTGGCCATGTACGCCGGAGCCGCGGGGGCCGTGGCGGCCGGGGGCGCGGCGGCGTGGATGAACCGCGACCACATCGGCGAAGGGTGGTCGTGGGCGACGTCGCACCTCGAGTTCGTCGGGTCTCTGGCGCGGCCCGAGGAGCTGAAGAAGCGCGTCCGCTTCCTGACGCAGCTGCAGGAGGAGCTGGACGTCGGCTTCGCGAACCTCTACACGCGGCTCGGCAAGGCGGCGCCCTCGAAGCAGGTGAGCATGGTCGGGACGGTGCTGGGGTCGGACCGCACGTTTTGCAACCTGCCCAAGAAGCTGCAGGCGGGCTCCTGGCGGGAGGCCGTCAACGACAAGGCCTCGGACGAGACGTTGGCGCACATGCGTAAGTTGTCCCAGGGATGGAGCAGCTACCTGAGTGGTGAACAGACAGATGGGCTGACCAGTTGACCAGGCATGTTCACGCCACGAGAGAACCCCGGTTACAAGGCACTATCACAGGATGCCGCAGGGTTCATTGCGGGGTGGTTACAGAACGATTGGTACGAGAGCAGCGTTGAGGACAGGCCAATGCTGGAACAGGCCCCTTCGTCTGCAAGCAAGTAGGCTGCTTGGTAGGAAAGGTCGTGACGTTTAGAGTATCCGTATGAGTACCTGATGGGCGCAACACTCTTGCCTTCTTGATGCAATTAATTATTTGAATTTGAATAGATTAGTTTATGCCGGCCGTATAAACCATGATATATTTCCTCTTCCCGTTTCCATGTCTACTCCTAGCCAATAACCCCCCAGCTCGTCTACGCCGCGATCCGCCCATGTCAATTCTTACAATCCCAAAGTGGCCTCATTTACTGAGCCTTGTCCTTGTCGCTCTGGGCCTTCAAGTTTCGCATGACCTTGCCTCGCTGGCTCATCATGTGCGTGAAGAGCATGAACGAGCCTATGCCTTGTTAGCAACAGCCCTCGTGCAGATCCCCCAAACTCTTCATGCCGCACTTACCAGGAACATAGACGGCCAAGATGCCATAGAGCACCAATGGGAACGAGGGGTTGAGCGATCGGGCGGGCTCAATGGCCTGCAGGATCAAGGCGCATTCGCTGGTGATGCCGATGGGGTACAGGACGTAGAAGGTGGTGTAGCGCAGCCAGGTCAGGGCTCGAGGCTGGAAGCCGGAAAGCGTGAGGGCGAAGAAAGAGTAGCGGATGACCTCGGTGACGGACCAGGCAATGAGCATAGACGAGTACCACTTCTGGAGGGCGAGGTGGGGGAAGGCGTCGACGATGGGCCAGACGAGGAGGAGGCGCGAGGCGACCTGCGCGAGGGTGGTGAGGAGAGGGGCGCGGACGACACCTGCGAGAGGGAAACCCGCCTGGTCAGCACTGGGCATCTGGATACGGAGTGTGGTACACGAGGTGAAGCAAGCTCAGGTCGACACATACCGAACACGGAGTGCAGAATCTCCATGGCGGCCATGGTCTGCGTCCACTTGGTCCACTCGCCGACGCCGAGGTAGACGAACTGCGGCCCGCGCAAGGTGAGCAGCGAGATGGTGCGGCAGAGGACGACGGCCCATGCGACGGCAGAGGCGAAGTTGTAGAGAACGAGGTACGCCTTGTTGAGCGTCGAGGGCTGCCGCTTCGGGGCGGCGGGGGCGGAGGAGGCCATTGCGGTGGAATTTATGACGACGTCTGTAGCGTGAGAGATGTTTCTTTTTTTGCGATGATGCAAAGGACGGGGTTTTGTGGATGGCGAGCTTGGTGGTGTCGTAAGCTTAGTATGTACCCGACGACCCGACGACCCGACGACGTTGTTGAGGATTCAGGTTGTTTGGGGGGTGGGGTGTTGATGTTGATGTTGATGCCAGTAAGCGTTAATGTTGGGGATGATGGATGCCAATTGAGTTTCCGACATGTGAATTGCCTGTTCCGGTCTAGGGCGGGGGGAGCTTGGGCCACTCACTCACTGGTGACAGGGCTTCTCCTTCCGTGTAGGTCTCCAGGGGCAGCTGTGGCACACTTACTTAATAAGTCAGCCTATCGATACCGAGCATAGGGCTCCTTACGCTTTCACCACATGGCGGAGTGGTTGCTTCCGTTCGACGGTTATACGCCCGAGAGGGATGCTAGAGAAGTTTGTCGGAGAAAGGCCTTCACTTCAAACGCTCTAGCGTGCCTCCCGGGCTCATAACTGTTGATCGAACCCACCCACTCCGACATTCAGCAAAAGCATAAGTAGCCTTTTTGTTTTTGTTTACTTGTATATACATTCTATCGAGGCTCTCCAGTTACGTACGCTCGATTCCAGTGCTGTTCTGTCTCTTCCACCCACCCCGCCACTTGACCGTCCAGCCTAACTCCTACAGTCTTCAAGACACCACAGTCCGCAACTACCATGGCGTCAAAAGACGATGGATATATTTGCGATGACTGGCCCAAGCTGCCAGACGGCGGCCGGAACTAACGACGGCACGCAGTTACTCACGTTGGCAAGGGGTGGCAACAGCCCTTTTAGCCATGCTTGGGACGTAAATTTGCTTGTCCAAGAGGTCGAAGCTGCCGTCGGCGCTGAAGTTGTCGACATTCCCTCCGTATCCAGGGGATTTGCACCGGGCTTGGAGCGTGCCATACAGGCCGGCAAGGGCGCCCGGCACCTTTGGTTCGCCCTCAAGGGTTGGATAGGAGACAATCCGGAAGACTTTTTCGGAAAGCTGGGCGCATGGGCTGATAGCAGAATGGCCGAGGATAAAAGTCGCATCCACACTCAAGATGGCGAAGCAGAGTAAAGGAGGGCCGTGTGGCTTAAGTCATGACGACCTCAGCTTCTCCTCTATTCACTCAATCTTTCTTCTCGTCCAAGGATCTCAGGGTAGTGCGCCAGCCTCACTCATGGAACGTCCTGTGTGCCATGAAGTAGCTGCCGCATGACACCGCCAGAGGACTTGATTCTGTCGAAGGCCAGTTACAGAATCCCGACCATAACATAATGAAACGCGCAACAACCTCTTGTTACGGTGGTGTGATAAGGCGAATACACGTCTCGCTGAGTCGCATATCTCAGCCAATGGCTGATCTGCACGCACTCGAAAGTATAGGCTTCCTACCTCCCCGTCACACCGAAGTTGCCGTGTGATGAACTGAGGAATGGCCATGTAAGACTTGTGAGACTCCAAGTAGAGATATTCGATGATGAAAAGAAAGAAGCAAAGAAGAATACATGGTCACCTGGTGTTGCTGTGCGGTACAAATAGACCAACACCCGCATACCCGTCGCCGCCCCAATTCTGAATCTGCAACCATCCGCCAACTCGTCCCCTTTCTCGAGTTTATCCCACTTATCTTTCCCCCTTGTCTTGCCAGCCAGTGGGACCAAGGGCTATGATTGGGACAAGTCCATAGCAGTCAGCTTTGCCTTTGCCAAGGACAATCCGGAATTCAGGGTTCATGGCGAGTGCGGAAAGGACCACAGGCATACAAGAAAACTGACCAAGAACCCGACGTTGGAGAAAGAGTTCTAGCCTCCTCCTACACTATCGCACGAAAAGACCTCGCGATAATCTCCCGCTAACATAGCCCCCATCATGTCCCTATTTCAACTTCTCGCAGTATTCTAAAGACTGCCAAACCCTACCTCGTCCAAGGAAATATCGCTCAGACAAACTATCGCTATCGCGAAGCAGTTCTTACACGAATCCCGTAACCTTGCGACTAAGCATCGGAGCGAGTACAACAGCCTCGCAGTGTTGTTCGGGGACACGATGGACGACTCCAGACTCGGACGGATTCGATGATGCCTGCAGAAATAGCCCCAACTTCAGTAATTCGAGATCATCTCTGCCAGCTTCCACGACCCGGTCGATCCGCCCGCCCTCGAACGCGATGCCGCGCCAGAGCAGAACTCCCAGCCGCTGCGCAAGCCTCGCACCTTCAACCCAGGCCGGCGAGCCCTTGGCTTCCATCGTCGTCAGCCCAACGAGCTTGTCCCAGAAGGCGACTCGCAGCCGTTCGTGCTCTTCGCAGAACCGGAACCCGCCGAGACCGTCCTTGGAGCCGAGGACTTCTTCGAGGCCGTACAGGCCGACGCCAAACGGCAGCCATTCCCCTTCGGCCCAGTCAATCAGGCCGGTCAGATGCCCCGTGGACGGGTCGACCATGATGTTGGCGGGAATGAGGTCGCCGTGGGTAAGGCACCACGGCAGGTGGTCGATGCGGTCGATGTTCGAGGTGGCCTCGGCTACCGCGTCCCGGAGGAATCTTCCGGGCAGGTCCTTGAGGAGATTGAGACGCCATCGAAGCGAGCTTCCAACTTGACCCTTTTTGAAAGAACCATCCCCCGCACCAGTCCGCGAGCGTCCATGATGAAGACTAATGGCAAACATTTCGGCCAGATCCTCAACCAGCCGTCTCCGAAACAGTCGTCGCATCTCGTCGTCCCCGTTTTCCATGCTTTGGAGCTCCTCGAGTGTCACGCCAAGGATCCTCTCCTGCGCGTACGCGTGTAGTAGTCCATGTCCCGTGTCCTCTGAATGACGGTCGGGAACATGCCCTAGGTACTGTACGCGGGGCACCAGGTCGCCAAAGATCATTCTTGCCTCTTCACAGACTCCTAGATCCAGTGGAGATGACCCGAAGCGGAATTGCAGTAGGTGAGTTGCTGAGACGGCCAGGGTGTACGAACAATATCCTTGTGACTTTACTGGGACTATCTCCATGTCTGGATAAGTCGACCGGGCAAATAGGAGACACATTTCTCTCATGTGGGTGTCGAAGCATTTGTTTATCTCGTGGCTTTCGTTGGAGATGGGCTCCTCGTCAGGAATAGACTGGGATGATACAGGCTCCGGTGGAGGGTGCATTTGTAAGGGCAACCGCTCCAGCCCGACGACCTGGTTTAGTGAAGAAGCCATAGTCGATGCCCTCGAAAACGAAGATTGAACTGGCAGAGAATCAACGTTGCCGCAAGGCCGTGATGTTTCTGCCAGGATGCATAAAAGCCTATAAGTAGGATCAGGCTGCCCCCCACGCGGGCGACCAGATGACTTCAGTCTTCCGATGCAAGTGGCTACCCACGTGGAATGGCGGGAGCATCGGGCTATGCTATACGCATGACCCCTCAATTTACGCTGCGGGCTGCTTTTTTTGACATGCTTGTTGGGGTAAGATGGTGTGGCGATTACTAGCGACGATTCCTGGCTCGTGTGCTCATCAAGTCCGTAATTCATAGCTGGTGACTACAGGATAGCAACACAACTTCCACATAATTCCAACATTCTATCCTCACATCGTACCATCAACGCAGGGCGGAGGCTTCAGTATGTGGCAGTGAGTCTCTGGACCAAGTAGTCGCCGCTGTTGATACCAGCGTACTTCTTGTCTTGTTCCGTTCCATACGTGCCTGGCAGAGCCTCGATGTGGCTGTCAAAGTTGGGGTTGCAAAAGTACCTGAGGGCATGTTAGCCACGCACACACAAAGGGCAGATGTCAGTGTGTTTACGCGATGCTGTAACGCGGGGGGTAAGTCTGCTCCGCCTTCCGGGGCGGCTCGACGACGCGGTGAATGGTGCTCTTGATAGTGTCGTTGCTCCACCGGGCAAGCAAGTCGCCGGCATTGATGACTACGGTGCCTTCAATGGGAGTAGCATCGACAAATTGCCCGTTTGGGCTCTTGACTTGCAACCCGCCCCGTTGGTCCTGGAAGAGCAAAGTGACGGATCCGTAGTCCTGGTCGAGTTAGAAAAGAGCCTGGGAGAAGGTCTACGTCGGCTTCAATACTCACACTATGCTCTCCAGCACGCACGGCACCAGGGTTGACCCTGAAAACTTCACTCTTGACCTCGGGGTAGTGCAGCAGCCGCAGAGTGTTGTCGCCTACATCTACAAACGATTCGAAGAACTCCTCGTCCAGGCCCATGCCCACGGCGATGGCTCTCATGACCTCAACATGCAGCTTCTTGCACTGATCATGGAACCCCAGCATGTCGGCCTTGAAATTGGCGAGGGTGCCTTTCGCTTCGGGCCACTGGTTGGGGTGGCCGGGTTCGCCTTCACGGCCAATCTCGTACGTCTCTTTTAGGTCTGGAGCAGCGTCGCGGACCTTCTTTACCGCGTCGAGGTCCTTGAGCTGGCTGACCTTTTCGCGGCCCGGCGCCGAGTACCCGCGGTTGGCCTCGGGCGTCGTCCAGCTCAGATTCAACTTGGCATCGAGCGGCTGGTCGAAGAAGCGAGCCGACATGGAGAAGGCATGCTTCAGGTCGTCGCTGGGGACCGCGTGGTTCTTCAGGTAGATGAAGCCGGCGGTCTGGAAGCCATGGAGGATGGCCTTTGCAGTCTCGCTGCGCTCCGCGGGGGCTCCGTTGAGGAAGCGAGAGAAGTCGATGAGCTTGGGCGAGGGGTTAGTGAGTGTGAGCATGGACTAGATAGGTAGTGTAGAGTAGACAGTGTAGATAAGTCAGCGGCCACAACGTACGGGGATGAGAAGACCCTCCTTGCTAACAGCAGCGTCGGACGAAGCCATGGCGTTGATGATTTATTAGTCAAGCTGTGCAGGATCACCGAGGATCTGGTCTACTCGGTGCTTGAGACTTGGTGAATTGAGAATTGAGGAGATGTAGACTGTCTTATGGAACAAGCCACTGGCCACAAGGTTCGTACCTCCTCAACTCTCGCCCATTGGGAGACCTTAGATGCCTCAGGTGCCACTACCTCAGGTGCCATCCCTCAGGAAGTGGCCGGCGCCGGCCACACTTGACCGGGAAGAGCCCGTCCGTCTCGTTGGTCTCGCTTGATAGGGAATGACGTCGCAATATCATTGGAACGCAAGTCTCAGGTGCTTGCATGGAACTTGCAGGGCGACCCCTCACCGATCAAGCGGCCGCTGATAAGAGGGCAAGCAAGTTGGGTGAGAGAGTCGATAACGCCCATTGCCGGATGTCGGGTATCATGTGGGGAACGGCGGGCCGCGGTTGCGACCTTCCACATTGCACCTCACCAATCTGTCTTCTTTCCGGCATTGTGAGTTAATCTAGACTTAGGTTAGTCTGGCGGCACAGCATCTGCTTTCGGAAGGTCCATTGGCCAAGGTAGCTTGCTTAAAAGAATGTTTCCATCCTTGACGCGGTTATGGAAACCTTCGGGACATTGATATCTTGCGTGCATATTGAGCGAGACATCATCGGCTTGAACCCCGCAATCAACATCACCCACCACCACCACCATCACCACCACACTATAAGCTCCAGGCCACAGGCAACACTCTCTCAAACCCATATGCTCTCGTTCAGTTCAGTCCAATTATCTTTGCCTCACTTCACTTCAGCCAAGAGCTGATGCCCCCCCGCCTGAAACCATGTCGCCCTCCATGCCAGTCGTCGACATCCACACCCACATGTACCCTCCCTCCTACATCCGCATCCTCGAATCCCGCTCCACCATCCCCCTCGTCCGGAGCTTTTCTCAAACCCCCGATCCGCGCCTCATCCTCCTACAGACAGAGGTCAAGGCTCTCGAGGAGGCGACGCAAGATGCTGCCGCAAACCCACCAGGCCGCCCCTTGACATCCCACTATGCCTCCCTCGCCCAGAAGATGCACTTCATGGATACGCACCACATAGACATCTCCGTCATTTCACTCGCCAATCCATGGCTGGATTTCCTGGACCCGTCCGAGTCGGGTCAGATGGCAGAGTCCGTCAACAATGAGTTCTCGACCATGTGTGGCCAACATCCCGCACGTCTGTACTTCTTCGGCACACTCCCCCTAACTGCGCCGCTTGATACGGTGCTCTCCTCAATAAACCACCTCAAGGGCCTCAAGTACTGTCGAGGAGTCATCCTGGGCACATCGGGGCTTGGGAAGGGCCTGGATGATCCCAATCTCCTGCCTATATTCGAGGCCCTAGCCGCTGCCCAGCTCACAATCTTCCTCCATCCCCATTACGGCCTCCCCAACGATGTTTGGGGTCCAAGGGCGAGCGAGTATGGCCATGTCCTACCACTGGCTCTTGGATTCACCATGGAAACGACGATTGCAGTGACGAGAATGTACCTCTCGGGCGTTTTCGACAAGGTACGCCAGCTACGCATAATCCTCGCTCACAGTGGCGGGACGCTGCCGTTTCTCGCCGGTCGGATCGAGAGCTGTATCATGCATGACGGCCAGCTCGTTCGTGAGGGCAAGGTAGGCCAAGGCCGCAGGACGGTTTGGGATGTATTGAAGGAACAGGTGTACCTCGACGCCGTCGTCTATTCGGAGGTTGGACTCACGGCTGCCATTGACGCCAGCGGAGCCGACCGACTCATGTTTGGTACCGACCACCCCTTCTTCCCTCCTCTCACAACCGACGAGCAGGGAGAGTGGGAGAGTGTTAGCCTCAATGCCGCAGCAGTGGCCAAGGCGGTTGGAGAGGGCTCCGCTCAGGCCAAGGCTATTATGGGTGGGAATGCCATCAACATTTTGCGTCTTAACGAGGATGCATGAGACTAGATACACCATGTTAGTAATCAAAACGAGCAAGCCATTTTGGTATATAGAGAACTACCTGGCTTGTGTCGTTTGTCATTCTTCTGGTTTCCTTTCAGGCTGCTGACTTCTCCTCGGCAAACTTCACTTCAGCTTGATGTATCTTCCGTTTCGCCTCTTGCAGGCCTCGCTGCGCCTCCTCCTGCTCCCCAGGTGTTGACTCTCGCTTGTTGAGATTTCTCACAGCCTGCACGGCTTTGAGTTTGTCACAGACCAGTTCCCAGTACTTTCTTCTTTCAGCGCCCAAGTCGACAACGTAGTCTCCTGGGACAACAATGACGCTTTTCCGGGGCTCCTGAGGTTGTGACTTGTCCGCACCAGCGGCAGCCTTCCTTGCCTTGCGCAGGAACTTCTCTCTTGCGTCGTCCTGCTTCTTCTTCTCCTTCTTTTCCTTGAGGCGCCGTCTGGCTTCAGCGAGGTCCTCCATCTCTTGGGCCGCGTCGACCTGTCGCTTCTCCTCCTCCTCGCGCATGCGTCGCTCCTCGTGCAACCGCGCCCTCTCCTTCTCTATCGCATCCTTGTCGCCCTGCTCCTTCTCCTCCTTCTGGCGCTTGTACGCGTTCTCGCGCGCCTCCAGGTCGTCGACGAAGTGCCTGCGCTGCTTGTCCATGGCCTCGTGCTCCTGCTTGCGCAACAGGACCGCCTTGATGGCATTGTCGTAGGCCGCGCGCGCGGCGGGGTCGGAGAGGACGTCGCGCGCGCGCTCGAACAGCTGCCATTTCTCGTCGTCGAAGTTGTCGCCGGCCTTGTCGGGGTGGTACTTCATGGAGCGCTTTCGCCATGCGCGGTGGATGTCGTCTTTCGGGGTGAGGGCGTCGATGCCCAGCAGGTCGTAGAGGTCGACATCTTTCGACGCGTACTCCTGCGCGTACTGCAGCAAGTCTACGGCCTTGGAGTCCATGGTTGTCTCGTCGGGGGTTGAATCAGCAAGAGGCAGTTGGCGAAGGCCGTGGGCCAGACTCTGTGGGCATAGATGATGTCCAAGGGAAGATGGCCAGCCCAAAATTCGGGTCAAATTTCAGAACAACACGCTATGGCCCGAACGCAATGCGATCACGCTGAGAAAGCGTGGCGAAGCTCTTCTGAGAGAACGACAAAGGTCGAAGTATAGAAGTAGTTAAAATGCCTGTCCACCAAAAAAGTTGACTTCCCACCCGTCATGTTGGCAAGGCGCGACCGCACGTGACCGTGACGTCGTTGCGAAGACCAAAGTTTCACAGGCATAATATGTCACGTTCAGTTAAGATTAAGAATCGAAAACAATCTACTTTATAATTTTCTCAAACACATCCTAGAGCATCAAGATTATGCTCAGTAATGAATAAACGACATGTGTTCGACCGGCCTAGATCGCTCAGTCTTGCCATATCTTGTCCCCTACTTATCCTAGTTGCGCCAATGCTGCTCGATGGCATCGTTCGTTGTCAAATTCCCACTGGCCCTCTTCTTGGTTTTTTCCAACGCCTTGATACAAATCTCGCTTGATTCACCTCGAATTCCCATCCTAAACCAATGTCTGTGAACGAACCTACTCCTGAGAATCCGCAAATTGGAAGATATGGGGCGTCCCGGCCGACAGCTTGAGCAGATGTCGCTCGTACGGACCCAGTGGCTCCTCCACCATGATCCGCTGCTTCTTGTCCGTAGGCGCGTCCTCCTCGTCGCCGCAGTACTCCCAGATCCATCGGCCCTTACTGCAGTCGTTGGGGTGTTCAAGGGCATCCCTCTCCACCTCAGGATCCCAGCCGGGATGAAATGGCACCGGATCTTCAAACTTCTCTTGAATGCGCTTTACCTTCCAGTTCTTCAATAGGGCGGGACAGTCCCAAATGGCCTTGTCGTCGAGACCGAGACCCTTGCAGGTTAGACGGATCCGCACCGTGCTATGGATCCGTTCGTTGGTGTCCATGAGGAAGCGGTCGACATCGAGCTTCGTCTTCGGATCGGTCGGCTTGTAGAGTCCCGGGCTTCTGATAATCTGGCCAGAAAGCTTGTACAAGAGACTGGACGCCTTGTTGATGGCACCGAGGCCCCAAGGGCGGATTGGTGAGTTGCCTTTGAAGATGGCGTCAATCGCCCACTGCTCAACTACTCCCTTTTTCTTCTTGCCCTTCAAGGTCGCGAACGAAGTCTCATAATACGCCCTGTTTTGGTGGAAGACGCGCTCCAAAGACGGTGTGTCGAACTCTACACCAACAGATGCCAGTTGATCCATCATCCCTGCGTAGGAATTAACACTGCAACACGTCGGTCCCAGGAGTCACCCAATAACCCAGTCCAGAACGAGGCGGTTTCTGACTTACATGCTAAAGTGCAGTTGGCGATTCCCTGGTCTTCCCAGCCACCGCCACAGTTTGCATGGTTCCCGGGAAACCACACTTGTCTCAGATCCGTCGTCTGCTTGTTCGCAGGAAGCCTCTCCCAGATGGCCGGGATAAATGGCGGACGGGTCTCGTCCAACGCGAGGGCTTGGAAGGCATGCTCGATGCGGTCCGACAGGCTCGTGTCATACCACTTATACGTGCTCCAAAGTCAGTATGGGACGGCGTCAACCTCGGGTCAGGGTGGACTTATTCTTCGTTATCAGCGCGGATTCCCAGTTTGTCCAGCCATGCAACCCGCGGGATGCCCAGACTGCCAACGGTATCCCACACGCAGACGGCCTTGATCTTTATGAGTTCGCCGTGTCCTCCGTCCTGCTTGACACGAGTGTAGCCCAACTTCTCGAGCCGAGCTCGGTACTCCTTGGCCGCGTTGGGGCCCTTGGGCTTGTTTGTGAAGGGCACGTTGGGCAGCGGATCCTTGTAGTGAAGATCCGTCCAGTGCTGCATATCCTTGAAAATGGGGTAGAAGTGCTCAACACCCTCTCGTGTGAGGAGACCAAGAGCACCAACCATGCCGGCCACTGAGCGGACAGTAAAGGCACCGCGGGAATAGCCCACCAGAATGATCTCATCGCCATCCATGTAGTTGGCGCATAGGTAAGAGTACGTCTCTCGCATTCGCTAATGAGGCCCTGTTAATCTACATCGTCTCCAACGAGCTATCAAAACGAGCACCAACCTCGGAAAGACCCAGTCCAAACGCACCTCCGGTGATGCTGTCGAGCGCGTTGCTACCAGTCCCGACACCGGACTCGTAGGAGATGATTTGGAGCTTGCCATCACTGCACCTTCGCTTGAAGCAGCGCGAAATACGAGTCACGTTAGAAGGGACCTGGAGAGTACCTTCGGATCTTAGCAGTCCGGGCTCTTCGTATCCATTGTCGCTGTCCATCCACGTTCCATCGCAGCATGCAATCAGGCGCTTGGTTGTTACGGGGACGTTGGAGCCCATGACGAGGGTTGCGAGATGGGTTCAGTGTGAACCAAGGTGTAGAGGCAAAGCTTGAGAGGAAATGGCGCCAGGTAATACTAGAAGAGTGGCGGAAGATCTGACCGTTATATGCAACTCCAAAAAGAGGCAAGCACAGCACAGGCTTCTGAGGAAGAGGGTGACAGGGCAATTAAAGCCCGGACAAAATAAGCGACACAGCCAAGAGTCACCGCCGACAAGGCAACGGCTCCAAAACAGATCAAGGGACCAAGACATTTGCACAAAGAGTAAGCTTGGAAATGGGCTATGTTTTTTTCCCCTAAGAATAGCAGGTGATTTCCGTTGTAAGTACGAAGCAGCTTGTAGAGATATCAAACCCCAATCAGCACTTCATCCCGATGTATATCATCAGCCTCTTCAAGCTCAGCAGGCCTATGAGGATTAACCGAGACACAAAGCTAGCGATCGACAAGCCTCGCTCATGCACGGTGAGAGTGAGAAGAAGCGAAGCGCATAATTAACGAGTCACAGGTACTCAGCGGCCCTTGAAGGTTCTGGCGCCCAGCTACTCAAGCCTATCCATGTCATTCATTGACTCAATGACTATGCACTAATTACGTACAGGTAGGGCGCCCTCCGTAAGCCTCATCGCGAGTTGAGGCACATGGACCTGTCCCGTCTTACCGTATGTAATAATTACTCTGTCTCTCCTCGTGTCTCGACATCGACAACCTCGGCTCTGTCAGGTGCATGGACATGATCGCGACCGCCAAGAGTCTGCTAAGCATATATAGATATATACCCCCCTGTTTGTCGTATCTTCGGGGACCTGACCGTCCCGCCACCGGTACGTGGAATCTTCAACAACAGATGACGAACGACGTGTTGGCGTAACAGCACCGCTGCCGCAGACCCAGTGCCGGCGCGACTCTTGCTTGGACAGGGAGAGCTTACGACACACAAACGACCTTCTCAGTTCTCAAGAGCACTGCCGGCCCGCCTCTGGCCGGGCAGCGTCATGTCTCGCCACTTGCTTGATCGCAGCCTCTCAGGATTGGGGAACACGGCGAGTCGACACTGTCCACGGCGCCACGAGTCTGCCGTAATGAGCACAGGGGCACGGTCAACGGTTAGACAGCCAGGCAACGCGCATCTCCGAGGGCAAAGTCCAATCCTGGCTTGTTGGGAGGAGACGGGTTTGTGCAAGGGCGAGTCTGTCTGTCCGTCTGCCTGCTTGCCTGCCATGCCAGCCCCGTGGTCAAAATAATCCCGACACTGGCTGGTTCTCCCTATGCTTTTACTCCGCGCCACTTCAGCCCTGCTGCAGTGTCTTCATGCCTGACGGTTATTCAGGTCGCCGACCGCGGCCGCAGGGCCTGTCCGGTGATCTCCACAGAGGCGGTGCTGGGGTTTTGCACAGCGGCGGGATTTTATTGGTGTGAGTTGAAGTTGACAGTTGACAGGGTCAGTAGATTTGGTTCGGTTCGTGGGAGAGTCGGGAACCTGGGAACCGAGAACCTGGGATGAGATGTGGGTAATTAATTACTGGCCAACGTCCGCATAAAAGTCATTAGACATCGAATTTCATGCAACCATCGGAAACAACGCAAATTCGGTTGAGAGTTGGGGTATCTTCTTCCTAGAGGGGCACAGTTTTGTAATACACAATCATACAGAGCGCTCCGTGGTTTCCTCTGGTGCGATAGCCCCCATGGATCAATGATTCTTCTCAGCCTCCAGGCCTTGTCTCAACCACTCAGGCACAAACGCCTTGACCTTGACGCCCGTCTTGCTACCCTCCCCCCCCCATTCTAGCACGAATTCATCCTCGGGCTTGAACGCTGCGGCTGCCGTCTCCCCGGGGAGGGCGACGTCCGTCATGATTTCCAGGCGGCATAGGCCCAGCCCGATGTTGCCTACGCCCTTGAGCCACTTGCCTGCGCTGCGGCCGCGCTTCTCGAAACGGCCAATGCTCGTGGCCTGCGGGATCATGTCTGCCGTTGTGCTCTCGAGCGACACGCTGTCCGCATGGTATGCGAGCGTCGTCGGGGCCGCGTGGTCCTTCTCGTAGAGCATGCACGGCAGGATGCGCTTGCGGACGACTCCACGGTGCCTCGTGCGGATCGTCAGCTCCTGGCCGACGTAGCAGCCCTTTCGCCAGTCGATTCCGTTCATGACGTCCATGTTGCTCTCCTGCGGCAGGGAGTGCTCCCTTGGCATCTCGTCCTGGCCCTCCGCAACGCCTTGTAGATATCGTCGAATCGTGTACGCGTCTTCGGGGCTTCGCTCGAGGTCAAGCTCGGGTGCCTTTTGGTCCAGCCGCGCAAAGCGGTATCCCAAGCCAGGCACCCGGGGGTCCTTGAAGGAGAGCTTGGTCGATTCCACAATCGAGTCCAAATCGGTCTTGGATGAGTCGTCCCAGGCATGCCAAACGCTCGCTTCGTCCTTGGCCAGCAACTTGACGGCCAGCTTCGCCCTCAGCTTATATCGCTTGATATGTTTCGCCAGCGTCGGTGCCTGGTCGGCATCTACCTCGACCAGGAACCCAGGCTCGTCCGCCAATGCGCCGTGATTGGGATACACGAAGACGTCGTAGAGCACCCTGCCCGTGGCGGTCAGGAACGCTGTGTAGAAGCCGTCCGTCCTCGGCTGCCCGTCCTTGGCAGTGACACTTGCCGTCACGATGCCCTGCAGAAACTTTGCCGAGTCTGGACCGGCGATGGAAATGAGCCGGCGCGACGAGAGGGGCGTGAGGGCGGCGGCCGGCGGGGGAGGGTGCGGAGCGGACGAGGACGAGGATGCGAACGGGCGACGGCAGCTGCGGCATGCAAGGCTCGGGACCAGCTCGCGAACTAGGACACGTCTCGGAAGATGCCGCATGGCAGGAAGTACGGGCGGTTATCAGATCGAGGTCGAGCTGGAGCTGGTCGCGAGAAGTCGCTTGTTTTCGACTTGCGGCTTTGTGAAAACTTCCCGGATGACGTACCGAGACAAGTTGGGGGACGTGCACGCAGAGCTCCTCGGTCTAAGGAACCGGCGTCAAAGAGCCGAGCACCGACAAGCGAATCCTTCATTCCCCACGACGGCGATGAGCAAGGACGATGATCGACGGCTAACGTGCTCTGAGCCGAACAGTTGTATCGTCGGTCTCGGCTTGTGATCTCAAAGCCGTACTGCCGGGTCTCGGCCGGTAGGGGAATCATCCGTGGTCAAGCTAAGCAATAGTTATCTATCACGACATCATTCGTGCTGCGGATTAGACGGAGCTTTCTTTGGCAGAGAGGCTTATCACCTGACGCGAAAATGCCGGACTACGTAGAATACGCTGTTCAAAGTCAAAGGCTTGAGGCAGTTCACCTCTATGTCCCGATCAGGTCGAACTAGCTGGCGGGTGCCCATCATCACCAGTGGTCAATTGCGTCACCAAAGAGCTCAACGGCTCCAACTCAGTCCCAAACGGCCTTCGCTTGGTCAATCCAGAGTTGGCATTGGGGAGTGTCTTGAGGGTACGAAGTACTGTAAGATGCATAACTGCGTAGGCAAGTAGGGTCGATCATTGCATCATCTCCAAGATCGCCTTCGATTACCTGCATGGCGTCCAGGTTCCCAGTGATCAGATGACGATCTCGACATATTTATTACAACACCAGGGCGTCCAAGAACAGGATATCCAAAGTCGCCATATCGAGAAGATTAGATCAGACCAGCTGGAGGTTGCCAAGTCGGTCCAACATATCTACCCCAGATAACAACACATTCGTGTCGGGTGGCTAATTGATCACATGCACCCCTCCTCGCGAGAAGACGGAAGGGCCTCAGATAAGCGTCGCGCTCTTGCGGGTATGGCTGCCCGGAGTTCAAACGTTTGGGGGGTCCCGGAGCGACGGTCAGCCGACGATTCGACTGCATACAGGCATCAGCACAAACATTCGCAAGCAGCAACCGTTGTCGACCCGCCGACAATATGACTACCTGACTGTCTGTCCATATCCTTTAGTCCAAGCAGTCCTCTCCTACGAGTCAAGGGCCATGCGCACTGCACACTACGAGGGCATCCAGCCAGCCACCGTTTCCCAACTACAAACTCCGACTTTCGGCCCCGGCTGCTCTCGGAAGGTAACTACGGAGGAGAGTGGGGTGGTTTTGGTCACCTGCCCCGGATGGCTCGGCCGGGTGCTACTTCGCACGATAGTCGACTCGGCATGGTTGACCGAGGATGAAGAAAATGCCACTTACTGCGTAGGAAAGTATCGCAACGGCCAGGAAGAAAAGGATGCCGAGGAAGGAAGATCGGGTTGTATTCCAGGGACTTTGCGGGGGGCCAGAGCGACCCCCTTTCCCGGAGATCCGCGGACCCGAATGTCCAGCCCTCGCTCCCGCATCCGCTTCCCGCCCGTCCTTATCAATCTCATGATCCAGATCAGGTGGCCTCCAACCTCCAGTTTGCACTGCGCGGTGCCTGCTGTGCCTCTAGTCTGACGGTCGATAATAGGCATAGTGCATAGCAGTCGCGTTCGCGGCCATCTCTCCGTTGTTCCTACATCGACAAATACGGCCATGTAGCCTGTACCATGTACGAATCTGCTCCCTCCCTTTCCACCCATGGCCGTCTCGGTTCGCATGAATATTTCGTATTTCGTGGCTGAAGCGGTGACCCCTTCAATCCCGCTTCACCGCACCCCCTTCCCCGGCAACCCGGCCCCCAGCACAATTCCGTACTGTATACGAATACACGTGCCGAGACCACTTGAGTGAGACATTGATGAGACCTTGATATTGAATTCGCGCAGGAGATTCGCTCCTTGCACCATCTCAGTCACTCATTCGTGCACACAAGACAACAAGGCGGTCAGTCCAGCTGGTCCGGCACGCTATGCCCTTGCATAATGGTGCCTGAACACGAATAAGCCCGGTGCCAGTGCCGAGCCGCGATGGGCTGCACTGGGCCTTGGCGCCCGAACCAACAGTAGGGCAAGGGAAAATCGACCAGGTTTTCCTAGATTCGCCTCGAAGCATCTTCACGATTCCACAACGGACAAGCAAGGGAAAGAACTAATAAGAAAGAATTTTCTTTCTTTTTTCATTCCTCTTCCTTCGAGCGGATCATGGAATGGGGCACTAGGCATCCAGTCACGGCCCGCTGTGCTCAACAAGGTTATGGGTACAGCTCCATTATGTTACGTCCTCGCAACCCGGCAAACGACGTATCATCACTGCGCTGGCCCTCCCAGGCTTGGCGGCCAGTCACTTACGACGTAGTAAGATCCGAGACCCGCGCGTACTATAGTACATAGTAATAGTTGAAAATTTGTGCATGGCTCATCCCGGTCCGCCCCACGTCCGGCGGCGATAGTCTCGTGGAGCCGTGGGAACGGCAGGACACCGACACGCCCTTGGGCGCTCTCACCAGAGCAGAAGAGGTTTTTTGCAAAGATGGAGAGGAAAAAAAACAAAGAAGAAAAAGCGGGAACGGGAGTCGACACTTGTCCGTTAATCAAAAGAGGAAAAGCAGAAGAAAAGAAAGAAAAAATTCGGTATGGGGCAAAAGAAGAGTCATTCATTTTGCGGCACCTCGGCGAGTCGGGGAAAACTGAAGGCCTCGGTTTCGGTTGGACGTACTCGTGAGTAGGCTCTGATACAGTACTTCGTACGAAGTACAGTATTATTTTGCCTTTTCTGTCGCCTGATGAACGAGCGCCCTTGGCCAAACAACCATACGCCGCATTGGCGCTGGCACTGGCGGACGGAAGACGGGGATTAGCGAGCTCCGAGCTGCGTCCGCAGGCACAGCACACGCACTCGGACTCCGCCGGGGATCAAGCCCGGGGATCAAGATACGGCCCCGACGAGAGACAGCCAGAGACAAAGACAAGGCCCCGACAGGAAAGACAGCCAAGCAACCCACCTGGTAGTCTAGAATACCTAGATAGTTGGCAGCGGTGCCCTTTTGTCGGTGCCTTTTTTTGCTTCTGCTGGGGGGCCTCGGCCAACATCTGCGCTGGCATCCAATCTTGAGGCCTGCGCTGACATAACCCAATCGCATGCCCCCATCCCCCGTCCGTCATGGATCCCCCATCCCCCGTCATGGATCGGTGTTGAGCTGACAAACCCTTGCCCAACTCCGATCGTTGGGAAAAGCGACCCTAGGTGGAGGCTGACGCTGATTGGCCGTGGTCATCTGCCAGCGCCCGCGCGCCGCACCCTTCGCAAATCCCGAGTTCGCGCGGGGGGCGGAGGCGGCGGCGCGCGGCCCATGGTCAACCCGACGCCGATTTCGCCAAAACAGCTACGATGGCGGACTGCGGGCGGTTGGTTCGGAATGGCGTCAGCTCTTATCGCCATGAGACGGTAGAGACACGTGCAAATGGCAAGGGAACAAGCGGTCACCATGGGAAAGGCACAGAAATGTCATAACAAATGAATGAAACAGGTATTGGTTTTTGATATGTTTGTTCGATTGAATTCTAGGTGTTATGCACCTTATCCTCGGGGTTGCCCCTCTGTCCTGTTTTTGGTGAGCTATCTACCCTTCGTGGGGCCTCCGTGAAAGCCGCTGCCACTCAACCAATAATTCCAACCAGTGGTGCTGCGGGAGCGGCAACTCCTTTCATCCATGTTCCCAAATCCCCAGTTGATGATCATGTTTCTCTGAGTGGTGAAGAAATCCTCCTGTGTAACAAATGACATAATGAAATGAGTATATCCGTGTGGTGCATATGCTGCTGTGCTTTTTCCAAATCCCCCTTGTGGTATCCGATGTATAATAAATGAGAAACGCCGTGCCATGCTATCATCGCTTTTTTGCTAGTTGAAACAAGTCGTCAAGGTATTGTACAAAGCCTAGTCGTGAGAGGTGCCATTTTAGTAGACCGTGATGGCCGACACCAGCCTCGCGGGGTTGCGAGGTGGCAGGTAGAATGCCTCTCCGTAGATTTGTCCATCTTGTTGTGACTGCTTCTTGGTGTCCTCGTCGTCAAAGTCGGCGAGGGCGGGTTGCGGGGGCGATGGCGGCATGGAATCGTCGTCGGATGAGTCCGAGTAGTCGTGGTCGACTAGCTCGGGTGGTGATGTGGTGGAGTGTGAGTGTGTTCGAACAAGCTCGAGCTGTGCGTAGTCCTCCTCGAGGTCATCCTCCTCCATGTCGTCGACGTGGCTGATCTTGGGGGTAACGGCCTTGGCGGGGAGAACCTGAACGGAGACGGCGTTGGTCATCTCGACATCCTCGTCTTCGGAGTCGTAGTCGTCAGAGTCAGATGAGTCGGAGTCGTACTCGGCCTCGTCCTCCTCGGCGATGGCGCTGTCGGCCCACTGGACATGGCGGTCCTTGGAGGTGTTGGCACCGCGGACGGACTGGTTGAACCAGCGCTCCTGTTCCCGCTCGGCGTCGGCAAGCTCAAGCATCAGCGAGTCGAGGAGGTTGGCATGGCCAACGAGCAGGCGGAGATCGTGGTCAGGCTGGGCAGCCTCACGAGAGAGCTTGGCCCGAGCCTTGTGGGCGAGGTAGTATGTTTGAGTGACGGACATGTTCTTCTTGATGGCAGTCTGGCGGAGAGATTGGGATGAGGGGGAGGCGGTAGGCCTTTGTGTGTTTGTGATTGTTGATGTCGACATGGTGAAAGAAGATGTGATCAAGGGTGGAGATGCGTGGCCCTTTTGATGTACGATGGTCGACCTTTGTGAGTCAAGGCAACGATCCCGGTTGCGGCAAGCCTCTGGATTAGCGGCAGGGGTGCGCGGTGGTGACAGTGACTTGTTGGATTGGGTGATGCTAGCCGGGTCCCCGTGGTTGTGAAGAAGGCTGTTGTGGGGTTTGATAGTGTTGGTAGATGCTAGATACTTGTTGCGTCGGGGTTGTTCAAGTGTGGAAGCGATGTCGTGATGCTGTCTTGTTCTGAGTGATGTGAAGATGGCTATTTGGAAGCCCAGACCGAGAACGGGGGCATCAGAATCTTTTTAACTCCTGTGATCGCGGAGCACTCGGCGGTGCCCAGCAGCGTGGAGTTACAAAGGCCGCGCCCCACATACGGACTTTGCAGGCGGACCCGAGCAGCGCGAGGGAGGGGGGTGGCTTCGAGCGACGTAGTCTTGGTAAGAAAAAGGGCGTGCGTGTGGAGGGGGGGTGCGGTGAGTGGATGCATTGAGGATGACTCGAAAGGCTCCGATGATGAGTGATGAGTGATGAGCACAGTCCGAGATTCGCACCCACCAACGGCACAGAGCAACGCAGCCTCCACTGCAATCCTCGGGAGTGGCTTTTTGGCACAGGGCGCTGCGACGGGGTCGGCGGAGAGTTACCAGCCTCCGACAAGCGAGAACGACGACTCGCGACGCCGCTGGCAACAGATGCACTGCTCACCCCAGGCGGCCCAGGTCCCTCGCCGGCCATGGGTACTTCGGGCTGCCCGAAGCCTGACGCAGTGGGCGAGGTACTCTCGCTTGCCCCTGTACCTGTCTTCGACAGCTCGGCGTTGCGTACAGGGCGACGAGGCACCTCTGAACATGAAGGCTTCGCCTCCTCAGTGGCCGCGCACCCCTCCCAGGCAGGACGCATGTCTCCGTTTAGGGCGGGCATCCTAACTAAGCTACCCGTCTAGGCGGGTGCGAGATTGAATCGACGTGCTGGACGTTCCGCACAGCACTGTCTGTTGATTGATTCCTTTGATTCCTAAGCTGCGAGGCCCCATCAGCCCTCCCAGTCAGCAGGGCGGCCAACGGACTGCTTAGAAACCCGGCCACCACCCTCACTAGACTCTAGACTACCTACAGAAGCGCCTCGCACCTCTTCGCCCTCGCTGTCGCTGGGGACTCAAATTATCGGATTTGTCGTTATGCCCGGCGGAGCTAGACGGCATTTGCAAGCCATTCGCAGTCCGCATTTCTCAGCAACCGAACCTTATCGTCTCGCTCCGATGCATGGATGACTCCTCCACGCGAACGAATCGTGACTCTGACTGACTCCTCTGCAGATTACAGATTACGCCCTTTTGGCCTCGACGGGACATCCATGCCATGCCGCTTCAACTAGAGCGCGACTACGAAGTATAGGATGCCCAACTTGTGCGCGCCCTCCACCATCATCACCACCGCCAACACCGCCGCCGTGTCTCGTCCCCATCACAATGACAACAGCCTGGATGACCTGGTCTTGGGGGGGGGCCGGCACACAGCATAAGGTCCACCCTGATAGATGGAAAGCAGTGAACCGGAAGCACGGCGCCATATGGCTATCCGTTATGTCCTAAACGAAATCCTGGCCTCAACCCGGCCGACCAGTGCTCAGTGCCCGTGTCCGAGGAGGAACAAACCATTTCCACACACCCCCGGAGATCCGCCTCCCCTGGCGGGACAATGCGACGAAACCGAGAACCCGAAAACCCCTAAGGAGGGAGCGAGAGCGAGGAGGTGTGCAAGCGTGCGTGTGCTCTCCCTCCGAGCCACGCAACCTGGGTACGTACTGTAAGGCATGGGCCATGCGCTGGGGGTAACCAAAATACATAGGGCTGAGAAAAGTGGCCGCCTAGAACTGTAGGTACGTCACGGTTAAGGGCGAGGGCGAATCCGACGCCAAAGCGAGGAAAGCGAACCAATCAACTGCCTGTCGCAGCGAAAGCACTGTAAATCTCGCCCACGTAAGCTTCCATTCCTAGGCCATTCGTCTACATAGTAATCTCTCCTTGGCACTTGGTCGCCCTCTGGCCTCTGTAATGGCATTCACTATTACATGGTACACCTCAGCCTGGAGATGGCTTTGGTCGGGCCTCGCAACTGCGCCGCTGCCCTTGGACACTTTCCCCCTTGATTTCACATGCGTGCTCATGGCACTCATGTCACGCATTTCCCCCACGTACTTCGTATGTTTCGTCCGAAAGGGGGTTCTAGGTGACATGGTCCGATCTATGGCCTGCCCGGTAAGGCAGCAGAATGACGGTCCCCGACAAGCAAGGTGTTTTTCGTTCTCGGCTCTGCCTTGCTGGTTACGAATATTCGTATGCCGTTTCGCACCCGGTCCGGCACCGATTCGGCCGCTTTTAGCCCTTTTTTTCGCTCGGCCGCTGGATGCTCCGCGCTCCCGACTCAGTCCCCCCACCTAACTTTTACGGTCTGCCATTTTTCTGCCTGCGGAGTCCCGGCCATCACGGGCATTTGTGAATCCCGACGACTGTCCGAACGTGCACCGGGCGACGGGGGCCAGCAACAGAGCGAGCGAGACTGGGGGCATGGGCGGCCTGGAAACTCTGGAAATGCCGATTACTCATTGATCGCCCACTGTGTCGGGCCTCAATGTTGCAGTCGCAACCTGCGCTTCCAATCGCAGCTGGCCTTCTTCATGCTGGCTGGCTGGCTGGACGGTCGGCCGCCCGTAGCGAGAACCGTGCAAAGCAACCTCTGTCTGGCTTTATGCAGCGAGGAGGTGGAGGTGCTTAGGTTCGATCCTTTGGCAGGGCGCTCGAATGGCGAGCCGAGTACAGACTACTAGACGCTGCGCAGCCAGCCAGCAGCAAAGCCACAATTTAATTTGCAGGCTGGTGCACGCACGCCTTGCCGTTGTGATTCATCCGGCCCAGCCAGGCGCTGACTGACTGACCGCTGGTCTGGTAAGGTTCGCTACGGCACAGTCAGCGTCCTGGCAACCGAAAAGGCGGAGATTTGTCAATCCCCCTTTGTAAGCCACCCGGCCGAAAGATGGCTGCAGCCTGGACACACACACCCCCCTTTCCCTTATTGGTTAGTATTCATACTGGTAATTGAAATTCTTGTGCTTGACTCCGGGATGCGAGGAACGCTAAGTGAATGCCTAATTCCTCGCCTGTCTGCCTTTGATTATCGGAGGTGCTGCGGAGTTCAGCCATTCCCGGGGCGGAGCGTCCATGACGCTTGGTAACTGTGCTAGCCCATCGGATCAGATACAGCCCTAATTGCTACGCTTACATGATGCTCCGCCTCTTTGCTGTCGTTATGCTGTCGTTATGTCGTTGTCGTTGTCGTTCTTTGTACTGTAGCTGTCGTTGACTCCTTCGCTTCCGGGGCGATGAACCACCCCGACCCCTCCCATCCCTGCTGCGGAGCGCCTGTGATGTCCGCCGCCTCGGATTAGATTGATAGCGCATCAAATCCGCAGGTCTGCCTGGGGTTCGACCCGGGGTTCGTGGAAAAGTTACTATGTTAGTCCCCGTCGAGAACATCTGACGCAGGTGATGCTGGTATCTCTAGGCCCCGAGCCACCCGCAATCACCATAACGCTGCCGTAAATCCGAGGAGACGAGCATCATCTGCAGCAACCACCAACGACACAAGCCACATCTCTTTGGGTGCTTATCATCGACAAGGTAAGTCATTCGAGGCGCCTCTCATTCGCGGGACCTACTTCGAGAACGCCATCCCCAGCTCTTAACCCCGCGCCGTGAAACCCGCCACGATCGAGGGAACTCATTCGAGCAGCGCAAGCTTCATCAGGTTTTATCATGCAACTCATTACGTAGAAAGTCGCAGCGAAATTCCCCAATCAGACATGGCTTGAGGCTGGTGAAATAAATACCGTGTTCCGAAGGTTGTATCTGAATTTACCGCCACTCTGACACAGGTGCTGTAACTGAACAAAGTGCTGCGCACATGTCGAAGTACGGCAATCGCACGGGAATCACTGAAGCCCGGAGGCCGCCCCACCGAGAAGTTCCGACGGCCACGTCTTGAAACCGGCAGCTCAACGGACCCTTTCGGAATATCAGATGCGCTACTGAGGGCTTAAAACAGACCTTGGGTGTACGAAAGGAGTCACCTGCACGCCGAAGTTCCGCACAGGTCTATTGGCGAATTCCCCCTGCCCTTCAAAAGAGGTATTTTGCGTTCTCGATGAGGTCAATTCCGACCCTTCGGAAGACCGGACGGCATAGGATGGGTCCTAGCTTTCCGGAACGGTGGGCCAGCCCTGGAGCGGAGGGCCGATGCCCGAGGCCCGAGCCTCCACTTCACGATTTTCGTCCAGGATACGCTTGCTTGGTATTTGTAGTCTACATCGGTTCGCGCAAGAGCTTCGTTGCGCCGTGCCATTCTTCCTTATGCGGTGTTTCTGGGGAGCCGGGACAGCCGAAGCGAGCTCGCAACGGAAGCAGGTTGTACTTCTACGAGTTTTCATGATATACCTGTAAAGGATAGAAAATGGGTTCGTTTAAGGCACGTAGTGCTAAATACTATGTTTAATGAACTGTAAAGTTCTAACTTCGACAGTGTCAACCACAATTTATATGCGATCATTTCCAGATCTCATAGCTGGTAGAAACGTCACCTGCATCATAGTTACATCCAATACTACGTATAGAAACACTTAAACGAGGCATGTAGACTACAGATCAAAGCGTACATTCACAACATCAGTGGTGGTGCAGGGTGGCGCATCAACTTGTGCACCTTGTATTAACCCTTACTTAGACAATAGTATTCGTGCAAGACCCAGAAGCCTATTTCTTTAGTTCTTCTTGGGTCGCATTGGACACCTACATAGTAGATGAAACTAGAACCGAGATTACACGATGTCAAGGAACACAAGGCGGACTTTGGCAGAGTAGGAACGAGAATTGATGGTGCACTTATTCCTGTTCGAATCAAGATGCTCGGCTCAATATCCAAACCTCCACCTCCGAGAAAGAGTGGCCGAAGCGAGCAACCTTGGAAAGTCACACCCTCACTACTGCACCTCTTCGATCAACACGTTGGCTTAGCGATGCTGGCTGACCATTACGGAAGTATGCTATTCGTAACTCAAAAACCAATCCCTGGAACGGTTGCTGGCCATTAAGTAAGTGGTGGATGCCGTGGAAGTGCATGCATTTGCAATTCTCTCTTCCCTCCCTCGCTTGGTTGGCTTCTACGGCCTATTCATTTCTAGACGGAACCTCACGTGTCACGCATCTCCCTACTATTTATACCCGGCGTGTCGCCCTGCAGCCTTGGCTTCTATCTGGGCTTCCAGCGTGCTTCTTTTCTCCCTGAGTTACGGAAGGCTATAGGGCCTGGTGTCTTATATTAACTTTTTTTGGAAATTTCACTAGAGTTACTCTGTACTATATGCTTATATGATCTTATATACTCTTATATAACCCTATTTTATATATATTAATTAATCCCTAAATATTTTTAAGTTTTTTTTTACTAGAGTTATTTAATATAATATACTCTTATATAATCTTATTATATATATTTATTAAGATCTTAGAATTAGAAGTATATAACCTTAGGTTATATATTTAACTATAGCTTAAAAAAACCTTTTATTATAACTTAATTTTTTTTTTTTTTT